>CM076994.1:67740000-68940000 GCA_039090855.1 Macrothele yani | reverse complement strand
AGAGCACGCACGGCAAAGATTTAAATCAGTAGTAACTAGGTAGATTTTTTATATTTTTTTCGGCAATGTGAGGGTAAAGATGTGAAATGAATAATTTATGCAACTCTTGTGAGGTGCAGCAACGCAAGAAAAAGAATTTACGATTACAAGAAAATTTCTACCCCGTCTAACTTTTGTTCTCGCAAATTTTTTTCCCCATGTATAAGCTGAAACCTTAGGGAAAATTATGAGAGAATGATGAATTTTATATTTCTTATTCTAAATAACGGAGATATTTGTGTTTTTACGGAAAACGGTTCCACTATGCACAAAAATTCAAAAAATAATATCTTCTAATCTATCAGAAACAAAAAAAGTTGAAACTTTTAGGGTTTTTTTCATAACTTGGAGGCAGCTACCCGTAAGAATCGGAGATGTGTTGGCGGAAAATTATTTCAATATCTAACGATTTTGCGTGGAATGACCCAGATGTGAAAATCTATGGTTCCGGGCGTCGGACTACCCTATTTTTCGCAACCAGCCAGCTCTTGCAGTAATCGGAATATAGTCTTAAAATAGCTATAAATAAATTTCTTCATGCATTATGAAATAGAAATATGACAGAATCAAGAAAAATCTCTTTCCAGACGTAAAACCGGAAAACAACGAATCTAGAAAACGGCCGTGAAATCTGGGAAATTTGGTAGGTATGCAATAAATAGTACCTGCTTCATTGCATGGTATTTTTCATACAAAATACTCGTAAGTACTATGAAAAAAATTGATCTTTCCCCTTCTTTGAAGAATCTTCCTATTTCATAATATCTTCCCTGTTCAAACATTTGAAGGTACATACTTTTCCAACTATACCAACTCTGCTACAGAATTACGAAAGCGAAGCTGTAATTCGTAAGTGATACAAACTTTTTTCAAAATAAATTACATAGGTGCCCTCAATTTGCAACAGTCATCCACACTGCTCTTGAAGGGGGGGGGCAATTTATTAGGATGACCAACATCCGGCAAAATAAAATGTTTTTGTATGGTTTGATAAAAGACAAGTGGAACATGCAAAAGGAAAGGAAAAAAAAAATGCGCAACTTCTAAAGTTTCCGATGAATTTCGGCGAAATTTAAAATGGAACGTTATTTTCATATATCTTGCCCACTGTAAAAATTTCAGTCGGTTATTTAAAAAATTGAGGAAATAGCTTTTTCATAATTTTTTTCCCAGTCTACACAGAGAACCAGGGCACCTACTTAGGAACAAGTGACTGCCTCTGCGCGAACGCGGCAGATAAGAGCCTGCGAAATGGGTGTGTGATTAAATGGCTTTCTCTCATGCTTTGACGTGTCCGTTTGTTCGGTTGTAGTTTAGAGCAACTGGAGATGGGGGAAACCGAGAAGAGACTCACTCCCCAGCACACCTGCACTTTAATCGGTGGGTGGGTTACCTCGAAGGATAAAACAACTCGGAATTATTTTAAAATTTAGCAATACAGAAATATATTCTACAAAAGTCTAAAAGAAAATATTTTTTTGGCAAAATAAACAATTCCCTGACTTTTCAGTTCCCCGATAAAAAATTCCCTGATTTTTACGGAAAAACACGATTTTCCCTGAGTTTTCCCTGATTTTTGGAACAATTTTCAAATTCCCTGAGAATTCCCGGTTTTCCAGGTGGCGTGGGAACCCTGAAGAAAGTATCATAGAGAACACTGTTTGTTGCTTTTGCAAACCCACACTTTTTATAGGTACGAAATTTTGGGCTTTTAGAAAGGAACTCTCAATTTTAAAATATCTGGATTTTGACAGCAAGAGCTTTTAATCTAGAGAGGGAGCAGACTTTTTCTTTCTTTTTTTTTTTCTTTATATGTTTGAAGAAAAAAATAACCATTGGTTTCATAACTTCTATCAAACAGAATTGTGTGATATTTAGAGATTTTCATTTTCTAAAACAAAATACATGTATTCTAAATTTTGTCATGTTAGGGGCCATTTTTTTTTTTTTTTTTTCAGAGATAAGAATTAAAACCCCGGTTTCAACGTTTTGTGCCATGGCTATGCCACAAAGGGAGCAGGGCACAAAATGGGGAGGAAATTGCCGGCAGAGTGGCTACATCATTTCCCATGATGCCTGATGTAAAAGACAGCGTTTGTCTTGTTCCGGCAAATACATTGTGTTGCAGGAGAGACAGGGTGGGTTCAGTTGGAGGAGACAGGGGTGTTACCAGATTGTTTTTTTTAAAGGAATAACTAGAGAAGCTCTATTCGGTAAGATGGGGGTAGGAAGGGGAACAGGAAGGGAAGACAGAACTATAAAATCAGTGCCATTTGGAAGTATAAAGGATGCCGCTAAACGGGTCGGATTTAGTAAAACTTTTAATGCTACTGCAAGGGCCTATGTGAAACAGTGGGGAGGGGGGCAGAGAAGAGAGATGACATTCGCAACTAAAGTCTAAACCTTTGTTTCTTGATGATAGACTTTCAGTTGATCTCGGCTTTCCTAGCTGACCAGCTCAATCGGATAACTCGGTAGCCGGTATTTTTCTCTCCAAATTGCATCTCTTTAAGCTGCTTACTGTTTTACTATAGTGGTTTTACTTGTATTTTTTTTTCAAATGTCAATAAATTTAGTATTAGCGATTCACTATGACCAGCAATATAAAAGGAGGGGGAAAAGTACTATCAAACATTCAGTGATGCATATTCTGCGGAATTCCTGTGTATTGCAAAACCTTCAAAAAATGAAAAATATGCATTTTGCACCACATGTCTATGTAATTTCAGCGTTTTGCGTGGTGGAAGGAATAATATAATGAAATTCAAAAGCATGCCGGAGCGACGTGGAGGAGACGGGCTTAAGACAGACAATTGTGGAAGAAACTTGGAGAAACCTTCATCCAGCAGTGGATTGATAATGCTTGATGATGATGATATATACACTGAAGAGCAATTGAATTAGAGACAGCTGGCGTTATGCAAATGTGGCGCTGTGGGTGGCCCTGTAAATGGAAACGAAATGACGTATGCTGCGATCCAACAATATAAGGAGTGATGCGACGGGAATCAGTAATAGTCGGATTCAGTATGGGTAAGACGAAGGATCTAAGTGCATTTGATCGTGGGCAAATTGTCGGGTTCCGACGAATGGGTCACTCCATCTCAGAAGTCATGCAAGCACTGGGATTTTCACGAGCCACTGTGTCATGGGTGCACCGTGAGTACATCAAATCCGGTAAAACCATCCCTGCAAGGGTCAACTGCCGTGGACAACAGTGTGTGGATGAGCGGGGTCACGGTCGGCTAGCTCGCATTGTAACAGCGGATGGACGGGCCACAGTGCAAGAAATCATTCGGCAATTTAACGCTGGTGCACAAAAACGTGTAAGCAGCCACACCATCCAGAACTATCTCCTCGCTATGGGGTACAGAAGCCATCGTCCCATGAGGGTACCGCTGCTGACTGCACATCACAGGGTGGAAAGATTAGCAAGGGTGCAGGAACATCGTCACTGGACCCTAGACATGTGGGAAAATGTTGCCTGGACTGATGACTCGAGATTTACGTTGGTACATGCGAATGGCAGGATATGAGTACAGCGCAAACCACATGAAGCGATGGATCCTTCTTGCCAGCAGGGTACTCTTCAAGCTGGTGAGGGTGGCATTCTCGTCTGGGGACTGTTTATGTGGACTGAAAATGGACCCCTGGTACGTGTGACATCGTCCCTCACAGGTCAACTTTACCGGGATATCCTGGACGACCATATGCTCCCATTTGTGTGTATTCAACATCCCACTGGGGACCTCATCCTGCAACAAGACAATGCACCGTGCCATCGCTCCTAAATTGTATCCGAATGGTTGGATGAGCACTCCACCGACGTGACCTCACTTCCTTGGCCAGCTAGGTCACCTGACCTCAATCCCATCGAGCACATCTGGGATGCCATCGAGAGAGATGTTTGAGGCTTTGACCCCCTCCATCAAATCTTCGTGAACTGTGGAAGCTTAAGGGGTCGTGGATCCGTATGGCTTCCCAATGCTTCCAGTGTCTTGTAGAGTCCATGCCGAGACGAATTGCCGCCGCCATCAGGGCGAAAGGTGGTGCTACACATTACTAGACAGGTATCCCTAATTCAATTGCTCTTCAGTGTATATATCATCATCATCATCATCATCATTGTCAACCATTATCAATCCACTGCTGGACGAAGGTCTCCCCAAGTTTCCTCCACAACGGTCTGTCTTGTGCCAGTCTCCTCCATGTCACTCCCGCATATTTACGAATTTCATCCACCCATCTCCCATGTGGTCTTTTTCTGGGTCTTTTCCTGTGCCTTGGAATCCAATCTAAAATTTCGGCTGTCCATCTATGGTCTGTCCTTCTGGCAGTATGTCCAGCCCATTGCCATTTCAGGGATTTAACTCTGATCATGATGTCTTCCACTCTCGTCATTTTTCGGATCCACGAGTTCCTCTTCTTATCTCTCCTGGTTATACCAAGCATGCACCTCTCCATGCTTCTTTGAGTTGTCTGCAGCCTTTGTATGTCTCTTTTAGTTAAGGTCCACGTCTCTGCACCATACGTAAGCACTGGAAGGATGCATTGATCAAACACTTTTCTTTTAAGACATAATGGCATATTGCTCTTGAAAATTATGCTGTTTCTTCCAAAAGCTCTCCAGGCAAGTTTTGTACGCCGATTAATTTCTTCATCAATGTGACCCTCACTTGATATCTGCTGTCCAAGATAAACATATGTATCTGTTATCTCCAGTTTTTCTCCATCAATCGATAAATCTTCATTTCTTGTAAAAGCATTGAACATCACTTTTGTCTTCTGAAAGTTCATTTTTAATCCCACTTCTTTACTCTTGTCAGCAAGTTCCTGGATCATACTCTGCAGCTCTGATGGGGTAGTTGCAAAAATGACTACGTCATCAGCAAAACGAAGGTGGGTTAGTTAATCTCCATTAATCTTTATCCCTTTGTTTTCCCAGTTCAGTGATTGAAAGACATTTTCCAATGTGGCATTAAAGAGCTTCGGAGATATGGTGTCACCTTGTCTCACTCCCTTTCCAATTTTTATGTGTGTTGTATTTTCAAACAGTCGAATCTTTGCACTTGCATTTTCATAGATGTTATTAATAATATTAATGTATGCATCTTCAATACCGCAGGATTTCAGAGCCGTGGTAACTGCTGATGGTTTTACCGAATCAAAGGCTTTTTCATAATCGATAAAAGCCATGCACAATGGAAGTTCATATTCCCTCGCTCTTTCAATTAGTTCTCTCAGTACGTGGATATGATCTATTGTGCTGTAGCCACTCCTGAATCCAGCTTGTTCTCTCGGTTGAGCCATATCCAGTGTTACCTTCAAGCGGTGTGAAAGAACTTTAGTGAAGATTTTATAAACCACTGATAGGAGGCTGATAGGTCTGTAGTTCCTGAGATCCTCAATGTCACCTTTTTTATGTAGCAGGATCATTGTAGCGTTGTTCCAATCCTCAGGAATCTTCCCTTCATTAAGGCATCGAGTGAAAATTTGGGCGAGTACTGTTTCAATTTCTCCACTTGCTTCTTGTATGATGTCTATAGTAATTCCATCTTCTCCTGGAGCTTTCCCCCGCTTCATGTTCTTGATTGCATGAGCAACTTCTGCTGGGAGGACTGGAAGAACTCTGGTACCTTTCATGATGTCTGGAGTACATGTATCATCCCTTTCATATAATTTGGAGTAGAAATCTTTCACTCTTGTCAAAATTTCGCCTCTATTTCTTGTTATAGAACCATCTTCTTTTCTCAGAGCCATAATCTGTTTTCTTCCTTTACTGAGATGTCCCTTTGCTATCTTAAGGCTTTGGTTGTTTTCAATTGCTTTCCTCACTAGCTCACAGTTGAATTTCCTTACGTCTTCAGTGATACTTTTTCGTGTTGTCTTGCATAGCTCTATATATTCCACTTTGGAAGTCACATCTTCTTTAGTTGTCCTCATCTCTCTTCTTTTTTGCATCAACATTTTGGTTTTTCCTGATAATTTGTTCACGTGCAACTTGTTCTTAGACCCAGCTAATTTTGTTGCTGTTTCCATTAGAGCTTTGGTTACTTTTCTGTTAACTTCCGAAATATCCACTTCTTCCGATGTTAGGCCTTCTAAAGCAGAGAATCTGTTCTTCAGTTCCAACTTGAAAGTATTATGGTGTTTTTTAAGGTTGGTTATGTCAATACATTTTGTTTGTCTTATGAGCTTGCCACGTTCCAGTTTAGTGTTGAGGTGCATCTTACATCTCACCAATCTATGGTCACTACCTGTGTTGAACTTGTTCAGCACACTGCAGTCTTCGATGACGAATTTTTTGTTACACATAATAAAATCAATTTCACTTGTCGTCCCAATTGGATGTCTCCATGTCCATTTCCTGTGTGGCTTTTTCTTGAAAAAGGAGTTCAAGATGAAAAATCCTTCTGCCTCTGCAAACTCAACGAGAGTATTTCCACGCTGGTTTCTGTTGCCGTGACCGAATTTACCTACTGAAGTTTCATTCTGTTGCCGTTGCCCTATTTTTGCATTGAAATCTCCCATAATTATCTTCAAGTGCTGCTTACCTTTATTATTTAGATGACGAATTTCCTCATAAAATTCTTCAATTTCTTCTTCAGGATGACTTGTGGTGGGTGCATAAGTTTGAATAATCTGAGCCTGGTATCTTCTCGATAGTTGGATAACGAGTCGTGCAGCTCTGTCAGAGGAACTTTCAACTTCTACAACTTTATCCTTCAGTTTCTTGTTTATTATAAATCCAACACCACTAGTTCTGCCAGTATCTGTCCCACGATAATAGAAGAGATGTCCACTTTTCAGTTCAATGAGATCTTCTCCTTTTCTCCTTACCTCACTTAGCCCGACAATGTCCCACTTGATCCTTTGTAGTTCCTCTTCCAATTCAAGAAGCCTTGAATCAGAAGATAGGGAGCGTCCGTTATAGGTAGCCAAGGTCAGCATCAAATGGCAGCCTAGTCCGGTCCTCCGGAGATTCTTAGCACCCTCTGCCTTCATGTCGCACTGGCCGCTGCCTTGGCCAGGTACATTCCAGCTGCCGGAGACTGAGGGCCAAGATTTAAGTTGTAGAGTCATTTTGGAGGTGTTTGGCCATAACTCACCACGCTGGCCAAGCGGGTTGGTGAGTGTGGGATAGCATTTCCTCTGATCCCGATGGTATAGTTATACCGCTATTGGCGGTCGTCAGAGCCCCTTTAGTGGGAACAGGATGCACCACGAGAAGGCGGGGTTGACATTTGTCAAGGAGAGGCTGTGATGTTACGCATCACCTGACCTTACATCCCGTGTATATATAGAAATCAGGTTTGATAATTCTGTGGAAACCCTGTACAACTTCTTGAGTTCGCAGTTCTGTAAGTCTTGTGTTCTTTCACATGGAAACATAAGGTCCTCTGGGTTTGTACTACATATATGTTTCTATCTATCTATATCTGTGTATATATAGAAACATATATGTAGTACAAACCCAGAGGACCTTATGTTTCCATGTGAAAGAACACAAGACTTACAGAACTGCGAACTCAAGAAGTTGTACAGGGTTTCCACAGAATTATCAAACCTGATTTCCCTGACCAAATATATAAGAAATCCCTGACCTTACACAAATAGGTTTATTTGAGTTTTTCAATATATGTGCTATGATAATAAATAAAATTGAATTGGATAATTGAGAAACTTATATTATTTAAAAGTGTTTCCGTTTGATGTATAGTTTCCTAAATAACCGATTCATTTCATTTGTTTTTATTTTTTATCGGCCTCAACCTTCCCCATAGCCGTCCAACTCACACCTTTTTAATTTTAAGTTTACTCTTGTTTTCATGGTTTTACATTTATTGAAGAAACACTCAAACAAACCCATACACAATATTCAGAACAGTTACTATAAAAATATTACAGTAGGAACACAGTCACTGTTTTTATATTACACACCACTTTTTTCTTTTCCCAATCTGAAATCTTCACCTGCAATGCTGCTTCTTCCAACTCTAGTTCCTTCCGTACTCTTTGTCTTTTCCCCTTCAATTCCTTTCTTTTTTTCCTTTCTTTTTTCCTTCAGTTTTCTTTCTTCTTCGTTTTGAAGAACATTTTTTTTTTCTCAAGATAATCCTGATATCTTCGTCTGGAGGCTCTTACAGAAAGAAGAAGCCTTCTATTGATGGCAATGTGTTCTACTCCTTCCACATATTTAATGGCATCAAAAACTGTTCTCTGACAAATCAGGGATTCTTCCAGGAGATTTTCCACAAGAAGAGACTTATTGACAAAAAATTCACCTTCCACTGAAGCATTTCCATGAGACTTAATGAGACAAATTTTCATTACATCCCAAAGTTCATCGAATTGTTTTTGGTTGTCAAGTAGAGCACTGTAAAATTTGTCTAATCAAATGGAATCATCATGACTGTCTAAAAATTCATCAAACTAAGACTTTAAAGCAGATTGAGCTTCTACACACAATGAAGCGTACTGTTTATTAGCTTTTCCAGCACAGTAATCTGAAATCCTGTTTGCACTAAGTAAAACTTCGAGCACAATTTCCACTCTCTTTTTGCCTGGACTCGGCTGCTGCACTATAATATTTGGGTCCAAACAAGTTACCCCACGGACAAACTTTAATTTTAGTGGGCTTTTCTCACGAAGTTTTTTAATCATACTGGTCACAAGTTTCCTAAATTCAAGCTTAAACTCTAATTTCTTCCTTTCTGAGCACTTCACTTCTTTTAATAGCTTTTTAGCACTAAATCCAATATCAACTTTCTCAATTGAGAGAAGATTTTCACTTTTTGATACATCTAAAGTTAACAGTTTTGAGGCACTATCAGCTTAACTTAATTTGTCAGGCTTCAAGCTTCGTGCCATCAAATTTTTCATCAGATCCAGCAAATCAGTGTGTAAGAAAGGAATTAAAAGCTTTGGGCTCTGGAACCTTCTCAAAAAGATTCACACTCTGAAGCTATAGTCCTAAATGCAGCCAATTTGCATTTCAACAGTGGACTTTCCATGAATTCTGCAAGAAACATGTGATGTTTGCTTGAAACCGATTATTCTTGAACATATTTCTTGATATGATCATAGACAAGCAATGCCCTAGTCAAACAATTAATGTTTTCCTACCACCTTACAGTGCAAAATTTCAAAGGGAAATTTTTACATCCAGTAAATACAGTATAATTTGCACGGTGAGCAGGACTATCTTTTAAAAGGTAGTACAAGTTACGCAGAAAGTGATGTATATCCCATTTCACTGCTTCAAGTCCAATTTTTATAGCTCCACTGTAGTTGCACAAACACAATACCAAAGTTAGAGTGTTTTTATTTATAAAATAGTCAGTCATTTATGTTTTTAGTTGGAACACAGTGAAGGGAAGTCCATATAACATGGACAACTGAATATTCCAAAATATAATAAAAGTTTGGCATATAGTAACTATATGCCAAACTATATTACAAACAATCCACACATTCACAGTCGATTTTATTCCTCATATAAATCGAATTTAAGAATTTTAAATCACATGAAGTTATCCAAAAAAAGTATAGCATTAAAACTGTTTAGAAATAGCAATGTGATAGCCACTTTTTAATATTTTGTCAATTGTTTTTATATTTCTTAATTATCCAAGACTAAGTGAGAATTTAGGACACTTAATGTGAAGCAACCTCTGAGGGGGACCACAACAGGCCTCATTTTTACTGAAACATTCAAGAAACTCTTCAAAAAAAAAAAAAAAAGAAGTGTATATATATGAACTTTATTTTTAACTTAATTATAGACTATGGAATAAAACTACAATGCAAATGGTCTGCAAATGTCACCATATGAATTTTAAACTGTTGCACATAACTAAGCAGGGGCATACAAACAGAAGCGACTTTAAATCTTTTGGGGCCCAGGGTGCTAAATGATTCTGGGGCCCCTCCATCCCCTCCTTAACCCCTCAAAAATTTTCATCCGTCAGATTAACAAAACAAAAAGTAAAGTGAAGTAAAATGTTTTTGCGATTTTTAAAATACCATTCTATCATAAATTATTAGAACGTTTCGTAAGAAACAGTGCCAATGTAATCGGTTTGTCAGTCCGTGCACATCGAACTTTTTGTTTTTACAGATATTTCAAAAATTATTTTTACGGCTAATAGGAAATCAAAGGGCATTAAGTTTGGCACTTTAAACATTTCATGTACATTCACGGACAATGAAATTTGCGCATCTACAAGAAAACATGCTACAAACCGCAAAACTTAACAAATAGCTGGAGTGCGTGCTAGTACGCAAATGATCCACGCTTGGTGCGATTGTGCATGCCCACACACCCTGTGGTGGTGCTGCAAAAGCACGAACGGGCAGCCTTATATAAACCAGCGTGTAGTCGATGTCCCATGAAAGCAAAAAGCACCGGCCGATGCAGGCAAGAGTACAGAGTGACAAGAATGCCGGGTAGACGCCAGAGACATCGATTTACGCAACTTACGGACTTTGAGAGAGGCCCGATCATTGAGCTGAAAACCGAAGGGTGGTCGGCCCTGGGTATAGCCTGCCATGTGGATCGTTCTGACCATACCGTCCGACTGTGTTGGGAGCAGTGGACACGTGACGGCACTGCCACACGGCGGAGCAGCTCCGGACGGACCAGGAGGACCACCGGTAGAGAGGATCAACTGATGTGCACCAGGAACGAACGGATCCCATGGGGACACGGTCCACTTTACAGGCAAACGTAGCAGCTCTTGTGTGCCCACGAACCATTTCCCGACGCCTAGCAGAAGCGAATCTGCGATCCCAGCGCCCCTTACGTGTGCTGCCATTAAGACAGGAACATCGCCGGCTCCGTGTGCAGTGGTGCCAGGCCAGAGCAACGTGGAACGCCACAGACTAGCACCTGTGGTGTTTAGCAATGAGTGCTGCTTCTTTTGGGGGACAGATGATCATCGTGTCCGGGTGTGGAGGTCCCTGGGTCAATGGCACAATCCCAACCTTGCTATCGAACGCCCCACCTCCCCCACTGCAGGCATTATGGTCTGGGGAGCCATTGCCTACGATAGCCGATCAGCTCTAGTAGTGGCATGTAGATCATTGGCGGGCCAGCGGTATGTGGATGAGATCCTACGGCCCCATTCCTGGCCGGGATTCCAGGTGTGCTATACCAGCAGGATAATGCCGCCCGCACACAACTCGGGTTGACCAGGACTGCCTACGTCATGTCCAGACACTTCCATGGCCTGCCCGCTCCCCGGACATGTCCCCTATCGAGCATGTGTGGGACCAGTTGAAATGCCGGCTGCCGCCGTGCCGCGCTATCCAGGATTTGAAGCACATCGTCTAACACGTGTGGGCCAGTCTGCTGCAGGATATCAGGCGTCTGTTCGCCTCCATGCCAGACCGTGTAGCAGCATGCATCACCGCACTATTGAAGATGACCGGACTGCATGCCACAGATCCCTCTGTAATTGTCCTGCAGCTCTGTTTTGCCAACATGTGTATCATTCATCTGGATCATTACATCTATAAAATTTCAGTTCAATCTGATGCTTCCTTCTTGGTGCGCAAATTTCATTGTTCGTGAGTGTACTTCATGAATTTACGGCTATGGGTTGTCAAAGTCAAAAATTCAATAAATTAAAGTTCTCTTGAGAAAAAACTGTTCGACATAGAGGATAAAAATATTTTTGTGCCTCGCAGTTTAAGCTTAACAGTCCTTTCTCAAATATTTGAATTTTACAATTAGTTCATTAATTTTCTGCTAGAGGCACTGAAGGCCGAAAATTATGGTTTTCACGTGAAATACTTCACAAATTATTTTTGCGAATTGAAAGAACATAAACTTTCATTAAATTTTACCCATTTTAATTTTCACTACTAGTTCAAAAATTTCCCTCTAGTTCTTGAATTGGAAATTTAGTAGTTACGCTACAAAGACACCATTTCAGTTACAGCAAAAGTTCTTTATGGGTTTGATACGTTTGGCAAAACTGGCTACATTAGTAACATTTTCAGTTGCTAGTTACTTGGCAAATTTGGCGCTAAAGAAGCTGAAAATGGAATTTTTCTAAATTTATCAATACATTTCGAATTAATTTTCGTGAAATTGGAATGAGTTTCAATTACAGAACATGCTCTCTCTATTGTTTCAGCTTTGGAAAATCTTTTTGTTTTTACGTTATGAGCAAATTAGTCAAATTAGTAGGCAACGAGCATGGTATCCAGCAAAAATTGAATACTTGAAGGTACTGGCAACTGGAAAAGTCCTCCACGTTACAAAAAATGGGTAAAATTCAATTTATGCACAGTGCTTCACTTAAAAAAGGGTGGATGACTTTTCGTGGATGAAATTTCTTATGGCGAACGATTCCCTAAATTGAAGAGAATCAGTCGTCCATGGCATAGACGAATGCCATGGACCAAGAAAGCTGGACACTAAGAATTCCATCAGCCAGTGCAGAAAAGCGAGAATGTGAAGAATTTCTTGAAAACCTTTTCCCTTATTATTTTCATCAGAAAATTGACATTTTTCTTTTATTATGCCAAAAAGATGCGTAAGATTCTATTTATACCTGCACTGCAATTGTCAGAAATGAAATAAAGCATGAGGATTAAGTGCAAAAGATCCAACATGAAAATGGAAAAGTAGGAACCACAGCTTTTCGAGTAAGAGTACCATTGAAACTTCTATTGCTTTTTCAAAAGTTAATTCTATGTCAATTTAAGGAATAGAACAGGTGAGAATACTTGATAATAATCAGCATTAAACTAGGGGAGGAGAACATAATAAGAAAATGTTGTTGCGATACAACAGAAATTTCTTTTAACACTATTAAATAAGAAAAAGATAAATAGTGTAACATTTTCAAATTTCTCAGCCTAAGTACACTCTTTTTGCAAGAAAAAAAAACAACAACCTGAAGCACTCGAGAAAGTCCTTTGATCCTGATGAAACTATGCATGCAAGTTCCTCAGGACCGAATATGCAAACGATTAAACAATAATTACCAATGACTAAACAGCGGCCCGCGACTGCGCATGGGAACCGCACATCGAGGAGGGTATAACCAAGAGCAAAGGGCAACAAAACAGGTCGTAGAATGCGTCAACGTACCCGACAATTGTGACAGTAGATTACGGGTACATTGTCCTCCAGACTGTGAGAATTCCTCGACGACGGATCCGTGCAAACCACGAGAAGTTGAGCGAGTTTGAAAGAGGACATATAATTGGGCTGAGAGAGGCCAGTTGGCCAAGTTGCCATATCGCCAGACATTTGGATCAGAGCGACGCGGCAATCGAAAGATGTTGGCGCCGTTGGGTCGAACAGAGCACCACAATCCAGCAGCACTCGTGCAGTGGACGGCCGAGGGCAACAACAAAGTGCGAGGATCAAACGAATATGGGAGCCAAACGAACAGAACCGAATTCGTCGCTCTCAATTATTCGTGGCCTTGTTGCTTCGTCCACAGGTACGCAAGAGCCCATTCGGACCGTTGCCAGACGAGTTGCAGCACGGGGATTACATTCGAGGAGGCCAATCTGCCGCTTACTACTGAACAGAGAGCATCGCCGGCATCGGTTGTAGTGGTGTCGGACCCGATCAAGGAAGGATAGAGTCCAGCAGCGTTATGTTGACTTCAGTGATGAATCACGATTTGCACTTGGTGCCGATGACTGGCGCATACGTGTGGAGACGAGTCGACCAGCGCACGCATCCTGCCTTTACCGTGGAACGGCATAGGGCACAGACACTCAGACTGACTGGCTAGGAAGTATTTCCTACAACAGCTGGAAAACCTTCGTAGTCCTCCGTACTAATTTCATGGCTCAATGACACGTCGACGCATTCTAAGACCTGTTGTGTTACCCTACATGTCTCACATCACCGATAAATTTTTCAACAGGATAATACCCGGCCACACATGGCACGGCTCTCCAGGGCCTGCCTCTGTAATGTTGACACCCTTCTAAGGCTAGCCCGATCGCCCGACTTCTCACCGAACAAACATGATGGGAACCCACTTACGCATATCTCGGAATGTCGGCGAACTGGCCCACAATTTAGATACCATCTGGCATGCCAACAGTATCCGTAAACTGTATGTGTCTATGCCACGCTGGGTTTCTGCTTGTGTCAGAGCAATAGATGGTGCTACAACGTACTGATTTGTTCCACTCATGTAGCTGTTTTATCCAAAGAAATGGCCCAACTGCTGTGGAATTGCAATTATTTCCTCTTCTATACATGTTACATTGCACATATCAATTTTCATCTCGATTGGATGATTCCTTCTGGGTGCTTCGTTTTTCTTTATTTTATTTTTCTTTTTAACTTTTTTTATTGAGAAGATTGTATTAGCTGCTTTGGTTTAAGCTGGTTTAAGAGAGGACTGAGAAAGAACTTGATTACCCTACCCCAAAGAGAAAAGGTAATAAACAGCAAACACTCCGATCATCAGGACAGTTTCTATACAAGTACTCTTTATCTCTACTCAGAATTCCCATTGCACACATACCCCCAATATCGTACATAGGGAGTACTAAAAACAGGTTTAAAAAAAGGCTAAAACAACACATAAAAAAAAAAAAAAAAAAAAAAAAAGGGCGAGGGGTCGAATTAGTGAAACATAGATGGCGCCAGCTAGGCTTAAGTAAGAAAAGTGTCTAATACAGCGTATCCGACGA
The DNA here is from genome assembly GCA_039090855.1 of Macrothele yani. Lineage (NCBI taxonomy): Eukaryota > Metazoa > Arthropoda > Arachnida > Araneae > Macrothelidae > Macrothele > Macrothele yani. The sequence goes on along the minus strand of CM076994.1, from coordinate 68,925,282 downwards.
ATGGCAACGTGGGGTATCGGACTCCATTGACGAGAAATAAACCACGAACATCAGTGGAAAAGTCGTCACGCTCCTGAGGATGCCCAAAGACTGAGTGAAAATTTTAGAGCATTAATAACGGTAAAGAATTGAAATTGTCAAATCCTAAAGTGAAAATCTATTGTATCTACCCAAAGTAAGCAGTGTGTTGGATGTGAAAGGTAGATGTACATACAACGGACAATAAGACAATAGCTTCAACGAAGACCCAAAACGTGCGTGAAAAGTGAATAATCGATAGAAATGGAATGCCTAGGTAAGCATTATCCAACTAGAATATTTCCAAGTTTTTTAAATAATGCACGTAAAAATGAATAGTAGCATTTTCTGATTGATTTCTAAGTCAGAATATGAACTGTTAATATGAATTAACCAAGTTATATTAAAATATGCAAGTTTTTGAAATCCATCAGCACAAAGTAAAAGTTAATGAAAAAATAGAAGAATTAAAGCATTATTTTCTAATGTAAGTGATGCAATTTTTAAAGCATTTTTTCTATTGTAAAATGCATTTATATTTCAACGAAAAAAAAAACACCTGGGGGGGGGGGTAAAGTCCCCTCTAAATACACCCCTGCTATGGATTCAGTGGCACATATTATCTAAGCAAAATCTGCAGCCTTGTTTGATTGAAAGATGTGGCAGAATGAATAAATCAGGTGCATTTCCCATAAAGAAACTTAAATATTAATATATATTTTTTTTAATTGCATGCAGTTTCTTTAGAATTATCTTCAATGCTACGGAAAGCCCTGGATGTCCCATAGTCCCTCTGCCACACAGGTAATTAGTGTTAGTGAGAGCCTTTACAAGATGATTCATTATATTGGTGTTTGGTTGCCATGCAGCAAGGGCATATGCAGAATTTTTTTGGGGGGAGGAGCAGGGCAGACAAAAAATGGAAGTTTTTGAAATCCACTAGAACAATAAAAAGTTAATGAAAAATTGATGAAAGAATTACAGCATTTTTTCTAATGAAAGTTGATGCATTTTTATTAAATTAAAGCATTTCTTCTAATGTAAGTCGCATTTTAACCAAACACAAAAAAAAAAAAAAAAAAAAAAAAATGATAATAATAAATTAAATTATTAGAGAGAGAGAGAGAAACAATGTGTTGTTTCTCTCTCTCTCTCTCTCTCTTTCTCTCACATAGCAACTTTTTTTTTATTATTGGAGGTTTAACGACCACCGTGAGCAACTCAATGGGCTACAAGCAGTCGTCCGTCCCTAATGTAGGGTCACTGGTTCCAGGGAAGGGAGAGAGCCAGTGCCATAAGACAAACACAACATCCATGTCTCACCGGGATTCAAACCAGGGCCCCTTTGAGACGAATGATCAGAGGCCATCGCTTAAACCACTGCGCCACCGGGGCGGCCATAGCAACTTTTTCATGATTCCTAGTAAACCAGTCATACCTTTTTTAAAATTGTATATAAATCTGATGCCCTTGTTTTATTTATTGATTTATTTCTTGCATCAGAATCCTTTATGTTGATAGGTGATGCTTTTGTTACATTTCAGATAACAGAAATACATTTTTTCATCTTTTTTTTTTTTTTTTTGCAGTTATTTTTTATTGATACAGATTCCCTATACATATGTTGACATCTCTGTGACATACTAGGCAGCAAAGTCAATACAGAGTTGATGTTTGTATAACAACCGAAGTCACTGTATCATATTAATACATAACTGTGCCTACAGCTGTAATAACTGGTGAAAGGTATAAAACTATTGCATAGTTTGCAGAGAAAAAGTGCGGAATTCTCTTCTTTAGCTACAATGTGTATTATCGTGACTAGCTAAGCTTAACATGGCTACCAATGCAATATTATGCAAAAGAATCAGTCTAAATCAGTAAAAAAAAAAAAAAAAAAAAAAACTACACAAAAATTCTGTTATCGCTCACCCCACTTGCACTGCCCCCAGCATGGAAAACAAATGAGGTGAGGGAATTATAAATGTCACATACAGGAGTTGGATAGAATAATGTGATCACCTAGGAAAAGAAGGTTTTATGTATTTAGTAGGGTGAGAGACCAGACCACCTTCGGCATTCAAAAACCCCTGAATCCTCCTTGAAACAGACACATACAAATCCTGGATGGTCCTTAGTGAAATGTTGCACCATTCTTTGTGCAGAAACTGCTCCAGGTCTTTGAGAGATGCAGGAGGAGAGTAATGGGATCTTACTCTGTTTTCCAACACAGAACACAGTGGCTCCATGATGTTCAAATCTGGTGATTGGGGATGCCCAGGACGGTGTGAAAGTTCGTCCTCATGTTCCTCAAACTACGGTTGGACATTCCGAGCTATGTGAATTGGGGCGTAATCATCTTGATAGATGGCATCCCCTGCGGGGAAACAATGCCTGAGCCATTGGATGGACTTGGTCGGCCAAAATGGTTCATACACCCTGCCAGTCATCCATCCTTTCAAGGTGATCAGGGGACCTGCTGAAAACCACAATATGACTGCCCAGAGCATGACACAACCACCACCATGCTGCACTGTTGGGAGCAGACAGTCTGGGTTGTATGCTTTTGACAGTGTTCTCCATACGCCCTGTAGTAGGGAATAGTGTCAATGTGGATTTATTGGCCTCCATTACACACATCCATGCATCGGCAGCCCATGTTGTATGCTCCTGGCATCACTGCCATCACAGTTGCGCATTCACCCAGGGCACAACACGTTCTGCAACAACAGCTCTGCCATGAATATCTTGTTCATGCAGTTCCCTGCGCACTGTTTTCATTGATACCGGGGTCTCAAGATGCAGATTGAGCTCTGCAATAATTTTTGGCACTGTGGTCTTATCACGGATAACAATCCTACTTAATGCTCTAATGTCTCTATCAGTCAGAGTTGCTTTCCAGCCACTTTTGTGTTTCACAGACGAGGTTTTGCCATGAACACAGTATGGTGTCATGATGCTAGACACAGTATAGCTCCAGTATAGCTCTGGCGACTGTTGTCATGAGATACCAACAATCAGCCCTCGTTCGAAATCTGTTAGGTCGCTCATTTCGTTGGTTTTGCAATGAACACAGTATGGTGTCATGACGCTAGACACAGTATAGCTCCAGTATAGCTCTGGCAACTGTTGTCATGAGATACCAACAATCAGCCCTCGTTCGAAGTCCGTTAGGTCGCTCATTTCGTTGGTTTTGCCATGAACACAGTATGGTGTCATGACGCTAGACACAGTATAGCTCCATATAGCTCTGGCGACTTGTCATGAGATACCAACAATCAGCCCTCGTTCGAAGTCTGTTAGGTCGCTCATTTCGTTGGTTTTGCCATGAACCCTGTATGGTGTCATGACGTTAGACACAGTATAGCTCCAGTATAGCTCTGGCGACTGTTGTCATTAGATACCAACAATCAGCCCTCATTCGAAGCCTGTTAGGTCACTCATTTCGTTGTCACCCTAAAAGAAATTTTGCAAACAAGACACTTTAAATGCACTTAAACAGGGCCTTGAAGTTCTAAACAAAGCTATTACAACCAAAAAGTGGTGGATACCTTTGCGTATTGTGACGTATGCAACTGCATTAAAAGTCACATCTCTGAGTGTGGTGTTCACATTATTCTGTCCAACCCCTGTATGTAGTCAGTGGTCGCGACAATCATATAAAAATAAACAAACTGGAAGTTCGCTTTCCTCCTGCTGAACATCTTACATCACATACTCATCGACGCGAGTGTGTAATGAATCTGATTGCTTAGCACAGATGGATTGATGTTTTTCGTGCTCGATTACATTCTTCCATGCACTGGACAATTCGACGGGAGTATTTGAATCACAATTATTCTCCTTGGTCTTTTCAATTAATACAGCCTTGGCTGTGAGGATCTTTCTATGGATGTTATGAGTTGTTAACAGTTTTATGTTGTCCCAATCGGGGACAGCGTTATTATCCTGGCAATACTGAATGAGCGATGTTCGTGTTTTGTTCTTTGTCCAGTTACCAAGATGTTCCCTCAATCGACATTTTATACTTCTCTTTGTGCTACCAATGTATATTGATTTGTTGTGTGAGGAATCATTATTTTTAAATATTGGAATTTGATACACACCAGCTTGATTTAGTATACTGATATTGTCAGTATTTCTCTGAAGTATTCTGCTATTATCAGCGACTGTGTCAGCATGTATATAGCCCAACAATGTCACGAAAATAACCATAAATTTTGGTTTGAAAATGCTAAACTTACTGATAAACCTGACTCAACTAAAAAGCTTAATACAGGGTGTATCATATAAAATGCAATTTGACAGTAAGAACAAGAAACACACGAATCAGTATTGTAATGTAAGAAACGAGTAGTAGGTAAGTATACAGCATACATACATGAATGAATGCATACATACATGAATGAAATGTTCCAGTAAAAGCTGGAATACAGCACAAACACTGTAAAAAGAGTATCTGCCTGAATACAGGCATTTACCCTTTTCACAGTGTTTCTTGCTATTTATTTTTAAAGTTTTTGGACATATATTTGTCACAGCTTGTTCAATGCTGACCTTCAGTTGTGTCAGGGCTTGTGGTTTGTTTTTATAAACAGTCTCCTTGATGTAACCCCAGGAAAAAAAATTCAGCGGAGTCAAGTCAGGAGATTTGGGTGGCCGTAAGCCATGACCGATGATACAATCACAGATAATTCCTTCAAGAAAGCTGCGGTTGTGTTGGCAAAGTGTGAGGTTGCACCATCATGCTGTATCCAACAGTTTTGTTTGTCCACTTTGAAGAGTGCAATAAACTGCATCAACAGGTGCTGGCATCATTCAGCATTAGTGGTGCCCTCTTTTACAAGATAACATGCACCAAATAACAATCTTCTGCATGTGCAACAGCATTTCATGATACATGTGGGGATTTTCGGCATTCTAAATCCTGCTGGTTTGGCTATTAACATAGCCATTCAAATGAAACCATGCCTTATCTGTGAAAAATAACAAGTCTAGTACATAAATCCCTTCAAGTACAAAACAATGGAACTAATAGCAATATATTTTTTTTTCATTGAGTTCGAGAAGCTGCTGCACAGATTGTATTTGATATGGCCACAAGTTTAACAGTTTTGTGGCTTGATGAATGGAAGATCTAGGCTCACCGATTTCAACTGATAAGTGCCGTATTGACTTTCGTGGTGAGTTCTGCAGTATATCCCTGATATCGCACACTGTTCCTGCAGTCAACATTGTCATGGTTCTTTTGTGTTCTTTGTTGTTCACAGAATTTGTCTGTCTGAATTTCGTAACCACCATAAATAACATTGAAGTCTTATTTGGAACATTTTTCTAGGGGTATTCATGCCAAAAAGATTGTTGCACTGCAGTAAAAGTAAAAGGTCGCATGGAGAAATAAGCCTCAACGATAAAAACATATTCCTCTACAGAATAAACCATCTTGGTGCTCACACCACACCCAGAATACTGGTAGCATTATAATGGCTGCAGTGATGGGTCTACTGCATCAGTGGGGTGACCAGATTTTGGATGAGTTGATTCCAGTTTGCGGTGCAGTGTTCTTGTTGATAATTCATTATTTGCAGATATCTGATGGATGCGTTGCGTTTTGTATGGGGCACTGTATTTTAGCTTTCTACATATATTGCAAATCTCCACAGCTTGTCAGCGACTCCATTGCTTTCAAGTATGTGGAAACAACTAACCAAAATCTGTAGCAGTCAAACTGTTGATGTCACAATGATTTGAATATTTATATTATATTTGTCCTGATGAAGCCAAGCCAAATAAATGTTCAGCAAAACTATAGTAGATCTTAAATAAAATATTTATGTGAATAAATGTTTGCTGATTTAATATTTTTATTCTCACCTACATAAGAGTATCTTATGAATTAATCTTATTCACATAAAGATGTTTATTGTACATGTTACTATGCACACATGCTGAAGCATTTGTCCCACCATGGAGCTCATGTTTGTCTAAGCACAGAAGAAACTGGCATCAAGGTTTTGCAGTGAAAAATTATTGGGTTAGTGCGAATGAAATGTCCGGCATGAACGAGCAGTGGACACAGGATTCCCACCACAGCAGAATGGAACCACCCACAGGTGTTGCGGGTATTACGCCACAAAGTACTATAAATGGCTAGCACGTGTGTGAAGAACAAGGTTCAGCCGTGGTTTGTTTGGACATAATGTGGCTTGCAAAGGAAATATGCAGAAGCTGGATTTGAGAGTAATCTTCATGTATGAATTTAAACTGGGCCATTCCGCAAGAATTGCCGCTCGAAATGTTAAAGGGTTTAGGGAGAATACCGCCAACGAATGAACCATTCGGTGATGGTTTGTGAAGTTTTGAAGCGGAGATACGGACCTGCAAAACAAAGAACGTGGTCACTGACCTGTTGCTGTTTCTGACAATGTTTTGTTACGTGTGGTTGAAGCGGACCGCCGAAAAACGTGCCGTCAGATAGCAGCAGAGGTAGATGTCCACCACGCAACAGTTGTTCAGCGTCTGGCTGCGCTGGGTAAGGTCCAAAAGCTGGACATGTGGCTGCCGCATGAGTTGACAACTGCCAACAAGACTAGGTATTTGGAAGTCTGCACATCACTGCTTGCCAGGAATAAACAGGAACCTCTACTGCCTCACATCATCACTTGCGATGAGATGTGGGTCCTTTATGATAATCAGAAATGGTCTGTATTATGGTTAAGCAAGGCAGAACCTGCTGGACGGCATCCTAAACCACCCCTACACACCAAGAAGATGATGTCCCTTGTCTGGAGGTCCACAGCCAGGAAAATTCATCGGAGTTTCTTGGCAAGAGACCAAACCATCACTGCAGAACATTATCGTGCTGAATTACACCAGATGCACTGGATATTTCTGCAGAAACAACCGGCTTTGGTCAACAGACATGGTGTTCTTCTGCTGCAGGACAACACCCGCCCTCATGTCGCACAACGAATGATGCTGACACTAAGTGCCTTGGGCTATGAAGCACGGCCTCATCCTGCCTATTGCCCGGACTTGTCTCCGACAGACTATCGTCTGTTTCATCGCCTGGATCACTTCCTGTCCATGAAACAGTTCACGACAGACAAAGAGGTTCAACGTGCAGTCTATGACTTCTTCGGGTCCCAGCCACAAGACTTTTTTCATTCCGGGATCATGGCCTTGTCGGACAGATGGCAACTATGTGTCGATGCCGAAGGGGATTATTTCCCCTAGGTAAGTTGTCCTACTTTTCCGTTCTCGCCATCCACGTGTGCTGGTCCTTTGCCAGACATTTCATTCACACCAAACCGATATTAGCTGTATAGTTTATCATACAACTTATGTAGTTCATTGCCAAATTTTGGGACATGGGGCCACTTTTAATGTGTGTGGATTTGTTTCCTAAGTTTCTACTAATCCTGTAGCTCTTATGACGTGGCCCTTTCAGCCAGAAAATTGCAAAATATACCATTAAGAAACATGTATATATAGCTACAGTCGCAACTGAATTTCAAATACTTACTTCATCATTTTGATGCAGTTTAGGGCCAACTGTTGAGTCAACTGCACAGTGCATTCCATGATCAATGTGGCTAGTATGAACTAAATCAACACTAGATGACACATAGTTCTGAACAGACGTATGGGATGAATCATGACTCACACTTGTGAACTGGACATCACCCTAATATAAAATAAAGCACACTATTTCTGAATTCTGGATTAACAGTTTTTTCTGCAAGGAAAATCCAAACTGAAAACAGGAGAAAACAGAAATAATTCAGCATTTGAAATAAAAATACAAATGCCACATTTACTATACTACATACAAATACCACATAAACTAAAAATATCCATAAATTTTCATTATGAGGTTAGAATAGATACCAGTTTCTAGCAAATCTAGAATGAAAGACATGCTACTGATAAAATTTGAATATCTGGCACTGAAGTAATTATAAATTTGGCAACCATTAAAAAAAAATGTATTACTATTAGTAAATGAACAAGGTTACTTGAAATGCCCTTATAATGAATCAAGTGAACCACCCCCTATGAATGGACTGATTTAATTTCAATTTTCTATTTCACCTTTTTAAATGGTGGAACATAATTCAGTTTCCCACAGAAAAACAAAATACCCAGTCTTAGCATAAATACTGTTGCATATGTTCAACAAATGGCACGCAACCGGTGTGCAACGTCCCCGACCAGCAAGGAGGCATGAAGCAGCTAATGGAATCATTGTGCATTCAGTCACAGAGGAGATAACGTGTTTCGTGAAGCACTTGCCATGGAGTGGGGAAATTATGAGAATTGTGTTGCTGCAATAGCTATGCACAAAATTGGAAAATCAGCCAAATTTTGTCTACCAGACCATAAAAAGTTTCCTTGAGACTGGGACCATTGCCGACCGCCCCAGAGAGGGCAGCCCGTATTCTATGAAATGCTGTCAGAAAATAATGAGCTGAGCATTTTATGAATGCCGATGTCACGCGTACAGTGGAGTGACCTAAAGATGAAAGCTAATGGCAGTGTACAGGACACTTCCTCACCCCACAACTGAAGCAGCAGAGGGTGCTAAAAGCAAAACGTTTGCTGCAGCGTTACACAGACAATCGCCACAAGCAAATCCTTTTCTGTGATGAAAAAGTTTTCACTATCGAAGAGGCTTTCAACCGCCAAAATAACAGGGTCCATGCATCAACCTCATGAGAAACTCAGGAGAAAGCTCGAAGGATCACGAGGAACCATCATCCTGCTTCTGTCACGGTTCGGTGGGGAGTCTCCTACGAGGGTACCAAGGAGCTTCGTTTTTGTGAGAAAGGAGTGAAAACATTGGCTTAAGTCTACCAGGACAGGGTTTGGGGGCCAGTGCTCAGAAATGTGAGTCACACCCTCTTCCAAAACCGAGAGTGGAGCTTTCAGCAGGATTCTACACCTGCCCACAAGGCCAAGTCAACCCAGGAAAGGCTTCAGGTAAATTTGACAGACTTTATTTCTCCAGTTGATTGGCCTTCCAGCAGCCCATACCTCAACCCATTGTACTACAAGTTGTGGGCCACACTGGAGGATATGGCCTGCAGAAAGAGGCACCCCAATATTGACAGTATCAAACGCTCTTTGGTGCGGGCAGTAGCGACTTTCCTTGTGATCAATGGTTTAAATCACTTGAATTAAATCAATGATTTAAATCATAAATAAAAATCATTGATTTAAATCACATAGAAATCTTCAAATCTCCACGATGTAAAGTCGATTAAACATTAAAATTGCAGTCTGTTAAAATTTTTAATTTTTATTTTCAAAATAGTATCTGAGGTGCTATTTTGAAAGTAGTTATCTAACAACAGTGCTAAATAGCACTGTTATTAGTTAAACAAAATCAACTTCATGCTGAAACTAAATAAAATAAATTATTAATCATGAACGTTAAAATACATTTTGTTGTAAACGTGTTCTTTTCCACAAAAAAAGTGCCAGTTCTTAATGATGACCATAAAGGCATAAAATAATTTTAAAATTTCAAAAGGGAGATTTATTCCTTTCCCATGAGATTATAATGTCCCAGGCTCCCAGAACCACTAATCTCTATTCGTGGAGGTTATAAGTTGCATTTTGTCAGTGCCAAAGGAATCTGACCTTTTAACATTCACCAGTGTTCCCTTTCTTGTACATGAATTTAGCTGGAGGATTATCTCAATGGCTGGCAGTAGAAGGTGTTAAAGAACAGATAGACAGGAGCCAATGCCACTTTTGAAAATAACATTTTCAGTTAGTTTCCTGTTGTAACTGTACTGTATGGTTAAGGGTTTTAGTACTTAACACATTTTAGGACAAGTGCTCAAGAGTCAGCACAGCTGGAAGGAAAAAAGATATAATTCGGTACTATTTTGAAGAAAGAATATCTGTGACAAAAGGTTTTACATGTGAAGTGCAAGCCGTGTGAAAAAGAGATCTAGGGACTTGTTTCATGCATGAAAAACCATTTGCTCATTGTGTTCATTAAATACAAATGAAGTTGATGTCCCTCAACTAAGCATTTCAACAAATTTAAAATATACCGATGTTTATGATGCTTCACCTACTAAGGAATCCCAACATAAAAGAGAACTAACTGCCATTAGTACCCAAAGCAACCACTAAATCAGTGACAGCAGAGAAAAGTTTAAGAAAATTGAAAATGGATTCATTTGTGACATGAACCACAGCTGAACAGAAAAAAAAAAATGTTTGATTTCTAAACTGCTCGAATGATCTATTTGTCAAACTCTCCATTTCATATGGTTAAAAATAAGGAGTTCAAGAACCTCACTGAGATGCTATATAATCAACACAACAGGGTATAGTAGGTTATTTGTTAGATGAGGCTTTTGATAATGAAATGGAGAAATGTTGTCAGTCTTTAAAATATAAGACAGTATGCTAGTCCAATGTCCATAATGAACCAGTTGTTTGTTTTTGTGTTACAACTTCAGATGGTGATGTCTATTTAGTGGACAGTTTTGATACTTCTGGTAGCCCACACAAGTGATTACCTTGAAAAAATTTGCATGCAGAGTTTGAAATTGTTAGAAAAAAATTCCAGTGTAAAATAAGGAGTTTTGTAATGAACAATGCTTCAAATATGACAAAGATGAGGGAAAATGTTTTTATTGCACATGGTTGCACAGCTCGCATTTTAAACCTTCTAGCAAAAGACCTAGAGATTTCAAACATCAAAGAGCAGGTTACACAAATTGTGAAGTATTTCAGAAATCTTGATTTTTTGTAATGAGGAACACATAAACAAGGTGGTGGATTAGCTCTTGTATTGCCCCAAGATGTACAACAGATCTAAAAAAAAAAAAAAAATAGGTTACCTCGTTTAACTTTGGAGCGGTCTGCTGCATGTAAACAAGTAAGGTAACCGTTGGAAAGCACTTGAAGGTTGCAAAGAAAAATGCTAATTAGCTCTCTATCTTCAAATTTTTCTATATAAGAAGTATGGTATTTTACAAGCAGAAATTCAGCCCATAATAAAACCCTTAAATGCCAAATTTCATAGGAATTGACCGTCCAATAAATACGTGTACAGTGAGCTACGGAAAAAAGATGCAGCTAATGTTAAATTGTGAAAGTTGATTTTGATTTGTATCATTTGATCGAGAACAGATACAATGATTCAGTGTTGCAACAGTAAAACACAAAGAGGCCCATATAATACAAGCTGTTATACAAGAACAGAACTATCATATTAAGGAAATTATAAATTATAGAATATGATCATGAAAAAAAATGAATTATGACCATATCTGGTTAATAGTCCATGGAATGCAAAATATTATATTACTAAATCTAAATTTATAGCGTGATAGATAAAACCTTGCTGAGATATAAGCGATAACATTGATTAAGGGGCTGTGCATAAAAAACATATTTTCCTCTACTTACTGTAAAACAGTTTACCCCGCAAAACTGAGAAACACTAAGGAGAAAGTGTTTCTACATGAAGTTGGTTGAAGGAAACAGTGATACCCCTAAATTTAAAATTGCAACTTTTAATAATGAACATCATAAGTTAATAATTTTGCACAAAAATAACTTAACTTACAACATAGTTCATGCAATTACATATTTAATTTTTTCCTATTGGTTACATAGTATTGTTAATTCAAAAAAAAAAAAAAAAAAAAAAAAACAGTACGCTCCACAAAACGAAAGCTTTGTATTGGTTTTCTATATATTTCTTACATAAATACCTTTACAGCTTCATTAAATTATGAAACTGTGGTCATGCAAATGAAAACTGCAAATTGTTTCCTGTGCAAATGAATCCGTGTACCTGATTTTTTTTTTTATATTGCAGATTTGCTCTTGTGTCCATTCCGTCTCAAATTATGGTATAATCAGGATATAATTGCATATTGTTCCGATTCATATATATTTTCCATTGTAGTTATACTGCTTAAACTATCTGTAACATACAAAATGGAACTGCCTTTCGCTGCAATACAGAAGCCAAACCTACATGTGTAGCTTTGATCTGCACGCAAATCGCCTCTTCGGCATTAGACGTTTTTGACTACTGGTTAAGAAAATACGATAATAAGAAAATAACTATAACCAGTAGCGTTTGGAGCATTAAACTTACTTAGTGAAGTTTAATACAGATCTAATTGCATTTTTCTTTTCTTTTTCATTTCTTCTACAAATATAAATAAAATAACAACTGGTTATACTCCGCAAAAAAAAAAAAAAAAAAAAAAGTTATATTCTGAGAATTTCGTAGTTTAAGGAAAAAGAAAGTTCCCAAATCATGTTTCTTCAGCATGCGCATGAAATAATAAAAACACACTGTTACCTACTTTATTGCTTTATAGAAACTCTCAATTTTTAGACTTAAATGAGAAAAGAAACTGGTTTGAGAATCTAAAATAAACATTTTAGGTTTGCAAGGGAAATCTTAATATTAAATTTCATACGACAGAATTTTTGTGGGGTGTTCGAATCTCGGACCTGCCGGCCATCTACTCTGCGATTTTTCCGGGGTTTCCCACAGCCTTCCTGGGCTTGGGGACACAAATGCGTAGATGGTTCCCTGTCAAGTCGGTCCTGGATGCACTTTGTCTGTTTCTCCTCATGATGGCAGTAGCAGAAAAATGGATTTCCCAAGCCGTCTGGTCAATGGTGGAAATTAGACAATTACCCTCCCGAATAAAGATATGTGAGATACCTATAGCCAAAAATGGTTACAAAAAGGGTTAACAGACAGACACACAGATGATATGATTCTAAATAAAAAAATTCTATATGTTGTTTATGAACGACAAAGTAGAACTAAAATTCCTGACGTAACACTTTCCTGTTTTAAAAGAGTTAATTGTGTGACGTAATGCATCTCTGACATAATGGTAGAATGATTTAGATGAGATGGCGTCGCACCAGCAGATGTTGAAAATCGGTCCTTGTTGCTATAACAACAAAGTGGCATGCGTGTTCACTGTGGGCGACAAAATGGGACAAACATTCATACTTTCGAACAAAGAAAATTATAGTTGTAAATGCATTTATGGCACCTCTATTCATAGTGATTGTGGAATAGCTTTTTTACGGGTCTTATAGAGGTTATTTTTCATGAAAGTTGGTTGTCAAATTTTCGAACTAAAGCCTAGTTCGTCATCAGGACTATGTCACTGGAGTAGTTGCTGCCACTCAATTGGAAGAGTCCATCCGCAATTATCGTTAATTGTGGTACTTCTTCTTCTTGCTATTACGATCCCTTCTTAGTCTAGTTTCCTCTTTACTAAGTTTGACTGGTGGGCGATTATTTTCACTGAGTCCCAATTTATGGAGTGTCCACTTGCTTGTATATGTCTGTCTAGCCCTGTTTTGTTCCCAATGTTCCTAATAGCTGCTTGGTGTTCTTTCATTCGGACCTTAATACTTCTCCCTGTTTCTCCTATATAGCTGAGTCCGCAGTTACAGTCGATGCAGTAAATTACTCCTTCCTGCAATTGGATGTCCAATTCTTTCTGCTTTAAAGCTGGCAGGAATTTCTTTATTTTGTTATTAAGATCTGGAGCTAGCCTGATATATAATATATTTTGTTATTAAGATCTGGAGCTAGCCTGATATATAATATCAGGCTAGCTCCAGATCTTAATAACAAAATATATTATATATCAGGCTAGCTCCAGATCTTAATAACAAAATAAAGAAATAAAGAAATTCTGATATATAATATCAAAATAAAGAAATTCTGATATATAATATCAGGCTAAAGCTGGCAGGAATTTCTTTATTTTGTTATTAAGATCTGGAGCTAGCCTGATATATAATATATTTTGTTATTAAGATCTGGAGCTAGCCTGATATATAATATCAGGCTAGCTCCAGATCTTAATAACAAAATAAAGAAATTCCTGCCAGCTTTAAAGCAGAAAGAATTGGACATCCAATTGCAGGAAGGAGTAATTTACTGCATCGACTGTAACTGCGGACTCAGCTATATAGGAGAAACAGGGAGAAGTATTAAGGTCCGAATGAAAGAACACCAAGCAGCTATTAGGAACATTGGGAACAAAACAGGGCTAGACAGACATATACAAGCAAGTGGACACTCCATAAATTGGGACTCAGTGAAAATAATCGCCCACCAGTCAAACTTAGTAAAGAGGAAACTAGAAGAAGGGATCGTAATAGCAAGAAGAAGAAGTACCACAATTAACGATAATTGCGGATGGACTCTTCCAATTGAGTGGCAGCAACTACTCCAGTGACATAGTCCTGATGACGAACTAGGCTTTAGTTCGAAAATTTGACAACCAACTTTCATGAAAAATAACCTCTATAAGACCCGTAAAAAAGCTATTCCACAAAAAGAAAATTATATTGTTTTAGATTGGCATGTGAAATTAATATATGAGAAGTGCAAATTTAAATTACAAGACACAGATAGCTGTTCCCCTTAATTCGTATGTTAAGCACAATAACTATGAAAGAAAAGTGAGTTTTTGAGGTGGAAAATAACAAATCATTTGGAACAGATCGCACACTTTCGTAGCATTTTGCGAAAGCCATTTCCAAAAATTGGGTGATCATTGCGTTCCTCATATGTTATCAAAGCTCACTCCACCATAAAATGTTTTATGATAGGTGATACTAGTATTTTTATATAACACATCCGGAACACTTTGTGGCAAAAGCATGGAACACTGTTGATGCATAGCGCAAATACATTTTCCGGAATTACTTTCTCGATGTGTTCCGAATGAGTTGTCAACCTTTTCTCAATGTGTTCCACTGGGAACACATTGATGTGCTATATATTCCAAAATGCCACGGACGGCTAGAAAAGAAATTCCCGAAATAGGGCATGACTCACGCATCTGCATCATTTTAACTGTACTAATGCCCTAATTTGCTTACATAGTGGGTTTGGGGTAAGTGAAACTTGACTTCAAACATGTCATGTGTCTTTTGGTGCACATAAACATTCATCTGTATTCATTTAGTAGGTCAACAGCAGTGCCAGTCTTTATATATTCCATGGTATATATATAAGAGTTGACGACTTTAATCATTGTAACAAAGAACCTTTTCATGGCTCGGTATATCATAGTAGAGCATAAACTATATTTGCTGGTTTATTTCATTAGGTCGAACCAGCCCTAATTTGGACTTAGGTTCATGTGTAGCAGTGTCCGGCTCGAATGTGGACTTTTCAGCTGGTTCTTGTTATATGTGACCAATGATAAGCAGCCTACAGTTTTATATATATTTCCAGTTATATTTGATATTTAGATCCTTGTTTTCTATATTTATGCCTTCCAAATATATTAAATAAAAAGAATGATGACACCAAATTTTCTGTTGCAATAAGCACATCTTTTAAACCGTTTCTGACACGAATTAAATTTTTCAAAGTTATTCAAAATCAATGCAACCAGTTAGAAAATATCAACCGGATTTTTACAATCAATAAAACATCCAGAAATAGAAACAGCTACATTTCTTCTAACACCGTCTAAAATGTATGTTACAAAAATTAACAAATAGTGCACAAGAATTTTCTCATAGCAGAAGGATATCAGAGACTAACAGATTTTCAAATCGAACAGTTAAAAGAACAAATATAGAAAGAAACATGATATCACTTTACACCTTCTAGCTCAAGAATTTTGCATAATAGGACAGTTGAAAGTAGGCTTAAAATATTCTTCATGGAAAAAGCTATGCTAAGGAAAAAGAACTTTTCAAATTTTCAAAAACGTCTCCCACAAGCAGAGGTAGCAGGGGGAAAAAAAAAAGGAAGAAAAGGCATTGACCCTTGCACCACCTTCCCAATGCAAAAAAAAAAAAATTTAATGTCGGACTAATAGTTGCAAAGATATGGTGTCCACAGACTGACGTACAAACCAATAACACAAATACAATAATCTTTTTTTTACAAAAAGACGTTCTAAAAATCGGATTTTGTGGTTCTGCTTCAATTTTCTATTATGAAAAAACCTTTCAGTGATATGCGAATGTTCAGTGCCTCGAGAAAGTGTAATGATCAGAAACAAAAATATTCAAAACAAATTTCAGCTTGCACAGATACGGGTTTTACATTGTTAGAAAAATACATACTGTTTATTCTAACACTAATTCAAGCCACTAGTACAAATAAATGAAGTTGTTATAAAGGAAACGGCAAGAGTAAATGAATTTCGTACCTGGTGGCCCAGGTTATCATAAAAATCACTGTCAGGGCCTTTGCTCGTCTGTACACAGCATTCAATTTGTTGGAGGTTCGGGCAAGACGCAGACGTTCCAGCCTTATCACTCTTGTTGCAGGGAAGGAAACATTCCAGGTGTGTTTCCCAGATGTAAATATATGGATGCTCCCTCTAACTTTATTTGCAAATATATTCGCTATTAATCATCCGATTTGAACTATATTTAAGATTTAGGGGTTTTCCATGTGCTAAATATAGAATGTGCATAAAATAACATACCCCTTATATGGAAACATTTGGAGATAGTGAGCTAATTAGCAATTATTCTTCGCACCACGTAATAGTTTCCTTCGAGTGCTTTCTAACAGTACCTTACTTGTTTATCTGCGGCAAATGGTTCCAAGGTTGAGGGGGTGGCTCGTGTTTTTGTTTTTTGTTTTTTGACATCTGTACACTGGAATCCCATGTGCAACTGTTTTAAGAAGTTACATCAATAACTGGTCAATACTCATGACAATAGTGGTGAACAATAAAGATGGCAATATTGAATTTAAAATCAAAGAAAAGGTAATTAATTTGGATATAAAGAAAACTGCAGGTTTTATTGGCAATAATATCAATCAACTACCAATGCTCTTGATAGAGTCCAGAGGAATGATTGCAAAACTTATGAGGCAGTTGTAGTGTAAAAAAAGCTGGAAATCATATTAAATGACATCTTAAATGAAATGAAATTGAAGTTATTTTATAAATGATATGGCCAAGCTTTATCTTCAAATAATTTTTGGCCTTCCTTTTTGATCTTCACCTTCAAGCAAAAAATATGGAAGTGACCAGAGGTGTAACTAGAGTGGGGCAGCTGGGGTGACTGCCTCGGGAACAAAACTCACTGCTTACAATCTGACTGAACTTAGAACTGAAACTTTTGCACTAGTCTCTGGTACAGTTTTTTTTGCACTGTACTTTGTCATTTGCACATTTATGGAAATTGCATATAATATGTTTATGCGAGTTTCAGCAGCCATGGCAGCTAAAATTCACATTTATTCCTCAAAATGTGCAGGGTTGTTAGTTGTTCACAGTCAGAAATGAAGCACGCTCTTGTACATGCATCACAAGACAAGAATATAGTTCACATTACTGAAGATTTTCTGAGGGCTATTCTATCATTACTGTGGCTGCAGATCATGACATTCGATCTGTTTGGTGCGGTACCCAAGGTCCGAACTATTTGGGAAAGGCTGTACAAACAGTCAAAGTTTAACTGTTTTTTTTTTTTTTCCTTAGGAGTTTAATGACCACAGTGAGCAACTTACTCAATGGGCTATAAGTAGTTGCCTGTTTCTAATTTAAAGCCACTTGCTCCAGTGATGGGAGAGAACTAGAGCTGTAGGACAAACATCATCCATGCCTCATTCAGGATTCAAGCCCGAACGCACTTCGGATGCATGGCTAGAAGCAAATGTCCCTAATTTAGGGAAGGATACTGCTTATGGCCCTTGGAGTTGCTCACGGTGGTTGTTAAACCCTGAAACAAAAAAACAAAGATGGAGGGAGGGCACAATATTTTGTGGTTTGCCCCGGGCATAGAAATACCTAATTACGCCCTTAAATGTGACTATTTATTATGCCTGAAGAAAAAAAGTTGCTTTACAATTTGCCAGCAAAAAAATATGGAGACACCTTCTTGACTATTCTCATTAAGCTTCTGGCACCATTCGTTGGAACAATGATGGAAGAAAAAGTGCAGCTTGCAGTAAATTTTATTGGTGGAATTTCTTAGTGAAAGAGTCCATAGAAGAAAAAAAAAAACTGGAAAGTGTTTTGCAATTACAAACAGCAACATTTGCTTCAGCTGGAATTGAAAATGTGTTTTCAACATTTAACATTGTGCATTCTAAGTTAAGAAATTGGCTAGGAACTTAAAAAGCAGTGAAACTTGTGTATTTTTGTTCAAACTGCTGAACAAATAGTTTCTCTCATCACTCGCTTTTTTTTTTTTTAATTCATTTAAAAATTTACTCAGGAATTCATGTTTTTCAATCAATGTTATTTTTGAGGCTTTTATGATTCAAATTTAATTGGTAAGTTGTAGATTTTTTAAACTACACTAATAGTATACACTGAGTGGCCACTTTATTATGACTACCTGACCATTTTATGCAAATGAGCTGTGGCTGCACGCTGTTGCCACCAGAGGGCGAGGCTAGTATAAAAAGGGAAAGCTTAGTGCTTGCGACAGTAGTAGAAGTGATTTTTGGGTGACGAGATGGGTAAAAAATGTGATTTGACGAACTTTCAACGTGGGATGATTGTAGGAGCTTGGAGCCATAGAGCGAGTATCACCGAAACCGCCGCATTTGTGAAATGTTCTAGAGCAGCTGTTGTTAAAGTATTTAAAGGCTGGACTGTCAGCTAAAAAACTGGGTCTCTACGTGCAACGTGTGGTCATCATCGACTAGTGACTGCTCGGGCAGAATGGAGTGTGTCCAGACTAGTAACAGATAACAGAAGGGCAACAGTGCAGCAAATTACAGACCATCTTAAACAAGGATCCCCTCAAATGATCTCTGCATGCACTGTTCGCCGTACACTGCATCGGATGGGATATGGCAGCCAAAGGCCTGTTCAAACACCTTTGCTGTCTGCAGTTAACAAGAGAAAACGTCTCCAGTTCGCACAAGAGCACAAGGATTGGACAGTCGATAATGGGAAACAAATTATGTGGTCCAATGAATCATGTTTTCAGTTGCACCATGCCGATGGCCAAGTGAGAATTTGGCAGAAACAGCACGAAAGCATGGACCCCAAATGCATTGCTACAACCCTTCAAGCTGGTAGACCCAATGTTATGGTTTGGGGAATGTTTTCCTGGCATGCTTTGGGTCTTTTAATTCGTGTTGATCAACGTCTGACTGGCACATCATATCTAAACATCGTTGCGGACCAAGTGCATCCTGCCATGTGGATGGTTTATCCCAATGGCGATGCTACTTTCAACAAGATAATGCGTCCTGCCATAGTTCTCGTATTGTACACGATTGGTTTAAGGAACATGCCGGTGAGTTTACTTTGCTTAAGTGGCACCCACAATCTCCACATCTCAACCCCATTGAGAATTTGTGGAATGAAGTTGAACGAGCCATCCGACAGCTGGATCCACAACCCTGCAATCTCACACTCCTGGAAAGTGCTATTCATCAAGCATGGTCTCATATTCCACAAACCACCTATCAACATCTCGTGGAGTTCATGCCACGAAAAATCGACGCAGTATTAAAGGCAAAAGTTGGCCCAATGAAGTATTGAGGGAGTGGTCATAATAAAGTGGCCACTCAGTGTATAATACTAACACTTTTTCTGATTTATGCATGTTGTAACATTGATTTATTTTTAAATGTATGAAAAATAAATCTTTTTTAAATACAAAACATCACTATAAAGTTTAGTAGACATAAATCAGTAAAGTAAACATAATACATGACATTAAGAAATACTACTCTCTTCTACTGCATTCTCATTCATTATTTGTTATGCAGTGTTACTTAAATTTTAAAAATATATACCATCAAGTTCATCATAGAGAAGAATGTTACGTTTAATGTTTACATCGAAGAATGAATATATATTTTAAAGTTGAACTGAAACACAACAGTAATTTAAATAAAAATAAATCTGATTTAAATCAAATAAATCAGATTTTTTTTTTTAAATCATGATTTTTTTCAAACCCTGTCACGGGTATATTAAAATATCTTTAAATTTCTTTTGCTATTTCATTGAATACTTTGTAACAGTATTTATGGTAAGACTAGGTAGATACTATACTGTGCAAATTAATTGGGACAAAGTAAAAAATCACTCTTTTTCCAAAACTATGCCTTTATATCATTCTATGCCTTGATATACACTGATAAATACCTGTATTAGTATGAAGTATGTCCTCCTTTAGCAGAAATGACCTCTTGAATTTGTTTTAGCATTGACTCCACTAATTGAGTGCACATATTTTCGACTTCATAATCGTGGAACCACACTTTTATAGCATTCGTTATCATGCGTTCTTTGGTTGTACAGTCCATTTTACCTACACACCTCTTCAAAATATATTCCACAAGTTTTCTATGGGATTTAAGTCTGGTGAATTTCCAGGTCAATCAAGCAAATGAATTTGATTTTCCAGCATGAAATTCGTGACCAATTTCAAATTGTGACATGAGGCCAAGTCATGTTGAAATGTCCCGTCAAACGTTTGCAAGAATGGAACAATCCTACATTGTAATATTTCTACGTACCAGGCTGAATTCATCATACCTTGAACAGGAACTAAACTTCCAGTGCCATTTGATGTGAAAAAACCCCAAAACATCTGTTTCAGAGGGTGTTTTTCAGTTTGTTTGACATGCTCAGGTCTTAAGGTTTCACAGTTGCTTCGTCTAACGACATTTGCTTGGTAACCCTGCACAAATAACTGAGTTTCATCACTGAAAATTACCTTTTTCCAGTCGTCAGCAGTCCATGATTTATATTTTTTGGCCCACGCTAAATGTTTTATCTTCATTTTCGCATTCAAATATTGTTTTTTCGTTGGTCTTCTTGCCTTCCGGCCAACTTCCAGAAGCCTACGGCATACAGTTGAATCACTAACATCACAACCACTAGCCAATAAATCTCTTTGAAGGTCGGTAGTCGTTGTTTTTTTGTTTTTGTTTTTGTTTTATTCATTTTACTATTTCTGATTAGATATTTATCAGTTTGTGACGTTGTTTTTTGTTTTCTTCCACATTTACCTCTCCTTTTTGGAGACGATGATCCAGATGCATTGTATCGTGTAAGCAGACTTGATACACTTGATTTGCCTACACCAACTGCAGAAGCGGTATCTCTCACTGTCATAGAAGTGTGATCCTTCAGAGCAATTATTTTTGCACGCTTCCTTGGGGAAATATCCATTTTTCAATACACGAAAGCAACATGTACTCACAGAGAGCAAAAACTAACATTCATCTGCCACACACGAAAGCTCACAACTGAAGCTGAAGTGCCTATTTCCTATTTAAAACTGGCCAAACCACATTCTTACTATCACGTTCCAACAGTCACACCACCTCACAGCTGATAAAACCGGTTTACGTGGGTTTCCGACATCAATTGGCGATCACATTAAAATTCTGAGAATAAAATAGCTTGTCCCAATTAATTTGCACGGTATAGTATCTGAATATTCTAAGTACTGTTCTTCCTTTTCAGCTGCATGGAACTTTTACTGAAGTAGAATTTTTGGAATCACCACCTCAATTCTTTCCTGATACTTACTCTACAGAGCAGCCACAATATTTCAAATTTTACTTCATGATACACAAAACAATCTTTGATTTAACTTTTACAGACCATAAGGAATCAAAAGTTAGGAGGAATATGATACAGAAAATGCTGAAGTTATGATATTAAGTACATGTAGTACTTTAACAAACCAAATGTCAATAAGGTCAAATATAATTTAGTAGTAGTTACTTGTTCTTAACCTACATTTGCAGACCCTCAATATCCCTCAGATGATGTAGAATCTTCCTGTACAACTTCCTGTAGACAACAGACTACCCAACTTTTGAGCTGCTGATCAGAATGAATGAACTGCTTTGTAATTGAAGATTATTTACAGATTTTTAAAAGCCAAAGGACACTGCTACATATTTTCATATTTGAAATTTTTTTTTTCTCTTATATAAATTTTTTTATAGTCAACTTATTTCTTCCTTGACATTGTCATTGCTCATAAAGACATTTTTCATGAAAAAAAGGCTTCACTTCTTTTTACTTTCATTAGTCATGAATGAAATATTCTCTATTTTCATGAATGAAATATTCTCTATTTTCATAATTCAATAATTCAAAGAATTATTGAATTATTGTTACATGATGCTCTTTCCAAAATATTAAATCTATGAACAATGCTACTGCACTATAATTTGTTTTACAAAATTAATGTTGTAACTTGATAGTCATTTCTTAGTGTTGCATCACACGTACAAAAAAATGCATTTTGTTCATCTATCATAAAAAAAAAAACTGGAGTGTGATGAAATGGGAGGACATGGTAACCATACAAAAATAAAACGTTGTTATGTGCTGCATTTCAACAACATATAAACTAGTTTACAATATTGAATCCCTGAGAAGTGAGAACACTTTACAGAAATGTAGGATTTTTTTTTAGATTTTTTTTCAAAATAGGCAAAATAAGAACAATAGTACATTATTACTGTGTAACCTGTAATATTTGTACAGTATATCACAATAACTTACTTTCACATAAATTACAAGACAGTATCATAAAATATTTCATTATAGTATTACTTCAATTAATTTTTCTTTGTTTCTAAATTTAACAATTTGATGGGTACTGTTAAACAGAAATTACATTAATGCAGAAGTTTTAAATTAATAAATCTAGGAGTTTTATGACTGTGTATTTTAACAAATACTTTACTATCATACAAGTTTCTTCTTTCAAGAGCACAATTATAAGAATGTATCTTAACAAATCCTTTACTGTCATGTAAATTTCTTCTTCAAAATTATGGGTGTGGTTAAAATTTAGTGTATACTCATAAAGAGAAAAACCAACTTCACACAGCCCTCTTTTCCCCCAGTATTCATATGTGGTGTTACAAGTATGATGGGAAAGAACCTGAAAAATAATATTATAATTAGGTTTACTAGTCAGTTTTGCCAGGAACTTCACTTTTTCTTTGCCTTACAAATGCTTTCTTTCACTTCAATACTAATCAAAAATTATGTCCCCATACACTGACAGTTTATAAATGGCAACTTTTCCAGTGAACATATTAACGCATTCTATACCAAAATCCTTTACATATTTACAAGCCTTTAAGCCAAACTTCTCTAAACTAGTTGGCTACTTGTGCTGCCACTGTGACACGATTTGCATCAGCCAATTCTTTTTCTGAAAATGTGACAGAACGGCAAACCTCTGAAAATCATGCCATCTTCACTTTTAAAGAATGGGTCATTCCACATCAATTCATCCAATTTTTTGGGAAATGTAACCCACCATCTCAGATTTTGATGAAATTTGGCATGCAGGTATACTTCACCAAGATATAGAAAATGACCAGATTTTAACTTCCTACACCTCATAGTTTCCGAGATACAGTGCTCCAAAATTTCACTGAACACCAATCGCACACGTAGAGTGACGAAGTACCACTTTTTACAAAATGCTGCATAAATGTAGTGCTATTTAGTTTAGAAGAACGAAATTTTGTACCCTCATGCAAAAGAGCTTCCAGAATAAGAAACCATTTCAAATTTGGTTGAAAACACTGAATAAATAAATGAAATATAGTGGTAAAGTGAAAATTTAAGAAAAAAAATTGGTATTCTATATTAGGCTCTACAAGCAAATAGCAGAAGTATTAGGGAGCTCTTTTTTAATGTATATTTGTCTTTGATATATATTGTCACATAACAAGAAAAAAAAATGGTGGTTTTCAGCTTGCTTTCGGAGATATGTGCAAATATCTGAAATGCGTGCGGGGTCCCATTTCGTCAATTCAACCAGTTTTTTTGTTTTTTTTTTAATTATAATTCATCTCTGACATTCAAGAAATTTCACAAGGAGATAAAACTAACAAGGATGCAAAAATATAAAAAATTGTTTTCTTACACCATATAGTTTCAGAGATACCAAATTAACAAGTTTGACGATATGGCTAGTTCAGCTGCACCCCACAACAAGTGTGGTGAGGTTTTAAAAGTTTTTCAGTCATTTCAAAATATTTGTTATTCTTTTATTGCAAATTACAAAAATTCCTGGAAAAAAAAATACTCTGACAAATCTCCCTAAAACAGAATTTTGGAAATTAACCCCCCCCCCCAGTTAAACATTTCCAAAAAGGATATAAACAGTTTTTATATGTGCATGACTGGATAATACACTAAAGTAAGCTTGCAAAGGATGGGCACTAGGAAATAATTGCAACTTGTCAGAGAGCACTTTTTAAAAGAAAATGTGGCATAGGGCAAAGGATACAGCATGATTCCTAAGGTCATAAGAATTTGTTTTGACTTCATCCCAGATCCTGTGCTCAACTGACCACCAGTTCTAATGGGGTAAGTTTTATGACCATAAAACTCCCCAAGTGCTAAGATGAGGGTCAAATGAAAAAGATTTATCTTTTCTCACCTCACTCTCCTAGGGATGCCCTCCAGCTAAAAAGAAATAAGGTTTCAGTCCCTCATTCCCAGTTAAGAAAATAATGGCTCAGATGCTCATGCTGATTTCACTGTGGGCAGGCTATCCAGAAGTCTCTTACATTTTGCTGTGAAATACACTGGCGGAAAATGAAAAAAGAACACCAAGAAGGAGACGTCTGATACCAACGAAATTTATACAGCATAATAACGGAATACAGAGGATAATGTGATAAAAACATTATGGCAAAATACAGCTGTATTTGCTGGTAAATTGAAAAATAACATTTCCATGTAACATGGTTAGTACGAGGTTGAACAGCCATGAACTCGGTCACACTGTGCAATTCTGGCATGGAGTCTGTCGTACAGATGTTGGATGTAAGTTTGGGGTATTGAGTTCCAAGCATCCTCAACCTGGACGCGTAAATCAGGGATGGTCGTAGCTGGCCGTGGAGACCCGATAAGTCGTTGTCCCATAAAATCCCACATGTGCTCAATGGGGGACAAATCCGGTGAACGTACAGGCCATGGAAGTTGTCTCACACCCTGAAGTGCATGTTGCGTTGCACGTGCCGTGTGTGAACATGCGTTATGTTGCTGGAAAACACTGATGGACCGACCTTACAAATGGCACAACAACGGGCTGAATGATGATGTTGATATAGGAGGTGCTGTTTAACGTACCTGGTACAAACACTAGTTGTGTATGGGAGTAATAGCTGATCGCTCCCCATACCAGGAGACCAGGTGTAGGCCCTGTGTGTCGCTGGTGGATGCAAGAAGGGTGGAGATGCTCCCCTGTGCGTCTGCGAACACGCATATGGCCATCGGAGGCTCCCAAGCAGTATCTGCCTTCATCGCTGAACACGACAGATCGCCATTGCCTTTTCCAGTGCAGACGTTGGCGACACCACTGCAGCCGTTCTTGACGGTGGGCTGGAGTCAGAGGTACACATGCCAGAGGCACACGTGCACATAGTCCTGCATCCAGTAGACGGTTGCGAATTGTTCACACAGTCACCTCAGGTGCAACGGCAGCTCGGATTTGTGTCGCAGTGGATGTTCTGCTTGACAACGCCGCTTTTCTTATGCATCGATCGGTCCGCTCATCAGTCTGTCTGCGACTCCCGGTTCCACGTCTTCTCGTGTGGGAATGTTCCTCGGACCATCTACGCCACCATCGTACCACCACCGATACTTCCCGTCCGATTCGCTCCGCAATACGACGATACGACCACCCGGCCTCGCGGAGTCTGACTAGACGACCTCATTCAAAGTCTGATAACTGCTGAAATCGTACACGTCTTCCATGTCCAGGCATTGCAGCTTCTTCAGGGTCTTCACGTGTCCGTACACCGACGACTGATTGCAATCACTTCGCCGTACTCCTTAAATACCACCGACGATAATTTGCATATTATGCCGTGCTGTGGCGTAAGCGCTCACCGGTTGGTCCCGAAATTAACATCACACCTACGTAAACTCGACCCCATTAACATATGTAAATTTCATGATCGTTCTCCAATTCCTTCTTGGTGTTCTTTTTCACTTTCCGCCAGTGTATATTGCTTCCAATATTTTCTTTTTTGTGTATTGGCTGCTCTGTGTTAATCTGACTTTAGGACAAGTTTGTCAACCTCAATCATGGAAAAAGATAATGGACCAGTGTAGTGTTGGATCACTTACTAATACAGAATTAAATAAATCAAGTTATGTGAAGACAAAAGGGTTTCTCAGTAGTGAATAATTTTCTGTTGCTGACAGGGAACTTATTTCTTTAAGACCTAATATTCCACATAAAGATATAATCTCAGTATGTTTACATCACAAATGTTATTATCTGAAGAAATATGAAACCTACCAAGTAACTTATTGCAACCCTTTTGGTGACCATGATGTGAAAAAACCTGTTGAACAGCTCAACAGCTGCAATATAAAAACATCAGTGTATGCCCAGGTCAAAAATTATGTCCTCAGTGTCATGGGAAAGCATCTAAATTAGGACAACCTTAGAAGATGAAGTTTTAAGTGAGACTGATGATAGTGAAATGGTCCCTGATGATTTTATTATTAAAGAATGTGCTGCTAAAGAAGTAAATGAAAGTTTATCTGATTTAGAATTGTCACCGTTAAAATTACATTCCTTGCCATCCTATAGTAAACCAGCATATGGGAAAAGAAAACTTCTCCAAGCAAAGTTAGCTATGCAGAGTAAAATATCTTGTGTTCTGGAGTATGGCTTTACAGCCCAGTCTTCTACTAGAGACAGTGATGATGAACACTCCATAGATGAATTAAAACTAAAAGCTCATGATTTTGATGAACTTGTTGCTTTAATGAAAGAAAAGATACCTACTGTTAGTCGTAAAAAAAATAAAAAAATTCAGATGTTAACAATGGCTCCCCCATCATGGTCCAGAAAAAAAAAGTAGCACAACAGTTTGAAGTTTCAGAATACACAATACATCATGCAAGAAAATTAGCAAAAGATAACGGCATTATATCAGTTCCCGAACCCAGCCATGGTAAGAAACTTTCACAAGATGCCATAAAACAGATAATAGAATTTTATGAAGATAACTATTCTAGGCAAATGCCAGGAATGAAGGACAAAGTAAGTGGTGCTAGAAACGTCCATGCTCAGAAAAGACTTATTCTGTGCAATTTGAAAGAATTATATCAGCAATTTAAGCAAAGACATACTAATGAAAAAGTAGGATTTTCTAAATTTTGTGTTCTTCATCCCAAATGGTGCATTCTTGCAGGCACCTCTGGAACCCATTCTGTATGTGTGTGCACTATACTTCAAAATGTCTAACTTTTGATTAGTGCAGTACACTTTGAAGTATCACACCAGGACTTTATCAATTTAGTCTTGTCTGCAGCAGTAAGGATTCAAAGTGCATGCTTTGGTGTTGTTCAGTGTCCAAAGAGTACAAATCTGAATCAGTTATTGTTGCAGAAATTTAAAAATTGTGATCCCACTGATGAAATCGAATATCACCAGTGCGTGTCTACAGACCAAATGGAGCTTCAAAACTTTTCTTCTTCAGTTGAGGAATTCATTGAATTATTTGTGCCAAAAATTGAGAAGCTTATTCCGCATTCATACATTACGAAAGCACAGTCTTCATTTTTCAGTAAGTTGAAAGGAACAATTGGTCCAGAATCTACCATTATACCGATGGACTTCAGTGAAAATTATGCATTTGTAGTTCAGGAAGAAGAACAATGGTATCATTGGATCCACCATGCATGCACAGTTCACCCAGTTGTTATTTACAGTAAAAAAAAATTCTGAGTCTTTGACCTCTGCATTAAGTCACTGTTTCATTTCTGATGATTGTGATATGATGTTGCAATGTTGTACAGATTCAGAGTGAAATAATAACTTTATTTAAAAAGAACTACCAACAAGTAAAAGAAGTACATTATTTTACTGATGGTTGTGTTGCTCAGTACAAAAACTATAAAAACTATAAATCTATGTCATAACATTAATGATTTTGCAGTGACAGCTTCATGGTCTTTCTTTGCCACCAGCAACAGGAAGTCTCCTTGTGATGGCATAGGTGGAACTGTCAAACGAATCACTGCAAAAGCAAGTCTCCGACATCTACTGAAAGAGCAAATAACCACTCCACAGGAGATGTTTGACTTAACTGTCGTAAAAATATCATGAAAATAGTTTCATTTTGAAAAGTGATATGAATGCTGTGCGCAATGAGTGTCAAGTAAGATTTTCTCATGTTCAAACAATACCTGATACACTGAGTTTCCACAGCTTTATTCCATTATCAACATCTAAAATAGCAACCAAGAGAACAAGCTTCGATGAAAATTACTTTTTGATTTTGGCTGTAAAAATCTAGGAATACAAAGGCAGTTATATACACATTGTTATGTAGCATGTGTATATGATTCTAACTGGTTTCTAGGAATAATAGAGAAAATCAATTATGAAGAAAGTGATGCATCTGTAAAATTTATGCACCCAAGCAGCTCTGCAGTTTCTTTTTACTGGCCTTAATTTAAAGATGAGTGCAATATTCCATTTGGACACATTTTATGTTTAATTGACGCTCCCATGACAAGAAGTTCTGGTAGAACATATGTGTTTTCCGAGTTGGACATGAAAATCTGTCAAACTAAGTGGATGAATTATAAGGACTCCATCCTCAAGAGTTGATCATGGCATATTAAAAACATCAATGTACATATTTGTGAACAGTGCAAAACTACTTGCTTGTGTTTTTTTTCAAGTCAAAACTAAATATGAAAAAATAGATCTATGTACCATAGGTGAGTATGACTAAGCAGTTTGTTGCATATGCTCACCTAACTTGTTGTGGGGTACAGCTGAACTAGCCATTTCGTCAAATTTGTTAATATGGCATTTCTGAAACTATATGGTATAAGAAAACATAATTCTTTATATTTTTGTGTCCTAGTTAGTTATATCTCCTTGTGAAATTTCTTGAATATCAGTGGTAAGTTATAATTAAAAAAAAAAAGTGGTTGAATTGACGAAGTGGAACCCCACAAGCATTTCAGATATTTGCACATTAGGGTGGAGTGAAAAACACTTTTTTTTTTTTTTTTTTAATTTGAAACGTCAGCATGTGCAATAATTGCGATTTTATTACTGAAATGACCCCCCCCCCCAAATATGGATGACGTTATTTGATATCTTAGGCTGCCCCAAGAACCTCGAAGTTTGAAAGTTATAGGGAAAAATGGTTTAAAAACACCCGCTTTATCCATTTTGTAAATATAAAAAAAAACTGTTTCACCATGTTATTTAATATCACCTTTGGAGTGTATAAACACAGGTAAAAGTTCAGCAGACGTGAGTTAATTTCTTAGGCTTCCCCACATCCCTTAAAATATGTAATTTTTGCCAAAAATGGCATGATAAGTTGCGTAAGCATTAAGTTCGACAGCAGCCTTATTGTTACCAATTTGGGCTTAACATTAACAATCCCCCCCCCCCTCTCATACTTTCTGGAAACTTCTTGTTGATTTTCAGAAACATAGCTTGCTGTTTTGCACTCTGCTTTGTTTTTGTTACCTTTTTCATCTCAGCCCACCACCCCTCTCACAGCGGAGCTCTGTTTGCGAACCTGCTGAGTCATATCATCACAGTTGCACAAATCCGTTTGGGAGAGAGTGTTGACGGGTTTCCGTCATAATGATGCAACAGTTTCTTTCACTCCTAGTGACGTTGATTGGATTGTACTGGCATTTTCGTTTCGTCGTCCAACTACTCAAGATGGCTGAAACAAGAAATAAAGCTGATTGCCCTATCCTCGGGAGTTATAAGGAGATGCATGAAAATGTGTTGACTACATACGAAAATGTAATGCGCCATTACTACCTTGTGAGGAATACTCTTAGGCAGGAAGGTGCAAATTATGAGCCTGCTGCAGCAGAAATAGCAAGTATTGTCGCGGACAAAGTGCTAAGTATATGGAAGAAAGCATCTCTTCCGACATCTCCCCACAAATCTGTTGCAAAGCGTATTACCGCATACAACACTGAAATCCGAAAGCTGAAAAAACATGCTGCAAGAATGGATGAAACCTACCGAAAGAAGATTGAACAATTTCGTGCTGATTCACAATGTATCTTTGACATATACTCATGCAAGTGCAAATGTTTTAGAACCTGCAAATGCAGCTCTGCAAAAAAGGTAAACGTGAAAGAGCGAGACTTTCTGATGGACCAGAGAACAAACAGAAGAATGATAGTAGGTGGGCTTGACGCAAAAACCACCAGTGTACTGAAGAAAAGATCAGCTTGAAAGAGTGATAGAAAACTGCATCCCTGAAATGTCCATAGGAAATTACAGAAAACTGCATCACTGAAATCGGCCCTGCGAGTCGAGGATGATCCTTCAGAAGAGGATACAAATACTAATTCTGCAGAAAAACCAGACGAGCCGAGTCCTAGTGATTTGTTGGCCTCGGAGAAAGATTACGATTGCACTCCACATCGTTTTTCGAAACCTAAGCGTCAGATGACACTGTCTGCATTTTCTAGAAAGTGCGATAGGCGAGGCATCAGCGACCGAGCATTGCTTCATGATGTAAGTGAACCGGTTCATTCGAAAGAATGTAATGTATTTGTTATTGACCGGCATAAAGTACGACGAGAAAGGAAAAAGACCCGTCGATCAATTCAAGATGAGGTAAACTTGACTGGTCGCAAGATTGTAGCTTTATTTTTGGACGGAACAAGGGATGAAACTCTTACGAATACACAGACAGATGATGGCAAGTGGCACAAGCGAAAAGAATGGGAGGAGCATATTACACTTGTTGAAGAACAGGGTTCAGTCTACTTGGGACATTTTGCATCGAAGAGCAAGAGTGCAAGGGACATTTCCGACGGTATCTTCAGCTTATTGAACCAGAAGGCATTTGACTTGTCGGAGTTAGTCTTTATTGGAAGTGACTAATACCGGTACAAATGCAGGTGTAATTAGGCGCCTTGAAGAGAAGCTCAATTCTCCCGTACACTGGATTATATGTCAACTTCATTTTATTGAACTGCCTTTACGCCACCTCACTGAAGCACTTGATGGGAAAACATCAGGTACAAGAGGATTTAGTGGATTGATTGGAAAGCGCCTGAAGACGTGTGCAAACCTTCCTATAATAGTTAATTTCCAGAAAATTGAATTTTCGCTTCAGTCCGACATTAACTATCGAGATCTTAGCTCGGATCAACTTTATTTGTGGGAAATTTGTAAGGCAGTCTCTGCAGGTGATTGCCCACAAGATCTGGCAAATCGGGATCCTGGAGCACTTGCACATTCCCGTTGGCTGACCGTCGCAAATCGTATTATGCATTTGTATGTTGGAACTAGTGATCCAACACCACAACTTGTCTCATTAGCCACCTTCATAATGAAAGTATATGCACCATCGTGGTTCACGATCAAATGTAACGGTACCTGTAAAGATGGTCCAAGAAATTTGCAGCTTTTTATATCTAGGTTTCAGAATCTTCCGGATAATTTAAAGGATATTGTAAAAAGAGTTGTCCAAGACAACGCGTATTTTGCCCATGCAGAAAACTTGCTCGCTGCAATGGTGTTTGACGACAGAAGGTATGTCCGTGAGCTTGCTGTTCGACGTATCATGGAGGCCAGGAAATCTTCCGAACAAATAACTACCATTAGGAAGTTTCGGATTCCTAAACTGAATTTCCAGAGCAATGATTACATCGACCTAATCGACTGGCAAGAGTGTAATGTGACTCAGCCTCCCATCACACAGAAATGGAAGCTTCTGGAATTACTACAGTCGGATAAATATCCAAGTTCTTGCCACGAATTTACAAAAATACCCTGCCATTCTCAGGCAGTAGAGAGGATGGTTAAGATTGTAACAGATTCTTCTGCTCATGGGTGCGGCCTTCTTGCAAGAGATGGATTCATCAGAGCAAAAATTTTATAAGAAACTGATGCCTAGTTTTGAAAAAAGTCTGATTTCCAAGTGAAATAAACTCACTCCTCAAGTTATGCTACTAGGTAAGGCTGGTGTCTATCATATTTACATAACTTATGCCATTTTTGGAGAAATATGACAAATCTTGAGCTCTTTGGGGAAGCCTAAGAAATTAACTCACGTCTGCTGAATTTTTACCCGTGTATATACACTCAAAGGTGATATTAAATAACATGGTGACACAGTATTTTTTTTATATTTACAAAATGGAGAAAGCGGGTGTTTTTAAACCTTTAAACCATTTTTCTCTATAACTTTCAAACTTCGAGGTTCTTGGGGCAGCCTAAGATATCAAATAATGTCATCCATATTTCGGGGGGGGGGGGGTCATTTCAGTAATAAAATCGCAGCTATTGCACATGGTGACGTTTCAAATTTAAAAAAAAAGTGTTTTTCGCTCCATCCTATTGCACATATCTTCAAAAGCAAGCTGAAAGCCACTTTTTTTTTTCTTGTTATGTGACAATATATGTCAAAGACCAATATACATTAAAAAAGAGCTTCCTCATACCTCTGCAATTTGCTGTAGAGACTAATACAGAATAGCAAGTTTTTTTCTTCAATTTTCACTTTACCACTATATTTCATTTATTTATTCAGTGTTTTCAACGAAATTTGAAATGGTTTCTTATTCTGGAAGCTCTTTTGCATAAGGGTACAAAATTTCTTTCTTCTAAACTAAATAGCACTACAGTTATGCAGCATTTTGTGAAAAATGGTACTCCGTCGCTCTAAGAGCGAGATTGATGTTCAGTGAAACTTTAGAGCATTGTATCTCAGAAACTATGAGGTGTAGGAAGTTAAAATTTGGTCATTTTCTATATCTTGGTGTATGCTTCCATGCCAAATTTCATCAAAATCTGAGATGGTGGGTTACATGGCCTGGATGAAGTGACGTGGAATGACCCGGTTAGCAACGCCCCTAAAGTTTTGATGGCTAGGTTTAGCCTAAACTCAGTTTGACTCTTACAGACAATGCTAAAAATTCTTTCTGCAGTTGCATAACTGTGTGGCACAACAAGAATAGCATATATCAGGCATCATACATTTTAGCACCAATTGCACCAGTCATTTTCAAAATGTTTGACAATATGGTATCAATTGTAGGACTATTCAAAACACCTTCTCCCAATTCATCAACTTGATAAAAGGCAAACCCCAATTCCAACTTGTTCAGATCACTGCCACTAACAATAGCATCTGGGAAAATATTTGCCAAGTACACTACTAAAGAAAAGGAAGTTTTCTTCCTAATTCCTATATCAGCAACTTTTGCGTGCAGCAGAAATACACTTTTCAGTGGAAATTTCTTCAAAATATAGTCACATGTAACATTTAACAACAACATAGGATAGTGAGGCGGGCGGTCTTAGTGAGAGATGGGATTTCCTCCTTGGGGTGCTCCGTGGGCAATGGCACACAGAACAGCAACAAGGGCCTCTGTGAATCTTGGAGAGGTGCCAGCTAGTTCTGTGTGACACTGGCAAAAAGAGCCCAACTCACTGGGTTTTGTTCCAGAATCCTTAGATTGAACGACCAAATAGAACCATCAGCAGTGGGCTAATCCCCACACTGATGTACCTACCTGATTAAAAAGACACAAAGATAGAATAAATTAAAGGACTCTAATGTGGTGGACCTACCACACTTGAGGACGGTTCACCACGGGGCAGACCTGGAATTTCTAAAAGGCGCATGAGAAAAAGATTACAGCTGAGGGAGTGTAAGATTAGTGTATGGAATACTAGAGCTATAAATGGCAAGATGAATGAGGTGATTAAAGAAATTAATAAGTATAGATTGGATGTGCTGTTGTGTGCAAGTGAAACCAAAAAGAAGGAAATCGGGGTAGAAGAAGTGAATTGCACGGTGAGTGTGTGGTCTGGAGTATTGGTTGGATAATATGAGAGGACAGGCTGGTGTAGGTGTGATTTTAAGTGAAAAGATGAAGAACAACTTGATTCACTATAGTTGTGTAAGTGAGAGAATTCTCTGGATTCGTTTGAAAGTGAAACTTCAGAGAATTGTAATTGTTGTAGTGTATGCTCCTTGTGACTCGGAACCTTCTGATAAGAAAGAAGATTTCTGGAATGAGCTAAAAGCTGTTTTGAGCCAGTTTGGTGCTAAAGAGAAATTTATAATAGAAGGGGATTTCAATGCTAGAGTAGGTGTGCAGAATGCAATTTCTGACAATGTTCTGTGTAAATTTAATGATTCTTGTGCAAATGATAATGGTGAAAGATTAATTGAACTCTGAATTGAGAATTGTTTGTGTGCATCTAATACGTTTTTCAACCACTAGTATATTTACACATATACTTGGGAAAATCGTACTCTTGGCCAAAAGAGTGTGATAGATTTTGTTGTCTATGATTGTCGTCTGAAACCCTTAGTTGTTGACACTCATGTGATGAGAGGTGCATATGTTGTCTCTGATCATTACTTGGTAGTGTAACGAGTAAAACTGAATGTTGGTTAGAGGAAAACGAATAGGACGAGGCCGCTAGGATGGAAAGAATAAAGGTTGCAAGGCTCCCTGAAGATCATCAGTGTTATTCTAACTTACTCAGAGAACGACTGAAAGAGCTGAAGTTATGTGAGAGGGATGTAGAAACGTGGGAATGTTTTAAGAACTGTGTTGTCACTGCTGCTGAGGAGGTCTGTGGCACCCCAATAGTGGGAGCAATAGAGGTGATGCTTGGTGGAATAGTGAGATTGAAGAGACAGTAAAGAGAAAGAAGGGTGCCTATTTGGGGATGCTGCAAAGTAGAGAGAGTTTCTGTGGATGAATGCAGCTGTAAAAGGCATGAAGCAGCTAAGCTGGTGTGTCAAAGTAAGGCAAAAAAATAGGAAGGAGAAGGTGGAAAGGCATGAATTGGCTTTTAGGAAAGATAGTAAGACTTTCTGGAAGTACATGAGACTCAGGAAAAAGAGGAGAACAAAGTTGTAAGTTGTGTGGCGAATAAGATTGGGGAAATGATATGGGAGCCCAATGAGTTAAATGAAAGATGGGGTGAATACTTCTGTGAGTTATTAGATCAAGAAAGCAAAGGTGATTCTGAGGCAGAGGCAGATGTCACAGTGAAGAATGGAAGCACAGGAGGGATCTCAAGAGAAGAGGTGAGTAAATCTCTTCAGAATGGTAAGGTTCTGTAAGTTGATGGCATAACTCCTGAGATGTTGAAATATGGTGGTGACTCTGTAATTGACTGGTTAAATGAAATTTGCCAGTTGTGCTGGGAGCTAGGATTGGTCCCTCAGGATTGGAAAGATGCTATCATTGTTCCCTTGTAAAAGGGAAAAGGTGATCAGACTGACTGCAAAAACTATTGTGGTAATTTGCCTGCTGAGTGTTCGAGGGAAAGTGTTTCGCAAAGTCATTATTGAAAAAGTACGGGGTCTAACATCAGTGAAAGTGTGGGATATTCTGAGTGATTTCATGCCTAGTAAAGGCTGCACTAACCAAATTTTTGCATTACGCATGATGATTGAAAAGCATCTGGCTGTTGGTAAGAAAGTTTTTGCTGCCTTCATAGATTTAGAGAAAGCTTACAACCAAGTAAATAGGACACTTTTGTGGAAGGTACTGAATGAATATAATGTTACTTGGAATCTACTTAATAGTGTAAAGGTCATGTATGCTGGCAGTAGAGCTTGTGTACTAGTGAATGGTGTGTATTATTAAAATGGTTTTCAATTGGTGCAGGTGTCAGACAAGGTTGTGTAATGTCACCATGGTTGTTTAATATATTTATGGATGCATGCATGCATGATGCCAAAATAGATAATACTGGCTTATTTTTTGGTGATATTCATATGTGCAGATTGCTGTATGCTGATGACACTGTCCTGTTGGCAGAGAGCGAAAGTGAGTTGCAGAGTATGTTGTCCCAGATGTACGAAGTTTGCATGAAATTTAAACTGAGTATAAATAAGGGAAAACCCAAAGTTATGGTTTTCGAGCGAGGAACTGGTAGTACTAAATGTAATATAAGTCTAAATGGCACAGTGATTGACCAGGTGAATGAGTTTGTGTATTTAGGAAGCATGTTTGACAGAGAGAACAAACTGGATGGTGAAATTAGTAGGCAAGTGAATTCTTCATTGAAGGTCATAGCTGCCTTTAGAGGTTTTCACAAGAATGACGGGTTCTCAAGAGTCCTGCATGGCTGTATATGAAAGTGTAATTGTTCCTACTCTGATGTATGGCAGTGAAACTTGGGTACTACAGAAAAAACATAATTTTTTGTGTGCTGGAGAAATGTGTTACTTACAGGGAGTTTGTGGCAAGACATGTTCTGATCATGCGAGGAGTGAAGATGTGTTGCAGTTGTGTAATGTGAAGCAAAATGTTGTTAGCAAGGTGGAGACTAATATGCTTCGGTGGTTTGGCCATGTTGAAAGAATGAGTGATGAGATGCTTACTAAGAAAATGTTTTTAGCCCAAGTGGCAGGAAGGGAAGGCAGAGGAAGGCCAAGGAAGTCATGGTAGGATCAGATTCAAGAGTGTCTGCATGAGAAAAAGATCATGAGTATGAGGTATAGAAGATCTTAAGTACGGAATGTGATGGATGTCAGTGAAGCTAGAGTTGTATGTCAAGATCACTGTAAATGGAGGAAGTTTGATATGGCAACAGTAAGTAAACAATCAGTTAAAAATTATCTGGTGGTTTGTTTTTCTTTGTGGAGCTAACCTCTGAATCCCAGAGAACAGCTTAGTGATATGTATGTATGTATAGGATAGTGAGAAGAACAATGAGAAAAAAATATGATTACAGGAGAAATCTTAGTTGCAATCGTCTTCCATTTTTGGAAACTCTTTCCTCCATTTTTATGCTGGAAATGCAAGTATTTATGGAATAAAAGGCTATTTAACAACAATACTCGGCAGAAGGAACATCATGAGAAAATGTTACGTTTACGAGGAAATCTTAACCCCATCTAACTTCCATTTGCAGAAAATGGAATTCTGTCCTCAAACAGAAAACAACCACTACCATTACCAATCTCCGTAAGTTTTCTGCTCAGTTTGTGCATTGATCTCAAGAAAGCCTCAAATGATAACGAGCCTACATAATCCCGGGCCACAAGGCCATGCTTTCTTTCCACTTAGCTTTTAAACAAGCAAAGCAAATTCCTTCTCCTCAGAAAAAACAGAAACAAAGAGTTGCGTCACAAACTTTGTTCAGAGGCTTTTACATCGATTAATAAATAACAAAACCAGTAAAACATTCTTAATAAAGTGAAAATTTAAATATCCATAATTTTTTGTTAGTCATCCGTAACTCAACTATCCCAGGGTGGAATTCGTAATAATTACAAAGATTCCGTAATGGTTGGCATCTCTGCAGTACTTCAAAACAGCTTTTACCAATTCAAAAATTCTAACTTTTGAAGTAACATGCAAAATGAAGGCAAATTTCTGGGCATTACAGATCAACATTTTTTTATTATTATTTGCTTTTGTGCTAGGTTCTTAGCTACTAAATTAACAATCACCGCTAACTTTTCTCAGGTATTGATTGTGATAGATGGGTCCTTGCTGAAAGCTTGGAAATTGGTAGAAATTTTAATAGATTCACAGAGGAGATATCGTTTCCATCCTGCGTATCTAGAAAAGACTTTTGCTTCATTAAATATACACAAAAAAAACTGCAGATCTATTAAAAAACAGTTATTGATTATGGGTTTGCACCTATTTAAAATGAAGTAAAGGTCATTTGTAGATACAGAATGGAAAATCTTTTGGCTAAAATCAGCCTCATACCATGGGTAAAGAATTGAAAGAACCAAGCATGAAAATTAAGCTTCACTACAGCATGACTGTTATTGTATAATGAGAACAAAAATAGGGTTTTATGATGATATGGTAGTTTATATCAATGTGATTCTCTTCTGACATTTTATTTGGAAACTATCAATTCAAAATCGTAAACCACAGAAACGGTCTTACACATTTTTTACACGAACGTGCTATGATGGATGAACAATCAGCCTAAATCTCATTAAATGGCTGTTCACCTTTGACTACTTACATGGCTCACGCAATATGAATTGAAAGATAATTTAATCTGCAACATTAATGGCTGAAAATTTTGTACAGTATCTTTTATTTCATGCTTAAGAATGGCATGAGATCTCCCCACCCACATACACAAATGTTAGTCTTCAAATTACACAAATTTTAAATAAAAAATACTGCCCTATATGTTGCATGTAAGCCATGAACTGAATTTCTAGTACTTGCTCCACTGTTGCTCCTGAAGAAAAACACCTTAAAACTGCTCAAGTTCATACAACTTACCAATTCAAAAATTTTAATGCTGTTCAGTTCACAATAGAGGATTTGATGGGTGTTACTCTGGTATAGAAACAGAACTCTTAAAGAACAAGAAGCACTTTTCAATAGTTCTTACTAATAATGCACAATATCAAACTGAATAATAAATTTTAAAATTGTGCTTACATTGAGGAGGTTATCTGGGCTGTCCCTTGTGCTACTAACTTGAGCAACTCCTCGATCGATAGCATAAACATCTACAGGCAAACACTGACTGGCTGATGTTGATGGCATGGATGAAGAAGGATCACTGTAAACAGCCATTGTATGGGTGTCCAGTAAAGTGCCAGCAGTGGATGCCACTACATATGGTGAAGACACTCGGTCTTGAATGCTAACCAGCAAGTTCTGATCCCTCATGTCTGTAATATTCGCTGAGGTCGAAGGTGCTTCCAGCTCAGCTGCATACTTTTGAGCAAGCAGCTGTTTATGATTAATGGGATAGTTTGAACTGCTGATGTGGCTGATGGTCGGTGTTGAACAGGAGGAACTTGCTATTACAGAAGGCAGGACGTCTTTCTGTGTCAGAACTGGAGACAGAAGGCTGTGAGCAATGGTGGCAATAGCAGCATCTGAAGTTAAAAACTGTGACTGTTCTGGTGACAAGAGTGTGCGCTGAAGACCTTGACTAGATATCACTGAACGTGAAACAGGAGATGCTTCTAGAGATAATGTGGGATCAACACGTGTTGAAGCCAAAAGTGCAGCAAGACTGTTCCTGTCCAACAGAACAGGAAGACCCAAGCCAGGAACATTAGGGTGAACAACAGATATATGCTGCAAAGTCATGGGATCAATAGTCAATGCCACTCGCTGCAGAGCTACTTCTGCGTCTTGGACTGATGCATTCTGCTGAGAGTTCACTGCTTCTTCATGAAGTGCTAGGATGCTGGCATCATTAACTGATGCAGATGTTTCTGCAGATTCAGCTTCCTGTGACTGACCACAGGAAGAGTGTATCTGAAACAAACAGAAAGCAGTAAATCAGAATGTAGTAATTTCACGGATAAAATTTTTGCATTAACTACATGAAAATCTTAAGAAATCCTGGTATTGCAAAAATGTTACACCTAATGAATTTTTAATCGAATGAATATTTGTTATTGCATGAAAATTAAATTTCCAATGCTTTTTCATAAAAAGAATAAAGCATTTCAGTTACATATTTGTGTGCATTTCAATGACACAACTATCAAACAATTACAGGCTGAAAAAAATGTGGCTAAGAAAACAATATATGAATGTGGCACAAGGATAACATTTTACTTCTCCAATTAAAAGTAGTTCAAAGATCTGACAAACTGAAGCTACAATGTTAAATTTACACTACGACATAATGATGACATAATGTGGGGACCTACTCTCCAGTATTATTCTTTTGATGAATGTGCCCCTGATAAGTTCGATAACCTTACACTATTCATACACGAGACTGAGAAAGTAAAATGAAAATAATAATTAACTTCTGTAAAACTGGAGCATGCAACAAAAATATTTTAATACAGTGCACACAATATTTAAGTTACCATGAGCAAAATGGAATTACAGTGAAACCTTAGTTAGCGGTCACTTGCATTTTGTGCCCACAGCAGTTTTGCCTGGCATGGGTAACAGGGTTTGAAAAATATCTGAAAAGTTACATGCCCGACTGGGCATGTGCAGAAATTATTCACCTGTCCAGGTAGTAAAAGCTGGATGCCCAGGAATTTTTTTGTTTAAGTTGACATATTAGAAGCCTCATTTCTTTAAGTTAAAAATTATAATAAACTTTTTATTCATCTTTTGCATTGCCATTTTAAGTCTGTTTTCAAAATGTTCAGGGCACAAAAGCATTATCTCAAGTTTTGAGAAAGGCA
Organism: Macrothele yani; assembly: GCA_039090855.1. Taxonomy (NCBI): domain Eukaryota; kingdom Metazoa; phylum Arthropoda; class Arachnida; order Araneae; family Macrothelidae; genus Macrothele; species Macrothele yani. Next base: position 68,885,129 of record CM076994.1, on the reverse strand, counting down.
ATGATGCTGAAATTGGTATTTGCGAAATTTAGTAATACTGCCATGTTCCTGAATTTTTTAAATACATCCTTGTTTTGAAGAAAAAACAAATAACTATAATTTGAATATACAACAGTTTACATAATGTAGCAATAATGAATTAAATTATTTATGTATGATTCCTGAACTTTGTGATGGCACTTTTCTCGTACACTTTATCGTAGTGCCTGCCTGTGTATGTTTCCATTTTAACGATTCATCTTTTGCATTGCCATTTTAAGTCTGTTTTCAAAATGTTCAGGGCACAAAAGCATTATCTCAAGTTTTGAGAAAGGCAATGATGCTGAAATTGGTATTTGCGAAATTTAGTAATACTGCCATGTTCCTGAATTTTTTAAATACATCCTTGTTTTGAAGAAAAAACAAATAACTATAATTTGAATATACAACAGTTTACATAATGTAGCAATAATGAATTAAATTATTTATGTATGATTCCTGAACTTTGTGATGGCACTTTTCTCGTACACTTTATCGTAGTGCCTGCCTGTGTATGTTTCCATTTTACCAACGATTCATCTTTTGCATTGCCATTTTAAGTCTGTTTTCAAAATGTTCAGGGCACAAAAGCATTATCTCAAGTTTTGAGAAAGGCAATGATGCTGAAATTGGTATTTGCAAAATTTAGTAATACTGCCATGTTCATGAATTTTTTAAATACATCCTTGTTTTGAAGAAAAAACAAATAACTATAATTTGAATATACAACAGTTTACATAATGTAGCAATTATGAATTAAATTATTTATGTATGATTCCTGAACTTTGTGATGGCACTTTTCTCGTACACTTTATCGTAGTGCCTGCCTGTGTATGTTTCCATTTTACCAACGATGTAGATTCTGATTCTGAAATTACATCACTAAGCAATGCGGAAGACATATTTGAACAACCATTGATTGATTAGGAATTTTACATATCTACTTATTAGAAGTTAAACTCTCACTGCTGAATTTTTTTCCAAAAAATCACTGAATATCTATTACTTAGCACAACTTGATCAACCGCAGCTTGAAGCGACAAGCTGCTGTTCAGATAAATTAAGTATTGGCATCGGTAATGTTCACTCTTCCCCCAGCTAACTGAAACACATAGCACAGGTTATTTTTAAACACTCTGCCTTTGTTCAGCAGTACTGCTGCTTCTTTATGGGTGGGAGCTTCCAAGCCCATGCTTCTTGCCTCACTCACTCCAGTTATAACAGAGAGACCAAACCTCTCCTGGGGCTCTGTGATATCCCATTGTCATTCACTCTCTTTCCTACTCTCCACCCAACGCTAACTGTAAAATATTTGGAGCAAAACTACATATGGCCCCAATTTCTGGATCTAGAGCATAATGCAATAATTAAAGAAATGATATTCTCCTATCCTTGGCATTTCGTAACAATAATACAACTTCCAATGATTTGCAATGAAATGAAAAATGATATGTGACAACTTTTTTTCTTATAGGAGGAAATTCAAACTTTTATTTTAAAAAATCCACTTGCCCGAGCGGGTAACTAGATTTGTTTTTTACCTGCCCAAGCCAATAATTTACATGCCCCAGGCATCTTGAGCATGTTGTTTTTCAAGCCCTAATTGTTATAACCTATAGAAACAATGTGTGAGAAACCTTTAATTGGCAGCCACCTGCAAGATGAGGCTAGGCAACAAATGACCAATGGCCCTTTGAAACACAAAAGAGAATATATATGCATTTCAGAGTCACCAACATGTGGAATGCATAGAAAAATCTTGTTTAGGAAGTTCTAGAAAAATAACACAAATGTTGGGAGTTTAAAAATATGAGACACCTACCACTGTAAATCATAGGTGGTACTTGGGGTCTGCTGAGTTCTCAAAATTTTGCTTCCAGATGGTATGGTTTTCACTTAACTAGGGTATGCATGTTCAATCATTAATTGTCCTAAATGACAGAGGGATAAACTGCCCACAGAGCAGTTTATCCTCCTTATCCCAATAAACCTCGCCATTTCACATAGTGACCATATTGTTTGAGTAGGCTTGATGGTCCAGAAAAGAACACTTTACTGCCTTTAAGGAAGAGAAAGGAAGATCAGTTCAAAGCACAACCGCAGCAGTGCCGCTATTGTGTTTAGCATCTTCTTTCCTTCCACTTCTTGGGGGGGGCAGGTTGTTAGATTCCTCTATTTGTGACAACATATGATATGTATGCCAAGTGATCACTGAATTATGACCACCCCTATCAAAAGTGGATGCAGCCTGTAAACCATGTGATTTTTGAGAAGGTGCGATTAGTCAACTGCTGTAGCATATACATATATGGTGTGAGGTAGAGCAGTAGGCAGTAAAATTCAGAGCGTGATGGGTAAACAAAAGGATTTATTGGACTTTGAGAAAGAACAGATTGTTGAAGATCAGAAAGCAGGTGCCTCAATTTCCCAAACAGCTGAACGGATGGGTGTTAACAAACCGCTGTAGTTAAAGTGCATCAGAACTGGCATAAAAATGGTCAAACAGCCCGGAGTCAAAACTGCACAGGACAGCGAAAGGTTGATGTGAGAGGTGAGCACACTGGGTCCAACAACTTGTACAGGCCAAGATGCAGCACTATTCAACAGATGACTATGCAACACAACGGAGGTTAACCCAGAATAGTATCTGTCATCACCATGCAGAATGGGCTATAATAGCAGATGACCCCAAAGACATCTTCTCCAAACCACAGTTCATCGGCACAAAAGATCTGCCTAGTGCAAAGATCATGAATGTTGAACATCGGATGACTGCAAAAAAAATGTGCTGGTCTAATGAGTTACCTTTTTGACTCTACTCCTTGGATGATTGCGTACATATTTGGTGCAAACATTAGGCACTCAATCCATCCTGCATGGTCTCCACAGTGCAAGGCGGTGGAGGCAGTTGTATGGCATAGGGCATGTTTATACCTGGCATGAACTTGGACCCCTGGTGAATGTGGAACAACGTATGACTGGTGCCCACTATCATGAATTGCTTGCTGACTTTGTACACCCAGCAATGTTGCGCTTTTTCCCAAATGATGACTGTGTCTTCCCAGATGTGCCAAGCCACAGGTCCAAAGTTGTGCAGGAATGCAGTTCAATTTTCCAGCATATCGATTGGCATCCAAACTCCCCTAATATCAATCTCATAGAGCACTTGTGGGACACTATGGAACAGCATATCAGGCATATGGATACATCAAGCACCTCCATACATGAAATGAAGGCTACATTACACACAGCATGGTTGGTCATACCCAGGGACAGAAAAATACCCTGAAATCTTGTGGCCAGCTAAATTTTTTATATGCACTATGTAAAAAACAAATTAAATTTTCAGGGCAGCAAAATGACAGTTTGAATTCATAAAAAAACAAATTTTTGCTCAAAAAACTGCCCATAAATTGAAGACATTTTGTGGGAAACACGTGGCTCCAATGTTTTGTTTTGTTTTCTATCATAATTTATACCAAAAATCAGTGCATATTCCAATGGGAACCTTACAGTAAACTTAGTAAGTGTCTACACAGATTGAAAGTTGCTCATGGCAGTCTTCAACCCCAAACAAACAAAAAACCAAAAAACCAAAAAAAAAAAAACGAACATTATTCAATTTACTTCCGATATTGAACAAAAATTAAATAAGGAACCCATAAATGAATATAATGTGTATGAAAATCGGTCTGATAAGAACTTAAGCTTTACACAAAAAGCAATTTTACAAAAAGGGAAAAAATTTGCCTTTCCACAAGGCCTCCCTAAAACTGAAGAAATCATCCCTTGCCTCGAAGATATTCTCAAAAATATACCAGGCGCAGAGAATAAAACTGAAGTTGAGAACAAATTATATAGAGTTATTCTAAAAGAATATAATGCCAAAAACAACAAAAACTTCTATATAGAGAAAAAATTAAAGTATGAAAAAAAACAACTATTGGAATTGAAAAATGACCCATATATCAAATTCTGTGAAGCAGATAAATCCGGCCAAATCATTATTCTCAACACTGATGAATTTGAACAAAAAATGACAGCAGCAATCGATGGATTAAATTGTACCGAAATTAAGAAAGACCCAACTGATAATCAAATTAAATTTTTAGCGGATATAAGAAATCATAGCACATTACCTGATGAAATCAAGCGCTCTTTTCCACCAATGGGAGCAGGCATACCACGTATCGTTGCAAAGATAAAAACGCACAAAGATGGTGCTCCAATGAGACTGATAGTTTCAAAAAAACTCACCATTGATAACATTAGAGAAAAACATTTACAAATTCCTAGCACCCTTTTTCATGAACAACAAGTTCACCATCAAGAACACGTATGAATTTATAGAGAAAATTAAAAATGTAAAAACTGGCCTAAAGGACCTAAATATGGCAAGCATGGACGTTAAAGCATTATATCCAAGCACTCCTGTTCCAGAAGCTATTGAAATTATCATTAAGAAGTTGCAAAATCTTAAAATTTTAAATAACACACAAATTCAGGAATTCAAAAAAGTTTTAGTCTATTTATATGAAAATAATATTTTTACATACAAGAACAAAATATTCAAGCAAAATTCAGGAGGCCCAATGGGCTCACCATTATCAACTCTATATGCTGAGGTTGTGATGAACGAAATTGAAGAAAATGTCCTGCATCGTATGGAAGAAAAACCAGAAGTGTACTGTCGATACGTGGATGATATTTTCATTCTATCAAAACTGAACGAAGAAGAATTAAAAAAATTAACAAAATGTTACAGCGCTTTATATCCAACTATAGAACTCACTGTTGAAATAGAAAAAAATAATGCAATAGCCTTTTTGGATGTACATGTTATCAAATCTACAGATAAGTTACTATACAGGGTTTATCGGAAAAGTTCATTTGTTCCGGTCCCAATCCCGTACAATTCAGCACATCCTTATCCTCAAAAATGCAATAGTATAAAAACCTTAATTAAAAGAGCATATACGCATTCTGAAAATAGTCAGTTCATCAATGAAGAAATCAAATTCATAAAAAAAATTGCAGGCAGCTTTGGTTATCCTAACCATTTAATAAAAAAATGGGACACAGAAGTAATAAAGAAAATAAAAAATAATGCTGTAGTAAATAAAAAAGAAGTCAAATATTTAAATGGTTTTCCTTACATTAAAGGTACTACCAATGAAATTAATAATATTTGTAAAAAGCATAACATTCAAATTGGAGGAAAAGTAAATACCATCAAAAATATAGTAATAAAAAATAATGAAAAAATAAAAATGTTAGAAAAAGCAGGTATTTACTCAATTCCTATTACTGAAAATCCTCCAATGGCTTATATAGGAAGTACCAAAAATAAGCTTAAACACAGATTAAAACAACAAGTAAAAAACTGGCAGAAAAAAAGAAGAAAAAACAGCACTTATTCAATACTGTCTGGATAACCAAAAATATCCTAAATTCGAAAATATAAAAATCATTAAAAGCTGTAAATCCGAAAAACACCTCAAAATAGCAGAGTCGGTAATGATTGAAAAAAATAGGACAAAAGTTTGCAACCATAATGACCCTAATAATTTGAGAAACAGCTGGAAAAATTTAATTAAAATTGAGCAAAAAAAATGAAAAAGTTCAAAAAATGAGATCACTGACCAACAAGAGATGGCGCCACAACGCCCAAGAAGAAGCGATAGCCGATGACAGAAGCAGCCCGCGAGAACCACCGAAATGCCCAGCTGACACGGTCCGTGCTAGTCGGAGCAAAATGTCCCCTCGAAGACGGTAAAGGAGTATTACCGAAAGTACTAGGGTTATGAATAAATATTGAAGTAAATGAGGATACAGCAAAGGAAAAAAAAACTCATTTGGTGATGAGGCAAAATAAATTCCAACGGAAAAAAAAAAAAAGAAGTGGACCCGTGGCCAAATGAAAAACCCCCGTGCCGCATCCACATAACGGAAATATGAATTGAAAGCCAAGCCCCACGTGCGGTAAGTGTTCATCGAACTTTACCAACTAAAAGTGAAGTTCAAAAATGCAAACGAACATTATTCGTAAAAAATGGTAACAGTATACAAAAGTGAATTCATATTTTTTAGAAGTTTCCCAAGGAAATGTACCTTTTCTTATTTCTTATAGTACATAAATCAATTAAGTATGCATGTTTGCCTTTTATTAAGGCAAAATTTAAACTGAATATTGTTACTTATCTTGTCCTTGCTGGAAATTGAACTACGTATTTCAATGACATGTACAGTTGTTTTCACAGCAGACTGAGGATCCACACTATTACTTTTTAAACTTTAATTTCGCTGAAAATGCATGGTTTTCCGTTACTTCTAGCTATATCAAGAAATAAAGAGGGTAAGCATTTTTCCTTTTGATCAAAAAGAAATTAAAGTTCAAAATCGAAACTTCAATTTTCCGTCGCAGTTTTTCATTCCCCGTAAAGTCATTTTCTCTGCAGAATGAGCGAGTAGTAGCGCTTTTAAACTTCAATAATTTTGCTTTAAGGAAAAGGAAAAATGTTTGCTCTGCCTTTTGATGTAACAGAAGTGTCAAAAAAACATCCGAAAGCAAACATTGTAAGGAAAAATAAATGTGAAATATCGATACTGAGTAACTCACTCTCCCGTGAAACACTTTTACGAATCACGGAAATCATGTAGATTCTACCACGTACACATTAAGCACTAGTTCTGAAATTTAATTCCACCTAAAAAAAAAAAAACTGGGGTAAAAAATGCTTGATCTTTACTGATTGGTTTTAAGAAAAATACTATGAGAAACAGGGAAATATGCAATACATTAGGAAAAATTCTTAGCAATACGAAGTCACTTTTTTTCACTTTTACCGACGATCTTAAAATCAAGATATTAAAAACTAAGAATATAATGAGAGTGGAATAGAAAAAAAATGAGAAACTTGATAGCTAAAAACAAGGTACTTGAAAAGAAAGAACATTCTCATTGCTGCTAGAGCAGTCATTTCTGGCAATACTGAACATTTGCAAGATTTGCAAACTTTCACCAGTTCTTTCAATCACTGGCCACTCTACCTTAATTTTTTAACCTTTATCTTAAAACTGTTCATTGCAGGAAAGAATTCTAGTATTATTTCCGGACTTTATAAAAATTAAGAACTTTTCCAGATCTGGAAAGGGAAATAAAATTTTAGGACGTTTCCGGGATTCTGTGGGCTTTGATAACTCTATACATGACCAGACACTAGACATCAAAACATTAAAGCATGGAAGAAATGCAATGATATTGAAACATCCAAGAAACACTCTCCAAAGTGTTTAATAAATATCAGAATCTTGAAAACACGAAAATAAACTACACGCACATCATTAAAAAGGTTAGTTCACTGAGATTTTCTATTTCTGTAGAATAATTCGATGCTTTCCGTAATCCGTAGCAGGCTGACGATTTTCGTGTTGACTACAGAAAAGAATCCATAGTAGTTGGAGTCTCTGTATAATATCGAAGTCCTGTGCACTTCTGTCCAAAAAATAAGCTTTTATCCTCAGCCTCTGGCTTATCTCTCCCTGATAAAAAAACAACAAGAAAAAAACAAAACAAAAAACAGCACCTTTTTTTTCTGGGGCTCGCAAATTCTTGAGTTACATGTTTTTCAGAGATGATTAACTGCTTCCGGCATCTTACTGAATGGACGCCACATCAAATAGCTGCTGTACTGAGGGCAAAAGGAAGTCCTACGAAGTATTAGGTAGGTGATCATAATTCAGTGTATGTTCTGAACGCTTTACCCCATTCTTCCTTAGTCCTACTTGTGGCTCTTAGAGATTTAGTGAATAGCATTCCTAAACAACAAATGTCAGGAAAGAAAGAAAAAAAAAAAAAAGAACAAGCCCTTCACCACGAAAAAAAATGTTGCTTTGTTTAATTTCCATTATAGAAAAATTTTGTCATATTTTTTAAGCTGCAATAAGAATATTTATGGGGGGAAATGATATGTAACAATAATGCAGAACAGGAAGGAAAACAAATTATGATTATGGGAAAAATGTTTGCTAACTTCCCCTTTTCAAATTTTTTGCCCCTTTTACAAGCTGGAAATAAAAAGATGTTTAATTTTAAAGGAGAAAAGAGCATGTCACAAAAAAAAAATTGCATCAATCTTAGGAATTATCCAAATGCCCCCCCCCTCCCCTTTTCTGGAATTTCACAAATAAATCTTATGCCTATCATAGGCATTCGAAGGCAGAAAAAACATGACTTGTCTTTTACCAATTGTTGTTGCACTACACAAATTATAAACCTATAATTCAGTTAGTTCCTAAACTTTATCTGAATTCCTACTCTTATTTCCCCTGCCTTGCCTTAATATAACACCTTTGCTTTTCATTCCATTAAATCAGGCAGCCAATGCAGTAACATCTATAAGGGACAAATAAAAAATTAAACATTAAAAAAAAAACCTTTATGCTCATAAATATAAGCTTAGCATGAGTTGAAGTGAATAACAGATAGCAGTACAATTGAGTATCAATTTGAACTTCCAACCTAATGTGACATGCATTAAGCATAGAGTAGACTATACACCTCCTTGCAAAAAAGCCAACTTTACTCAAGATATGTGAGGGTTTTTTTCACTGCTGTTTACAGATCCCGCATCTACTTGAAAATGGAACCTAGTGGCTCTGTAAGTGCTTGCAGGATGAATAAATGTACTAAACTGATGCTTACCTTTTCCTTGGTATTGTTTCCAGGGTTTGTACTGATTTTTGAAAGCCCATTTAGAGTGTTTTCAAAAAGTCCAAAAGCTGTTTTTCAGGAGTCGATGATATCAAAACTTTTAAAGTTCAAGTTCATTTTCTCTGAAAATGCATGGCTTCCCATTGCGTGGTCACTTCTCACAGTATCAACACACACAAGAGCAAGATTTTTTTTTTTTTTTTTTTGTTTACCAAAAAAAATGAAGTTCAAAATTGGGATAAACTCTCCATCTCAGTCTTTTGTTCCTCATAAAGTCGTCTTCTCTACACAGTGAGCATGCAGTAGAGTTTTTTAACATTGATTTCACGTTAAACAAAAGAAAAAAATGTTTGTTCTTCCATTTAATATAGCAAGAAATGACTAAGGAATGGGGAAACACGTGTTTTAAGCAAAATTAAATATCAAAAATCAGAACAGCTGCTTTGTTCACTCTGTTGCAAAAACAATTCTACAGGTCATGGAAATGGCTTAGATTCCATCACAGACAGAATAAGTTAGGGCTGGAAAAACACATTCCAGATCTAGGAGCCAAGTGAAAGAAATTCAAATTTCAAAGAATAGCTCACAAACATTAACATTTCCATTTCATGATAATACTGGAACAAAAAGTAATGTAGCATATTTGCTGCCATTTTTTTTAAATCAAATCCACTCTTACAACTAAAAAAGTTCCAATTTGTTGTTATTTTCTTTTTCATACTTCCAGTGGTTAATCTCAAAAATTTCAACTTTTAGACTGATTTTTTTAAAATACCATTTGTTGCACATATAAAATCAAAAGATTGTATTTTCCTATGTATAATCTGCAGACCAGGAAATTCATAATTTTTTTCACCATTCATATAGTCCACAGCAGCATATAACAATAATAAGGAAATAAAATTCAGAAACAACAAAATTCTTGCACGCAATCCATGGCAGCTTGTAATCCATAAATGTAAGATTGGGAGATTAAAGAAAAAAAAAAAACTTCATATAATCCGCAGCAACATACTCGTAGACCGTGAAATTCTGAAAAAAAAAATTGTCATATAATCCACACCCATTAGGTTGATCCCGAAATGTAATTTCCAGCAGAAAAGTCGTGAATCACAAAATGACACAAAAGTCCAAAGTATTATTATTATCATTATTATAAAAAAAATGTCATTTTTTTAAATATTTTTGTCTTATCTTTAAGTGATTATAGAAAAGTGAATATAAAGAACAAAATCCCCAATTTTTTCAACATTACATTTGTTCATTAGTTAGACCTAAAAATCGTAGAAACTGCAGACAATCCTTAGTATTTAACATTTCTAAATAACTGAAGGACAAACAAAAGCCTTAACTAATGCAATTAACATAGCAAAACTAATGAAAGTGATTCAAAAACACTACTGAGATGGCAATGCCTACATGCTGCGGAATAGCTCAGCGGCCTTTCCACAGCACGTAGCCTCCCTTAAATACACTGGCAGAAAGTGAAAAACAAACACCAAGAAGGAGACGCCTGACACCAACGAAATTATACAGCATAATAACGGAATACAGAGGATAACGTGATCAAAACATTATGGCAAAATACAGCTGTATTTGCTGGTAAACTGAAAAATAATATTTCCATGTAACATGGCTAGTACGAGGTTGAACCGCCATGAACTGCGTCACACTGTGCAATTCTGGCATGGAGTCTGTCGTACAGATTTTGGATGCAAGTTTGGGGTATTGAGTTCCAAGCATCCTCAACCTGGACGCGTAAATCGGGGATGATCATGGCTGGCCGTGGAGACCGGATAAGTCGTTGTCCCATAAAATCCCACACATGCTCAATGGGGGACAAATCCGGTGAACGTGCAGGCCATGGACGTTGTCTCACACCCTGAAGTGCATGTTGCGTTGCACGTGCCGTGTGTGGGCATGTGTTATCTTGCTGGAAAACACCACGATGGACCGACCTTACAAATGGCTCAACAACGGGCCGAATGATGATGTTGATGTAGGAGGTGCTGTTTAACGTACCCGGTACAAACACTAGTTGTGTACAGGAGTGGTAGCTGATCGCTCCCCATACCAGGAGACCAGGTGTAGGCCCTGTGTGTCGCTGGTGGATGCAAGAAGGGTGGAGATGCTCCACTGTGCGTCTGCGAGCACGCATACGGCCATCGGAGGCTCCCAAGCAGAATCTGCTTTCATCGCTGAACACGACAGATCGGCATTGCGTTCTCCAGTGCAGACATTGGCGACACCACTGCAGCCGTTCCTGACGGTGGGCTAGAGTCAGAGGTACACATGACAGAGGCACATGTGCACGTAGTCCTGCATCCAGTAGACGGTTGCGGATTGTTCGCACTGTCACCTCAGGTGCAACAGCAGCTCGGATTTGCGTCGCAGTGGATGTTCTGCTTGACAACGCCGCTCTTCTTATGCGTCGATCGGTTCGCTCATCAGTCCGTCTGTGTCTCCCGGTTCCACGTCTTCTCGTGTGGGAATGTTCATCGGACCATCTACGCCACCATCGTACCACCACCGATACTTCCCGTCCAATTCGCTCCGCGATACGACCACCCGGCCTCGCGGAGTCCGACTAGACGACCTCGCTCAAAGTCTGATAACTGCTGAAATCGTACACGTCTTCCATGTCCAGGCATTGCAGCTTCTTCAGGGTCTTCGCATGTGTCCGTACGCCGACGACTGATTACATTCACTTTGCCGTACTCCTTAAATACCACCGACGATAATTTGCATATTATGCCGTGCTGTGGCGTAAGCGCTCACCGGTTGGTCCCAAAATTAACATCACACCTACGTAAACTCGACCCAATTAACATATGTAAATTTCATGATCGTCCGCCAATTCCTTCTTGGGTGTTCTTTTTTTCACTTTCCGGCAGTGTAGTATAGTCTTCGTTGCATCATCTTTTGTCACAATGTTTGTAAGTAAAAAAAATAACCATTTCCATCTCTTTGCAGTTCTCTACCTTCATATTACGTTATGTATTTTTTCTGTTTTTAATACATTTTTAATACTTTTCCAATTACCACCACCTCTGCTGACAACACAGATTTGTTTATAGTGTTGCAATTTATTTATTTTTTACATGAAGTGTTACTGTTATTCATGGAACCTAACTGTTCAACAGTAAATACTGTGATTTCCTTCAGATAATCCAATGGGAAATACTGTATTTAATGCAAATTATGAAATTTGTTGAATGTTCACCTTTCGCTCGCTAAATGAAAGGCATGGAAGACATCAGAAAAGCTTGAAATACAATAACTTCCAGGAGAAGTAATGAAATTTAAAGACTGTTTCCATGAGCCTGAGGGGAAATAAGGAGAAAAAGGTCCATTTAAGGAATTCCATAAGGCATATGAATTCTCTGTTTTAAAGAGTTAACTTTTGTTCTTAAGTGCAAATAAGCTGTTTTTTAAATAATTAATTTATCATAATGAGAGTAAAATTGCAGCCACATGGTCTAAAATTGCAACCAGATGAAATGGTCTTAATGTAACATTGCCTTTTTCCTGATAAATAGTTAAAAGCATTTTAATACGATAAAAGTCCAATATTACGAGAGCTGACAAAAGTGGGGAAAATTGTCGTTGTAACGGATAGCCGGATCACGTAAATACTACATACATATATGTACTACATAATACAGAAAAGTGATTAAAACAATACATGTTACGTACCTGATGATATATTATTAAAACAACTAATCACTTACTCAAAAGATCATGGTCACTTTATTCCTTTAACACTTCTAGCACGTCCATCATCATCATGCAAATCCGCTGGCCTTCGAAGGTCGAAAATCCTTGCCGATGAGATTCATTCTTTCGGGGATGAAACATCGTATTTTCCTTTTTTTTTCTTTTTTTTTTTTTTTACTGGAAAAAAAATGCAGGTTTCGCTCTGCCATATGATACGTAACCATAGCTCGTCATCTCCATAAAACCTCACAAAACATACACACCATACCACTCATTTATACATTCTGTTAAAAACACTATATACATAATTACACTATTTACACTTCCAGACAGTTAAACCGCTGTCAACAGTGACTAAAAAATTGCTCCATCCGTTTCAAAACTCCGTGCTAACCCTACTGCAAGTGTATGACGGGCTGAATGAGGCTGACACTTGCAGTAGGGTTAGCACGAAGTTTTGAAATGGATGGAGCAATTTTTTAGTCACTGTTGACAGCGGTTTAACTGCCTGGAAGTGTAAATAGTGTAATTATGTACATAGTGTTTTTAACTGAATGTATAAATGAGTCGTATGGTTTGTATGGTTTGTGAGGTTTTATGGAGAGGACGAGCTATGGTTACGTATCATATGGCAGAAGAAAAAAAAAGGAAAATACAATGTTTCGTCCCTGAAAAAATGAATCTCATCAGCAAGGATTTTCAACCGTTGAAGGCCAGCGGATTTGCATGATGATGATGAACGTGCTAGAAGTGTTAAAAGAATAAAGTGACCATGATCTTTTGAGTAAGTGATTAGTTGTTTTAAAAATATATCATTAATGAATTGCACGTAAATATGCTCATGTTGTTGATGTTTTAAAACCTTGAAAATGTGCAAATATTATGATACATACCTGATGTTTGCTTTTAATTCAGATTGGGATTTTTACAAAAGATAACTGTGGTGTCTTTTGTTTCCTCTTTAACATTGATGGATTGTAACTCTGGACTTCATGGAAAATACGTAACTCTCGACTTTACAGAAAATTGATGTATCTTCAGTAGGTGCATTTGACACACTATAAAATTGTCTGATTGTGTTTAAAGCTTACATGATTTCTGATTGAGATGGTACGCTTTCATTTCTATTCACTTCATCATTCTGATCTTCTGAGCTTTCTTTTTCTGATTCCATTATTTCTGTATCAGGCATGTCATTCCAGGGTAATAAATCTGCATCAGCATTGACAGTCTTGAAAGCTAAATATCAATCCCATCTTTTGGGAAATGTTGCTCCATCTATCTGCCGGTTTGTCAGCAATGATTTTCTTATTCAAATAATCTGTGGTAATGAAGCCAGCATGTTTAAAGCCTGCTTCAATGTGCTTTCCTGGCATTTCATTTCATGCCACAGCAAGAGCTTTTTAATGTCCTCAAGGACATTCCATATCACTGGTTTATCATCTGATGATGTCTGCCTGATCACATCATTTACCAGAATGGTCCCATATTTTTGCTTTATCAGTTTCATAATTCCTTGATCAAGAGGTTGAAGTACACTAGTGCAGTTAGGTGGCAATTATAACAGTTAAATGCTACCCATTTGAATATCTTTGGGACTCGGGTGTTCAGGACAATTATCAATGAATAGCGCTATTTTTCTGTTCTCAATTGCAACTTGAACATCGACAGCCTACACCAACTTGATCAATAATGGCATTGTCGTCCACGCATTCTTATTAGCTTCATATGTGTGCGGTGGCAAAGCACCACAAAAACATATTGACGCAACATACAGATGTTAAACGTTATTGACTGTGTTTTCCTCCTTTACATGAATTGCTTTTTACCAAAGTCTTGTCAGGTAACACATGGAACAAAGCAGCTTCATCTGCATTGTAAATGTCTTTTGTGTTGTATTGTGCTAGCATTTCTGAAAGACTAGGGGACCAACCCTGAATTGCTTGTGCTAACAGAAGGTGATTCTTTTTTCTTTTTTTTTTTCATAGAAATCCCTTTTCTAGTTTTAAATTGGTTTAGCCAACCATCTAAACAACTAAAACTCTCTACTAAAATTCTCGATCATCATTTCAATGCTTAATTCATTAGTTTTAGCTTTTATCATCAGTCCACTAACAGGAAAGTTTTTTGGCTTGATTATGGCAAAAGCATGTAAACAATGCTTCTTCTAATTCCTTATCTATATACTGTATTAATTCCATAAGGATTTTTACTGTGAAGACCAGTTGTGAGAGAATGGCTGAACATAAACATATGGTTGAGGTAACAAAATAAAGGTCTTACCATGTAGATATGACAGTCGAACAGAAAAATGAGATTGGGACAATGGTTCGGGCATTATGGGGTGGCAAAGTTCCCATGTAAAGTCAATGGGAGAAGCATGTGGTTGACATCCGATCGCCTGCGGTTGACTCACGCGCTGTTGAAGGCGGAAGTATGGAGGGACTCAGATAGTCCAAAGTCTCTCTTCTCAGCGAACCATTGTGCAAAACAACGCTAGCAGGAATTTGTTTGAAATTTCTTATTGAAACAGCGAACACTCGAAGACCTGATTGCGTTGTGCCATTGGACTGTGTGATGTATATATACAATTTAACATTCATTCAATCCAGTTTATTCACGTAGGTAAGATGTTTCCCATTATGCAAAGATGTAAATAAAAGTTTCATATGAGTTTATTCTTTATAAAAAAAAAACTTATTGTCGATTCCGACAGGTGTCGTTCACTAACCAAGGGGGAGGGGAGGGGTTGGGGGGACTATTCATCAATTCCAACAGGGTTTCGTCTACCAGGTTCGAATCCCGGTGAGGCATAATTCGATCCAGTTTATTCACATAGGTAAGACGTTTCCCATTATGTAAAGATGTAAATAAACGTTTCATATGAGTTTATTCTTTTCGAAAACAAAAAAACAAAAACAAAACAAAAAACTTATAGTCGATTCCGAAGGGTTTTGTCTACCGGGGGGTAGGGGGGAGGAGACTATTCGTCGATTCTGACGGGTATCGTTTACTGGGTTCGAATCCCGGTCAGGCATGGATGTTGTTTGTCTTACAGCACTGGCTTTCTCCCTTCCCTGAAACCAGTGACCCTAAAGTAGGGACGGGCGACTGCTTATAGCCCAAGCATTGGCTTATTTTATTTATTTATTTATTTATTTTTGTTGTTACACGCTCTTAGAAGAAAAAAAACAGCATGGAATAAAAATTGACAATTCAAATGATGAACATAGACTGTAACAACAGGGAAGATAAGGGAAAAGGCCAAAATGGCCTGATATAACCCTATACTCCCCGTAGAAGAAACAAATGAAACAACAGATAGACACATCAAGTCAATCAGAAGACGTTTTGCCAATCCTTTCCTTTTTTTTTAATTATTGAAAAAGATAGTTTGAATTTTTTTTTAAATAAATTAAAATTATTTAAGTTAGTCTGGTTGCTAGGTAAAGAATTCCAGTATTGAGGGCCTCTGTAATTTAAAGTAAGTTTAATTGATTCCGTTTTTGGAAAAATAGGTTGTAATTGTAGTTTATTCCTTGTTTCATATGAATATGCAAGTGTAGTATTGAGAAATATGAGATCTGAATATAAATTATATTTAATTCGTTTGAACAACATTTTACCAAGATTAAAATAGCATAGTTGAGTAATAGTAAGTATATTATATTTATTAAAAGATACTTTTTTTCTGAAATTTATTAATGGTCAAGTATTAGGACATGATTTGAGATTAATTAGTCTCAAATTTATTTTGTAAAATTTGTA
Organism: Macrothele yani; assembly: GCA_039090855.1. Classification (NCBI taxonomy): domain Eukaryota; kingdom Metazoa; phylum Arthropoda; class Arachnida; order Araneae; family Macrothelidae; genus Macrothele; species Macrothele yani. The sequence goes on along the minus strand of CM076994.1, from coordinate 68,868,913 downwards.
ATTTATTAATATTGTATTGTGTCATTTGTCCCCATGATAGTATGCAGTAATTAATATGAGTTTGAAATAATATGTAATACAAATGAGATCAATGTTTTAGTTGTTAGATCAGTCAGGATATTACTCACTATACCAATGTTTCTAGATAGTTTAATTAAAAGAAAATAAATATGTTTATTCCATTAGAGGTCAATATTTATTGTAGTTCCCAGGTATTTGAATGAAGGTACTATGTCAATTCTTTTATTATTAAGGCATATTTGTGCATTTGGTGTTAAAGAAGATAACATATTAGAAAAAAATCATTGCTTTAGTTTTATTAACATCAATTATTAATTCATTAGCATTTAAACAGTCAGATAGAGTTTGCAACTGTTTATTACATTGTGTCAGTATTTCACCAAAGTTTTTTTCCTTTTATAAGAACAACTGTATCATCAGCATACAGAAAAAATATCCATATGAGTTGACAGCAAAAAGAAATCATTAACATATATATACTGATCATCTTCAATTATTTGAAAATTCTTAGCGTTCGCTTTTCCCACATTATATTCTGGATGTTGGAAGTTAAAAATTCCTTGCATTTGAAACATGATATTACTATAAAATAGAATAAAAAAGGCTTTACTCACCATGTTTTTTTGGTGGTGCTCTTCCTTTTATTGCTTTCAATTTTTGAAGTTCAAATATTATGCCATTTTGATTCATGCCACAAATCTGGTAACATGTTCACACTTGCAGGTACACTGCTGGTGAGTATGGCTTAAAAAATGAAGTCTTGGTTCTTCTAAGGTGAGTATGGCTTAAAAACGAAGTCTTGGTTAAAAACTCAATGAACAAATGAAGTCTTATTTAAAACCTAATGACCAAATGAAAATATTCGAAAAACCTGGCCCTATATTGACTTTAACTATTTTTTGTAGAAAATCACATAGGTGAGCATTCAAGCCTTGAGAAGCAAAGAAATTCTGGTTAGAAATCCTAATGAAACAGATAAAAAATTAAAAAATCTTAAAAACCTTGGGACCGCTGTCTCTCAACCTTTCAAACACTTCCGGCCGTCCTCCTCTCTCTTCGTGCTGCATCGCAAAGGACACTCCCACTGGGGTGGAACGTACACGTGTTTCTGACATACACCCATCTTCAGAGTTAGGAAAGATTGCAAATGGCTGTCACCTGCATTTCTTTGGTGTTTTCTTTACTTGGTCCCTACTCCCCTCTCGGTGTTGATTCGTTGGTGGTGTTACGTATTTTCGTTCGTATATCTTTAGTGGTGTCCTCTGGTGTCATTATTGGGAATTACATTCCATTCTATTTTTTTCTTTTTTCTTGTCGATAATAATTTTTTTCCATTGCACATGTAATTCGTTGGGTTGATTAATGTTGCAATTAGTACTTTCAGTTTTTTCAATAATTACCGATTCTGCGATTCTAATCTCTTTCTCCATTCTGTGTGATTTTAGGTGTTTGATGTTTTCAAATTCTGGTTCTGTATTATTTTCTGTGCAATATTGCACCAATGCAGTTTTTTTCTCCCTTTTATTCCAGTTCGTTATATGTTGGTTTAACCTAGCTTTTAATTGGTTTTTAGTACTTCCTATATAGTTTATTTTTTTATCATTACTGTTAGTCATTTTTACTGGTATGCAATAATATACACCTGATTTTTCCAATATTTGTACTTGATCTTTATTTTTTATTACCATATCTTTTTGTGTCTTTAGGGATATTCCAATGTTTTTTTGGTGATTTTTACAAATTGGTTCTATGGTATGAGATAGTCCTTTAATATATGGGAAACTTCCACAATATTTATTTTCTTCCTTTTTTGGTCTTTGTACTTTATGCTTGATGTCATATATAATTTTCTGGGATAATTTTCCGTTATATCCAAAGTTTTTTATCATTCTGTTAATCCATATTAGCTCTTCCTCTTTGTATTTATTGCTGCTGGAATGAGTGAATGCTCTTTTCATTAAGTTTCTGATTGCAGCTGTTTTATGTGTCCATGGGTATTTGGAGTTCTTCGGGATTATTGACGGCACATATGTAGGTTTTCTATAGACCTGATAATCGATTCTGTTCTTGTTTTTGATTAGATTAATATCTAAGAACGGTAGTTGGTTTTTTCTTTCCAATTCAATTGTTAGTTTAATTGATGGTAATATAGATGCCATTTTTTTCTTAAAACAAATTAGTTCGGTCTGTTCATTTTCTCAAAATATTTATATATCATCTACATATCTGCAATACATCAATGGTTTCAGAGTATGTTCTTCAATCACTGTTTCCTCCACGTGTTGCATTATGACTTCTGCAAAAATTGTTGATAACGGCAAACCCATAAATGATTCAGACTTCTGCCTGTAAGTTTTCTCATTGAATTGGAAATAATTGTTGTATATAAAATTTAGTATCTCATTCAATTCATTTAGTTCCATCTGGTTTAACAAATTTTTTGTTCTCAACTTTTTAATTATTAGCTCAATGGCATAGGGTATTGGTGTGTTTGGGTATAATGATGTAACATCCAAACTTGCCATTGTAACTATATTTCCCGTGAGGTTCACTTGTTTAATTTTTTGTATAACTTCTTCTGTATTCTTAACGTTTTATTTTCCTCCCATAAATATGGGTGATAAATACTTAAATTGGTTCTTCTTTAAGTTAATCAGTGGAGAACATTGTTTTGATACTATAACTCTCATTGGTTGCATCATCTTTGTGAGTTTTCATTTCCCCAAAGGCTCTTGGCATCCTGGCACCAATGGGTGGATGTACATTAATAATGTTTCGTGGCAGACAGACATGATTTCTTATTTCTGCTAACTTTCTTATGAGTTTGTCAGTTGGGTCTTTTTCACATATTTCTGTATCCAGATTCAATATTGCCTGTTCCATTTTATCTTTGTAATTACTAGTATTTAATATTATAAGTTGTTTAGTTTTGTCTGTCTCTATTATGTTGATGTTTGGGTTTCTTCTAAAGTATAGTAGTTCTTGTCTTTCATATTTTAATTTATCCATCTTTTTTCTCTCTCCTTTCTGCTCTTTAGTATTGGCAATTGCGTTGGTTACTTTTTGTCCTAACTTTACTTTGGTCCTTAAGGTCAAATTTCATTAACAAATTTTTAATTTTGGGGATATATTCTTCTGTCTTTCCAATTTCTTGGGGATAACTATAATTAGCCCCTTTTTCTAGGGCTATTGTTTGTAACCTTGTCAATTGTGTATCTGAAAGATTTTCATAATCGTTTGTCATTGTTCTATCCATTTGACTTTGGTTCAGCTGTTTATTATCTGATAATTTCTCAATTTTTTTAAATAATCTGTTTTTATTATTTCTTTGTTGTTCATCCAATTCCTGGTGGATTTTTCTCATATAGCCCATCATAGCTATTATTTTGGCCTTCCTCATTATGCTCTGTGTTTTCACTAATCTGTGTATAGCCACAATAGCATTCTTTATGTAATCCATATACAGTTTTCTGTTTTAACTGTATTTGTAGTATTAGTCTTTTTAGTTCACAGTTGTGAAAAATCTTTTTTTCCCGATTATTTAGGTGTTTATTTCTGATTCTGAGGTATTTGGGTATAATTCCAGAATCTTGGCAATTTATCAAAAATTCCAATTGGCATTCTTCTTCTTGTAATTTAAGCCTTTTTTTCTTAAACAGTGCCTTGCATTCTTCCTTCTAACCACTGTTCATCGTTGTCATTTGTCTATAAATTATTGTAACCTAATCAACAACACGAGGGGTCCGAGGTCTTTATCGTTGATATATCTTGTCCGAATGTTCCTCCTCCTTTCTAAGCGTATTAATGTATCCATATAATTTATTTCTTATGATGGGAAACAAATTTAAATTAAACGTGTTGCTTATAAATATATTGAATATCTTCAATTATATGAAAATTCTTAGCGTTCACTTTTGCCACGTTATATTCTGGACGTCGAAAGTTCAAAATTCCTTGCATTTGAAACATGATATTACTACAAAATAGAATAAAAAAGGCTTTACTCACAATGTTTTTTTGGTGGTCCTCTTCCTTTTATTGCTTTCAATTTTTGAAGTTCAAATGTTATGCCATTATGATTCATGCCACAACTTTGGTAACATGTTCACACTTGCAAGTACCCTGTTGGCGAGTATGGCTTAAAAAATGATGTCTTGGTTCTTCTAAGGTGAGTATTTCTTAAAAATGAAGTTTAGGTTAAAACTCAAATGAACAGACAAAGTCTTAGTTAAAATCTAATGACCAAATGAAAATATTCGGAAAACCTTGCGCTATATTGACTTTTAGTATTTTTCATAGAAAATCACATAGGTGAGCATTCAAGCCTTGAGAAGCAAAGAAATTCTGGTTAGAAATCCTAATGAAACAGATAAAAAGTAAAAAAAACTTAAAAACCTTGGGACCACTGTCTCTCAACCTTTCAAACACTTACGGACGTCCTCCTCGCTCTTCGTGCTGTGTCGCAAAAGACACTCCTCCCACTGGGGTGGAACTTACACGTGTTTCGGGCATACGCCAATCTTCAGAGTTAGGAAAGATTGCAAATGGCTGTCACCTGCATTTCTTTGGAGTTTTCTTCAGTTTTTAACCAAGACTTCGTTTTTAAGCCATACTCACCTTAGAAGAACCAAGACTTCATTTTTTAAGTCATACTCACCAACAGGGTACCTGCAAGTGTGAACATGTTACCAAATTTGTGGCATGAATCATAATGGCATAATATTTTAACTTCAAAAATTGAAAGCAATAAAAGGAAGAGGACTACCAAAAAAAATTGTGAGTAAAGCCTTTTTTTATTCTATTTTATAGTAATACAGTATCATGTTTCAAATGCAAGGAATTTTTAACTTCCGACGTCCAGAATATAACGTGGCAAAAGCGAACGCTAAGAATTTTCATATAATTGAAGATATTCAATATATTTATAAGCAACACGTTTAATTTAAATTTGTTTCCCATCATAAGAAATAAATTATATGGATTACTTAATACGCTTAGAAAGAAGGAGGAACATACCGACAAGGTATATCAATGATAAAGACCTCGGACCCCTCGTGTTGCTGATTAGGTTACAATAATTTATAGACAAATGACAATGATGAACAGTGGCAAGAAGGAAAAATGCAAGACCCTATTTAAGAAAAAAAGGCTTAAATTACAACGAGAAGAATGCCAATTGGAATTTTTGATAAATTGCCAAGATTTTGGAATTATACCCAAATACCTCAGAATCAGAAATAAACACCTAAATAATCGGGAAAAAAAGATTTTTCACAACTGTGAACTAAAAAGACTAAGACTACAAATACAGTTAAAACAGAAAACTGTATATCGATTACATAAAGAATGCTATTGTGGCTATACACAGATTAGTGAAAACACAGAGCATAACGAGGAAGGCCAAAATAATAACTATAATGGACTATATGAGAAAAATCCATCAGGAATTGGATGAACAACAAAGAAATAATAAAAACAGATTATTTAAAAAAATTGAGAAATTATCAGATAATAAACAGCTGAACCAAAGTCAAATGGATAGAACAAGGACAAACGATTATGAAAATCTTTCAGATACACAATTGACAAGGTTACAAACAATAGCCCTAGAAAAAGGGGCTAATTACAGTTATCCCCAAGAAATTGGAAAGACAGAAGAATATATCCCGAAAATCGAAATTCTGTTAATGAAATTTGACCTTAAGGACCAAAGTAAAGTTAGGACAAAAAGTAACCAACGCAATTGCCAATATTAAAGAGCAGAAAGGAGAGAGAAAAAAGATGGATAAACTAAAATGTGAAAGACAAGAAACACAAACATCAACATAATAGAGGCAGACAAAACTAAACAACTTATAATATTAAATACTAGTAATTACAAAAATAAAATGGAACAGGCAATATTGAATATTGAATACAGAAATATGTGAAAAAGACCCAACTGACAAACTCATAAGAAAGTTAGCAGAAATAAGAAATCATAGCTGTCTGCCACGAAACATTATTAATGCACATCCACTCATTGGTGCCAGGATGCCAAGAGCCTTTGGGGAAATGAAAACTCACAAAGGTGATGCACCAATGAGAGTTATAGTATCAAAACAATGTTCTCCACTGATTAACTTAAAGAAGAACCAATTTAAGTATTTATCACCCATATTTATGAGGAAGAAAATACAACGTTAAGAATACAGAAGAAGTTATACAAAAAATTAAACAAGTGAACCTCACGGGAAATATAGTTACAATGGCAAGTTTGGATGTTACATCATTATACCCAAACACACCAATACCCTATGCCATTGAGCTAATAATTAAAAAGTTGAGAACAAAAAATTTGTTAAACCAGATGGAACTAAATGAATTGAATGAGATACTAAATTTTATATACAACAACAATTATTTCCAATTCAATGAAAAAACTTACAGGCAGAAGTCCGGGTCACCTATGGGTTTGCCGTTATCAACAATTTTTGCAGAAGTCATAATGCAACACGTGGAGGAAACAGTGATTGAAGAACATACTCTGAAACCATTGATGTATTGCAGATATGTAGATGATATATAAATATTTTGAGAAAATGAACAGACGGAACTAATTTGTTTTAAGAAAAAAATGGCATCTATATTACCATCAATTAAACTAACAATTGAATTTGAAAGAAAAAACCAACTACCGTTCTTAGATATTATTAATCTAATCAAAAACAAAAACAGAATCGATTATCAGGTCTATAGAAAACCTACATATGTGCCGTCAATAATCCCGAAGAACTCCAACCACCCATGGACACATAAAACAGCTGCAATCAGAAACTTAATAAAAAGAGCATTCACTCATTCCAACAGCAATAAATATAAAGAGAAAGAGCTAATATGGATTAACAGAATGATAAAAAACTTTGGATATAACGGAAAATTATATATGACATCAAGCATAAAGTACAAAGACCAAAAAAGGAAGAAAATAAATATTGTGGAAGTTTCCCATATATTAAAGGACTATCTCATACCATAGAACCAATTTGTAAAAATCACCAAAAAAAAAACATTGGAATATCCGTAAAGACACAAAGAGATATGGTAATAAAAAATAAAGATCAAGTACAAATATTGGAAAAATCAGGTGTATATTATTGCATACCAGTAAAAATGACTAACAATAATGATAAAAAAATAAACTATATAGGAAGTACTAAAAACCAATTAAAAGCTAGATTAAACCAACATATAACGAACTGGAATAAAAGGGAGAAAAAAACTGCATTGGTGCAATATTGCACAGAAAATAATACAGAACCAGAATTTGAAAACATCAAACACCTAAAATCACACAGAATGGAGAAAGAGATTAGAATCGCAGAATCGGTAATTATTGAAAAAACTGAAAGTACTAATTGCAACATTAATCAACCCAACGAATTACATGTGCAATGGAAAAAATTTATTACCGACGAGAAAAAAGAAAAAAATAGAGTAGAATGTAATTCCCAATAATGACACCAGAGGACACCACTAAAGATATACGAACGAAAATACGTAACACCACCAACGAATCAACACCAAGAGGGGAGTAGGGACCGAGTAAAGAAAACACCAAAGAAATGCAGGTGACAGCCATTTGCAATCTTTCCTAATTCTGAAGAAGGGTGTATGTCCGAAACACATGTACGTTAAACCCCAGTGGGAGTGTCCTTTGCGACGCAGAACGAAGAGAGAGGAGGACGGCCGGAAGTGTTTGAAAGGTTGAGACAGCGGTCCCAAAGTTTTTAAGTTTTTTTTTTTGCTTTTTATCTGTTTCATTAGGATTTCTAACCAGAATTTCTTTGCTTCTCAAGGCTTGAATGCTCACCTATGTGATTTTCTATGAAAAATACTTAAAGTCAATATAGGGCCAGGTTTTTCGAATATTTTCATTTGGTCATTAGGTTTTAAACAAGACTTTGTTCGTTCATTGAGTTTTTAACCAAGACTTCGTTTTTAAGCCATACTCACCAACAGGGTACCTGCAAGTGTGAACATGTTACCAACTTTGTGGCATGAATCATAATGGCATAATATTTTAACTTCAAAAATTGAATGCAATAAAAGGAAGAGGACCACCAAAAAAACATTGTGAGTAAAGCCTTTTTTATCCTATTTTACAGTAATATGTTTCAAATGCAAGGAATTTTTAATTTCCGACGTCCAGAATATAACGTGGCAAAAGCGAACGCTAAGAATTTTCAAATAATTGAAGATAATCAATATATTTATAAGCAACACGTTTAATTTAAATTTTTTCCCATCATAAGAAATAAATTATATGGATTAATGTATATCATCATCATCGTCAACCATTATCAATCCACTGCTGGATGAAGGTCTCCCCAAGTTTCCTCCACAACGGTCTGTCTTGTGCCAGTCTCTTCTCTGTCACTCCTGCATACTTTCAAATTTCATCCACCCATCTCCCATGTGGTCTTCTTCTGGGTTTTTTCCTGTCTCTTGGAATCCAATCGAAAATTTCGGTTGTCCATCGATGGTCTGTCCTTCTGGCAGTATGTCTAGCCCATTGCCATTTCAGGGATTTAACTCTGATCATGATGTCTTCCACTTTTGTCATTTTTCGGATCCACGAGTTCCTCTTCTTATCTCTCCTGGTTACACCAAGCATGCACCTCTCCATGCTTCTTTGAGTTGTCTGCAGCCATTGTATGTCTCTTTTAGTCAAGGTCCACGTCTCTGCACCATACGTAAGCACTGGAAGGATGCATTGATGAAACACTTTTCTTTTAAGACATAATGGGATATTGCTCTTGAAAATTATGCTGTTTCTTCCAAAAGCTCTCCAGGCAAGTTTTGTACGCCGATTAATTTCTTCATCACTGTGACCTTCACTTGATATCTGCTGTCCAAGATAAACGTACGTGTCTGTTATCTCCAGCTTTTCTCCATCAATCGATAAATCTTCATTTCTTGTAAAAGCATTGAATATCAATTTTGTCTTCTGAAAGTTCATTTTTAATCCCACTTCTTTACTCTTGTCAGCAAGTTCCTGGATCATACTCTGCAGCTCTGATGGGGTAGTTGCAAATATGACTGTCATCGGCAAAACGAAGGTGGGTTAGATAATCTCCATTAATCTTTATCCCTTTGTTTTCCCAGTTCAGTGATTGAAAGGCATTTTCCAATGTGCATTAAAGGGCTTCGGAGATATGGTGTCACCTTGTCTCACTCCCTTTCCAATTTTTATGTGTGTTGTATTTTCAAACAGCCGAATCTTTGCACTTGCATTTTCATAGATGCTATTAATAATATTAATGTATGCATCTTCGATACCGCAGGATTTCAGAGCCATTGTAACTGCTGATGGTTTCAATGAATCAAAGGCTTTTTCATAATCGATAAAAGCCATGCACAATGGAAGTTCATATTCCCTCGCTCTTTCAATTAGTTCTCTCAGTACGTGGATATGATCTATTGTGCTGTAGCCACTCCTGAATACAGCTTGTTCTCTCGGTTGAGCCATGCCCAGTGTCGCCTTCAAGCGGTGTGAAAGAACTTTAGTGAAGATTTTATAAACCACTGATAGGAGGCTGATAGGTCTGTAGTTTCTGAGATCCTTAATGTCACCTTTTTTATATAGCAGGATCATTGTAGCGTTGTTCCAATCCTCAGGAATCTTTCCTTCATTAAGGCATCGAGTGAAAATTTGGGCGAGTACTGTTTCGATTTCTCCACTTGCTTCTTGTATGATGTCTACAGTAATTCCATCTTCTCCTGGAGCTTTTCCCCGCTTCATGTTCTTGATTGCATGTGCAACTTCTGCTGGGGGGACTGGAAGAACTGTGGTACTGGTACCTTTCATGATGTCTGGAGTACATGTATCATCCCTTTCATATAATTTGGAGCAGAAATCTTTCACTCTTGTCAAGATTTTGCCTCTATTTCTTCTTACAGAACCATCTTCTTTTCTCAGAGCCATAATCTGTTTTCTTTCCTTACTGAGATGTCCCTTTGCTATCTTTAGGCTTTAGTTGTTTTCAATTGCTTTCCTCACTAGCTCACAATTGAATTTCCTTATGTCTTCAGTGATACTTTTTCGTACTGTCTTGCATTGCTCTATATATTCCACTTTGGAAGTCACATCTTTTTTAGTTGTCTTCATCTCTCTTCTTCTTTGCATCAACATTTTGGTTTTTCGTGAGCATTTGTTCACATGCAACTTGTTCTTAGACCCAGCTAATTTTGTTGCGGTTTCCACAAGAGCTTTGGTTACTTTTCTGTTAACTTCAGAAATATCCACTTCTTCCGATGTTAGGCCTTCTAAAGCAGATAATCTGTTCTTCAGTTCCAACTTGAAGGTATTATGGTGTTTTTAGGTTGGTTATGTCAATACATTTTTTGTTTGTCTTATGAGCTTGCCACGTTCGAGTTTAGTGTTGAGGTGCATCTTACATCTCACCAATCTATGGTCACTGCCTGTGTTGAACTTGTTTAGCACACTGCAGTCTTCTATGACAAATTTTTTGTTACACATAATAAAATCAATTTCACTTGTCGTCCCATTTGGATGTCTCCATGTCCATTTCCTGTGTGGCTTTTTCTTGAAAAAGGAGTTCAAGATGAAAAACCCTTCTGCCTCTGCAAACTCAACGAGAGTATTTCCACGCTGATTTCTGTTGCCGTGACCGAATTTACCTACTGAAGTTTCATTCTGTTGCAGTTGCCCTATTTTTGCATTGAAATCTCCCATAATTATCTTCAAGTGCTGCTTACCTTTATTATTTAGATCACGGATTTCCTCATAAAATTCTTCAATTTCTTCTTCAGGATGACTTGTGGTGGGTGCATAAGTTTGAAAAATCTCAGCCTGGTATCTTCTTGAGAGTTGGATAACGAGTCGTGCAGCTCTGTCAGAGGAACTTTCAACTTCTACAACTTTATCCTTCATATTCTTGTTTATTATAAATCCAACACCACTAGTTCTGCCAGTATCTGTCCCACGATAGTAGAAGAGATGTCCACTTTTCAGTTCAATGAGATCTTCTCCTTTTCTCCTTACCTCACTTAGCCCAACGATGTCCTACTTGATCCTTTGTAGTTCCTCTTCCAATTCAAGAAGCCTTGAATCAGAAGATAGGGAGCGTCCATTATACGTAGCCAAGGTCAGCATCAGATGGCAGCCTAGTCCGATCCTCCGGGTATTCTTAGCACCCTCTGCCTTCATGTCGCACTGGCCGCTGCCTTGGCCAGGTACATTCCAGCTGCCGGAGACTGAGGGCCAAGATTTAAGTTGTGGAGTCATTTTGGAGGGGTTTGGCCATAACTCACCACGCGGGCCAAGCAGGTTGGTGAGTGTGGGATAGCATTTCCTCTAATCCCGATGGTATAGTTATACCGCTATTGGCGGTCGTCAGAGCCCCTTTAGTGGGAACAGGATGCACCACGAGAAGGCGGGGTTGACATTTGTCAAGGAGAGGCTGTGATGTTACGCATCACCTGACCTTACATCCATAAAGTATATATTAAACAATAAACGGCAAAGGACAGAACCCTGTGGTACTCCTGATCTCATAATTTGAAATGAGGAGTGGTAATTCTTAATTTGTGTATATTGTTGTCTGTTAGTCAAGTAATTTTTGAAAAGTGAATAAGTATTACCCCTGATTCCAATATTTTGCAATTTAGAAAGAAGAATATCATGATTTAAATTATCAAATGCCTGTGACAAATACAGAAATAAAGCTATTGTTGTATATTTTTGAGTAAAATTACTTTGTATAGCATTTTGAAGGTATAGCAATGCTAATTCTGTAGATTTATCTTCCAAAAATCCAAATTGGTACTGACTGAAAATCTCATATTTTTGAAGATATGAAACTAGTTGAGTATAAATTAATTTTTCAAGGATCTTGGCAAAAATTAAAAGATTTGTTATACGATGATAATTATTTGCTTCATTTTTTGAACCATTTTTGAATTTAGGAGTGATTTTGGTTACTTTTAAAGCATCTGGAAAAATTCCTGAAAGAAGTATAGAGTTGTAAATTGTTAGTAATGGCTTAGCAATGACGTCTGCAACATACTTAATAACCCTGGGGTGAAAATCATCATAACCTGGTCCTGAGTTAATGTTAATTTGTTTTAGTAAATGTAAGAGTTCAGTTCTTGTAATTTCCTGCATATAAAGTGTATTAGATCTGTATGTACTGGATAAATATTGAGTAAAGTGGGTGCTAGACATATTCAAATTTTGTTTGATAACTTGTGAGATAGATATAAAATAATAATTTAAAATGGTGGCCATTTCGTCTTTGTAATTTTTTGGTCGGCTGAGTTTGTTAAATGTTCAGGCGTTATTGGAGTATTATTTTTTCCAAGTATTACATTTAGGTGTTTCCACATTAATTTTGGTACATTCAGAGAGAAAATTTGTAAATAGTAATTACATTTGAGAATTCTTATATCTGAATTTCATTTATTTCTATAAGTTTTGAAGTTATTAAAATCAATAACTAATTTGCTTTTCAGAAATTTGGTATACAACCTGTTTTTTTTATTTATACAATTCAGAAGGTGATTCGTTATCCATGGCTTACGACATTTCTTTCTCGCTCTATTACTCCTCCAGGAAATTAAGAAAGTTTGATCATATAATTCCTTTAATAACTTGAAAAATGCATTGTATATAGTATTTGGGTTATCGAGTGTGAGTATTTCGTTCCAGTTAATGGCATACAATATATTATGGAATATATCTAAATTAATGTTGTTAATTTGTCTTGTTCTATAATATACAGTATTTCTTTTTGTTGGGAAATTATGGTAATAGAATGTAAAAACAGTTAGGTGGTCACTAATGTTATAGTGTATAACACCTGAGGTTATCACACAGGAGATGCATTAATAAGTGATAGGTCAAGGGTGGTTTCCGACTGCATAGTGATTCTAGTTGGGGTTAGTATAGTGTTGGTAAATCCAGACATATTTAAAGTTTAATTTAATTGTTTGTTCGTGAACATTTTTCAATGGTCATTCGTTCATGAACGGTACGAGTTCGAATTCCGGTGAGGCATGGATGTTGTGTTTGTCTTATGCCACTGGCTCTCTCCCTTCCCTGGAACCACTGACCCTAAATTAAGGATGGGCAACTGCTTATAGCCCATTGAGTTGCTCACGGTGGTAGTTAAATCTTCAGTCACAAAAAAAAAAAAATCATGAACCTGGACTATTGTCTTTACTGAAGTGGTTGAATGAATTTGTTGTTTCATGTTTATTATTATCAAAAAAAAAAAAAACTTACCGTCGTTTCCGACGGGTTTTGTCTAGTGTTTACTACTTTGTTACTTCATGGATTTCGCTGGTGCATTATTCCGCAAAGCCATCTCCTTGATCTTCTCTTTGTTCTTTATAATTGTAAACAGCATTGATCATACAAGACAAATTTTCTTGCAATCTCACTTTTCAACTTCAAACTTTTCTCACATTCATACAAAACTTTAAACTTTGTTTTCAAAGTCAAAAGTTTCCTTTTATTCTCTATTTAGAGAAAGAAAACACACGGCATACATGTGTAAAAAATGTTTCAACTTCCCACCGTTGTGGAGATGAGTGGAAGAAAGCGGGGTACAGCATCCAAACAGCCAAGAAGCCTAACCACTGGTGAGCTTTCAGCTGTAAGAGTCTCTGTCTCCCCACCACTTTCTGAAATTTCAGGGAAAGAATTTGTTGGAAATCCTTGAAAGAAGAAAGATTGGCCATGAAAACTTCTCATTACAGCAGGAGCTCCTTAGATTTACAACTCGTAATACAAGAAGATTTTTCCTATCTTTAAAATTAACAAATTGACGGTTTTTGAATCTCTCATAACAGTGGGATTTTTGGTATAGGCTGCACTCGTAATATCGGACATCTACTGTATATTGTAAATAACACTTAAATACATTTGATTTGTAAATAACTTAATTTTTAATACTTTGAGAATTTTACTAAAAAATAGTTGTAAGAAAATGGAGCATGGCTTTTAGATATGACAGATGGAAACCAAATTGCTTAGGGGAGTAAATTATTCTGTTCCTTAAAACACTTTAAAATTAAAAAGAATGCTTTCTTTCATTCTTTTTTTACATTTTCACATCCATTAACATCTAGGCTAGGAATCACTCATATCCAATACATACATAAGCTGAGACAGAACTAGGCACAGAGCAAACACCACTCACATGGTTTTTCTGGACTCTAAACCCTGGTGACCGACATGAGATCAGTGACCTACTGCTTGGCTATTTCACAACATAAACACAGATTTTATGCTTTTAGTTTGTGATCTTAGGTGGGGGAAAAACAAATTACTCAAAAAATCACCTGCACATCTCGAACTGAATCCAGAGAAGGTTTTTTATCCTCACTTCCATCGAAATTTTCTGATGTTCCATCATGATGAGACGTTTCACGGAACCTATTTTGACTGCTAGTTGACACACTGTTTACTGGCACATATGACTGCAATAACACCATTGCAGTCATATGTGCCAGTAAACAGTGTGGCACAAAAAATCAAATCTTCTTAGACAGTGTCATATTTTTAAACTACACCAAATGTTCAAACAAGGATTGAATATAAAGCACCTTCAAGAACATATCCACTACAAAATTCTGATGAAAGAGGGGTACAAGCAACAGTTTCCAATCTATAATGTACTGAAAACAAGACGTATTGTTCTTCAAACTAAACTATGAATCTGCCTCAACAATTTCACCTTGACTTGAGAGTTGGCTGTCACCATGGTCAAGCACTCTGCTAGCTATGGAAGAAGCCTTCAAATAATACAAAAAATATCTTTGGGCTTTACATATACTAAAATACATCAGAAAAAAAAAAAGATTTGATTTTTAGTATAGCACTTTCAATCTGTCTGTCATCCTTCTTTTATCACACACTCAGATTATTGCAGCACTAATTTTATTTTCTAGCCACCCTTTCTGTTATACCACTATGTTTGTCACTCATTCTTTCATTTATTCCAAGACTTCTACCACAAGAGAACTACAGTTGTGAAATAGTACACAAAATAAAAAAAATCTTAGCACAGAAAACCCTTTGTAAACATTAACATATCTGATCAATGTTCTAAAGGAACAACTTGCAAACACAGTAACTTTCCTTCAATGGGGAAAATGGAGTCAGTGTCAGACTGAAAATAAAGGACAATGTTTAAAATGCAAAATACTAATATAAGGGGAATAATAATTACAAGGTTGCTTACATTTTTCACATTTCACTGCACATTTTATTCTTTTTGTTGCCATGCTTGGTTTAAGCCTTGGGTGCGGTGTTCTATTTTTTTGTCTTCAGGTTCTTTCAAATGTTCTACGAACGCTAAAGTCCATGAAGTGCCTTGTTGTCCAGGTTGCAAAATTATATCCTCCCCCTGCCCACCCTTCCCACCAGCGTATAAAACCTAACTTTCGTTGGTAAAAACCCCAATTCTTGAACTCAAAATCTTTTGATATTATCAATGAACATAAACTGCCTATTTACATACATACAAAATGTCGAACGAAAATGTTAAAAACGTATGTACAACTATTTACATACGACTCATCTTATTCTTTCGACTCTCCTTCTCAACACCCCATGAACAACTAGAACATTCATTCACCACACCCTAAGCCATTCCAACGCAGATTGCCTCAAGTACTTTCTACCCTCTGGTAGGTTATCTTCAGGAGGTGTTCTAGATGTTTTCTCTTCTGCCACTGCAGCAAGAGTGAGCGATACGCTCGGCTTCCTCGCCCCGCCCCAACGTCATCTACGAAAATCTTCCACCGTGGCTCCATCTGTTATTGACTTCAGTGAACTCTTCATTTTCTTCTTCTGTGCTTTTGGTTTTTTTGGTCAATTTTTATTAGTTCTTTCCATTTTTCATTAAGGCTATTTGGATCATTATTATTACAAATTCGATCTCTATATTTTTCAATTAATACAGACTCTGCAATGTGTAAGTGTCTCTCATTGCGACATGATTTTATTATTTTAATATCTTCAAAATTCGGGTATGTCTGGTTATCCAGACAGTATTGTATGAGTGCTGTTTTTGCTTGCAAAAACATCGTTATTATTACAAATTCAATCTCTATTTTTTTTTCAATTAATACAGACTCTGCAATGCGTAGGTGTCTCTCATTGCGACATGATTTTATTATTTTAATATCTTCAAAATTCGGGTATGTCTGGTTATCCAGACAGTATTGTATAAGTGCTGTTTTTGCTTGCAAAAACATCGTTATTATTACAAATTCAATCTCTATTTTTTTTTCAATTAATACAGACTCTGCAATGCGTAGGTGTCTCTCATTGCGACATGATTTTATTATTTTAATATCTTCAAAATTCAGGTATGTCTGGTTATCCAGACAGTATTGTATATGTAATTGAAAAAAAAGAGATCAAATTTGTAATAATAATGATCCAAATAGCCTTAATGAAAAATGGAAAGAACTAATAAAAATTGACCAAAAAAACCATAAGCACAGAAGAAGAAAATGAAGAGTTCACTCAAGTCAATAACAGATGGAGCCACATTGGAAGATTTTGGTAGATGACGTTGGGGCGGGGCGAGGAAGCCGAGCGTATCGCTCACTCTTGCTGCAGTGGCAGAAGAGAAAACATCTAGAACACCTCCTGAAGATAACCCGGCAGAGGGTAGAAAGTACTTGAGGCAGTCTGCATTGGAATGGTTTAGGGTGTGGTGAATGAATGTTCTAGTTGTTCATGGGGTGTTGAGAAGGAGAGTTGAAAGAATAAGATGAGTCGTATGTAAATAGTTGTATATACGTTTTTAACATTTTCGTTCGGCATTTTGTATGTATGTAAATAGGCAGTTTATGTTCATTTATAATATCAAAAAATTTTGAGTTCAAGAATTGGGGTTTTTACCAACGAAAGTTAGGTTTTATATGCTGGTGGAAAGGGTGGGGAGGGGAGAGGATACAATTTTGCAACCTGGACAACAAGGCACTTCATGGACTTGAGCGTTCATAGAACATTTGAAAGAACCTGAAGACAAAAATAGAACACCGCACCGGAGGCTCAAATAAAGCATGACAACAAAAAGAATAAAACGTGCAGTGAAATAGGTAAGCAACCTTGTAATTATTATAATTGTATGCATGTAAATTTAAAAACAACTGTGGCCTCTGCTATAGATGTTTTAACCTGAATTTATAAGGGGAATGTTATTTTTTTTTTTTTCCTTGAGTAACATTGGCTTTATGTATGTCAGTGATGTACAAATAAAAAACTAACTTCTCTACAACAATACTTTTTATTCGTGTGTATTAATGAAGTCATGGCGAAACCCTAGAGATGAAATGTCTTTAAAAATACATTTTTAAACACTCTTCCTTTGATTTGCAGATGGTCACCAAAATCTTGGGAAAAGGATATTTTATTTATAATAATAAATATTCTTGAAAAAAGTAGTTTTGCAGATATTTATCTAGGTACTTAAAAGCCAATGCTAGAATTAATGCTGGTATGCATATATTATTGAGTATTGGGACTTAAATATAAAAGGCAGTATCACTACTTGAAAGAAAATTTATTTTGAAAGGATTTACCCCAGTGTCGAAATTTTGGATAAAACAACACGAACTTTAAATTCTTAATCTCTTAGAATGGGTGAAGAGAGCAAAAATATATTGATGCATTTAGATAGAAACAAATGGTAATATTTTATCAAAGAGCACCAAAACATGATATGACTTTACATGCAGAAGTAGGCTCAGATCATGGGAATGCAAACTCCCAATCAAGAGAAAATATAGGCTATGTATTAACATGCTTGTACTAAACTAAGATAGATAACCATATTCACAACAAGAAAAATCACAATATTTAGCTGAAATTAATTGAAAAAAATATATAAGGAAAATAAAAACAGGAGTGTATGTGTTGCCCGAAATGAAATGATTTACCGTAATTTTCGTCATATAATCCGCGGATTATCTGCTAAAAAAGTTAAAAATTCAGGTTCTGCGGATTATACGGCGATGCGGATTATATGCCGATTAAAAAAAAAAAAAAAAAAAGTTTCTTGCGGCCCTTCAATTTTTTTATTTTATTTCGCCTGCTAATTTTGTGCAGGAGAGTGTATAATTAGAAAAGGAACTCTCTCCGTAAAAATTTTCTCAGTTCAGGAGTTCGTATGTAGCGGAGAGAAGGGGGAAGGGAAGGAGTGTCACAAGAAAAGATCGACGAAGCTGTGGGGAGTCATTTTCTATTGTTGAGAAGGTCAACACTGACTGCTTGTGCTCTCTGTTTTTGGCAAGAAGCCAATGGAAACGTATGTACAGCACTCCCCGCAAGAACCCCTCAGCCCTGGCGTGAACCTATGCATTCCTCCTTTCAAAGTTCCTTGTTCTGGATGTCACGTGAACTGTGCCATGTGTTTAGTTCATCCTTCGCTGTTTTGACCGTCTTTGCTGCTAATATTTTTCTTCCTTGCTGTTTATGATGTTCTTGAGAAGGAAACGTTGCAGTTACACTGCAGAGTTTAAACTTAAAGTTGTAGGCAAAGCTGAAGAAGTAGGTAATCGCGAAGCGGGGAAAATATTCCCAGTTGATGAGAGCAACGTGAGGCTATGGAGGAAAAACAAAGAAAGTCTAGGAAAAGGTAACCAACAGCGAAGAACTAATCGACATGGAATGCCAAGTTGGCCCATATTAGAAGAAAACCTTCTGAGGTGGGTAACTTCCCAACGTGATGCTGATTTACCTGTGTCGACAGTTAAAATTCGTATGAAGGCTCGAGCAATTGCACAAAAAATGGGCTTGACAAATTTTCAAGGAGGACCTGCGTAGTGTTGTCGCTTCATGCGCCGAAAAAACTTACGAATTCGGAATCGTACGACTATTGGACAAAGGCTTCCCGATGACTGGGAGAGAAAATCTAAAGATTTTTTTTTAATATTTGCTGCAAATGCTATCAAGAAAGGCAATTTGCAACCTAATCAAATAATAAACATGGATGAAATTCCCCTTTGTTTTGATTGTCCGCCGAATTGCACTGTGGATGTTCGTGGCACTAGCACAGTAGCAATCAAAACTTCAGGAAATGAAAAAACATCATTTACCATTGTATTGGCATGTGCATCGAACGGCGAAATTGGAGCCAATGATAATTTTCAAACGGAAAACTGTTCCCAAGGGTGAATTTTCAAAAGGCATATCCATTCAGGTGAATGAGAAAGGATGGATGAATGAACAAACAATGCTTACTTAGCTTAATTCTGTATGGCGAAAACAGAAAGGATCCTTTTTCCAACCAAATGGGCTGCTCATCATGGACTCCATGACGGCGCACATTCGGGATTCAATAAAACAACCTGCAAAAGCGTCTCAGCAGAGTTATGTATTATTCCAGGTGGTCTTACCAAAAAGCTGCAGCCATTGGATGTTGGCATTAAAAAATATTTTAAGTGCAAAGTGCGGAAGCTCTGGGAAAATTGAATGACGGAAGGATTGCACACATTTACCAAGAACAGTAATATGCGATGAGCAACTTACGTAGAATTTGCAGTCTGGGTGAAAAAAGCATGGGATGACATTTCACCAGAAACTATAAAAAATGCATTCAGAAAATCAGGCATTGGTCAGAATCCAGATCAAAATCAGAGAGACAAAAGTGATTGCAGCAGTGATGAAGAAGAACAAAGCTGCCCCAATTTACCAGAAGAATACCTTTATGTTTTATTCTGATTCTGAGGAATCAGATTTTGAAGGCTTTCAATGAAGTATTTATTTTCTGATGTGCAAGTTTTTTTCCTTTATTGCTGTAAGAATTTTTTTTTTACTTTTATGTGACTTGTTCTGAATCAGCGTTTTGTTATTGGCACAATGTAATGATCAGATCAAAATCAAATTTTGATCTTCATGATCAAATTGTGTTCTATGGATGCCACACCACTGATCTTTCTTTGTCCGGAGATAAAAATGTATACACCATAATTTTCTGACTAAGAGCCGCAAGCAAGAAATTTTGCGATCTTGGAAGCAAAAGTTGCCGTAAGGGCTGCACCTGTGAAGTTGTGATGCTGCTCAGAAATCTAAATGATCTTCCTTACCTTCCTGGTAAAAGCTTTTATTTATACATTTTTTATTAATCATACTAATGATGTTATTTGTTTACCTTTGTCAAATGCTCAAAACCATTTATGTAATCAATATAAATCACAGTTTATCTTAAGACTACCATTAGAATATTGCGTTGCTTATAAAACCGCACAATTGTCTGAATTCCATTCAATGTGGATGTCTGATACAGGATGGTTCTCTGTTCACCGCAATAGAATCTGTCTTAGAAGTAATTAACTTATAAATTATCGTTTGTAATGTTTTCTTTAATAATAATATGCTCCTTCTATGTTCGTTATGCTTTTTTTCTCATCTACAGACGTTTTTGTTAGAATGAAGTTGCTTTTCTGTATTCTATGCAGCAGCTAAATGGGGTAGTAACACGTTTCTTATTCCCACGCTTCCTCTTACTAGCTGCCTCGCACGTGTTCCCTGTCTCCCCGCCAACCACTTCGAAACAGCGGTGTCCCGCTTTCAAGTGGTTTGACCTATTTTAATTTACTGCGTGTGCACTCAGCCTTCGCGTTGAGCTCCACTTTTATATGAATGAGAAAGCTCTCCCTTCTTTTTTTCTTTTGCGTTTGTGAAAAGATTTTATCTTCAGCCAAGTATTAGTTACCCATTGTTAACATCAGATGATAATGCTGCAGCGCTTATTAGTGAGAAAGCATTTCCAGCCGAAGCCTTAAACTTCCACAATTGTCAGTCAATAAAAAAAATTAAAATCTAAGCAAAACTCAGGAGCACAGAGCCAAGAAACAACCTGTATCGCATGCCAGATGAAGCAAGAAGAGTGAACAGAATTTGTCTTTCCGTCCCGCCAGTATTGTTTGGAATAGGTCACTGCTAATGGAATCATCCTGGGGCAGGCTTTTGCATTGTTCATGTTCTTAAGCTTTTGTTCAAGGAAGTGCCTTCAGCTCATCAAACCAGTCTCCCCAACCTAGTAAAATCAACGTTCCTGCAGGTTGTATGCTGCAGCCAACAAAAGAGATACCCTGAGCGCGCTCTCCACAGAAGCCTCGGACGTCGCGCTACTGGTTTGTGTGCTTATGTCCCTATTCCATCCCCCTTCTATTAACATTCTATGCTTAGTGTGCTTATGTCCCTATTCCATCCCCCTTCTATTAACATTCTATGCTTAGTGTGCTTATGTCCCTATTCCATCCCCCTTCTATTAACATTCCATGCTTAGTGTGCTTATGTCCCTATTCCATCCCCCTTCTATTAACATTCTATGCTTAGTGTGCTTATGTCCCTATTCCATCCCCCTTCTATTAACATTCTATGCTTAGTGTGCTTATGTCCCTATTCCATCCCCCTTCCATTAACATTCTATGCTTAGTGTGCTTATGTCCCTATTCCATCCCCCTTCTATTAACATTCTATGTTACTGCCACAGCCACGGGATGTGCTTCCCCCCTCCCCCATGCAAAGAGCATTTAAGTCAGACATTCCTTTCACAAACAAACCTCCAAACCTTAAGACCTATGCAAGCATTTTCCCATCCCCCCCCAATTTCCCTTCTGAATCAACATCAGGACACCAGAGTTATCTTTCAATAGAGGTGTCTAATGTATGAGTAGAAAGGGGGCGATCACCGTGAAGTTTGTGAAAAAAAAAAAAAAGACGTTTTTAAAAATTTACTAAGCATCTGCATGAAAAGAAAAAAAAGTCAGGGCAGAAACAGTCCTATCGAAAACAAATTCGGTATAAGGGCCACGGCTCTTAGCCCAAAAATTACGGTATATAAAAAAGGAACATTTAAAAATGAGTTTCTTTATTTAGTAAGATCGTTTTTGTTTTTTTTACCTACTACATCGGACTTCTGGGCGACCGACTTTTCTGTCGGAAATTCCGCTTCCAGATAAACATCTATGATGTGTGGATTATACGCTGATTTTTTTCCCCGAATGTCACGGTCTGTGGATTATACGGTGGTGTGGATTATGTGAAGAAAAATTTTGGGTGTGTGTGAATTTCACGGGCTGTGTATTATATGCTGGTGCGGATAATACGACGAAAATTACGGTAATTAAACTGAATGTTAATGATGTACAAAATGTAAATTAATTATCAGGTATCAGCAGACATTTATGGTGAATGTGCTAGAACTGGATGACTCTTAATATTTAATAGCCATTTCCACAGGATGCACAGGGGAAGGTTCTTTTGTTAGAAAGGAAGCGCATCAGGCCCCTCCAGCTGCAAACAAACTGTTGTCTACAGCCCAATGTTTTTCATGCTTATGGGAGGTGCAGACAATTGTGATAAAGGAAGAATGTCAGAACAAGGAAAATTGATGAAGAATTGCCATCCCGGTGGGACCGTGGTCTAAGCGCTGGCTTTTGACCATTCGTTCAAGATGGGTTCGGGTTTGAATCCCATTGTGGCACGTATGTTGTGTTTGTCTTACAGCACTGGTTCTCTCCCTTGCTTAGAACCAGTGGTCCTAAATAAGAGATGGGTGATGGCTTATAGCCCACTGAGTTGCTCAAGATGGTCATTAAACCCCCAATGGATCAAAAAAAAAAAAAAAAAAAGGAAAAATTGCTTTTGTACATAGCGGAACTTTGCATTGTGAAAGCCACCACTAAGTCAGATTAACAACAGGAAAAGGCAACAGTGAGTCACTGGATGGGCAAATGTGAAATGAAAGTGTATTTTTTATTCATTATTAGTAATGCTGTTACTGTGTTTGTTCTGTTTTTGCTACTTTCAGAAAGTAGTTTTACAACAGGTGTCTGGCAAACACAGTGGTAGGAGGTGAAAATCATCTAAATACGTGGCATCAGTTGTATAAATAAATTCATCGCTCTTTCCACATTAAGCAACGCACAGCAACCAAAAATTGTTATTTGACCGCCGTTGGGGTCTTCCCCGACGACAGTCGAGTAACAAATTTTCGGTTTCTGTGCGTTGCTTAACGTGGAAAGTGATGGATTTATTTATACACAGTGGTAGGAGATGGGTTCCATTTCAACTCGGGCAGGGTCGTACCATCATGGTCTCAGATTTCTTTAAAAAAATTAAGGGGTGTTCCTTGACTAAAA
Source organism: Macrothele yani (assembly GCA_039090855.1). NCBI lineage: Eukaryota > Metazoa > Arthropoda > Arachnida > Araneae > Macrothelidae > Macrothele > Macrothele yani. Next base: position 68,845,717 of record CM076994.1, on the reverse strand, counting down.
TAAGGAGACCCATACTTATTCTTTCGGCAAGAAAAAAATTTCCTTTCGAGATAGAGGGTTTCAAATCTTGCACCGTCAAACAAGCTCTCTAGAAAACGGTTATTTTTCCTAACTTCAGCGAGTCATTGCAGCAGAGTTAAAAAAGATGTCGTGTTCTTGTATTTTTTACATTGTGTGTATAACATACAATAATATATGGTGCTAATATTTGCTACACATCGTATGATTAAAATTTTAAAAAATCGTAAACTTTGTGATTTTTAAAAAATTGAATTTTTTAAGTTTTTTTAAACAGGTTTGGATGGAGTTTTTTCTATATTCGTTTTTTTTCGTTAAAGACATACAAATATGCACTTTATTTGTAATTTTTTGTGTGTCTGTGAAACTGCTAGTTTCCGCGTTTCGGCAGCGTTAAAAACAGACGATTTTGAAAAATCTCTAACTTTGCCAACGATTTTCTCAAAAAGGCCATTTTTTAAAATTCTGAAAATTAAATCCCTGTTTTATTATCAACAGGGGAATATCTGTGTAAATTTTCATGGACCTAAAAACGCCCGTTTCCGAGTTAGACGCATTTGAATTCGGTTTGAAAGCCTACGATTTCCCGTGTTCTAAAGGCGCCATTTTGGAAAAATCTCAGGCGCAAAGTACGTACGTTACTCTTACCCGAATCAAAGCGTTAGATATTCTTTGCCCGAATGATGGGATGAGAGCATTGGGTCACTGGCAGCTGGCCCTGGTTGGATACATCCACCTCACCCTTCCCCGAGTGATGACATGCCTATAAAACTGTCGGGGGGGGGGGGGGGGATAACCAATACATAAAGAAAATTCTTGCTGCTCCGCTAACAAAGTTGAGTTGCGGAAAGACAGCAGCAGTTGTTTGTTTGTTTGTTTACGTATATACTTAAACATCGCATAAGAAAGGACTATGAAAGAGTAGAAAACTGTTGTAAAACAATATTAAGAAAAAGAGTGCAGGCACGTGTACTGTAAGTTAATTTTCGATGGCTAAACACCCTCGAGTTTTTCTGGGAGTTGCTAATTGTAGGCTACTGTCAGAAGAGCAGTTGCTGTTTTGTTATAGTTGCTAAAATTAACATCTCAGTTTTTCGTAATAGTAAAATATTCGCTCAGGAGAGTTTTGTCCTCTGCGAACGGGGGAGAAGGTGCAATGCTCTTGACCTCGCTGCTGGGTTGATGGCGCTGGTCGCTACCAAAACTCTGCTTACCTCCTCTCCAAAACGTAATGGCAATTGTCTAATCTACTAAATAAATAACAATTAACACATACGCGTGCATGCTTATTCATAAAATGTAAGTTGAGTATATTTCCTGTTCAATCAGCTGATTTTACAAGTAGAATTCATATACAACTTATGCGCTTATAATGGTGTAAAGATTTTTATCTATTTAAAACATATTCAAAGATTTCAATTTTTTTAAAGAGGGAAGGGTGGGGGTGGTGATTGTGTTCTTAGTGATTTCCACCTGGGCCACGATAAACCATGCACTGTCCATGGCTTCTGTTCCCTTAGAAGATAATCCTGGATCGATGGGAGACCAGCGGAGTTTTGACCCCCCCCCCCCACACACACACACACACACCTCTCACGCGGTGGTGAGGTGTCTCAAAGCTAGGTAGCTTTCAAAAATGTTTCAACTTAGTTGGCTGGTAATAAGAGAGGGATTCCATTTAAACTCTGGCAGGGTCGTACCATCACGGTCTCAGATTTCTCTAAAAAAATTAAGGGGGTGTTCCTTGATCAAAATAAGGGGACCCATATCTTTTCTTTCGGCAAGAAAAAATTTTCCCTTCGAGACAGAGGGTTTCAAATCTTTCACCGTCAAACAAGCTCTCTAAAAAACCGGTTATTTTTCCTAACTTCAGTGAGTCATTGCAGCAGAATTAAAAAAGATATTTTGTTCTGGTATTTTTTATTACATTGTGTGTATAACGTATAATAATATTTGATGCTAATATTTTTTGCACATCGTATGATTAAAATTTTAAAAAAATTGTAAACTTTGATTTTTTTTTAAAATTGAAATTTTTAAGATTTTTTTAACTGGTTCAAAAGGAGTTTTTGTTTTCTATACTCGTTTTTTGTTAAAGACATACAAATGTGCACTTTATTTGCAATTTTTTATGTGTCTGTGAAACTGCTAGTTTCTGCAGCGTTAAAAACAGCCGATTTTGAAAAATCTCCAACTTTGCCAACGATTTTCTCAAAAAAGCCCTTTTTTTTTAATTCTGAAAATTAAATCCCTGTTTCATTATCAACAGGAGAATATCTGTGTAAATTTTCACGGACCTAAAAACGTCCGTTTCCGAGTTAGACACGTTTGAATTTGGTTTGAAAACCTACGATTTCTCCGTGTTCTAAAGGCGCAATTTTGGAAAAATCTCAGGCGCAAAGTACATATTCTCTTACCCGAATGAGAGCGTTGGATCCGTCCACCTCACCCTACCCTGGGCGATAACATGCCTAAAAAACGGTCTTGGAAAAAAAAAATAACAAATCTATATATATAGAATTGATGTATGTCTGCTAAACAAATTTACAGTTTTCAATTTAGAACCACCAAACTTGGTATACTATCTCATGGTACCCTAACTTAGACCGTAGACGGTTTTTGGAAGGGGTTGGAGCCCGGGGTAAAGGGGCTCCACACAAAACTTGCACAAAATCTAGTTTTCAATTTAGAATCACCAAATTTGGAATACTATAGCATGGTACCCTAACTTAGACCGCAGACGGTTTTTGGAAGGGGTCGGAGCCCTGGGTCAAAGGGCCCCCACACAAAATTTCCGTAAAATATACTTGTATACTATAGTGCCCTAACTGAGACCGTAGATGGTTTTTGGAAGGGGGCAGAGCCCTGGGTGAGTGGGAGCCCGGGGTCATAGGGCCCCACGCAAAATTTCCGTAAAATCTAGTTTTCAATTTAGAACCATCAAATTTGGTATACTTTTTCTTGGCACCCTACTTTGTAAAATATTTTACGAAAATTTGGTAGGGGTGGGGGCTTGATTTCGGGTTCCAACCCCTTCCCAAAACCGTCTAGTCAAAGTTAGGGTGCCAAGAAAAAATATACCAAATTTGATGGTTCTAAATTGAAAACTAGATTTTACGGAAATTTTGCATGGGGCCCTTTGACCTGGGCTCCCCCTTCCAAAACCGTCTACGGTCTAAGTTAGGGTACCATGAGATAGTATACCAAGTTTGATGGTTCTAAATTGACATACATTCAATTCTCTCTATATATAGATTTGTTATTTTTTTTCCCAAGACCGTTTTTTAGGCATGTTATCGCTCAGGGTAGGGTGAGGTGAACGGACCCAACACTCTCATTCGAGTAAGAGAATACGTACTTTGCGCCTTAGATTTTTCCATAATGGCGTCTTTAGAACACGGAGAAATCGTAGGTTTTCAAACCAAAATCAAACGCGCCTAACTCGGAAACGGACGTTTTTAGGTCCGTGAAAATTTACACAGATATTCTCCTGTTGATAATAAAACAGGGATTTAATTTTCAGAATTTTAAAAAAGGGCTTTTTTGAGAAAATCGTTGGCAAAGTTGGAGATTTTTCAAAATCGGCTGTTTTTAACGCTGCGGAAACTAGCAGTTTCACAGACATATAAAAAATTGCAAATAAAGTGCACATTTGTATGTCTTTAACAAAAAAACGAGTATAGAAAACAAAAACTCCATTTGAACCAGTTAAAAAAAAATCTTAAAAATTTCAATTTTTTTTTTAAATCGAAGTTTACGATTTTTTTAAATTTTAATCATACGATGTGTAAAAAATATTAGCATCACATATTATTATACGTTATACACACAATGTAATAAAAAATACCAGAACAAAATATCTTTAATTCTGCTGCAATGACTCGCTGAAGTTAGGAATAATAACCGTTTTTTAGAGAGCTTGTTTGACGGTGGAAGATTTGAAAACCTCTGTATCAAAGGGAAAATTTTTTCTTGCCGAAAGAAAAGATATGGGTCTCCTTATTTTAATCAAGGAACACCCCCTTAATTTTTTTAGAGAAATCTGAGACCGTGATGGTACGACCCTGCCAGAGTTGAAATGGAATCCCTCTCTTGTTACCAGCCAACTAAGTTGAAACATTTTTGAAAGCTACCTAGCTTTGAGACACCTCACCACCACGTGAGGGAGGTGGGGGTGTCAAAACTCCGCTGGTCTCCCATCGATCCAGGATTATCTTCTAAGGGAACAGAAGTCATGGGCAGTACATGATTTATCGTGGCCCAGGTGGAAATCACTAAGAACACAATCCCCCCCCCCCCCTCTTAAAAAAAATTGAAATCTAGGAATATGTTTTAAATAGATAAAAATCTTTACACCATTATAGGCGCATAAGTTGTATATGTATTCTACTTGTAAAATCAGTTGATTGAACAGGAAATATACTCAACTTACATTTTATGAATAAGCATGCACGCGTATTTTGTGTTAATTGTTATTTATTTAGTAGATTAGACAATTGCCATTACGTTTTGGAGAGGAGGTAAGCAGAGTTTCGGTAGCGACCGGCACTATCAACCCAGCAGCAAGGTCAAGAGCATTGCACCTTCTCCCCCGTTCGCAGAGGACAAAACTCTCCTGAGCGAATATTTTACTATTACGAAAAACTGAGAAGTTAACTTTAGCAACTGTAACAAAACAGCAACTGCTCTTCTGACAGTAGCCTACAATTAGCAACTCACAGAAAAACTCGAGGTTGTTTAGCCATCGAAAATTAACTTACAGTACACGTGCCTGCACTCTTTTTCTTAAAATTATTTCACAACAGTTTTCTACTCTTTCATAGTCTTTTCTTATGCGATGTTTAAGTATATATGTAAACAAACAAACAACTGCTGCTGTCTTTCGCAACTCAACTTTGTTAGTGGAGCAGCAAAAATTTTCTTTATGTATTGGTTATCCCCCCCCCCCCCCCCGACGGTTTTATAGGCATGTCATCACTCGGGAAGGGCGAGGTGGATGTATCCAACCAGGGCCAGCTGACCCAATGCTCTCATTCCATCATTCGGGCAAAGAATATCTAATGCTTTGATTCAAGTAAGAGATAACGTACGTACTTTGCGCCTGAGATTTTTCCAAAATGGCGCCTTTAGAACACGGGAAATCGCAGGCTTTCAAACCGAATTCAAACGCGTCTAACTCGGAAACGGGTGTTTTTAGGTCCGTGAAAATTTACACAGATATTCTCCTGTTGATAATAAAACAGGGATTTAATTTTCAGAATTTTAAAAAATGGCCTTTTTGAGAAAATCGTTGGCAAAGTTAGAGATTTTTCAAAATCGTCTGTTTTTAACGCTGCCGAAACGCGGAAACTAGCAGTTTCACAGACACACAAAAAATTACAAATAAAGTGCATATTTGTATGTCTTTAACGAAAAAAAACGAATATAGAAAAAACTCCATCCAAACCTGTTTAAAAAAAACTTAAAAAATTCAATTTTTTTTTTAAATCACAAAGTTTACGATTTTTAAAAATTTTAATCATACGATGTGTAGCAAATATTAGCACCATATATTATTATATGTTATACACACAATGTAAAAAAATACAAGAACACGATATCTTTTTTAACTCTGCTGCAATGACTCGCTGAAGTTAGGAAAAATAACCGTTTTCTAGAGAGCTTGTTTGACGGTGCAAGATTTGAAACCCTCTATCTCGAAGGGAAAATTTTTTCTTGCCGAAAGAAAAAATATAGGTTTCCTTATTTTAGTCAAGGAACACCCCTTAATTTTTTTTGAGAAATCTGAGACCATGATGGTACGGCCCTGCCTGAGTTGAAATGGAACCCATCAGGAGCTAATTCTGCATGCCCTGGTGTTAGGAGGGAGCTGATAGCCTCAGGGTAAAATGCTAGCAATATGCACCAGGGCAAGGAGGGAGAAGGAACACTCGTGCAGAGCACATGAAACAATATAGAGGGCCAATGGAGTCGACAGCAAAGGAAGTCAGGCTAAGAGAATGAGCCTAGTAGGAGTATAAGTTATGAAGTTCCAGGAGTAGAGAAGCAGTTGACCCCAAGAAATTAGTTGTAGGAGCCACGGAGTGGCCAGGAACAATACACATAGCCCGAGATAGGTATAAAATCATTAAGGATTTTCACATGAACGAACCAGGAGGAATGGAAAAGCTAAACTTCTGATAGTGTTAATAAGCAAGAGCTATAGAACAGAATTCCATTTGAGATGAGTGGGAATATGCACCAATGCAAGAAGGAAAGGAACACTCAGAACATGAAAAAACAGAGAGGATCAATGAGTATCACAGAAGTCAGGCATTCACACCAGAAGGACTGAAATAGAGTTTGCTGGATCCATACTTTATCACCCCAGAACAGTAGGCACAAAGATTGGCAAACTTAATAAATTTTGTAAAGTTTGAAATAAGCCTGATACTTCAATTAATGCCTACAGGGCTCACAATGTCATGACCTCAAAAATAGTTGAAATAGCAACCAAGAACTTAAAAAAAAAGTGACCAATAGTAACTTCTCTCTGGATTTCCACAAATTCGTAGCATCTATGTACGAATTTGTTTCTTTCACGCAGTAAAACTGTGACACACAGTTCGACTGTGTGAAAGAAAAAAAAAAATTACTAATAAATTACACATTTAAACAAGGTTGTTTAAACGTGTAATTCATGAGTAATTTATGTTTTTTTCTTAGTAAAGATATTACTTGCAACAATATACATATATAATTTTTTTTTTTGCAATTTTCCCCAACCAAATCATGGCCAGTTGAATCAAAACTGAAACACTAACTATAACTGACTATAACACCTTGTGAAAATGGGATTCTTATTATAGGCATGTGTCATTTTAATAATTTTATCCTCTACTGTAAACACTTAAAAAAACCAACAGGATTTTGGGCTAACAAATGGTGTCGTAGCCACGGTGGTTGGCTTATGACACTTGAAAGATCTATCTTACTTCTATGCTTATTCAGCTTTGATGTAGATGGGGTCTAGCCTTTTTTTTTTTTTTTTTTTTTTAAGATGCTAACAGCTGATGCAAAAGATTATTAATTAATATAAAAATTATTCATACAAAGGCTTTTGACGAAAAGAAAAAAATGTCCTCGATGTAAATTTTAATGTTTCACAAACTGATCTTGTTTTTTTTTCTTCTATTTGTCCTTCTTCATAAGCAACTGGGTAATGAGCAGGGCTCAACAAATGCGTTCTAGATCTAGGAGCCAGCTCCCAAAATTTAGGTGCCAGGTGAAATGAAGTCAATAATGCATGAACAAAAACTTGTTTCGTGATGACACTGGAACAAAAAGTGGTAAACCATAGATATTTGTTGTCAATTTCTTCTTTCTTTTTACCCAAACAAACCACTTATTGCAAAATACAGTTTCAATTTGCTTCGTTTATTTTCTTTTTTCATTCTTTCAGTAGATTGATCTCAAAAAAATTAAAATTTCAGATTTTTATTTTATTCAAATACTACACTATCAACCAACAAGTAATTGGACACCTGTGATAGCAAAGGAAAATGAAGTTTATTCACCTTCAATAGTTGGTGGAGCCTCCACGAGCGGCGATTACAGCTGCGACCCTCCGGGGCATACTCTCAACCAGGTGTTGTACGACGGCTAGCGGTATTTTCTTCCACTCGGCTTGGAGAAGACAGGTCAGTTCCTTCACCGATTTCGGACGGTGGGGGCACCCCTTAAGTCGACGCTCAAACTGGTCCCAGAGGTGCTCGACAGGGTTAAGTTCCGGGCTCAACGCAGGCCAGTCCATTCGATCAACCCCATTGTCACCATACCAAGCCATGGTGGGCCTCGCAACATGACAGGTGGCATTGTCATCCTGAAAGTAACATGGGTCCACCCCGTAAAACTGCCACAACGCAGGAAGCGCATGGTCATCCAAAATGGTGCAGTAGGTCTCGGCATTGAATCTACCAGGAATTGCGACCAAGGGTCCCGTGCCATACCAGGAGAAACACCCCCATAGCATAATTCCACCGACGCCAAACTTCACAGTTGGCATAGTACATTCTGGCTGGAGGCGTTCTCCAGGCAGACGCCAAACCCAGACCCTGCCATCCGAATGGTAGAGTGTGAACCTCGATTCGTCGCTCCAGAGAACCTGTTTCCACTATTCAACGGTCCACTGTCGACGTTCTTTGCACCACGTTAGCCGAGCAGTGCTATTGGACTTGGTGATCAAAGGCTTGTGGGCGGCAGCACGTCCATGATAATCGAGCAGATGGGATTCCTTACAGATGGTATTCATCGAAAGAACACTCCCGGATGCCTGTTGAAACTCTTCGCGGATGTGGGCCATCGATTTGGTGCGGTTCTTCCGAATTTCTCTGGCCAGCACCCGTCGGTCTCTAACTCCCAGTTTTGTGGGTCTGCAGAGTCGGGGCACATTCCGACAGTCACATCTCATCTTCCACTTGCCAATCATGTAGGCCACTGTCGATTTTGGGTACTTCAACTCGCTGGATATGTCACATATGGATTGGCCATTTCTGTGATACCGGACGATTACACCTTACTCGAAATCAGAGAGCTCCGAACTGCATGGCATCTTGCATGTGACTGGTTGCGTTGTTGTTTCCCACACGATATTTAACGGCTGCAGCTGTGACATGTATCAGGACCGCAGATATTGTCAATTGCAGGGGTGTCCAATTACTTGTTGGTAGATAGTGTATTTGCGGATGTCATATTTTGTACATATTAATTCAAAGTACCATATTCTTTATCTTTGTATAATCTGTAGAATATAAAATTCAAAAAAAAAAAAACCTAGGTGAGATCCGCAACGGTGTATAATCTAAAGGCCTTGAAATAAATCTCACATATAATCCGCAGCGCCATATGATTCATAGATCATGAAATTCTGAGAAAAACAATTTTTTCCTTCGCATAATCCGCAGCAGCACGACTCACACCATGATATTTGAAACAAAAAAACAAACAAAAGAAAAAAGTCCATACCAGCCGACTTTGGCACAAGAGCCTTGTTAGAAGTAACTACCTAGTATTATTGTGTGGCATACGTAGACACTTTTTTTATGAAATGATCCATCTCTTAATGAAAAATAAATATGCGCCCGAACAAAAACATAACAAAAAAGGACTCTAATGAAACCAACTTAGCATGTGCAAAACACAAAGTTCATTCCCCAGCGAGGGCATGATTGCGAGATTTTGAGTTCAAAACTTCCACCAGCAAAAATCAATAAGTTGCATTCAGAATTCCACAATGCTTGACAGGAAATCTAAGCAAGTGAATGTGCAGTGCGCGAACCTCCACTTACTATGCGATCACACTGCCTCTACAGTTGCAGTTTAAGACAAGATTAGACCAAAGAAGGAAAAAAAAAAAAAAAGCTGAGCGTTTTAACTGGTAAAAAATAAAAACAGACAGCAAGAATGCAGACTACTGTCAGTTTGTCTTTTGTTGACTCTGCAGCTGCACAGCATCCATTCCTTAATTTTTCTTTCTGCTGATATCATTATCCCCCCTATTTCTTTCTTTTTTTTTTTTATGCCATCTGATAACAGCCATCAGCCTGAGGACCATGAATGCATGATATCAAAGTTGCAGTTTTTTTAGACAAATGGTGTAACTTTGGGAATATTAATACTTTTGAACACCACGAATCAACAATTTTTACAAATTTTTCAACCTTATCACTTCTGTTTTCGAGAATTTCCCCCTCCCTTATCAAGCTTAAATGCAAAAACTTATGGGACGGCGTATATTTAACAGCGCAGGAGCGTGGGGTGCCGATTATGGGTTTTGAAAATTTTTCTCCCATTTTCAAGAAGCTGAAATGCAAAAAATTATGCAGTAAAATGATACTTAACAATATTGGACTGAGGCAACATCGCAAGAAACAAGAAACTACGATTACCCGTCCCCCCCCCCCCTCAATTTTGTTCACTTATGCATCGGTCTCCTGAGTGGCCAAAATAATAACGACAAAAGGTGGAATTTCTCGAATTCGCGGAAGAATCTCACACCTGAAGATTAGGGGTAAATTTTCGCAGCGTATAACTCCCGTTTCCTCAAATTGTTGCCTACAGTTTTAAGCTGAAATACCAACATATATGCTATAAAATAATATTTAACAAGAATACTGGACACAAAGGCAACATTTGGAGAAAAAGATTACGATCAGGGCAAATTCTTTTTACTCCATTTAACTACTGTTTTCAAAAGCTTTGAAACAAAATACCGTCCCCAGACGGAAAATATTCATGGACAATTATTACAATAGCTATGAACTCGCAAAGTTTCTTGCTGAAAGGAAAACTCATTCTACTGGAACAATCAGAAATAACAGGAAAACATTTTCGAAAGAAGTTCGAGGAAAAAAAAACTAAAGAAAAGGGAAACTGTAGCAAATTATGATTGTTAATTAGAAGGACAAAGAGATGTTACGTACATATCTAATGAATACCAGAATGATATTGTTGAAGTGGCAAGCAAACAAGGCGAAGTGAAAGTAAAGCCACTTCCCATAATTCAATACAATACATTTATGGCAGGTATTGATAAGCAATATCAGATGCTTGCCTATTATCCATGTGAAAGAAAAACCATTAGGTGGCCTACCAAAATATTTATACATATTTTGCAACTAATGATAACAAATTCCCACCACCTTTACAATAAATATTCTGATAACAAAGTGTCACTTTATGACTTTTGGTTATCGGTGATAAGATTCTTATTGAAACAGCCATCTGACCCCCGTGCTACTGTGCGTGGTGCATCTGAATCGGAACATGTGCTCATACCTCAGGAAGAAAGAAAAGGTGGAAAGATACCGAGAAAGCAGTGCAAAAGGTGCTATTCTGAAGGAAAACGTAAAGATACTATATATATATATATATCTGTAAATTTTGTGAAGGTTGTCCTGGCTATTGCTTAGATTGTGCGAAAATTATGCACAAATAACTTTTTCAAAGTCATATGCTGTACTTTAATATGAAAATAATAAATTTCTCAATGTTACATGTTTATTTCTTATTTGAAATGTGTCACATTTTGTCGGGTTTTTTTTTTCTTACTTTGTTTTCATATTATTGTTCTTTCTTGTCTATTACAGACAAATTTGTTTAATGTAGAACTGCTATTAAAAGAAGCGACAATACTGTTTGCCACGTATATTTTGTTTAAGTATGCAGGGTGGAGTAGTTAGGTCCATATAATGATATGAAAATACAAAACGAACATTAATGGCAAAAAAATTTTATACTCATAATAATTTGGGCATTTTTAGTCACTGTGGCAAAGCTTCTGCTCGATAGAACGGACATTTGCTTATTTAGATGAGATCCAAGTTCTGCCTGAACAGAAGATTCACAGATTAAAAAACAGTATTTCGAGTTAAAATTCTATACCCTTGTATAAGTGTTTGCAAGGAATGATGATTAAAAACGTGAAAGTTAAAAAACCCAAATGAATAAAAAGGACACAAACACAAAGGGTCCATCTTCATTCCTTTGTGTTCTTTTTATTCATTTGGGTTTTTTAACTTTCACGTTTTTAATCATCATTCCTTGCAAACACTTATACAAGGGTATAGAATTTTAACTCGAAATACTGTTTTTTAATCTGTGAATCTTCTGTTCAGGCAGAACTTGGATCTCATCTAAATAAGCAAATGTCCGTTCTATCGAGCAGAAGCTTTGCCACAGTGACTAAAAATGCCAAAATTATTATGAGTAAGTAAAATTTTTTTACCATTAATGTTCGTTTTGTATTTTCATATCATTATATGGACCTAACTACTCCACCCTGCATACTTAAACAAAATATATGTGACGAACAGTATTGTCACTGCTTTAATAGCAGTTCTACATTGAAGTCTTTGGCCACGTAATATCGTGCCATATGCCTTTTTTTTTTTTTTTTGCGTATGGGAATATAAGAAATTTGTTTAATTTTTACATGCCACGCGCCAGCGCATATGTGGCACTTGTAGACTAATTTCACCTCCTGTGCCTATCATGCGCTGGCGCGTATTCAACAAATTATATAGGAAAATGCATGCATTTCAATTAGAAATCAATGTGGTATACGCAATTATCTTGTATTACCACTTTTAAAGCATTTCGTTGTTAAGATTAAGTTGGCTTCTGAGAACAGTCTACTTTTCTGCCATTGCTATTGACTGTCAACATAACCTCATGTGATTGGCAGCGAACGTGTTAAGAATCTCATGTACATCATAAAATATCAAAATAAAAAATAAATAAAAAATAAATGAAAATTTGTAGTCCATAGTTTTGAGAGCGAGTTCCGTAGTCAAACAATTAGATGCGTAGAAACTACAGACATTCCGTAATAGTCATATGACAGTCGTAGAATCTGCACGTATCATGTTAATTGTGAATCTTAATTTCTGACAGAAAACTGAGATTCACAGGACTGACTCAGAAATCCAAAGATGTAAGAAAGAAATGATCGTCTTATTGAAAAAGGAACTGTCATTTTGAAGTACTCCTGTGTTACTTTTAAGTAAATAAAGATCTAAAATCGCTAGGTGTTGCAGCATTACCGTAGTTCATTAATTAGACTAAAAAATCCGTTGAAATTGCCGACAATCCATAGCAGTCTCTTTTCTGAATATGTTTCAACTGAATACCGAAAAAAAAAAAAAAAAATCCTTAACTAATACAATTAGTGCACCAAAACTAAGCAGTGCGGTTTGCAGAATGGTTACATGCTATGGAATAGTTCTGCGGGACTCCCGAGAGTCACGGATACTCATTCTACGTAGGCTTCCGCATGCGCAAATAGTAACGCCTTCCTAGCGTCATATTTTTTGTCAGAATGCTTCTAAGTAAGAAAAAATACATACACTCACGGAAAATGAAATTTGTACACCAAGAAGGAAGCATTGGATTGAACTGAAATTTTATGGATGTAATGATACAGATGAATGATACACCATGATGGCAAAAACAGAGCTGCAGAACAATTACAGAGGGATCCGTGGGGCGCAGTCCGGTCATCTTCAATAGCGCGTCATACCGCCTCGTGCGGCGATACATGCTGCAATATGGTTCGGCACGGAGACGAACAGACGCATTATGTTGTCCTGCAGCAGACTGGCCCACACGTGTTGGACAGTGTGCTCCAAATCCCGGATAGTGCCGCATGGCGGCAGCTGACCTTTCAACTGGTCCCACACATGCTCGATAGAGGACATGTCTGGAGAGCGGGCAGGTTATGGAAGTGTCTGGACATGATGTAGGCAGTCCTGGGCAACCCGAGCCATGTGCAGGCAGGCATTATCCTGCTGGTATAATGCACCTGGAATCCTGGCCAGGAATGGGAGCATATGGGGACGTAGGATCTCATCCACATACCGCTGGCCCGTCAATGATCCACATACCACCACTAGAGCTGATCGGCTATTGTAGGCAATGGCTCTCCAAACCATAATGCCAGCAGTGGGGGAGGTGTGGTACTTGATAGCAAGGTTGGGAGTGTGCCGTTGACCCAGGGACCTCCACACCCGGACACGATTATCAACTGTCCCCAAAACGAAGCGGCACTCATTGCTAAACACCACACATCACCAGTCTGTGGCGTTCCACGTCGCTGCCTGGCACCACTGCACACAAAGCCGGCGATGTTCCAGTGTTAATGGCAGCACACATAAGAGGCGCTGGGATCGCAGATTTGCTTCCGCAAAGCGTCGAGAAATGGTTCGTGGGCACACAGGAGCTGCTGCATCTGCCTGTATTGTGGAGTGGGTCCCCATGGGATCCATTCGTCAATCCTCTCTACTAGTGGTCCTCCTGTTCCGTCCGGAAGTAGTGCCATCACGTGTCCACTGCTCCCAACACAGTCAGACGATATGGTCAGAACGATCCATGTGGCGGGCTATATGGTGTGCTGGCCCCCTGCGGTTTTCAGCCCGATGAACAGGCTTCTCTCAAAGTCCGTAAGTTGCGTAAATTGACGTCTCTGGCGTCTACCCGGCATTCTTGTCACTCTGTACTCTTGCTTGCATCGGCCGATGCTTTTCGCTTTCATAGAGCATCGACTACACACCGGTTTATAAGGCTGCCATTCGTGCTTGCAGCACCACCACAGGGTGTGCGGTCATGCACAATAGCACCAAATAAGAATCATTTGCATACCAGCACTCTAGTTATTTGCAAAGTTTCGCGGTTGTTGCATGTTTTCTTCTAAGTGTGCAAATTTCATTGTCCTCGAGTGTATATTATTACAATATCTTTGCGGTCTTTTATCTCACTGTTACGTTACATTTTTTTCTGTTTCCACATTTTCAGTGCTTTTTCAATAACACCACCTCTCCTGACAATTACCTTGCACATTTTTTTAAACACTGCACCAACGCTTTTTTTTCTTTTTCTTATCTTTTTTTCTTTTTCTTATCTTTTTTTTTTTCTTTACCAGTATCCTCAGTACTTAAATTTATAACAATAGATAATCTATGGATTATACAACAGAAATTACAGTATTTACTGCAAATTATGAAATCTCAAGTAAAAAGAAAATTGGGCACCACGGCCTGAACTTTAGGCGCCTGGGATTTATCGAGCCCTGGTGATGAGACTTGTTTCCTTTTTATCAGTTTTAGTTTGAAGCTTCTCTGTCTCTTTCTTTTCTTCTTGCAAGTCTTTCTGCACCTTTCTCATTCCTCATGAATTTCTCACACTAAATGTACTTTGGGCATATCATTGCATCTAATGGCAGTTTTAATACATTTAGCTGTTTCTGACAAAAGGTCTGCTGCTTTCCTTTTCTCAGCCTCCTATCTTTTTCTTTTGAAGGTCCTTTTCCATTTCCTGAATCCCAGTTTTCTCTTCAAGTTTCTTCTTTGCTTGTTCTTTGGCCTGTTTCTCTTCCTCTTCCAGTTTTTCCTTTTCCTCTTTTTTCAGCTTTTTCTGTCTTTTTTTTCCTTTCCAAGTATGCCTCATAATTATGATCAGCACATCTTGCTTGTTTGAGGAGCAGGATGGTTATGGGTACCAGCTCTGGTTTGTTCCCATAATTCTTCATACATGAAAAGATGGTCAACTTGGCATTTAGTGTTCTTGAAGTCATTGCAGCATGATTTTCTGCCAGCAAATGACCAGATAAAGAAAACCCTCGCTCAACATCTGTGCTGCAATTAAAGACAAACATGCCTTCACTACTTTACCTGTCAGGGCTTGAAAAATACCTGAAAAGTTACATGCCCAGCTGGGCTTGTGCAGAAATTATTTAAATGCCCAGGAAGAAAAAGCTAGATGCCCAGGAAAATTTATTTTTTAAGATAACAAATCAGTACACTCATTTTTTCAGAACACTCATTTTTTTTAAGTTAAAAAATATGAACTTTTTTTTTTTTACATGTTTTGCATTTCCGTTTTATGGGTCTGTATTCAAAATGCTCAATGCACAAAAGCTTGTATCTCAAATTTTAAGACGATGATGATGAAATTGGTATTTGAAAAATTTAGTGATCCTGCATGTTCCTTTCGCTGAAGTCTTCACCCTTTGCCACTAAACACCGGAGGCTAGTTCCATCAGAGGCATACATCCCATTGCTGACTATAAACAATATTTGGAGCAAAAACTACACATGGTTCCAATTTCTTGACCTACAGCATAATGTAATTAAAGAAGTGATATTATTCTGTCCTTAGTATTCCGTAACAATGATACAAATTCCGGTGATTAGCAGTCAAGTAAAACACATGCCACAACTGTCTTTTCCCTTGTAGTAGGAGATTATATTCCAATTTTTTTTATTTTTAAATTTAGTAGCCCGGACTGGGCAACTAGATTTTTTATTTACCCGCTCAAGCCAATAATTTACATGCCCAGGAAGATCTCAGGCATGGTACTTTTCAAGCCTTGCCTATGCTTTGATACTTTGAGAAAAATTGTCTCCCGTAGTGGCTGATGTGTTGATCTTTTTTCAGTGTTCAAATTTTTTCTTCTACCCGCAACAATAACCATTTATCAAGCAGTATCTCAGAATTAACATTGATTGGTAAGAGGCTTACCAAATTAGTGATGTACATGCTACTGTCATTTGACTTAATATTGTCAGGATGAAAGTAAGTAAAGTACTTCAAAATATTCTTACAGATAGGAGTAGTAGTGACAACATGTTTGTACGCAGTAATGTAGTGACCTTGAACACAACTCTTTTGCATGTTTCTGTCATGTTAGCCACATTGAAGTTACATGTTTCATAAACGCAGTTTAGGCAGTGACAGTTCTGACTGGATCTGGAAAAGGCCCTCACATGTGGGAGGGTCAGTCTTTGAAATAATAGTATATTTCAATGACTAAATTCACTGATATCCGGTTCAAAATTTTCTAGGCCTTTCTGGAAGGCATTATGAACTGTGTGAATCATACACGAGCTTAAGTCCAGGAGATGCTTACCATGCATGGATTTTATATCATTAATGAGATGGTGAACTTTTCTATTTACGTTTGGCCCATCTGAACCAATCATGAGCAATGACTGTGTGGGTATCTGAGCATTATCAATAGCTAAGTTGATATGTGATTGACGAGAACTTCACCTGTTGCCTTGCCCAAGAAAAATGTCTCCCGGTGACTTGACTCTACCTAATTTCCGGAATCCAACCAATATCTAACAATTAATTGGAGCTCTTTTTTCCCAGCGTTATTAGTGGTTTTGTTATACTGTAATATGTAGCAAGGTGTGACTGCAGTACATCTTCAACAACCTTTTCCTTAATATGGTCCAAGACCATCTGTTATCAAGTACTTCATTTTCTGTGCAGACATAAAAAAATTCTCAGGAACTGCTCCAGGAAACATAGCTTGAAATGCATCCTTAATTCCATCAGATGAAGAACCAAAAATCAGAATTTCAAAGTCCAAATTATCTCTGCTCTCCTTGCAGTTTCTTTCACTATACAATGCTATTGTACCAGATGCAGAGTAAGATGCAGGTGATGCCACACAGGAAAGAGATGGTCTCAGAAGCAGGGATTTCCTCTGCAGGACTGACAGCAGTAAGGTGAAGTTGATGAGGTTCTAGCTGAATTTGAGCATTTGTCTTGTGCCTACTAGTTGCAGCACGCTGAGACAAACCTTGGATTCCTTTTATTATGCTCATCTTTGTATCATAAACAATGCAAAATCCTTCATTTTATAACTATATTGCCTTGAAAAAGCCTCCCAGTGGAGTTAAAAAGCTTGGTTAATCTTTATGCATATTACAACATGAAAGTAGATGGATTTTAGTACGCTATAAGCATTCCTTGAGTATTCACGATCTGGTGTATTTAAAATAACATTATCCTTCAGTGTCACTGAACTTCTTCACCTATTTGGAATAACAAGAGACAGAATAGCATTCTCATTAGTTTTTAGAAGCCACTTCTTAAAATTGCACTTCCCAGTTAAATACAAAGCAAACAAGTCACCCTGCAGTACTAAAACTATTATCTCAGAAGTCAACAATAATCTACTATGCTAAAAATCTGAAAGAAGAAAACAGGCCATTGCACACTAGCAAGTACCCATATATTCTAAAATAGATATGTGGATAAACTTGTCTATTTTAGAATTCTATTCTAAAATCCAATGCAGACAGGAGCACAAATACTGCATACACAAAGATGGCAAAAAATTTCCATATTTCCCCAGGCAGACCACTCCAAGCTGCACCATTTAGAAAAACTATAAGAAAAAAAAAATGAAAAAAATGTGAGGTCTGTGATCCCTACAGTAAGAGATAATTCTACAACAGCTTAGGTTATCAGCAGGCAGGAGCATATTCTAGACCCTCAGATGCACTGGGTATATAAATAAGTTTTGAGGGATTTCCGTTCGGTGTCATACTTATTACTGCTCACATGTATTTTAAGGTCGCAACACTGCGATATTGCAGTACGAGACGCCAGCAGTCAGAGTCAGTATACGACGTTCGATTGAGGTGCGAAGACGTATTTGTTTTACTCGATGGAAAATGGCAACTTTCGTCCCGACAAAACAGCATTTGCAGGAAGTGTTAGTGCATTACTTTATTGTCAAGAAAAGTGCTGCCGACAGCTATCGCTTAATGTCAGAAATCTATGGTGAACATTCCCCATCCATAAAACCATGTGAGTATTGGTTTAGACAGTTCAAAAGGAACGATTTCGATGTCAGTGATAAAGAACGTTCTGGACCACCCAAAAAAATTGCTGATGCTGAATTGGAAGCTTTACTCGTCGAGGATTCATGCCAGACCCAAAGAACTAGCAGCAGCATTAAATGTTAGTCAACCATGCATTTCACAATGTTTAGCTGCCATGGGAATGGTGCAAAAAGAAGGGAATTGGGTTCCACATGCTTTGCGGGAAAGAGACCTTGAATGTCGAAAAACCATTTGCGAATTGCCGCTTCAAAGGCAAAAAAGAAAGGTTTTTTTGCATCATATTATTACTGCCGACGAGAAATGGATATGGTACGATAACCCTAAACGGCAGAAAGCATGGGTGAAGCCAGGTGAACCAGGTCCTTCAACGCCAAAACGCAATATCTGTGGTTCAAAAGGTAATGCTGTGTATCTGGTGGGACCAGAAGGATGTGATCCACTATGAACTGCTGAAACCGTCAGAAACTATTACTGGTGATCAGTATTGAACCCAATTAATGTGTTTAAAATGGGCTCTCATGCAAAAACGGCCGGAATGGGAGAATAGACACAACAAAGTCATCTTACAGCATGGCAACGCTAGACCACATGTTTCTCGACCTGTGAAAAAGTACTTAGAAGGATCCGACTGGGAAGTTCTACCCCACCCGCCATATTTGCCAGATATTGCGCCATCGGATTACCATTTGTTCTGGTCGATGCAGTCAGCACTTTCTGGAAAACGGTTTAGTTCTTATGAAGACATAAAAAATTGGCTAGACAACTGGATCTCTTCCAAGGAACCGGAATTCTTCCTTCGGGGCATACGTTCACTGCCTGAAAGATGGGGTAAAGTTGTAGCTTCAAAGGGAGCATACTTCGATTAATATTAAAATATTGTTCCTGTTCTCTAACAACGTGTTTTGTTCACCTAAAATCTTATTTATATACCCAATACTTCAAAAGAACTTGACAGTAAAATAAAATTACATTTGAATCTAGGTTTTAAAAAAATAAAATTAGAACAACTAATGAGAATAAAAACAAGGGGGAAAAGTAGTGACTTTTAGTTAGTTTTTGTAAAAAAAGGTACTTTTAGGGACTTGGTCAAAAACAAAAACAAAAGTTTTAGTTGAAAAAGTGACCTGTTATGAAACCTGCACCTATTTTTGTCGATGAGTAAAATGCTGTTCAGTTGCCTTGGTTATCAGATGAATATATAGCAAAGATGAGGTGCGGCTCGCTAATGGAAAGATCAAATGAAACAAAATTAACATGTGGCTCACTGATGGAAGGATCAAATAAAACAGAATTGACATAAGTTTTTCAAGGGAGATTCAGACAAATTAATCAAGACAACTGTAAGCTTCAGGCAAGTGAGCCGAATGTAGTAGTGCCAGTCTTACAATGAGTAAGGGCATTAATTATACAAACTTGACAAATGTTTATAAGTTGATAAAATCAGTTTGAATGTAACTCTATACATAGAAAAAAACACATAATTGATTATATGTGATAGGATTTCATTTATCCAAACAGTTTTCTGTTTTTTGATCATCAAAATTTCAAGCAAGCCAATTCAGAGATAAATCTCTCATTATATAATATACAAATTTTACAAAAATTTACATTTTGTAATCTATATTAAACATCATATGCACATTTCTCACTGCTATGCACCAGTTTCACTATTTACTTTCTCAATCCTGGAAACTGCAGTTAAAACTCCTTTTGAAGCATAACAAAATCAACTTTTCCATTCTGTAACGGTTTAAGTGACGCAAATTTTTGAAAAGCCTGGACTGTCAAACCAACTGTCTCCAGCTAACCAAACCTTTTCACTCTATTTAGATGAGATTTTCTTTTAATGTTGTTTTAACCACACATACATTTAATCGTGTATGCAACATAGCTGTGAATAATTTTATAAAATGAAGTAGCACACACAAAGCTGAAATTAGAAATCTCAGCAAAGGAACTGAAAAGACAAACTCAAACTATTAAAATGAAGAGATGTTGCTGATTTCATTGAAAGAGAATTTTGTTTCTGTTTCTTTTTTCTTTGTTATTTTATGTTCATCAGATAACTTTCTACCAGTAATGCATTCAGTTTTGATACATAGTGACAACCTCCTTAATCTCAGATGCACATATAAATCATATTCTTACCACATTCACTACAGAAGGTGAACAGAGATAGCAAATATTCCCACACAACAAAAAATATAACACTCTTGCTAATTTTTGAATTAATTTTGGGAGAAAAGATGAATTTCTTGATGTCAATAGCCTGTCGACTACTGTCATTGGCTGTTTTACAAAAAAACTATCCACATAATTTCTCTCTTTCACCCCGTCACTTCCAATTTAAAATACCCTGGAAAATGTTTCTCTCCAGCTCATACAGCAAGCCTAATTCATTACAGTTTGTAGGTTTAAATTATCACTAGTAGTTTGTTCTTGGATGTTATTGGTTCCTCATTCTTTGCACATCATCTCATAAAATTCACTACATATACTTGTTGAATATTCTCCTACTTCTTTGTCTTTTTTCTTGCACATGTATTAGTCCTTTTGTGACTATGCTGAGGACCTGGTTTCAATTCAAAGACGGAACAGTGCCTCATTTTAAAACTGATTTACTTTTGTTTCTTACACTCAGCAGTTCATTTTGAAGTCTTGATTTTGCTTTGCAATCTTCTGAAGCAAAATGTTTCAAACAAGTGACAGAATTCCAAGTGGATTGGAAATTAAGCAGACTTATTTGATTCACCCAAGCTTTGAATCTACCAGGTGACTTTTCTCAATTAGGAAATACATGAATACTTATTCCTCTATCTGCATTTGTAATCTTTGAACATCCAAACACACAATATCAATGCATTTTCAATTTAATACCACTTAAACTTACATTTAGCATAATAAGATCAGATTGTACTTTTGAAGCAATAACCAACAAATTTGATGATGATTCCTTGGTTAATTCTACTTTTTCCGAATTGAATCCTAATATACGGATGCATCCAATCTTGATATCTTTTGATACTTACATGACAATTTCTATATCCCACTGTGATCAGTATTATGTAGAACAGACTATTCCTCTGCAATTCTCTCTTGACTGTAGAATAAATTCAGCTGAAAAAAATCTTCAATGCGTGTATTAACCCTGTATTTACTTATGGAAGTGAAACATGGAATATAGTAGAATGACAATGTGAAAAAATAAGAGTATTAGTAAGAAAGTTAGAGAGAAGAATGTTGGGAATAACAAGAAGAGACAGAGTTAGAAATGAACTTATATGAGAAAGAACAAGTATAATGGATATTATAAAAATAATAAAAGAATCAAGGTGGAGATCGGCTCGACATGCTAGAAGACTGAAAGATGGACACAATTAATAATAGAATGGCAACTGAGAGATGGAAAGAGATAAAGGAGCACCACAGAATAAAATAGAGGGACAACCTTCAGAAATTCAGAGGTGCTATATGGTGAACTGAGGCTAAGGATCGAGGAAGTTAGAAAAGACTGGGGGAGGCATATACCCTGCAGTGAGTGCCAACAGGCGAAGAAGAAGGAAGTACATTGTATCATAACATTACAAAGATTTTGCAATGCAGTTAATGTGACAAATATTTTGTTAGTTGCACTTAATTTCTAGTAATTCCAATACCCTACTGACCACAATGCAATCACAACATTTTGTGGAAACAAAGTTTCAGGACTGCTGTGAAATGAGTGACACCACTACTAAGTGAGCAATACTACACAGAGGACAAATAATCACATTATGGAATCACTATTCTTTATTTCTACCTTACTCTGGGTTAAAAGATTTCTTTATATTTGATGCCCACCCCATAAAACATTGCTAACCAACCAATAAATGCTGTATATATAACTCTCATATACTAGTAAGTTTTGCTCTTCTAGGTAGTGAGGTAGGGTACTGTCACACTAAACAATGATATTACAATGTATTATTACAAACAACTAATGTACAAAAAATTATGCTACACTACCTTACAAACATGATGCTGTGTCAAAAGCATAAAACTGAAAGTTCAGAAAGGACCTCCACTCCCCCCCCCTCTTACTTTACTGATTACAAAGTACAATCTCTAAAATTCTAAGGGTGGCTATTACTGATTGCTTGTGTTAAAATCCAATGTACTAATATGATGGGAAAATGATCAGATGCAAATCCAAGATCATAGAAGGAGTTTCAACTTCTCAAGACAAGAGCTTGTGAGTGAGACAAGAGGTGTTACATTTATTCACTGATTCTATCTGCCTTCTTTCCACAAAGCCAGTTACCTTAATTCCAAGGATGATGACTTTGATTATTAGACTTAAAATATTCATGAGTAATTAAATAATCATAATTAAGAAATATAAGTGCACAAGAAACATGACAACTGAAAGTGAATAACAGAATAATTTTAATTTTTCAATGGTCTGAATAATTTAAAATTAAATTATAATTAAACAAAGAACCTGAACGTAGGCTTCTGCAGAACATGAGGGGTCATTGAAATGCTCATAACTAACACTTGGTGATAGTCTTTCTTCTGCTTTCAAATGTGAAACAAATTGTTCCTCTTGATAATCTTCCACTTGAGAGCCATTTACATAACTGACCTAACAAAAAATCACACAATTATAAACAGCCAATGCAAAAAATAATTATATTATTTGTTTAGCACTTGAACCATTTGCTCTTGCAAACAATTTTTCAAACATGATCATTAACATTTGATGATCTAACTGAAATTCTAAATTGTTTCACAACATAAATTTATTTATTTCCAAGCTACTGAAAACTGAAATGGTAATCTGCATTACATTGTTTCCTTGTAATGCAGATTACCATTTATGGCAAATATAAATAATCATGAATCACAAAAATGCAAACTGCAGTGGTAGTCTTTCAAAAAGTTTTAACTTAGTATGACCTAAGTGTGTAAATCTTAACTCCAACAGCAAAATATCAATACACATTTTCCCAAAAAATATGAAGGAACAAAACTGTGATACAATGTATATCCATATGACACAATGTGGTCATACAGGTGGTAACATCATAGCATCCACTGGAATTTTTATATGTTTATGTAGATGTTGCACTTTTAAATGTTAGGTGAAGAATTTAACTGAAAAGTGTGTATGAGTGACTTCAAACAACAGCAATCATTGCTCAGACACTAAATGCTGAACAACAGTGTTATCTGTCTCAATGAATTCACCAATCAGCTGCTATGTTGGTATGTGTGGGGAAATAGTAACAACTCAGAAGCAAAAAAAAATGAAGAGGGGGAAATTCTAATCCTTTAACCAAAGGCCTAAAAATATCACCATCAAAATAACCTGAGACACTGCTTCTATGTGGAAATTTTCCAGGCTTTCTAACTTTAAGGTTAAGTACAACAGGCAGAGGACTGTGTTGAACAATTCACCAACTGCATAAACTCAAAGAATGTTCATGAAACATTTCATGGGGTATCAGTGTAGTAACTGAAACACAGGTTTACCACCAAACAAATTCATTGTATCAAAGGTCAACTAGTAACACAGCTAACTAATAGTCAGAAGTCAGGAGAACCAATAATTGCTAATGGAATTTAAGATATATGGGAAAACTTTGGGTTTAAATCAATTCTAATTTGATTTTAAATGAAATAGCAGAAAATAGTACTAATTGGTATCATGGTTTCAGCCACTTGGGCCCTTGTCAGCCATCAAAATGCTCTAAGTATTTTTTGCTTGAGAGTCACATGCAATGTAATTCACCAAGGATGTGTTTGTTTGTCTTGTGCTTTCATTTCCCTTTTTCCATAATTACTATGGAAGTTTTTTCATAATTACTAATTTTGATAGAGGGTCCTTATTGCAAGCTTGGTTAATTATTAGCAAAATTTCTATGGTTTCATGAAAGAGTGAAGGTTTCTATATCCTGTATATTTAGCAATGATTTTTGCATCATTCAAAACAAGTGTAAATATCTCGTCAAAAATGGCTTTTACCAGTTCTGTAATTTTATTGATGACAGCTCTACATCTGTTTGAAATGATGCAAAACATAATTTCTAAATATTCAGGATGGAAATGTTCGCTCTTCTGTGAAACTATACAATTTTCACTAAAAATCAAGTTTACAATAAGGATCCTTCAATCAAAGTTAGTTATATCTGAAAAAACTTCCTTGGAACACACTGCTACACTAAGCTGAGGCAAGTCAGCATTACCACAGTTAGCAAGTTAAATTTATTGGCTTTACTCAGAAATATTTTAAAGTTTTCTTTAATTGATGACTTTACATACTTCTTCACTTTCTCCTCTAATTTTTTTTTTTCTAGCGTACTTTTTGGCCTTTGGATAACTATTAAGGTCTCTTATCACTGCTTCCCTTCACCTTTGTTGTTGACATATAAATTACCAATTTTAGAAGCACTAGACTGGGAGATGGCAGCACAGACAACACACCTCTAGTAAATTACATCACAGATGACTCACAGAAAAAACACTCAGGGCATTCTAATGAATGACATGAGCCCAAGTGGTGATAACCATGGTACGAATTGGCACTATTCTCTGCCATTTCATTTAACATAAAAATCAGATTGACCCAAAGTTTTTGTAATTAAAAGTTGCTTCAAAATGTAATCATGCAAAGCTGTGAACAGAAAACCAATCATGTTTTAAAAATCTAAAAGAAAAAAAAAAAAAAAAAAGGAAAAAAAGGACTTTGGCTGAATTTCATGCTTTATCCAAATTTTTGATGAAGCTCACCCAATTATAGTTTTGCTCATTCTCAGTTTTCAGCAACTTCAGAAAGACAACTGGTTTTCTAAGAACAGAAGATCTAAACAGTTATCTTTCCAGTATTTTTCTTGAAACCACGAAAAATTATTGCAATCAATTTGAAAAATTACGAAACATATAGCAAAACATGGTCAACAGGAAGAAAATAAACATATGTTACAAACATTTCGGAATATGCAAATGGAAAATAAGTCTAATGTGTTTTAATATTTTTCCACAAAGAAAAACTGTACAACTGTTGTGGCATTACAAATGTAGCACTTCTCTTGTGAAGTCCGCATTAGGGAAATAAGGAAGTGTTGTATGATTTTTAAGGTTTCCATCTGTTTGGTATTAAACACACCAAACAGACTGAAAAGCAGCGTTGTATAAAAAAATGTATCTGCTTACACAACCACTAACACAGAACTTGCTGCAAACTCGCGAAGCACCAACTACGGTAACAACAGAATAAAAAAAAATTAATAAAACAATAAATAATAGAGCATTACAGATACCAATGAGGACAAAATGTGTACATTATGACTGAATAAGCAGCAATGTGTGTGTGAAATGGCTAGATTTGTATTTTACCTTCTACCACAAATAAGGTGGTTAGAATTCACATGGTTTAACTTCCATCATATTTTCATTATTGGGTGTGGGCACCACATTTCCACGTGGGTTATTATGATAGTTTTACATATTTATTTAGTCTATAATATCTTGAAGTGGTGGAAAGAAATGGGTACATGGAAAATTTGTCTAAAAAAAAAGCAAATTGTAAATGACATTTACATATATTTTTTAATCTACAAGCAAAAACTACCTGCAAAATCTGCTAATAATTTGGAACGTAAAGCATATGCACGTACGTTTACATTCTGCAACTCTGCTGAAAAGTAACTTGCAAATAAAGTCAACACACCTCTCCACTAATTTATTTAAGTTCATGGAAAAAATTTCTGTTCCACACATTTTGCAATAAAGTTTCCAAAATCTGATATGGAAAAAGGTATGTCTCAGTCTGTTATGAAATCTGGTATTTACCTTTATGTTCAAACAATCCAGGTAAATTAAGCCCATTCTTCTGGAGAGTTTTTAATGTGTTTTCTGTTTATCTTGGAATTTTTTATTTTTTTTTTTTTTCCATAACAGGTTTGCATGTTTTTCAGAAGACTACACGGTTTTGCGACTCTAACAAATAAAGAAACCCACAAAAATCACACATAATTGATATTTTCAAATGGTATGGACACAAGCTGCTAAATATGCCGTGTTTTGAATGCTATGACAGTAAAAGTAGTTTCGCTATCTGTCATAAAAAAATTTAGTCACATAAAAGACACATCTGTATATTTTGACATGTCCATGAAATATATTAAATAAAAATATTGCAGACTTTTTTATATATCTTCAGAGACAAAGAAAATACACTGAAATAAATTCATAACTAAATACACTTTCTCAAAAAACTGAAGCACCCAGAAGGTATCGTCCAATCGAGATGAAAATTGGTATGTGCAATGTACAGCAAAGGAAATCAGAGCAGCAGGGCCATTTATTTGGATAAACCAGCTACACAAGTAGAACAAGTCAGTATGTTGTAGCACCACCTCTGGCTTGGATACAAGCGGTTACCAAGTGTGGCACAAATGCATACAATTCACAGATATTGTCCAAAGGTATAGCATGCCAGATGGTGTCCAAATTGTGGGCCAGTTTGCCAATGTTCCAAGATAGGCATAGTTGGCATCCATACATGTTTAATCAGTGAGAGGATGTGTGATCGGGCTGGGCATGGAAGGGTGTCAACTGTCAACATTATGGACGCAGGCCTGGGAGAGCCATGTCGTGTGCTGTTGAAAAATTGCCCAGTGATGCCGCAACAGGAATGACAACACAACAGGCTGTAGAATGTTGTCAACGTGCTATTGAGCAGTGAGGGTGCTATGGAGGAACACCAAGGATGGCTGGCTATTGTAGGAAATGGTTTCCCAGACAGTAACCCGGTGTGCAAGCCGTGTGCCATTCCATGGTAACGGCAGAATCTGTGCACTGGATGGCTCGTCTCCAGACACGTATGCACTGGTCATCAGCTCAAAGTGCAAACCATGACTAATCACTGAAGACAACATGACACCACTGGACACTATCCCACGTTGATTGGGCACACCATCACTGCAACCGGTGCTGGTTGTTGTAAATTTTGTAATTCCCAATCTTTTACATACTATTTGACTTAATAGATGGCGCCAGATGCACATTGCATTGCACAGACTGTATGAAATAAGAGCATCACTTTTATATTCTCCTCCGTAGAGAGAAGTTGTTGTGGAGTTGTGTAGCGAAGAGCTCATTGTGTCTACATGTCGTTTTTATGTAATAATAAAGTGCTGCGTTTTTAAAATGTTATTCTGGTAAGTGATTTAAAGTGGAGTAGTGCTTTGGATATATTGTAGCAAAAGGAGATGAAACAGGAAACCAGAAATAATACAATTTAATCACCCGACATCAAACCATCAACCAATCCTACCACTGGACAATATCCGACGTTGATCGGGCCTGACATCACTGCAACCAGTGCTGGTGATGCTCGTTGGTTAATGGTAGGCAGTGGAGTGGCCTCTTCGAATGTAGTCTCCATGCCACAAGTTGTCTGGCAATGGTCAGGATGGCCACATCTGTACCTGTAGACGATGCAACATGGCCACAGATGGTTGAGAGCAGCAAATTTGGTCTGTTTGTGCGGCTCTGACAATCGCTCAATTCTTGTGTTCTGTCGTTGCCCTCGACTGTTCACTACCCACGTGCCACTGTGTTGTACCCTCCTCAACCCATTCATGCCAACATCGTCCAATTGTTGCATCGCTCCAAACCAAATGTCTGGCGATATAGCAAATTGACCAACTGGCCTCTTTCAGCCCAATTGCATGTCAAACCCCCTCCGCAATTATGTGTCCCCTTCTCCTCTCTCAAACTTGCTTAACTGCTCATAATGTGCACAGATCCAATGTTGAGGCATCCTCACAGTCCATGGAGGTTAATGCAATGGCCAGGGCATAACTACCAGGGAGCAGTTGAAGTATTGCTCAAAGTGTAAGATTTTGGGGAGCGCAAAAATTTTTGTGTTAGGAAAAATTATTAAAATGCAAAATGTTAATAAAAATTGCCCCGGCCAAAGCCAAAAACTTTCATATTAAAAAAAAATCATTAAACATTAAAAAATAAAATAAAAATAAGAATGGTTCAAGTCCACAACTCCACAATAGCAGAGCGCCAATGGAGCGAGTTGATAACATGTGTTATTAGAGCGTGTGACCGATGACTCAACTTACTGGGATGTTGCGGTCAAATATAAACAATTGCTCAGTAGCTTTTCAGGAGAGTGCAGGTGGTGGTGTCTAATGTCCATCTACAGTCTTTCCCTCTCTCAGTGATGAAGGGGGTCCCTCCACTCTCTCTCTCTCTCTCTCTCTCTCTCTCTCTCTCTCTCTCATAATGCAATACCTAACACTCACTTTCCAGCACCACCCATACCCGACCATTCACATCCCAGCTCAGATCTCAGACCCTAGTATCAAATGAACAGTTATTATTGCCTTTAGCATTCGATCTAAGTTAAGTTTTGTTTAGCGCTGTTGTATTTTACCAATGTGTTCTGATCAACCATAGTTAAAGTTCTCTTTGCTGTATGCTTTGTTTACTTGTGTGTAATTATGTTCAAAAAGTTTGACTGGTGCGAAATTTAGAAAACTGAAATGTGCAAAAGATAAAGCAGAAAAGACTGCTATATAAAAAAAATCTCAAGAAAGTTTCATTGCATTGTCAAATGGATAATTCTCAAACAGAAGCAAAAAATAATAATTCACACACATGTACAGATGATTTATAGGCAGCTGATTTAACCACTGCTCCTTCAACAAGTGCTGAAACAACAGAACCTGCCATAAATACAGATACCTTGCAAACATCTTTAGCCATCATGTTGGTGCAGTGGTCTGGCTTATGACCATTCGTCTGAGAAGAATCTGGATTCGAATCTCGGTGGGGATGGGTAATAGATGTTGTGTTTGTCTTACAGCACTGGCTATCTCCTTTCCCTCGAATCAGTGGCCCTAAATCAGGGACGGGCAACAGCTTATAGCCCATTGTGTTGCTCATGGTGGTTGCTAAACTTTCAATTAAAAAAAAAAAAAAAGAATGTTTACCAAATCCCGAGGATATTACCTCATCATATAAAGATCATTTTAGCAACACTCTCACAACACAATGAAAAAGGCTTACTATTGATTTGGGCCCTTGTTAGACT
This sequence comes from Macrothele yani, assembly GCA_039090855.1. NCBI lineage: Eukaryota > Metazoa > Arthropoda > Arachnida > Araneae > Macrothelidae > Macrothele > Macrothele yani. The sequence continues at coordinate 68,816,431 of CM076994.1, read as the reverse complement.
AAGGGAACTTTTGCTAAGGACAAAGAAGGGAGAAATCTTAAGAGAAGTTTTGATGAAAAGTGGTATTACCAGAAAATCAAAGAAGACAAATTGAAATCAAAATTACAGTGGCTATGTTATTCAAAGAAACAAATATTTGTTACTGTCAGCCATGTTGACAACTCAAATGCCAACTAAAATTTTATAAAAGGAACAGCTTTGGGCCCATTGGGCAGAAACATTAACAATCATAGTCTCACGCAATGGCATGCCAAGTGCATTATTGATGGGAAGCTGGATTAATGCTAGAAACATTAAAGAAGAAAATAAATCAACAAACTACTGGAGAAAGTTTTTGGGGTGCATAATAGATGTAATTATTATGTTGGCAACATTTGTTAAGAGATTTTTTTGAAGACGATAAAAATCCCAAGGGAATTTTCTTGAGGTAATGCACCTCTTAGCTCAATTTGATGATGTCTTGGTGGAATTGATCAAATGTCCTAAAGGTTCCATCAACTAACTACTTAAGCCCCAAAGTTCAAAACAAAATTATAGATTTGTTGCCTAACATTTTTTTTTTTAAACAAGTGAAGGAGGAAAAGTTACTGCTTTTGTATCAATGATTGTGGACATAACATTCGATTAACGAAACTTGACTACATCAGTACAGTTTTTTACATGTCAATATAAAAAAGGATGAACAACATGATGATAGACTGACTGCAAGAACTATCGTGGTATTAGCCTATTAAGTGTGCTAGGGAAAGTGTTTGGTAAGGCCGTTATTGAAAAAGTAAGGGGTCTTACATCAGAGAAAGTGTTGGATGTTCAGAATGGTTTTATGCCTGGTAAAAGCTGCACTAACCAAAGAATTTTTGCATTATGCATGATAATTGAAAAGTATGTGGCTGTTGGTAAGAAAGCTTTTGCTGCCTTCATAGATTTAGAGAAAGCTTAAGACCAAGTAAATAGGCACTTTTGTGGAAGGTATTGAATGAATATGGTGTTACTGGGAATCTACTTAACAGTGTAAAAGCCATGTATGCTGGCAGTAGAGCTTGTGCATGAGAGAATGGTGTTTTATCAAAATAGTTTTCTATTGGTGCAAGAGTCAGACAAAGTTGTGAAATGTCACCATGGCTGTTTAATGTATTTATGGATGCGTGCATGCGTGATGCCAAAATAGATAATACTGGTTTATGTCTTGGTGATATGCGTGCGCGCAGATTGCTGTATGCTGATGACACTGTCCTCTGTTGGCAGAGATCAAAAGTGAGTTGCAGAGTATGTTGTCCAAGATGTACAAAGTTTGCATGAAATTCAAACCAGGTATAAATAAGGGAAAACCCAAAGTTGTGGTTTTTGAGAGTGGAACTGGTAGTACTGAATGTAATATACATCTAAATGGCACAGTGATTGACCAGGTGAATGAGTTTGTGTATTTAGGAAGCATGTTTGACAGAGAGAACAAATTGGATGGTGAAATTAGTAAGCGAGTGAATTCTTCATTAAACTTCATGGCTGCTTTGGGAGGTTTTCACAGGAATGATGGGTTCTCAAGAGAGTCCTGCATAGCTGTGTATGAAAGTGTAATTGTTCATACACTGATGTATGGCAGTGAAACTTGGGTGCTGCAGAAGAAACATAGGAGTCGTTTGTGTGCTGGAGAACTGTGTTACTTACAGGGAGTTTGTGGCAAGACACGTTTTGATTGTGTGAAGAATGAAGCAGTGTTGCAGTTGTGTAATGTGAAGCAAAATGTTATTAGCGAGGTGGAGACTAATATCATGGTTCATATGCTTTTTCAATCACAGAATTCCACGACTTTTGGATTTTTTTTTTTTTTTCAGGACATATGATCCAAACGATCTTACTTAAAATAGAGTGAAACCATTGGTCTGTTCAACCTGTAACATACAACAAACAACTTCCTACATGCTTGGGAGAACTTAATACAGAATGCAAAATGTTAAAAATGATGTCCACTGCAGCTAATCAGAAACTTAGAATCACAGATAAATACTGAAATACCAAAACTGTCGCTGAAAATGTGACCAGGTTTAATATCTACTAAACTTTTATATACAGTATGAGCAGAATAGTAGAATGTAGACGTACACTGTACACGGATAGTTTCCAAATTATTAGCGGATTTTGCAGATAGTTTCCGCTTGTAGTTTAAAAAAAAAAGATTTAGAGCAATTAAAACACTTACTCAAGGCTGTACTGAGATTAATATTCTTAAATCTATTTTAACTAACTTTCAATTATTTTTCACATTTTCTATGATCTTTTGTTTTTACAGAAGTTTCTGGCCTCTAGATTTTATCAAGGCCTGTTCTCGATCTATAGGATGTGCATCAAAAGTTTCGTTTATACAAAAAGAATTTAAGTTTTATTGGCAGGTTCCTCTTGCAACTTAGTTGCCAGCAGGGTTGTGCAATTTCGTATAAAAAAAGCTTTTCTACATGACGCATAAATTACGCGTAAAATATGCAAAAAATTTAAAAAAACACGGCTTTGTGCTGTTAATTAACTTGCAATGTACGAATACGAGGAAAACGAAGATCCTGCAAAAAAAAAACATAACGTTCAGTATTTTTATATGATCTTATTGGAACAGTGCAAACTGCCACGTCCACGTGATATACCACCAGGCTTCATATTCAGACACGAAAATCCTTTTCTTTATGATAATGTGTGCGGCACCCTTTAAAATATTATGTTTGGCAAAGGAAATCAGAAGCCACGCCACGGTGTAGTTTAAAGTGAAACGAGACTATAGGAATCAATCAAAATGAAACGTTGCCTTGCTGCTCATCTTTGATATCCATGCACGTGCTGCCGACTGGCGGCTCCTTTCTCTACAGTGATTCACTGCTGGGCAGACGCACAAGTTCAACAGCGCCGACCGGCGACAAAAGCCTTGGCAACTTCTAGTGGTCTCGGCGGTAAAACTATAACAAATATCTGAACTACACATGTTCTTTGTTATTTAAATGTGGGAAGTTTTAGGTTTGGCTTCAGTCAAAACTGAGAGTGTTCTTATTAAACACCGTTTTTGCCATCCTTCCTAGTCCTTGAGGGAGGCTCAACATTCTAATTGAAAACTCTTCCTACTATGAATCACGGCGGTCGACCTCTTCATAATGTGTACGAGGAACTCGAATTTATTCCATTTAAAGTGGAACACAAGAACTGTGCCAAGTGTTGTGAATGTAGATTAACTGTCAAGAATACAGCAAGGGAGCATCTGAAAGCCCACAGGAAGGTCTGCACCCAGACTTCTGCCAAAGCTCCTGAACCGCTGCCACTGCCACCACCGGTGAGTTGCAGTTCTACCCTGCATTGATCGGACTCGGAAGTGTCTGTAGACATTGACGATCCTCTGGTTCCAGTTGCAAGCCCAGCCCCAGTTCCTGCTCAGCCGTGTCTATGGTGACGAGTGTACCCTCCTCATCTCATGAAGAGGAAGACAGTTTCTACCTTGAATCACCCATCACTGTAAGTTCTAAACCTTTAACAGTTAAACGACAGATAATCGATTTTTTGGACAGGATGAATGCCTCCACAAAGCAGGAAACAGATCTTGCTATTGCCAAGGTTTCCTGTGGTTGCAACATCCCATTTAGAGTGGTAGAATCGGTTCATTTTAAACAGTTATGTCGAAAAATGCGGCCTTCCTATAAACCACCAACAAGATTTAAAGCCCTTTCTGATAAACTTCTGGACAAAGTGTATGATGAAGCTACTAAGATCACCATCTGTGCTGCAGACACAGACTCCCTTTTGCACATAGACTGTTGTAAAAATGAATCAAACAACATGAAAAATGTTGTAACACTTCTTCGCAATCCCTGAGGAAGTAGTAGCAAAGCTGAAAGTGTTTTTCTTGATGCTTTCAACATGTTTGGTTTGGCAGAAACAGGTGAAGCACTTTGTGATGTGGTCAGTGAATCAAAAAAGCTAGCTAAAGAACAATACAATGTGAATATTTATTGTACAGTTTCCGACAATGCCAGTAACATGGTTAAAATGGGTAAAAATCATGGCCTGTGGCATTCTGCCTGCAATGCCCATACTGGAAATCTTCTAGCTAAGGATCTTCTCTCGAAAAACATTGTATCTCGTGTGAACATGGTGTTGAGGTCTTTCAAGCTCAATGATCGAGAACATGAACTGACAGAAAATGGTGGCTCTAAAGTATGCCTCGCTGCAGACACTTGCTGGTGTGCCTGTTCTCAGAGGGATGCCTGTTTGTTCTTGACTAACAATCTAAGTGCAATGAGGAAAGTTGCTGCCACTGATGAAGCTGAGAAATTGTCTTCTCAAATTAAGTCCCTCTTCTATGATAGTGCCATTTCTCAAAGAAGTTGCCGATACAATCGCAGTGCTTAATCCAATAAGTCAGCTAATAAATATATGCCAGAAAAAAAGAAGCAACTGCTGCAGATGCAGTTGAATTGTGGATGGACTTACTTCTACCTCAGGACCATAAAGACCTCATGCCACATGTAGAAAAAAGGAGGAACCAATCACTAAATGTATACAGCCTTGCAGCCAATGTTCTCCATCCTGTGTACCAGGGGCAGAAAATGAATGAGAAACATCATGAACAAATAGAGGAGTTCATTTTAGAGAACCTCAACCCCTCGGGGATAACCAGTTTTCAACAGTATCGAGAAAAATCTGGAAAGTTTGGAGTGCTTATGAAGAAAGGTGTTAAATCACCACGGACATTCTGGTACTTCGCCAGTCGGCACCATAAGGAGTTGTCACCAGTTGCTTTGAAGTTAATCAACATCTCAGCATTTTCAACCCAACTTGAAAGACTTTTCTCTAATTGGTCTTTTGTCCATAATACTACAAGAAACCGGCTCAGCTTCAAACGTTCGAGGAAATTGGTTCAAATATATTATACTCTTAAGTTACAAGATCATAACAGTGAGGATTATTAGTGTGATTAAGGGTGTGTGAGAACTGAAAGTGACAATTATAAACATTTAAAGAGTTACATTTAAAACAAGTAGTTTAATGTTTTGTCAAATCTACAGTTTTTTTTTCCTTTAAGGGTATAAGTATAGCACAATCAATATGAAAAACGTTTAGAGTTTTAAAAGGGTAAAATTATGATTTTGAAGTGTACACTTGGATAACATGTCAAACACAAATATTATTAAATGAAAATGTACAATATTTTGCATTATAGACATGCCATAGACATTCACGTCAAAATATTATCTTTGAAGAACAAACCGAACATAAAATGTTTTATTTTATAGAATTACATAAATATGAAAATACACTCGACGAATTTTAAGCTGTTAATAAAATCTTGAATTCTATTCAATATACATTGTCATTTTTATCAATGCTAGTGCAGGAGGTAATTATTTTTTTCCATTTTTAATATACAAGAAAGAACAGATATATTATAATTTCTAAAAAGAAATCTGTTAATAGGTGGCTGAGCTATATAAACAATCTTAAGAGAATAATGATTTCGTAGTGAAATATACAAGAAATTTTAAGTTTAAAATGTAATATAATTAAAGTGGTTTTTATATTATTTATACACACACATGAAAGAAAATGAGTTTTTACGTCCGCGTAAAAAACTGGTTTTCTACGCCAAGTAAATTACCTGTATATTATGCATAATTTACGCAAAATATGTAGCGAGTAAATTACCTTGCCAACCCTGGTTGCCAGTTATGAAATTTAAATCTTTTTCTTATGTGTTTTTAAGGCTACTATTTTAGAGTTAAGTTGTTGAAAATGCCATTTATAATTTTTGAAGGTTGACTAATGGAACTAACTGTTTTGCTGGATATAAAAACTATAATTACTGACTAGTTTTTTCTCAGGTTCATTGGCCAATATTTTAATATTTTGCCATAAAGATCTATTTCACAATTAATACAACAATTGACATGGATTAGGAACATCAAACAGAAGTCATTGCACTTTCCACATTTATAAGTGTCACGGAAAAATTCTCATCGGCCGCCACCAAGAATCGAACCCAGGGTCTTCCAGTTGCGCCCCGGACATGCTACCCTGTGCAGTGGTAGCATGTCCGGTGCGTAAGGAAGACCCTGGGTTCGATTCTTGGTGGCGGCCAATGAGAATTTTTCCGTTACTCACTTATAAACTTGGAAAGCGCGATGACTTCTGTTTGATCCATCTCACACACATTGCTTCACATTCAATTATAATGTATGTACTTATTATTTTGTTCTCACTGGAATTTGTAATGTTCTAATAATAATAATATATTATTTTATAAATTTTTTTAATTATCTTATTCTATTGTTGTTGAGTTAAGCTCTTCGTCGATTTGTAGCAAGTTTTTGTTTCAATCGTGTATGCAGATACATTTTCTTTTTATACAACTCTGAGTATGAGTATACTACACTGATTTTGTGAAAAATTTATTTTTCTACTTTGGCTTTAGTTCAATTATTGAAGCAAATTACAGAATCAAACAAACCCCATTAACACTCAAAAATACATAGGTATGTGGCATTACTTTTGAATGCTTTCATATACCATACGATCAATACACAAAATACTACTTATATTTAATTATTTTGAAATAATGCTTACATTGGAAATTTAAGGGTAAGGAAAGGTGAAATATTTGGAACTTTTTCAAAGGACCAAACGGATTGTTATTTCTTAAACACATAATCATGGGAGCAAGTGTTAGTGTTACATTTTATTTAGGGAAAGAATTTTCAACATAATATTGATGCTGTAGCTATGTTTTAAATTTGTACTCGCCAGCAAACAAAGTATGCACAAAAATTTCCAACGTGAAACGAATGAGAATAATGGTAAAACCTTAAGCTCAAGGGTTGTTGCGTACACCTGCATTCATTAGTGATCAAGGCAATTTAACTGGGCATGATTAGAAAGCTGATTATAGAAGATGCAAAGTGATTAGTTTGCTCAGAAAATACTAAGAAACAACTAGATTTCAGTTTCTGATATTAGAAAGCAATCTGATTTTATGGCAAATTTTTATATAAAGTATTCATTGAAAAATTTCAGTAAGGGTCAAAATAATCCACAAAAAAATAAAATAAAATAATCAGCTATTTACTCCATCAGTGGCTAAAAAGTATGTCGTGAAAAAAAATAAAAAATGGCACAAAAAATGTTTCCCATAGTAGAAGGAAGGTATTAGAGACAAAAAGACTTTCAAATCGAACAGTTAAAAGAAGAGATATAGAAAGAAACATGATATAAATGTATGCCTTTTAGTAGAAGTTCAATCTATACATATATACACCTGAACACCAAATTACGTGGGAGATAGACAATGTATATTAAATGTATGCCTTTTAGCAGAATTTTACATAATGCAGTGATGGAAAGTTGCAAAACCATTTTTGGAGCAGGTAAAATACGTTTTTGGAGCAGCAAAATACGTTTTTGGAGCAGGTAAAATACCTTAATAAGAGCAATGAGAGTGAACTTACCCTTACCAGTAGGTCCGTTCTCTCAGACATGTAGACATTTCTCTGCACGTTAACTTCCTTATTAATATACACCGTTGGTTTTTGGCCTTTGGTGCGGTGGTTTTTATGTTGTCTTCGACATGTTCTTTTATTTGACTGAGTGAGCAATTTATTAACCTATACTGCAGAACTGATACGTTGGTCCAAGAAACCTCTTTTATACTTTAAAAACCCTATATTTACAATGACTTGAATAACACTAACTGGTAACCAAATTGGCTTATAAAAAAATATATATATATACATTTTTGGAGCAACAAAATGCATTTTTGGAGCAGATAAAATACATTTTTGGTGTAAGAAAACATTTTATAGAGCAGGTAAAATATTTGTAGATAGAACAAGCTCTTAAGCAAAAAATGTTTTGGAAATAGATGCACCCTACTCAAATTTAAAACATCTTGCATTGAAATACACATATATGCAAACATTTTAGTTTTCAAATAGATCAAAAAATTTGCAACCATAGCAGGATTCTATTATTAATCATTTATTTCACAAATTTTTTTTAAATTTTTTGCTGCTTTTCTCAATATTTGATTGCTCACTTCTATTCTTTTCTCATTTTTTAAAGATAGTTAGCAATGTTTTGTTTTGCTTCTTTTAATAGTATCTGTCCACTTTCTATTGCACTCATGTCTTTTTTTTATAACACATTCAATGTTCATCTCAGCATTGTTTAACATTTTATGAGGGAATCCAACTGCTGCAAATGTTCAGCTTCTTCCCATAAACATTCAATTTCTTCTCTTTTTTTGCTTGTTTTGATGCATTTTTCCAGCACTAATCTGCTCTTGATATTTTTTCCAGGATTCTTTATAAGCTATCAGAAGTTTTTTGGTTACATTAATTTTACTCACATCTCCACTTAATCTTTTGACATGATCTTTGTGCTTCTTGCTCTCCCCATGACGCCTACAATCACCGCGGCCACCTTGCGACAGGCTAAAATCGCAGCCACATGGCTTACAAAATGTGATTCAGCAAAACTTTAGATGCTTCATAAAAAGGCCATTCTTTACTATACATACCGCAATACACTTGATGATAAGTTTTATCTGATTTCGTTCTTTTTGTTGGCATGCTGTTTCACCGCTATGTTTTGTTTCGTTTCGTTTTAATCTAAATTAACCCTTTCCACTCAAACAACTTTTCATCCATACTCACACAGAACTCGCAATTTTTTTCTTTTCTGCAGTAGAAGCCACAACTTAGCAGTGAAAGCTCAGCTTTAGCTCGCCAGCACCGACATACGAGCTATATATAGAGGCATCATCAACGTGGTGGCTGACACCCGACCTATTCAGCAAAAATGAAATGTCTCGTGAGCGTCGACATGCAAGATATAGAGGCATCATCAGTATGGAGGGTGCCACCCGACACGGGCAATATTCGGCGAAAAAGAAATGTCTTGCTAGCCCCGACCCACGAGCTATATACGCGTAATGAGCACAAAGGATGACACCCGACACGCAAGCTATTCGGCGAAAGAGAAATGTCGCGTGAGCGCCAACATGCGAGATATAGAAGCATCATTGGCATGGAGGGTGACACCCGACATGCAAGATATTCGGCGAAAAATAAATGTCTCGCAAGCCGCGACATACAAGCTATAGAGGCGTCATAGATGTGGCTGATGACACCCAACTCAGTCGCCAAAAAGAAATTCCTCGCGAACGCCGACATCCGAGCTACAGAGGCGTCGTAGGCGTGGCAGATAACACCCGACACGCGAGCTATTCGGTGAAAACGAATTCCTCGCGAGCGGCGACATGCGAGCCATTGGGGTGTCAACAGCGTGGCGAGTGACACCTGACCTATTCGACGAAAAAGAAATGTCTCGCAAGCACCGACTTGCGAGCTACAGAGGCGTCATCGGCATGGCGGATGCCACCCGACACGTGCGATATTCGGAGAAAAAGAAATGTCTCTCCAGCCCCGACTCACGAGCTAAGAAGGCATAATGAGCGCTGCGGATGACACCCGACACGCAAGCTATTCGGCGAAAAAGAAATGTCTCCCGAGCACCAACATGCAAGATATAGAGGCATCTTTGGCATGGAGGGGGACACCCGACATATTCAGCGAAAGAAATGTCTCGCAAGCCTCGACATATGAGTACAGAGGCGTCATAGACATGGCGGATGACACCCGACCTATTCGGCCAAAAAGAAATTCCTCGCGAGCGCCGACATCCGGGGTATAGAAGCGTCATAGGTGTCGCGGATAACACCCGACACGCGAGCTATTCGGTGAAAACGAAATTTCTCGCGAGCGCTGATATGCGAGCCATAGAGGCATCATCGGCATGGCGGGTGAAACCCGACACGCAGACTACGTTTCTTTTCTCTATCCGGTGAAAAAGAAACGTCTCGCGAGCCCCGACATGCGAACTATAGGGGCGTCATCGGCGTGGCGAGTGACACCCGACCTATTCGGCAAAAAAGAAATGCCTCGCGAGCACCGACATGCGAGCCATAGAGGCGTCATCGGCATGGAGGGTGCCACCCGACACGTGCGATATTCGGCGAAAAAGAAATGTCTCGCGAGCCCCGACCCACGAGCTATAGAGGCATAATGAGAGCGGCGGATGACACCCGACACGCGAGCTATTCAGCGAAAAAAAATTCTCGCGAGGGCCAACATGCGAGATATAGAGGCATCATTGGCATGGAGGGTGACACCCAACACGTGAGTTATTCGGCGAAAAAGAAATGCCTCGCAAGCCTCGACATACGAGCTGTAGAGGCGTCATAGATGTGGTGGATAACACCCAACCTATTCGGCGAAAAGAAATTCCTCGCGAGCGCCGACATCCGTGCTATAGAGGCATCATAGGCGTCGCGGATAACACCCGACAAGCAAGCTATTCGGTGAAAACAAAATGCCTCGCGAGCGCCGACATGCAAGCCATAGAAGCGCCAGCGGCATGGCAGGTGACACCCGACACGCATATGGTTTCTTTTTCTTTTTCGGTGAAAAAGAAACATTTCGCGAGCCCTGACATGCGAGCTATGTGGGCGTCATCGACGTGGCGAGTGACACCCGGCCTATTGGAGGAAAAAGAAATGTCTCGCGACCACCGACATGCGAGCTATAGAGGCCTTGTCGGAGTGGCGGGTGAGCTATTCGGCGATTTCGTAATGTCGGGTGTCATCCGACAGTCGAGTGGAAAGGGTTAAAACATTTGCACCGAAATTTTCACAAGCACAAAGCCACATGCAATCAATGTAAAGATTTAGTTGGCAAAAGACGCTGAGCTGAGTTCCCTCTCGACTTTTGCGCATGGTACTCTCAAATGGCTGTATGGGGAATCACGTGACAAACTCCGCCTCCGTTGGCGGGGGAAGTCAGAACATCGAAGGCGCATAAGGGACTACCTGTAAAGTGCGTTTTTTTTCGACCAAAAGACGGTGAAAAAATAGAAATTGCGTGCAGGGATCTTGGGAGGGCTTTTCTGTAGTTTTTTCGGATGACTTCCGTAAAACCGGAAGATGGAGTGAAAATCTGTAAAAGTTTTCATCTCTGAATACCTATGAATCCTTTAGAAACAGTACCATTGTATCCTGCCACGGGAGAGCCATTTTCAGTCGTCCTCCGTGTCAACGAAATAGCTAATGACTGACCTTACCGCTGTATTTACGTAATCGCACACCTCGGCCCGGAATGAAATAACTGCGCTATCCCAAAGAGCAGGGAACATTATATAAACAATCTCAATTGCACAGCACTCCGAAAGACCCCCAAACTATCAGTAAACAATCGTCATCAGGATTTCATAACGTACAGCATCGTTTCTTCTACATACCACGTGATTACAACAAAACTTCTCCTCCATAAGCAAAAACAATTTAATTTCCTACATTGCGAAAATCGTTGTTTTTCGTCACTTTTGTCAAAAAAACAACGAATTAGAAGGTAGGTGAAAAACATTCCGAAATTTTGGGATTGGCGGTACGGTATGTGTTGATTAAGCGTTGTTTTCACCAAATTACGCGTAGACCTTAAAAAAGCGTCATTTGATTTGACGTTTAAAACGGCATTTTTTGCCATGAAAATATTTTTTTCGTTCGGCAACTTTTGCTGTGGATTGCCGTTTTGGCGCAGTTGGGCGCAAATATTAAAAATTTTCATAATTTGTAGCAGTTTGGCGCAAGATAATGAAATTGGCGCAGTTCGGTGCAATTGGCGCAAACTTTCCATCACTGCATAATGGAAAAGTTGAAAACAGGCAAAAAGCATTCTTCATAGCAAAAGCTATGCTAAGGAAAAAGAACTTTGCAAATACATCTCCTGGAAGCAGAGATAGCAAGAAAAACGTTTTGGCCTTTACATCCCCTAGGGGAAAGTTGTACATTGTTTGAAGATGATCTTATTGTAGCAAAAATCTTATTCACTCTCCATTTTTATTAAAGCGAATGACATACAATAAAAAAGAAATTTCTCAATAGGGTTTCTAGAGGCAGAGATAGGCTGCAAATGGAAGTATACAAACACCACCTAGTGGCAGAATTGTGAACCACAAACCTCCTCAAATACAAACCTAAAGTGTTCCATAAGGTAAATGGTATCTGCTGTTAAAAGAATTTTTTAAATCTGACATTTAGAAGTACAGAAATTGAGAAAAATAGGTTAAATATTTTTGCCCCCTAGCGGCAATATTGTACATTACTTTGGGAAGAAAATACACATGAGGAGTTTTCATAGTTAGTAGTATCTGATCAAAAGAGAATATTTTTCAGCCGGGTTTTTAGTCCCATAGATATTGCTGTAAATGAAAACGTGAACTTACGGCCTCTAGTGGCGCACTTGTGCATTACGAAATATTTGAAATTATATGAGAAACATTTTTCACCGAAAATGTTTTCCAACAAAGAAAGAATTTTTCAAATTGGACTCCTAGAAACAGAGATATGGACAAAAATAAGATATGTGTCTACGCCTCCTGGTGGAAAAATTATGCACAATATTAAGCAGGAGGTATTCGCAAAAAGTTTTCCGTGGTGAGCAGTATCGGTTCACGGAAGAATTTTTTCAATCGAGTTTCCAGCTCAGATTTTGTTGCAAATACATCAGAAGCAAAAATAAACACTTACACCTCCTGGTGGCCAAAACATTCTTCACCAGAAATTAGAATTTATATGCAAAAGATTTCCCTTCAAGAGCTGTATCAAGAAGAATTTTTCAAACCAGACTTTTGGATGCAGAGATATTGGGAAAATCGTCATTTACCTTCCCGCCCCTAGCGGAAAATTTATGCATTATTTGAAAACGAGTCTTCAATATAAATGTCATCGAAACAAAAAAGAATTTTTCAATTCGATATTTCGAAGCAAATATATGCAATAAAATGCATTTTAAAATTGATACAATCTCCATTTGCGCCCTGTAGCGGCGAAGTTGTGCATCGGTAAAAAAAAAAAACGGAACGAATGGATCATCGTTCACACATTTTAAGCTTCCCAATACAAAAAGAATTTTACAAATCGAACTAATAATTGCAGAGATGTGGTCTCCCCAGCCGGACAGACAAAGTGATAAAATAAGCACAACGCAAAAGATGCTAATAACCCAGCTTGAGTCCTAACAGACAAGAAAACCAACAGCCCAGCCCCCGCCCGCATTTTGCAGGGAGTGGAAAAGGAAAGTTGCCAGACATAAGTTATTTCAGTAGAATAATCCTTAACTACAAAACATCGCGCACGGACAAAAAGGAAGGAATGAATAAAATTCCAGGACATGTAACAGAATTTTAGGACATTTCCAGGACTTTTCCAGGATTTCCAAGACGCGTACGAACCATGTAATATGCTTCCGTGGTTTGACCATGCTGAAAGAATGAGTGATGAGATGCTTACTAAGAAAATCTTTTTAGCCCTAGTGGAAGGAAGTCATGAGAGGATCAGATTCAGGAGTGTCTGCATGAGAAAAAGATTATGAATGTGAAGTATAGAAGATCTTGTGTATGGCGTGTGATGGATGTGAGTAAAGCTCGAGATGTATGTCAAGATCGTTGTAAATGGAGAAGTTTGATATGGCAACAGTAAGTAAAAATCATCTGGTAGTTTGTATTTCTTTGTGGAGCTAACCTCTGAATCTTAGAGGACAGCTTAGTGATATGTATGTATGTATGTATGTATGTATGAACAACATAGACCAACTGAAATAAAATGAACGAGTCTTTCAGTGGTTTTGTAGAAATTCGAAGTCAAACATTTGTGTCGGCATTTGAGTTGTCAAAAGCTTTGGAAACTAAAGTTTTCGGTATTGTAACAGTTCACCGATATCTCAAAATTATGTGGTTGAGGGTATAACCGGGCTGCTAATATGAATGGCATTTATGCAGGCCTTCAAAAGCCAGAATAAAACAAAGAAATCCCTCGGCAAGATATGTTCAATGTTGTGCTCATGCATTAAACTACATAGCTGTTAATTACTTGTGAATCTGTATGTCTTCTTCAGTTCTTTCAGTAGATGGTTTATTCTGAAAGACACTTTTCCGCTAGCAAAAACCCTTAAAAAGGTTTGTCCCACCAGATGATTCAGTCGTGTTCAAAATCTTGACGCTCTTCGTAGCCGATATTTTGGGAGTACTTAAGCTCCTAACCAATTTATCGCTAAACATGGAAAACCCATGAGGAAAAGCAACAAGCATGAGATATAGCTAAATACTTTGAGTGGTTTCCCACAATTATATTAACTGTATTAGAAAGAAAGATACTTGGTTTCATTGACAATGTACCCAAGATGCTGCAGGGTGACCAAGAAACCTAGATGATGCCGCAGAAATGCTATTGTCCCTTTTGAGTCAGTTCAAACTTTTGAGAAATGAGTGAGGAGCTATGAAAAGTGATGAAGTTGATCTGAGTGCAAAGTGGAAGATTTATTTTCCTATGAAGAGGGTACATCGTATAAAAAAAAAAAAAAATGCTTGATGAAATCCATGCAGATTATAGGATTTCAGGTGAAGAAAAACGTTTTCAGATCAAAGTGTTCAATCCTAGCACTGATACAATTACTTCTCAGTCAACCAATCTATTTGAAAGTATAAACGAATTTTGTTTTTAAATTTCAAGTGCTTATCACCAAAATCGCTGAGCGTTTATCACCAACAACACCTCTACATCATTTAGATGATGTAGAGGTGTTGCACCAAAGTGATGGGCTAGCTGCAATGTATCCGTCAGATATTTCTGCAGATCTGGATCCACAATTATTGTGTCTGAACACGTCTTTTTCTAGCCATCTCCAAAAACTGTCAAATATTCAAGAGCTTACCAAACTGATACTAATATGTAGTCAAGCGTCCAGCAGCTTCTTGGATGTTTTAACTGCATGTTTAATTTTTCTGGCACTGCCAGTGACTACTGCAACGGCGGAGAGATCTTTCTCCAAATTAAAGATAATAAAGAACTGCCTAAGAAACAGTATGCCCCAGCATCGCCTGAGTGCTTTAGCTTCTATATCAATTGAAAGAACAAGAACTCCTGCATTCAGAGATCGCAATAACCCCTCTACACGTGTATTTCACGCCTTAAAAATGACGAATACACTTTAAAATTTAGAAATGCGTATTTTTACGCATTGTTTTTCCACATGAAATTTCCTTTTATAATCGGTGGTTACATCGGGATTTTGTCATAAAAATGACCATTTTTTTTAATCAAGAAATTATGTGTTAACTTTTATGTCACAGTTTATGTAAAAATCATGATTTGGTTCCCATTGCCGAGCCACGGCCCGAAGCGAAGCGTTGCGGCTCGCTCGATCGAGTAGGTACGTGGAGCAGCTCAAGCGATGAGCATGCGCATTACAGGGGAGGTATCAGTGATGTCGGGATTGAGACGCTAGTGTATCGGTGTAGCGTGGTCATGGAGGAAGTGAAAAGCGACGTGTTTTGAAGTTCGTTTAATTGCCATTTTAGGGCGGGATTCTTGCCGAAACACCTTTAGAAATTTTAAGAAAAATTTATATAAATATAAAATTTGGGTCCATTTTTGGATCGCTAGCAAAATTCGAGTGTTAAAAACATCCTTTGTAAAAATATGTGATTTAGAAGCAGACCGTTCAGAGTTCTGAAAATTGCAATCGAACATAATCAGTTTATGGACCCGTGAATCTGCTTCCATGCGTAGCCGTATGAGCAGTTCATTTTGCATATTGCAGACTGTTACGAATCAGACATGAAATTGCTCTTCGGATTTGCGGAATTCCACATTTCGGTTATACTTGAGAGCAATGAAAAAAAACTGAAGATAATGTTTTATTTTCAGAGGATTAGTGGGGAGACTTGTTTTCCGCCTGGGGAGCGGAATTTTGTTTTTCAGACCTTACGAAAGCTAAACGGAGTGAAATATTTTTCCCGAAATTGTAATTTCTTTTTCTCCCAAAGTTTCCTCTGTCCAGTATTGTTATTAAATAACAATTTATTGCATAAATGTTTGCATTTTAGCTTGAAAGTGTACACAATATTTTCTGATAACGGAAGTTCGACGGAGCAAAAATTTCCTTGTAAACTTTAGGAACGAGTTTCTTTCGCGGATTCGAAGAGTAACTCTCACTTTTGTTGTCATCAAAACTGAAGATAATTTATGTGGCGGTGGAAGGGGGAGAGGGGTTCCAACTGGGGACGGAATTTTGTCTTTCCAAACTTTCGAAAACGGAAGTTAGACGAACTGCAGATTTCATCTGTAATCGTAATTTTTTCCCCTCGCAATATTTCCTCTGCTCATTTTTATTGTAAAATATCATTTTGTTTGATAACTGATTGTGTTTCAGCTTGAAAACGGAGGAAAAATTTCCAAAACCGAAAGTCGGACGGAGCGAAGATTTTTCCGTATTTTTTTTTTGCTTGATGTTTCCACTGTCCTGAATTATTGTTAAATGTTATTTTCCCTCTATAAATAGTTGCAAAGGGAGAAACTGGACATTCCTCATATCAGAAGAATGGTTGAATCAACCAAGTCTCAATTATGTGAACTGTAAACATCTCATATATACTATTCAAGGAGATATTTTTTTTTTTCAGAGCTGAAGGAACAAAAATAATAAATTAGTTGACCTTTGTAATATCAAACTTGCACATCACAATGTTCATTCATCCGAAAGGGGTCCGGGTTTGAATCCCGGTGAGGCATGTACAACTTTCAACAACCCCTAAGGGGAAAGTTGTACATTATTTGAAGAGGATCTTCTTATTGTAGCAAAACTCTTATTCACTCTCCATCTTTATTATAGCGAATGGCATATAGTAAAAGAAGAAATTTCCCAATAGTTTTTAGAGGCAGAAATAGGCTGCAAATAGAAGTACACAAACACCACCTAGTGGCAGAATTGTGAACCACAAACTTCCTCAAATACAAACCTAGTGTTCCATAAGGCAAATGGTATCTGGTGTTAAAAGTTTTTTTTTTTTTAAATTGGACATTGAGAAGTACAGATATTGAGAGAAATATATTAAATATTTCCACCCCCTAGCGGCAAAACTGTGCATTATTTTGGGAAGAAAAAACACACATGGAGTTTTCATAGTTAGTAGTATCTGATCGAAAGAGAATATTTTTCAATGAGGTTTTTAGTCCCGCAGATATTGCTGCAAACGAAAACGTTAACTTATGCCCTCTAGTGGCGCACTTGTGCATTAAGAAATATTTGAAATTATATGAGAAACATTTCTCACCGAAAATGTTTTCCAACAAAGAAAGAATTTTTCAAATCCGACTCCTAGAAACAGAGATAACACAAAAATAAGATATACGTGTACGGCCCCTGGTGGAAAAAATATGCACTATTTTAAGCAGGAGGTATTCTCAAAAAGTTTTCCAAGGTGAGCGGTATCGGTCCACGGAGGAATTTTTTTAATCAATTTTCCAGCTCAGATTTTGTTGCAGATAGATACTTCAGAAGCAAAAATAAACACTTACACCACCTGGTGGGCAAACCATTCTTTACCAAAAATGAAAAATTATATGCAAAACATTTCCCCTCAACAGCTGTATCTGACGCAGAAATAATTTTTCAAATCAGACTTTTAGAAGTGGAGATATTGGGGAAATTGTAATTTACCTTTGCGCCCCCTAGTGGAAAATGTATGTATTGTCTGAAAAAGGGACTAACTAAAACAGTCTTCGATATAAATGCCATCAAAAGAAAAAATAATTTTTTCAATTGGATATTTAGAAACAAATATACGAAAGAAAATGCATTTTAAATTCGATACGATCTCCATTTGCACCCTCTAGCGGCGAAGTTGTACATCAGAGAAAAATCAGAATGCATGGATCATTGTTCTCACATTTTAATTTAAGCTTCCCAATACAAAAATAATTTTACAAATCGAACTAATAATCTCCCCTGTCGGACAGGTAAAGTGATAACATAAGCATGACACAAAAGATGCTAATAATGCAGAGCTCTTCAGTTCTAACAGACAAGAAAACCAACAGCCCCCCCCTCCAGCATTTTGCAGGGGATGGGGAAGGAAATTTGTCAGGTGTAAGTTATGTCAGTAGAAAAGTCCTCAACTACAAAACATCATGCAGGGACAAAAAGGCAGGAATGGATAAAATTCCAGGACATGTAACAGAATTTTAGGACATTTCCAGGACTTTTCTAGGACAAAATGGAATTCCAGGACTTTTCCAAGATGCGTACAAACCATGTCTGGCAGTTGATTAGTTTCAAATTTTCTTTCTTCTATACAACAATTCAGCTAAATTAAGGATTGAATGGACTTCATGTTCAGAGAAACATGTAGCAAGAGACCAACCAACAAAGGGCTTTGACCCATTGGTTGGTTCTGTTGTGATGTGTTTCTCCAAGGAATGTATAAGGCCCTTGTGCCTAATTGCTCCATATCACAACACATGAAGCACACTCTGCAGAAACCAAATAAAAGCTTAATCTAAAATGCCAATTTCAAACATTCAGTTTCAATCATTTTGTGGATATTATGCAATAACATAATGTATTCAAAGCTATCAAACTCAGTCTGAAAAAAGAAAACTTTCTTTTGGCAAAATGAAAAACCACCTGTTTTTTAAATCCCACATGAAAAAAATTCACTGATTTTTATGAAAAAATGCAATTTTCCTTTATTTTTGGAATCATTTTTAAATTCCCTGAGAATTCCAGGATTCCCAGGTTGCATATAAACTCTGACACACTATTAAAAAAAAAAAAAAAAAAAAGCATTATAAAGTTGGACCTCCATATATTGAACTTCCATATATCAAAATCCACTATACATTGAAGTTTTGTGAATCCATGCGATCATTACATAGAAAAACTATTTCTATATATAGAATTTTTTTCAAGACAAATTAGGATTTTCCTCACCGTAATGACGATATTATAAGAAAAACAAATGGGAAAAAAAAATATAGAACAGAGATGTGAGGAAGAAGGAAAGGGTGATCAAGGTTACGAGTAGTAGGGAGGGGGGATATTGTTTCCCCTTACCCCTCTCCTCAAGTAACTTTCCTTCCCTGTAAAATAGGTTCATTTTGTTTCAGTCTCTCTAACCGACAAGTGTGTGTTCACTGTCAAAAATAAAATCTCTCAGTGTTGTGGAAAAGGTGTTGAAGAATGTGGGCAGTAAAATGCGCAAAAAATGTATTACAGTTAAATTTGGTGTTCCCCCAAGTACAGCATCAACAATTATAAAAAACTGGAAGTTTGTTATGAAAACTTTTGAAGATGTCGGACCTGACAGGAAATGTTGTAAAATGTGTCATTTTGGAAAAGTGGATGAAGCTGTTTTAAAGTGGAATAAAATTGTTCGTGACAAAAACTTGCCAATCTCAGGTCCTCTTAGAAAAGACATTAGAGTTTGCCAATCGTTTGTGGCAAGTGGATTTCCAATCTAGTTCCAGTTGATTGGATAAAGCGACATGGCATAAAAGAAAAGATTGACTCAGGGAAAAGTGGAAACGTGTAACACCAACTGCAACCAGTGGAAAAATACAGTTTTGAAGATTTAAGAAGAGATAACATTTTTAATGTCGACGAAACAGGACTAGTCCTTAAATGCTTGCCAAATACTTTTAGCAATGATGATTGTCATTTAGATAAAAACAGCAAAAAGAGGATAACAGTTTTGGTGGGCATTAACATGAACAGCAAAGAAAAACTGAGATTACTGGTGATAGAAAAAAGAAGGCATAAAAAGTCTTTAGAAGTTGACTACCATCATAATACACTGGCGTGCAAAAATTAAAGACGAGACAGTTTTTCGAATGTAACACCGTGCAGAAATGCTCCACATTGACTCAAATCATACCATAAGATCCCCAAGATGTAAGAATATAGGACAAGTGAGCAAAACCGTCGAAACAAGGAATCCAAAGGATACAAAGGCACTTTATTGAAAAGGTAGCTTTGAGCACAACTGGACAGAAGACAGAAACGTCCATGTGACAGGCGGCTGCCAAGAAAAATCCAGTCTTTAGAAGGGGATATGATCACCCCTGACTATGTTGCAGGATTTACAACATCTGCCCATGCTGAGGACGAGGTTGTCAAGGAGCTGTTAAGGCATCGCGGCCCATTCCTCTTGTAGCGCCAATTGCAGCTGCGGAATCATTGCTGGCGGCTGGTGACGTGCTGCCAAGTGTCTCCCAAGAAGGTCCCACACGTGTTCCATTGGATTTAGGTCCGGGGACCTTGCGGGCCAATCCATGCGTTGAATATCTTCACTCTTCAACAGCTCTGTGACAGCCACTGTACGATGAGGTGTAGCGTTGTCGTCCATGAAGAGGAACTCAGGACGCACAGCACCTCTAAACAGACGCACGTGAGGCAGGAGAACCTCAGTACAATAGCGGACACCAGTGACTGAACCTCCTTGGAAGATGTGGACTACCAAGCATGATACCGCCCCAAACAAGAACTCCGCCACCTCTAAACCGGTCCCTTTTGATGATGTTGGAGGTGTGATTGCGTGTTCCCTGCTCTCTCCAGATGTGTATATGTCCAGAATCGCTCGTCAGACTAAATCAGCTCTCATTCGTAAAGAAAACTCGACCCCCATTGCTGATGTGTCCAGTTCTTGTGTTCCTGGCACCACAGAAACCGCCATCTCCGATGAGCAGGCGTTAATGGCACACACCGTACTGGTCGTCGTGCAAATAGACCACCTTTGTGCAGCCTCCTGGCCATGGTAAAACACGATAACGGACATCCAGTTGTCTATTGCATGTGCCTTGCAATTTCTTCCACTGTCTGCCGTCTGTCTCTTCTTGCCTGTAGGACAATATACCGGTCGCCCGCCGCCATGGTTGCTCGTGGACGACCACTACTAAACTCTCGGGCAGCTGTTCCTGTCGTTTGAAATCCTCTCCAAGCTCGTGAAACGATCCCAACTCCTCGGCCACACTAGTCACACTTCGACCTTCTTCCAACTTCCCAATGACACGACCTCGGGTAAAGTCATCCAGATGTCGTCTACTGGATTGCCTGTTGGCCATATCACACGATGGCAGCAACTCGACGTCGTTCAAACCGATTTAAACCGTGCAATAGCTTTCACCAAAATGCTGAGCCTACACTGCCCGTGTGCTTTATACCCTTCCACCCCCCCCCACCCCTCATGCTGCATATATGCGCATGCCCTACCGAACCAGACCCTAGTCGATCTCCTGAGTGGTCTTTCGGTTCGTTCTGCCTGTTCGTTCCGCTGTTATGCTAATTTCTCCTCTTCGTCTTTAATTTTTGCACGCCAATGTAGAAAGGCATGGATGGCAAGTGATGTTTTTGAGGTGTGGATTTTAAATTTCAATAAAAAACTGATTAGGCAGAAAAGAAAAATTGTTCTCTTTGTAGAAAATTTCCCAGCGCATCCTAATGCAGCATCAAAACTCAAATTTGAATTTGATTTTCCACCCCCTAAACACAACTTCAAAATTGCAGCCAATGGACCAGGGAGTTGCAAAAAATCTGAAAATTCATTCTCAGACGACATACCATATATACTCGTGTATAGGTTGACCCCACGATTTTTATCTGAATATTTGCAGTTTTTGGATATCCCATGTATAAGTCGACTCCCCGATTTTTATGTGAATGTCTGCAGGTTTTGTATACCTACCTATGTATGTTGTGTATAAATTAAAAAAAAAAAAAAAATATTTTCCAAGTATTGCGAGCAAGTTTTCTGCAGTTATTTCCTTCATGGAGAGTAAAGCATTTGTTACTGCAGCAAACGAATCGTGATGCATTTACCAAACGTCATAAGGCACATCGTTAATAAAAAAAAAAAAAAAAAAAAAAAAATCTTCCTCAGCCATATTTGGAAAGCATAAATAGATCTTGATGTCAACCTGATAGGGTTTTTATCCCATAAAGAATATGTATGCCGTAAAAAATAAATGTGTAACTTTTGAAAGTTTTCAATCGATTTCTTCAAAATTTAAAATGAATTTTTATTTTGATGTATTATGGACACTGTAAAATTTACACACAACTATTAAAAAAATTGAAGAAAATTTGTTCTATAAAATTTTCTACCACTACCCGTGCAGCGTAGCAGCTGTCAGTCGACTGCTGAGCTGGGAGAGTGTGTGATTGACAGAGAGATGGTTTATCTACTCCCGAGTTTCATCCCCCTCTCCACCGTGTTTGTGACAAACAATCGGCTTTGGTGAAAAAAAAAAAAACATCGCCCCATTCAGTAAAGATGCAATCCTTTTTGCTCGCTCTTTGTCTTCAGAAAAGGTTACTGTTCATTTGATTTTTAGAGCCGGGGCATACTTAATTTAATGACAAACGTAAGTGGGTTGTTAAACTAATGCACTTTTTCACTATCAATGGCAATGTTATTCTGAGCGCTCGGCAGAGTTTAAAAACAAGGCAACCGGCGGTAGTTTATTAGTTTTGCACGTCCACTACACATTTTTCAAGGCACGAAGTAAACGTACATTAACTGTTAGCGTGACTATACGTCTGGGTTTATTGTTTAACTTTTCGATACATACTTCTTTCTACAAGTTTATTTGTCTATGCTTTAGTGAAAGAAAATTAAAATATGACTTTAAAGAGGTGCAGTTATACAGCTGGATTCAATTAAAAAGTGATAGAATTTGCGGAGAAAACAAACAATTGTGTGGCAGCAAGGGAATTTAAAATGAATGAAAAAAATGTTCAGCATTGGTGAAAACTATCTGCACAGTTAAAGCAGTGTCCAAAAACTAAATGTACAAATAGGGGAAGCCCAGACAATGGCCTGAACTTGAAGTAGAAGAAAAAACGTCCTTGAAAACAGCAAAAATGGATTTGCTGTTTCCCACGGCACAATTCGAATTTTTGCTCTGAAAAAAGCAGAGTTTTGGAATAATTAATTTCAAAGCAAGCTCTGGTTGGTTGGTGTACAAGATTTATGAGGAGGCACAATTTTGTATTGAGGCAGAAAACAAAATTATCGCAACGTTTACCAGAGGAATATGAAGAAAAGTTGTGGCATTTCACCCATTTCTCATCAGACATTGTCAAAAGAATAAATATAAGTTGTTTTGTATTGGAAATATGGATGAAACTCAAATGAATTTTGATATGCTGTCATCTTCAACCGTGAATACAGCTGGCGAAAAATCTGTCCTGATAAGAATAACTGGCCATGAAAAAAAACAGATTTACTGTTGCGTTAACATGTATGGCTGATGGTACGAAGCTAAAACCTATGGTCATATTAAAAAAAAAACTGCTCCAAAACAAGAATTTCCAACTGGTATTTTTGTCCATTTTCATGACAAAGGGTGGATGGATGAAGGAGAAATACTACTATGGTTGAACAAAGTTTGGAATTTTCGGCCAGGAGGGTTATGGAAAGAAAAATCTATGCTTATCTGGGATATGTTTAAATCCCACCTGATGGAAAATGTTGTTAAAAAAGTGAGAAGGGAAAATACTAATGTTGCTGTGATTCCTGGTGGCCTAACAAGCCTTGTGCAGCCATTGGACGTTTCTATTAATAAGCAGTTCAAAGATAACGTGCGAAGAAAGTGGAATAAATAGATGTTAGGTAGGGGAAACACATTCACTAAAGGAGGAAGCATGCGTGCGCCAACATTGCAGACATTAAGCGAATTTGTTTCACAGGCATGGGCAGAAATAAAAACAGAGACCATCATTAAAGCATTTATAAAATGTGGCATATCAAATGAACTCGACAGGACAGAAGACTACATTCTGTGGGATGATGATTTGGGAGACGAGATTGCCACTACTTCCGATGAAGTTGGGATGACTCCTGCGATGAAAATATTGGTGAAAAAGACTGGGATGAGCTATTTGGTTCTGATGATAGTGAAGAATTGGATTTCTATGGATTTTGAAGATATGTGCAACTTTAGTACAGTACCTCTTTTTGTTAATAAATTTATTTAAGTTCATTATAGTTGTCTAATGTTTCTCTTTTCTTCTAAAACTTCCAAGTGCCGATATTTGTTTAATTCAAGATTTTATTTAACCTGAAAACCTTTCATAATGCTGTCTTCAACGTTCATATGACACATGCCCACTTTCGTTTTCGGGATGCATTGATTAAGTTACCACTGTTCTGCAGGTTGTCATGCCTCTCTTCTCCCCCATCACTAAGCAGGGGCAGAGGTCTCCTTTTGCAATAGTCTGTTATTTTCCCTTCATCTCCCCCACCCCGCAATCAAGAATTGAACATGGTGCAACTTAAACTACTGGCTGACGCATTCACCTCTTGCCTCTGGGTGATTCACCAGTGGGGCAGTCAAGGCCATATCGACAGATCTAAAATGGACTTTGAGACATCCTTGCGAAATGAGTTTTTCTATTAGTGAATAAAAAAAACCCCGTACATTTAAAATCAAGAAAATTATTAGTAATAATTTTCTTCTGTACCAGTAACACCCGGAAAATGACTAAATATACAACTACAAATGAACTGATGGTGCAAAGGGCTAAGTATGCGCATTTCCATAAGGCATCAAAATTTTGGTTTTCAACCTATCAGAAATATTTTCCGTGTATAGTTCAACCCCTAATTTCAACCTAAATATTTCGTTAAAAAAGTCGACCTATACACGAGTATATACAGTATCTGGGCCTTAGAAAATTAGCAATCTAATAATAAAGTGATTGATTTAAGGATTTATAAAGCTAAATTAGTAGCTAAGGTGTGGCAAAACAATGTTTTAGAATCCACAGTAAAATATTGCTTTGCAAAAACTGGCATCATGGAATCATCTAAAATCGAAAAAAATGTGATGCCACAAGTCAAGCAATGTTGGAAGGACTTGCAGACCAAAAGTCAGGGAAGGAATTTCCTTTGATGAATTTCTTGATATCGACGAAGACATAATCGTTTCAGAATACCCAACGGATGATGACATAGTAAACTTACTTCAGAATGAACAGACTGATATCGAAGAGGCTGAAGAGAATAGGTAATGCAGAACTTCCTAAGCCTTCTAAAAATATAAATGTTTGCCGTATTTGATACAATACATCACAGTCTTCAATTAGTTGAAAAAAATTCTCTGACGATGTATTTCACAGACTTTTATGATAAATCATCATCGAAATTTGTTGTGGAGACATTAGAAAGTAAACAAATGTAAATGCATATGAGCACTACTACATAAATACATACATTTTTTTCAAGGTATGTTCAACACTTTTTCTTGTTAATTCTTGTTTTTAATTATCTGTATGAAAACTTGTACATAGTAATGTGTATGTAATTCATATTTACTTAAGTTATTTATATGAGAGCATTGATTAGGATATGTGTTTCTAAATACATTATACTACACAATACATACGTATAAAAAGATCATTTTTATGTATCAAATTTTTTTTTTGTGGAACCATCGACTTCGATATAAGGAGGTCTGACTGTATATATTATATAAAGGACTTCTAACCAATTTAGCCTCAGAAACACCATATTTTAAACTACATGGTGCGCATGAATTATTTTCTCATTTTGTCATAGCTATTTAGAATGTTTAACAGGTAAAACAACGTACCTCACAATAAGATTCTTCTTCCACTGCTAAAGCTGCATCTGGAACAGAATGATTAGGTGATCCAGATGAAGATGAAGGCTCAGGTGGGTTGGATGCCATGGAACTCACAATTGCAAGACATCAATGAAAGCTTAAATGAAAAGAAATGCTCTTAAACATATCTAAAAACACAGATAAACTACAAATCATTTTGAAAAATGGACAAAAATTAATGTGAGATTTTTTTTTTTTCAATTCTGCAAGAACTCATATAACACACTTTCTGACACTGTTTTTGTTCACACATTTTCTTTTTGGCTGCATATTATTTAATGCTATTAAAAATCTCAAGCAACTTTAATTTTCATCCTTTAATTCCTACTCGTACAACTTGAGTGTTCCGGGAACTGTGTTTGCTAGGTGGTGAGAAATGTTAGCTCTGTAGCACACCACTTTTGCCTTTTTCTTTCTCTCCACCCTCCATCAAGCACTGCCAAAACAGGGGCCAGGAAGCAGAACAGCTTTTTATTTTATTCCACAAAAGCAATTGGGCTGCCTATTTCTAAGTGTACAGAACTGATAAAAACTTTAATGATTAGGGAAAACTTTATATGCTTATAACATGGCACTTTTAAATTTATCAAACCTTGAAAATTTTATGACACACACACACACACACACACACACACACACACACACAGAGAGAGAAAACATCGAGTTTTAAAGTTTACTACTTGATATAAGTAGTTACATTAGTGGCCCTGAAGGTTACTGAACTTTTCCAACAGCACAGCACTACTATAAGCATATAAGATACACCTACTGTAAGCTTATAAGCATATAAAACTACCATTGTCTAAAGTATATTTAATATCAGATACATTATTAAATATACTGTCCTCCTGGTTCATGCAGTAGGGTAGTATATTTAATAATTTATCTGAAGAAAGAACAAGAATATAAAGACTAATGTGGTGGTGGAATCCCATCAAGGCCTATATCTTACATTTACTAAGTTTGCAGCAAAAAAAGAAACTGTAGAGATAAAAAAACTAGTGACTTCCTGAATGATCCAGATGATCAACAATTTTGCTAAACATAATTTTACATTACAAATATAATTAACGAAACAAAGGTGCCACAGTTTCACTCTTTCCCATGCAGCCACCTCTTCAGAAAACTTGAAAATTAAATCTCCCTGGAGTGAGAACTGAGAACACTCACCTCCTAATTTCCGTTAGAGCATGCTATCATTACGTATCCCAGAAAAACGAAGTTCCATACAACTGAAACTCAGCAGACATAACTTAGAAATCTAAATACCATTCAGATAGTGGTATAAATGAGTGGTAGGCAATGCACGTAACTAACAAAAAAATTAAGAAGGTAGTGTAGAACACACTTCTTCAGAAGGTAGTGTAGAACACGCTTCTTCTTCAGAAGGTAGTGTAGAAAACTCACATAACTTAGCGTGTTCTACACTACCTTTTTCTTAATCAGATAGTGGTAGCATAATCAAACAGAAATTGGGAGATACAGGTTTGGTTCCTGCGCCAGGATAATGTAATTTGAAGTTTTCTGAAGAGGTGGATGCAAGGGTCACCTCAAGTTACCTAAATGACTAATTTATCTGAATGTGGAACTTTACATAATGTGAATTATTTAATGAATACCTATGGACAATTGCAATGAATATTACATAATTGTGAGACATATTTAATGGCCATTTCTGGTTGAAGTACGAAGGAAAATTCCTTTGTAAGAGAGGAGGAACATGAGCCTTCCAGATATAAGCAAACAAGTTGTCAGAACCACAATATAATTCATGCAAATGCAAGAGACAAACAATTAAGGAAAGATCTCAGTACCTAATGATTCTTGGAATTGTGAAAACTATTGTTAGGCTAGCTTCATGACACAAACTAGTGCCAGGGAGTCATTCTATGTACTGCAACAGGAAATGTTTTACAACTGTATTTCTGATTCTGTGAGGTATTATTGTGACATGCCATTTCTAAGAAGAAAAAAAAAAGGAGTGGGTGAAAACAGGATCTTTGGGGCATGCACGTAATGAAGACCAATTTTGCATGCCTAATTGTTTGGTACAGCCCCAGGCCAGAGAGTTAAGTTATATGCTGATGCAAGGAAGAGGAGATGCTTACTTTGTGGCTGACGAAGATTCAGTGTCATGCCAAGAACACAGAGTGGGAGAGAGAGAGAGAGAGAGAGAGTGTTCAAGCTCTCATTACAACCTGAGGGTATGTGTAAGAAAACTACAAAAGTAAGGGAAGCCAGTATCAGGGCCAGGTCACGGAGTGGCCAAGCCAAATATGCTCAGCTTAATGCAGCATTTGACGTGAAGTTGATCGATTCATTAATAAATATCCAGTTAAGTTTCAAAAAAGTCTAGTAGTCTATTTATGTCTATTTTATTGGACAATGAAACACTTTTTAGCTGCCTTGGTTATCAGATTCATTTTAGAAAAGATGAGGCAGTGGTTTGCTAGTTGCAGATAAAACAAATTTCAAGTTGTTAATGATACTTTGAACAAGTATATTGAAAACTGCTGTACAAGCTTTTGGCACCAAAGCTAGAGGTAATGGTGCTGGCCTTATGGTGGCTACATTGGAAACCATGGGACTATGGCACTTTTGGGCTGATAATGATATTTGTATTGCCTTGCATTCCTTGTATTTGTGAAGAATTATTTCTTCAGGGGAATTAGTTTCCCATTTATAAATAAGATAACTTTACATGATACAACTCTTGAGAATCTTGACTGCTATCACTAAACCTCCATCACTTAAGCCACACTTACTTAACAGATTCTCATGATCCACTGGGTTGTAAGAAAACATACTGTACCAACTATCATAGCTTCATGATTGAAACATTCCAACATTAACAAATGTGAATGAGATAGCACAAAAGGAGACTCCCGTCCTTTTTTTTTTTTTTTTTTAAGGGGGATATCAGCAGGACTTGCAAAAATATCACAAATGCCTGAATTTTAAAGCGAAATTATTCCACTTTAATGTACAGTAGAAAAACCTATGTACCACAGAAGAGACATAGAAGTTGTTTGTGTATGGAGGGGGGGGGTGAAACAAGAATTGTTTGGATCATGTGAGTAATATAAAGAAAAATGTCAAAAAGGTGAAGAAAAATATTTGGAAATAGTTAGGCCATGTTGAGAGAATGACTAACGATATGTTAAGAGAATTTATTCGATCCAAGTGGCAGGGTTAAGGAAGGCAAAGGTAATCATGGGAGAATTAGATTCAGGAATGCCTGCAAGAGAAAGAAAGATTTATTAGTATGAAGTGCAAAAGGCCTTGTGTGGATGAGAGCGGCTATGATTTTTTTAGGAATGGCCAGACATTAGGCAATTTTATTTATTTATTTGCCACTTTGACTTTATACCATAGAAAAGATGTACATAACCAAAATGGAAAACATTTGCTTATGTACATTCATTACTGAACAAAACTTATTGTTCAGTAATAAAATAACATAATCAAAATATGATAAAAAAATAAAAAATGTGTAGTTGGTAAAAATATAACTTCACCAAATTCTAGAAAAGCAATGGATCTCTGCCCCCTCCCCCGCAACCTCCCTGCCAGCGCCCAAGGCAGTGTAAGATGTGCGATGGATATCACTGAATCACAAGGTGAAGGTGTTCGATATTTCAAATCCCACATAGCTGGAAACTTTGAATTGGCAAATGACCTTGTTCTTGCTTTGAGAAGAAAACCATGAAATCTTGAAGAACAACTTTGTAGTTAGTATGTGTG
The DNA here is from genome assembly GCA_039090855.1 of Macrothele yani. Taxonomy (NCBI): domain Eukaryota; kingdom Metazoa; phylum Arthropoda; class Arachnida; order Araneae; family Macrothelidae; genus Macrothele; species Macrothele yani. The sequence goes on along the minus strand of CM076994.1, from coordinate 68,787,150 downwards.
CAATTGTTTTTGTTTTGTTTTTTTGCTCATGTTTATTTTGCAAAAAAAAAAAAATCTTATTAGCAGCATCAGTTTTAGGGTGAACTAAAAACGCACAGCAACACAAAAGTAATGATTGGGTGAAAAATGTTACAATACATTGGGTTCAACTCTAGCTGAAGTTAAATAGGCATCTCTTCTACACAAGGCAGCAAACATGTATGTCCTAAAGAGTTTCATATTTGATAACCTTCCACCATGGCTAAAATTCACAGAGAAAGTTTTCACAGGAGCCATAAAAAACTGGAAGGTGGGGGGGGGGGCGTACAACTTACACAAAAATGCATTGCAAATTTTAGTACACAGATAGTTGTAACCTGAAACACAAAGCAACAACAAATTAGAGAAGCATTAAAAACCTTTATTGGATTCTAATTCAACTGATCCTTTACATTCTTTTTAATTCTCCATTTTATCTAGTATGCAGTCAGTAGACACTAATTACTCTTATAGATATCAGTAAGTTTTTCTTTTCATATAACCTATATATAAATTATTTCATTTATTTATTTTTTTTTTGATTGGAGGTTTAACGACCACCGTGAGCAACTCAATGGGCTATAAGCAGTCGCCCGTCCCTAATTTAGGGTCACTGGTTCCAGGGAAGGGAGAGAAACAGTGCCGTAAGACAAACACAACACCCATGCCTCACCGGGATTCGAACCCGGACCCCGTTCGGACGAATGATCAGAGGCCATCGCTTAGACCACTGCGCCACCGGGGCGGCTATTTCATTTATTCATTAACATGATTTGTGAATCCTTTAAGATGGTAAGATGGACATATCTAGTGATTTTCCTCCCTATACTTCCAATGAAAAAAATTTCAACCCTACTTCCTCAGCAAAGAAAGACTTCCCATACATCAAAATTGGCCCACTGATAAAAGTATATTTCACATGAAATCAACACAGAAAAATGATTTTCAGCCTTGTGTCTTTTGATTTTATTGAAATTTGGTATGCATTTAGATTGTTGTAAGAAAAAAAATCTGTTAAAATTTTGTCTCAAAAGCGCCATTAGTTCTTTTTTTTGCAAGACAATGAACTTTTAAGAAAAAAGTACAATTTCGGGATTACCACAAGTCTTAAAATAATGATTTCTCCATTTATTTTCAACTTACAGAGTTAAAACTGGTCTTGTTGGAAAGATGTTTTTATGAGCTTTAATTTGATATGTAACACATCAGGTCTTATTAAAAAAATATTTTCAAGGTCATTAAAATTTACCTTTGACCTTGAATTGCGTAAAAACTCATTAAAAAAATTTTTTAAACGTATTTTTAACACTGGATTGTTGCTCACATATTGTTACCACTTCATAATGGGTCAGCAAAAGGTTCTCAACTTATAAAATCTTGAAATACTGAAATAAATTTACATTTATTTCAGCTTTGAACAATGAGATGCTCTTTAACACATTGCATGCCACATCATTCATAAACAGTTTGCGGCCTTGTCAGTCATATATGAATGACATGGCAATGTAATTTATATGAGGATATGAACGCGTGGGCTCTCAAGAACATTTTGGTATACATGGTTTGGGAAAAACCGTAAAAATGAAAATCTGAGGTGACAAAATGCAAAAATCATATTTATTCTTTAGTAGGTAAACAAAAACAATTGTGGAATAACTTTTTTACGGGTCTTTTAGAGGTTATTTTTAATGAAAGTTGGTTGTCAAATTTTCGAACTAAAGCCTAGTTCGTCATCAGGACTATGTCATCCAGTGACATAGTCCTGATGACGAACTAGGCTTTAGTTCGAAAATTTGACAACCAACTTTCATTAAAAATAACCTCTAAAAGACCCGTAAAAAAAGTTATTCCACAATCACTATGAATAGAGGTGCCATAAATGCATTTACAACTAGGATTAAAAACAATTGTTTCTTAGAAAATTAAGGTTTTAAGGAAATACAACTCATTTATGTTTAATATTAAAACATTCCAAACCAATCTGTGGCTGTCTTGGACACATATCACAAAAGGTATACACCATTTTCGCTCGATTTCTGACTTCTTCGCGATCAGCTTCTCCTTGAAGTTTTGAGTAACATAGACTACATTTTCTTCAAATCTTTTTACCATTAGCATTAACTCTATCAGACAGATGGTGATAGGAACCTACGGAAGTTCTTGGTCTTTCATGCTGTACTCGTCCTGGTATATTCAACAAATATGTCACCAAATTTTCTCGGAATTCATGTATTTGAATTTTCTTCTTGGTTGCATGTTTGTATAGGACCCAAACATTGACAACCGCTGTTCTTAAAAGGAATTCTATGTCGAGTTTCCTAAACCATTTTACTCATTTATGTAGGGTTGTAGCGTAAGAAGCCATTTTATCCAACAGGTCTATTCCTGCCTTACCCTTATTGTAAGCTTGGATAGACAAGAGTTTCTCTGCAACCTTTCAAGGTTTACGTTTTCTAGCTGTTACTGCTGGCCCATTGTGGCTAGTTGTAGGTTGTGCAGTGGCTGTATTTTGGCTTACGGTGTGTGGTACCAGCATGGGCGCATGTTTTGTTGACAGTAGTCTAACATCTCATGTGTCTTTCCACTTCATAATTACAATACCATTTTAATCTTCCCAGGATATAATTAAGTATAGACCTAGCTAGTTCATAGCTAGTATAATAATTGTCTACATATAAGGTGCTACCTTCATTCAAAAGTTCACCACATAGTTCAAGACAAACAAAACATTTTTAGCCAATCTGACTTCTTGTTGTCCAGTTGCAGATTTCCCAGAATATATTTTCAAGGCTCATGTGTATCCTTCAATGGAGCATAATTTGAAAAGTTTAATGCTGTAGCAGTGTGCTTTGTTTGGTATATATTGTCTAAATATTAGGCACCCTCTCCATGGTACTAGGGTTTCGTTTATCACGATATCTTCACCGGGGTAAAATAGTGCTTGGAATTTTCTTTGCAAGATATCCATTAAAGGCTGAATTTTTCCAAGACGTTCGCCCCTTTCAATTGTTTTGTTGTTGTTGAAGTGTAGCATACTCAGCAATAACTGAAATCTATTTCTCGAAAATAACTGAACGTGGAATATCTAGTCGGTAAATGCCATGAGTTGCCCAATAATCTGGCAGTGTATTTAGTCTAACCAAACCCATCCATAGTGTCAATCCTAGAAATTTCTGTATTTCAGCTACATCAGTCGGTAGCCATTTACTGAGGCGAGCATATTTTCTCGGCACTCTTGATGCTATGGCCTATTCCGCAAATCTGTTAGATTCAGTAACAATGTGCTCTATAACCTCGTCATCTACTATTAGGAAAAATGTCTGCAGTAGGGAGATTTCTGCTGGTAGAATTCTCTCCATTTCATGGACACCAGTGAAGGGAAATACTTTGTGCTGTTGTGACATATATTCTATTTTAACTTTCATTTTTAGTTCCTTTTTCTATGTAAATTTGAGTTTGTACTCTTTTGCACTATCCAAACTTAACGTGGTATATTCTCTCACATGAATGAGGTTTGGCAACGTCCTTGAGGACAGTACGTAAGTGACGTATGCATGTTGATAAGAACGAGAAAAGATATATATTTGGTGATGCAGTTGTTTTGGGTGTGGAGATGTTAAACCTTTGCTGAAATTATTGATTGTATGAAAGATATAAAATGACTAAGCAGCAGATGTGTGTGTGTGTGGTGTGCCTCACTGTGATGTGTTTTGGATTTTGTAGACAGCTATGTGATTTCGTCTGAAGTGGCTGAACCAATAAAAGGAAGTTTATGTAAGTGAATTTGCCTTTTGCATATGTTTCGTTTGGACCAGATTAATTTAAAGTGAGCTATCCGGTGCAACTCGTGCATCAGATTCACATTTAATTCAACATTTTCTCAGTCAGACATTTGGAACTTAGAATAACAACAAATCTCGCATAATGTAAAATAGTTACGTTATACCATCCAATATATTCACTCCAAACAGAATCCATTATTATTGCTTCATTGTCTGATTGAAACTCATCCTGATCATCCACATTCTCAATTTCTTCCATAGCTAAATCCTGGAGAACATTATCAATATCGTCTTCATCATCATAAGGGACTGGTACTGGCGAAGAATGTGGTTCCCATCCTGGATCCCACACAGAATCATCTAAATCATTGTCTGAAGTACTACCATTTTCCAAATCGATTTCTGCTGCAATCTTTTCCAGCTCGGCTTGTGTCAAACTGCGACAACGTTTTGACATATTTACAAAAGTACATAAAAACTCGTAAAATGCTCATTTGAAAGTTCACTTATACTAGAAACTTGTAAAAAAAACTATTCACTTCAAAGTTTACCAGGTAAAATCTGCAACAAAATAGAAAGAAGCTATAATAACTGTGTCATGTGTATTTGAATGACATGGACGCAGGCGGAAAAAGACGTAAAAAAATTCCTGGGAGGCCACGTAATTCATATATGAATGACAGCAAAATCTCAAAATTAAAAAGATGTTTTAACTATGAACAAAAAAATTTTCCACGATTAAAATAGCCAAATTACGGAAAATCACAAGTTGGCCCTGGAGGTTTATTGCTTTTTCATATCATTTGGCACACTATGCGTTAAACATGTGCAACAGACATTCACATAGGAATGCTTTACAGAAAGAATGTATTTTATAGCACACACAATAAACTAGACTGCTGTTTTAATATGTACTTTAACCTAAATTTTGAATTTTAATATGGAATTTAGTAAATTTCAAAAAACAATATTTTACAGAATGCAACTCAGCAGCAGCAGAATTTTTTATTTTTTTTAAATCATGCTAACAAATTTTTTCTTATTCATTTTCCTTACTCAGTTTTATTTTTGATTGACACCTAGCAATTTAAATTCATAAAAACTGCATGCAATGTTTTTAAAACTTCTACAGATTTGAATAATGTGATTTTGTGAAATGTATAAAGCCTAGGGGAAAAAATTGTGGGTTAAAAATATTACAGTTCTCCTTTACAGTTTATGCTTAATTTTGGTTTCAAATTTCTCAGTGGATTGTCACTTTTGGTTGTTCATTCATAATCTTTCACTGGGTAGGTAGTTGCTTTTGGTTTCACATTTTTGAGTGGGTAGTTGCTTTTGGTTGCACATTCTTGAGGAGGTGGTTACTTTTGGTTCTGGTTCAATGAACCCTGGAAGTTTAAAACTTGAAAAGTCCATGTAACACTTATCAGAAAACTTTAAACTTTCATCGCCCTGGAGCGGGAAATGAACCTCGCATCTCCTGTTTACTGGTCGAGTATGCTAACCATTAAACCACCCAGGACAGTGAAGTTCCAAGCAACTGAGACATAGGAATCTGAAAGTCCTCAGATTTTTGGTAGTCGAAGCATCCCTACTTCCTCATAGCTCTTTGAATCCAATTCCCATCAGGACAAGTGTAGGTCTGAGGTCACCAGTACCACAAATAAATCAATGAAGGAAGAAATATTCTTCATAATACATGAGAAATTGACAGATTAAAAAATTCTATCGATTATTGAATATTCTGTCGATTTTCAGACTATTTGAATATTCTGTCGATTTCCCATGTATTATGAAGAATATTTGTTCCTTCATTGACAACTGTAGTTTTTACCTTTTTCAGCAATATCTGATGATATTTCTAAATGACAGATCCAGTGGTATTCTAAACTGTATTTTCTATTTCTCTGTTGGGTCTGCTGCTCAATATAAGAACAAAAAGAATTTTATTAATTGATGTTCTCATCAGGAAGACTTTGGTGTTTCATCAGAGTGGCATTTTAATGCAACTTCACATAGAAAAAGTGTCTGTGGTGGACTGTCTGGAACCATCAAACATCCAGCAACATGTGCAAGTTTACAGCATCCTTATATGTCACAAAATTATGACTCCTCTTCAGTTATATGAGTGGGCCAAAGATACTATTTTCAAACTTGCAGTTTTGTTTTTGTACAAGCAAGGAGTATGATGAAGAAAAAACACTTTTAAAAGAACAATACAGTAATGCAAAGGCAATCCCAAGAGCACACAAGTTTCACTTTTTCATACCCATTGTTAACAAAATTCAAGTGAGAATATTCTCAAATTCTCCAAATTCAGCTGGTAACTAAAGCAACATCAGAAATAGAGCTTTGTAACATTGAGGGTATGTCACCTGCACATATGCAGAAAAATGGTGGGTTGGGTGTGTATTGAATGCATACAAAGAAACTGATGAAATGAAAATCAGTTTTCTTTATTCCAAATGACCATTACCAACATAGTATTATCCTCAAAAGCCAGACATTTTACTTGTGCATAATACAGATATTTTTGAAATTGTAAACGTAAGATCGGCCACTGGGAGAACATACACTGTGTATACTAGGGGTGTTCAAATGAAAAGGTACGAAACATCATAAGAACGTAACCGTTAACATATTTGCCTATGCCGCTATGGGAGAACGTAGCGACACATCTAGGGATGCGATTGGAGTCACCGGCGTGGATCGGAGCATGCGCGGGCGCCCGCATGCACAGGAGAGAGCAGAGGCTCTTATAAAGAGCGCCGTCCAATTGACGCGGCAGTGCATGTGAGGACAGGATGGCGTTCACATTGCAAAATTCGACGATTGAGGAGCAGCGAGGTGCTATCCGATTTCTGACAGCGGAAGGTGTTAAACCGGCCGCTATTCATCGCGGAGGGTGTGGTTCTGCTCCATGATAACGCGCGTCCACACGTCTCCAGGGTCACACACGCGGAACTGGCCAAGTTCCAGTGGGAGCAGCTTGACCATTCGCCCTACAGCCCGGACATGTCGCCCTGCGATTTCCATGTGTTTGGTCCCCTGAAAAAACATCTGAAAGGGAAGCACTTCCACTCGGACGACAACCTCAAGGACGCTGTGCAGGACTGGGTCTCGTCACGGCCACAGGAATTCTGGGAACAAGGAATCCTTCAGCTCGTTAATCAATGGGATCATTGTGCTATGGCCTATGGTGTATACTTTGAATAAAGTCTTCATTTATACCCACAGTGTCGTTTCGTACCTTTTCATTTGAACACTCCTTGTACATGATCTGCTGATGGTACAACTACGACCATCCAGAAATACCAGTTCTTGCATTGCTGACTACGCACTACTTCTGAATATGCAGTTCACTTATGATACCTATTTTTGCCACTGCATTGCGTTTGAACTATTACACACTTCTTTTGTTTTGTTGGGTTTTTTTTTTTTTTTTATCAAGAACTTGGTATACTTTTCAGTACAACTCATGTAAGGATTCACTTATCACATCTTGCTATAAAATTTAAACTGAGAAATTGAAAGCATCTCTTCTTAGGGGTTCTTAATGTTTCTTTAGATCTTACTCTCTAAATAAATCTACTTTCTGAACTGTTTAACAGGTAAATTTACCTTTAGTACCCCCCCCCACGGATAAACAGTAGTTGCATCTAACTGCAGAATTGTGACTCACTAGTAAATTTAATTCCTATTCAACCCATTGCTGTCCCAGCATGAAATTTTGACATGTACAAAAAATTCTTGAGAATTTCAAATATAATTTATGTGAAAGTTTTAAAAAAATGTTGTTTTTTTTTAGAAATTCAAGGTCAAAGATCAATTTTAATGACCTTGAAATTTTTATTTCATGCCATGTTTTATATCAAATTAAAGCTCAAAACAAATGCTTTAAAACAAGATCAATTTTACAGCTCTATGTATAAGGTGGTGAGATATTGCTATTGGGGGGACCGGAAAGTAATGTCGTTTTTGGAAAATAAGAGAAACACTGTTTGTAACAAAGGAAATTTATTTCTTAATCAATTATATAACCGCCATAATTATTGATCACACCTGCCCATTCTGAAACCAAACTTTCAATGCCGTCTTTATAAAAAGACGTTGGCTGTGATGCAAAGAAGTCCGTGAGCCACATTTTGACATCAATATTGTGGAATCTTTTCCCATTAAGAAAGTGCTGTAGAGAACTCAACAAATGGTAATCAGATGGTGCAATGTCAGGGGAATAAGGGGTATGGGCAGAACTTCCCAGCCAAAATCTCTGATCGTCTGATGCGTCCGTCTCGCAGTGTAAGGTCTTGCGTTGTCATGCTGGAGGATGATACCTTTTCTGTTGGCCAGTGCTGGATGTTTTACAGTAAGAGCTTGCTTCAAATGGTCCAGTTGTTGACAATAGAGGTCTGCAGTTACAGTCTGTTTGGGTTCCAAGAACTCAAAGTGAGCTATGCCAGCGGTAGTCCACCAAACACAGAGCAAAACCTTTTTGGGGTGTAGGCCTGGTTTTGGTGCAGAAACTGGTGTCTGACCTGGAGAAAGCCACTGGTTTTTGAGCTTGTTGTTCACATAAAGAACCCACTTTTCATCTCCAGTGACAATTTGATGAAGAAATGGATCCTTTTCCTGTCAACTGAGCAAAGAGTTGCAAATGGTGGAACGCTGAGGTTTGTTGTCAGTAGTGAAAGTTGGTGTGGGACCCAAACTCCTTGTCTATAGACCTTCCCTATCTGCTGCAGGTGCTCTTGAACAGCAGACCATGATGCATTAAGATGTTGGGATAATTCATCAATGGTTTGACGAGGATCTGCCTTTACAGCTGCATGCAGCAGGTCACTATGCAGCTCCGTGGGCCTTCCTGCACGAGGGGCATCAGAGGTGTCAAAATTGCCCAACCGGAATTGGGCGAACCAACACTGGCACTTGCAGACATTTAACGCATTCGGATAAATAGCGCAAATGTTATTGGTAGCCATGGTTGCATTGTTCCCCTTGTGAAATTCATACAGCGTACAATGACGAACATGGCTCTCCTCAGGTTTCATGTCACTTATTTTGTTCTGAAAATCTGGAAGACAAAAACGCCTTCATAAGTAAAAGGCGAATAAATCATTCACTTGTACATATACTTACTTTACGTTGAACGTACATAAACACCTCACAACTGCTCACCAAACTTAGCCTCCCAAAAATGACAACCCCTCCCCCCCCAATATAAAAAGGCAATGTAGCATGCCTAAAATTTTAGATTTTTTGTAACTTTGAAGGCCCACATAATTTCAGTAAATTGTACAATCTCTAATCTTTGGTAGAATTTTTTTCTTACAAGGATCTAGCTTTGATTTAAATTTCATCAAAATCAGAGAACGTTGGGTAGAGTGCTGTGCAGAGTTGCAGAACATAGACATACGCGCACATGCTCCACGCAGATAGTTTCCAAATTATTAGCAGATTTTTAACATCGTTTTTGCTTGTAGATTGAAAAAAATATATATGTTATTTACAATTTTCTTTTAGTTTTAGGGGTCATTCCATGGAGATTCACCCAGGTGTTGTGCTGCATGATTTTATAAAAATTTGAAACTTTGCTCATTTAATTGATTGAAAAATGGCCAAAAATAATTGAAAAACAAAAAAAATCACCCCCCCCCACACACACACACACCTCTGTAGGTTGCTTCAAAGAGATGGCAGCCGCCACAATTTTTAGGATATTGAAGCCTTTCCGATATTTCTGATATCTCCTGAACCAAAACAGAGATTGGAATGATTCAAAAATGGTTTTGTTAAGCATAAAATGAGGATTCTGTAACACTAAGAAAATGTTCAGAAATCAAGCACATTCTTTAGTTACAAGCCATTTATACATTGATGATCGGATGCGGCTTTTGTCTTACTTTGTAATTTTTTTATGAAACACAGGAAACATACACAAAGTTGCAATTCATACTGTAGAAACCTTGTCCCTTGAAAAATAAAACAAAAAAAAAGTCCTGAAATTAGGTACCCCTTCGTGCTTCCCATCCATTACCCAAATTTGAGAAAAAACACACTTTCCTAATTTTTGAGGTCTTATATCTCTGGTGGGGTGAGATACAAAAATCTGAATTTTTGTGTACATAACCACCTACATAACGGCTATTAACTCACAAAAATTGGTTATTGTGTTCAGCCTAGTTTTTGATATACAGGGCTTGCTATATCAGGGAAAATATTGTTATTGGTACATTCGTAATACTTGTTTACAAGATATCAATATTATGTTACATTTTTTTTAATGCACACAAATGAAAAAATTAACAGTTAGCCATAAAAAATGCTCCAAGAAAAATCTGTTAAATAAATTTGGTTCTTGTTTTCAGCCTAGTTACTGAGATACAGTAGCTCAAACAAGGGGAAAACTCAAAAGAAGAAGAAAAAGTGGAAACTGTAATATTACATTAAATTTATTTGTCTTATGTTTATTAACATTTTATCAAATTACTAACATTTTATCAAAAAAAATGTTGCATTTTTTTATTTGCAAAAGGGTGAACATTTTTATGACCCAATATCTAAAGCTACATGTGATGCAGCAAAATTATTATAAACACTTGACATGTTTAGACAATGCAAACAGCAAGGTTCAGGCAGGCAAAACCTGTCTGAACATGCCTGTTCCTGGCTTCATTGACAGCCAGTAGAAATCAGCATGCTCAGACTTGTTGGAAAGTGTCTTAACCTGTACATTCAGAGTTAGCCACAAATCAGCTGCAGTCTGCTGCTTGTCTTTGTGGAGTGAACATGCTAGTGGTGTGCTCTGTAAGCTCATGTTATTTTAAAGTGTGAAAGTAAACTTTCTTATTGTTATTTATATTACTGGATTACTTTTAAACTTAGATCTTCCTGTTTAGGCTTTTAGACTGAGTTCTTAATGTTTCATTCTTAAACTGAATTCATTTAATTAATATGGAGTGTGCTGTTGGATTGTGGTGCAAAGAGCCTTGTCATAAGTTAAGTTATGGTCAAGTACCTAACCAGGTGCTACAACTTACAGAGCTTAGTGAAGAGGACCAAAACCTTCTAAAGCTCAGGACATGGTCAGAGATCACCTCTATTTGTGAGTATCATAAGAAAAAAATTTTACTGAAATTTCACCACCTTTATGGAAATAGCTGATGTGACCCACTAAAAATTCACGAAAATTCAGCTAAAAATAAAAAAAGGAAGACCAGAGTATCAGGTTTTCTGAGAATAATAACAACTGAAATTAGAGAACACTACAACAGTTTTGTGTTTTCAATACCAGGGAAAGCTCTTTGTCCTCCATGTGTTCTTGCTCTGAACAACAAAGCAATGCAAATTATTATGATGACGATGATGATTTTAGGCCTGCAATTCAAAAAATGAAAGAAATCAATACGACCTGCTCACTCCTGCATATCTCTCCGACTTGCATTCAGAAATTGCTATCAAAACGAAGAGCACAGGCTATAGTGGCAAAATCTGAAAAGATAGCACGTGCAGCTAGGAGAAAATTGGCACTTACATTTGAGAACGGAGAATTATCTGATGACAACAGTGGCGCTCATATGAGTACTTTTTGGGGGGGGGGTAAGAAAAATCCTTACCTCCTTCAAGGCTGTCAAACATTTTAGTAAATGTACAAGATACTAAAGCACAACAAAAATAATTGATACAATCAATCATTAATATCTTATTATTTTTAAAAATGCTTTAAGAAAAGGTTTTGTCTATTTTAGTGTTTTAAATTTATACAAAAAAATGACAATGACGTGAATGAGTTAAGTAAAGCGGATGAGTATGGTTTACTACAGCTCATAAGAAAGAAAAAATACAAATAATCAGTCTACTGCACAAAGCTGGTGCACTGCTCATATCTGTGAATAATTTAATTGCACAGAATGCATTGTAAAGAAAACTAAAAAACTTGTGAAAATAATTGGTATCCTACCTGAAATTCCCAAGCCTGCAAAAATAATTTTTAGTCCTGAGATAATTCAGAAAGTCATACAGTTTTATACAGATGATGAGAACAGCAGGGTTTGCCCTGGAGCAAAAGACTGTATTTCTGTTCGAGACAGTGAAGGTAGAAAGGTTTTGAAACAAAAGAGACTGGTCTTGTGTAATATCAGAGAACTGTACACAAACTACAAGAGCATAAATCCAAATGACAAGATTGGTTTCTCCAAGTTTGCCTTTTTGAGACCGAAGTGGTGTGTTCTTGCAGGAGTAAGTGGGACACACTCTGTGTTTGCCTTTACCATCAGAACTTGAAATTAATGTTGCATGGAACAAGAATGAATATTTCTTACAAAGACTCACTGGAGAGTGTTGTGTGTAACATTGAGAGTGAAGAGTGTATGATGAAAAAATGCCTCAATTGTCCAGAACCAGATGTAATCAGGAATATGCTTGAAGAAATATGTGAGGGATCTTTATGAACACACTTTGACTTTCCCTCAGTGGATGAAAACAGACAGAACAGTGATGGTTAATGTCTGCCTTTCATCAGATGATTTCACTGAAAAGGTAATAGAAAAAGTGATGGATCTCAAGAAACACCATTTTGTAACAAAACAGCAGTCCTCTTACCTTAAAAGTACAAAAGAAAACTTAAAGCAAAATGAGTGTGTAATCATGGGCGATTTCAGTGAAAACTTCACATACGTAGTCCAAGATAAGGTACAATCTTTTCATTGGGAAACTGATCAAGTTATTCTCCACCCTTTTGTGGTGTACTTCAAGACCAATAATGAAGTCAAATGTCAGAGCTTCTGTGTGGTGAGTGACCACTTGTCCCACAACACTAATGCTGTCTTTACCTTCCAGAAGAAGCTGCTGCCAGTAAAGGAGCTCATTGGCCCCCATCTCACCAAAGTGTTCTACTTTTCTGATGGTGCAGCCAGTCAGTATAAACATTATAAGAACTGCTGCAATCTGTTCCGTCACACGGTTGATTTTGGGCTTGATGCCGAATGGCATTTCTTTGCCACTGCACACGGCAAGAACTCATGTGATGGGATAGGAGGTACTGTCAAACGTCTGGTAAGGAAAGCCTCACTGCGAAAAACCTATGCATTGGCCATTTTTACAGCGCAAGCTCTTTATGAATTTTGGGTTGGTAATATTCAAGGAGTCTGTTTCATTTTTGTTGAAAGTGCTGAGGGGTCCTTGCTCTGGAGAATACACTTGAAAAGCATTATAGAAAGTTCAAAGGAATACGTGAGATGCACTGTGTTATTCCTATCCCAACAGAAAACAAAATACTAAAAAAAAGAAAACCTCAAACATCCATCGACTTCAGCGAACATCAAGTCAGTTGCTTATCATCAGTTGTGACTCCAAAACAAAGAGACGATATTGCATGCATCTATGGCTCTAACTGGTGGGTTGGACGTGTATGCGACACAGTGGATTTGGAATCCTACAAATTTTTACAGTCCTCCCGGACCTGCCACGTTCTTCGTGCTTAACAATGATGACAGGACATTAACATGGATACCAAACAGCAAAATCCTGAAGATCTTGACACATTTGAGTTCTACACTTCAGGTTCTCACAGAATCTACAAAATTGATGAAAAACTGAAGAACGAGATATATTCACTCTAAAATCCAGAGACATTGACTGTTTAGAGTTATAAATGTATTATAACAGATTTTTCTTGGAGTATTTTATGGCTAACTGTTAACTTTTTCATTTGTGAGCATTTAATAAAAATATAATGTGGTATTGATATAATTTAAACAAGTATTATGAATGTACCGATAACAATATTTCCCCTGATACAGCAAGCCCTGTATATCAAAAACTAGGCTGAACACAAGAACCAATTTCTGTGAGTTAATAGCCATCATATAGGTGGTTATGTACACAAAAATTCAGATTTTTGTATCTCACCCCACCAGAGATATGACCTCAAGAAGAGTGGTGCCACCTTCAAGAAAGTATCATAACTCGACTGAAGTAAAGTTATTGATTTTTAATATATATCAGGAAAGTTTTTTTGCAAAAAACACCAATTGTACAATCTACGTTAAGATGTTTTTCATCAATGGGCTGATTTTGATGTATGGAAAATCTTCTTTCGCTGAGGAAATAGGATCCAAATTTTTTGCATTGTAAGTATAGGGAGCAAAATCACTAGATGTTCAGCTTAATCAGATACAGATGTCAATGCAACATAATTGTTACAATTTCACATCACATTTAAATAAGTAACAAGCCAAGCATGCAAATTCTGTTGAGATAAAAATCACTCTTTCTTTGTCAATCAAAATGCACTTTGTCTCTTTGCTCAAGTTACATTTAAGATGGTACAGCTTTCTCTTTACTGATCACACAGTACTGAATGTGTCATATGGATCTCATTGACACAGTTTCAGTTCTGTCAGTCAGTACATATGATCCTTTAAAATAACTTCAAAATCTCACAAATTATGCTAAGAAAAAATACCTTAATCAGAAATGCATTCTTGAGGTCTTTTGGCTCAGACTAAGGATTAAGGTGGTAGAGTGTTTTCATCACTGACCATATGATAGCAAATATGTCATCACAGCCAATTTTACAGACCTCGTCATATATTAATGTGCCCTTCTGTTTTAATCTTTCCACATCCTAAATGAAAATTTTACAATATTCTGTAGAAAAAAAAAAAGATGTATCAATTACAAATGTGCATACTTATTTTGCTTGAGGAGGGTCACTTAGTTCCAATTACGGCTAAAGGTGGTAAAGGTTTTTCTTCACTGATCATATGATAGCAAATACATCACAGCAAATCTTATAGACCTCATCAGCATAATTTCTTTAAGCTTCCTCATGAGGAATTTCTGACGCCAATTACAGGGGTCATGCTGCCGATTGCATTTTTCACAATTTGCAAAAAATATATCACTTTGGCGATGGAAAAATAGTTTGTGAAAATATTATTACCTTTTTTGTACTAGGCCTATAACACTTTGGCAAAAAAAAAAAAAATTATTTGGTGAATGGGTTGGCGAAAACTTAAAAAACCAGAGCGACTGCTGAATTAGCAGTTTTTACATCTATGAAAAAAGAAATGATGGAAAATCTTACAAATGGAATATGCAAAATATCAAAACAGCAAGGATGGGTGGTATAGAGGAAGTCAGAAGAGAAATATGTGCAATGTAAATGCACTGGAAAATAAATATAATGGCTTATTTAAGTAAGTCTATTGATTTACTTAAGTGCTATTTTTTGGGATATTAGGCATCAACTCTATCAAAATAATGTAGATACACATGTGTTGACAACCCAGCCTGTATTTGTGGTACCTGCTAGTTTAAATCATAATTTCAATTTGCAAAAGAAAAAAGAAAAATAATTCAAGATACATTAAACTTTGACCTTAAACTTTTTTCCAAATGCCACCGTAATTAATAAGTCAGTTTAGGTGGGAGTTCCGCTTTTTTGTTGTTGTTGTTTTTCGTAGTCAAAAATGCAAAAAAATCGGTATTTTGAGCACACTGTACTTCGTTCAAAAGTACAGTGTGCTCAAAATACCGATTTTTTGCATTGTAGCTGATTTCACCTCATGGTTCACATGAGGTGAAATCAGCTACAATTTGGTATATTTTCAGTTCACATACAATCAACTAGTTTACTGATTTTTATAAATTTATAAAAACCTGAGATGAATTTAATTCTGTTTTTTTGGCGATTTGACAGGGGAAAAAAGTTATAATAAGTAATAAGTTTAGCTCTATTTATTAATTGGAAAATGACACATCCTTAATGCATTTTTCAGGAGTAAGTGAAATGTAGCTTCTGAAGCTACATGTGTTTCGACTAGGTGGGAATTTTTTTGGAATAAATACATGCTTGTGCAGGCATAAGAAAATTTACAGTTCTTGAACTGTTCGGAACCTTGCCCTGGAATCAGTACACATACTCATGTAAAAGTAGTTTATTATTTATTACTGGAGGAGTGGCAAAATGGCTGTTTTGAAATCCAAGGTCAAAGTTTAGTATTTGACATATTTTACCTTGCAATTTTTTTTTCACAAAACTCACTTATGTTGCCATAAAATGAAAGGTGATTTCAAAAGCCTTCAAAATGCTACTAAAATTAAATTTCAAGGTCAATTGTTATGCTCTTTTCGTGTGAGTGAAAGAACCAACTGGAACTGTCAGCTGTGAGCTGATCCAACCCACCCCACACTGATGTACTTTAATAATTTTCAAGACTCAAAGAAAGCAATTTAAAGGACTCAAGTGTGGGATATGGTGGACCTACCATACTTAAGAAGGCTGTTCTACCACGGAATCAACCTAGAACTAGTAAACAGTGTATAAGAAAGAAATCTCTATTGAGTGTAAGACTGGCGTATGGAATACTGAAGGAATAAATGGAAACATGAATAAAGTGATTGAAGAAATGAATAAACATAGATTTGGATGTGTTGTGTGTAAGTGAAACTAAAAAGGAAACAATTGGGACAGAAGTAGTGAATGGAATGGTGAATGTGTGGTCTGAAGTGTTGGATAGTGTAAGAAGACAAGCTGGTGTAGGTGTGATTTTAAGTAAAAACATGAACAATTTGATTCGCTATAGCTGCACAAGTGAGAGAACTCTTTCGATTTCAAAATTAGGGTTAAACAAGTAATCCTTGTTGGTTGGGTATATGTGTCGAAAAATTTCAAGAGTAATAGTTGCAACACCGTCTTGACACGTTGGCACATTTATTTTAAAACACAAGCTCTTTGGATTTGTTTGAAAGTGAAACTTCAGAGACTAGTAATTGTTGTAGTATACATTCCTTGTTACTCATAACTTTCTGATAGGAAGGATAATTCCTGGAATGAGCTGAAAGCTGTTTTGAAGTAGTTTGGTGTTAAAGAGAAAGTTATTATACCAGGGGATTTCAATGCTAGAGTAGGTGCTCAGAATGAGATTTCTGATAATGTTCTGGGTAAGTTTAATGATCCTGGTGTGAATGATACTGGTGAAAGATAAACTGAACCCTGCTTGGGAATGGATGGTGCATATTTCATATTTAGTGGGTGAGAAAATCGGCAGTTCACACGCCGGTGCCAGGTTACAGCATGATGGAGATGGGCAGTTTCCAAAAAGAACTGTCTGTGCTGATGGCCAATAAATATCACTCAAGTTCTTTCTTATTTATTGTTTTTGTAATGTAATTGGAATAGATATCATGTGCAAAGTATTTGTACGGGCGGTCGTAGTGAGCGATGGGTTTGCCTCCTCGGCTCCATGGCACACACAACAGCAAATAGGGCCTCTGTGAATCTTGGAGAGATGTAAGCTAGTTCTGTGTGACATTGGCAAAAAGACCCCAAGTCACTGGGTTTTGTTCCAGAATCCTTAGGTTGAATGACCAACTGGAACCCTCAGCTGTGGGCTATTCCCCCACAGTTATGTACTTACCCGATTAAAAAGACAAAAAGAAATATTAAGAATGACTCAAGTGTGGGATATGGTGGACCTACCACACTTGAGAAGGACGGTCCACCACGGAATCGACCTGGACTTTCTAAACGGCGTATGAGAAAGCGATCTCGGCTGAGTGAATGTAAGATTGGTGTATGGAATATTAGAGGTATAAATGGCAAGATGAATTAGGTGATTGAGGAGATGAATAAGTATAGACTAGATGTGCTGTGTGTAAGTGAAACCAAAAAGAAGGAAATTGGGGTAGAAGAAGTGAATTGCACGGTGAGTGTATGGTCTGGAGTATTGGATAATATGAGAGGACAGGCTGGTGTAGGTGTGATTTTAAGTGAAAAGATGAAGAACAACTTGATTCACTATAGTTGTGTAAGTGAGAGAATTCTCTGCATTCGTTTGAAAGTGAAATTTCAGAGAATTGTAATTGTTGTAGTGTATGCTCCTTGTGACTCTGAACCTTCTGATAAGAAAGAATATTTCTGGAATGAGCTAAAAGCTGTTTTGAGCCAGTTTGGTGCTAAAGAAAAAGTTATAATAGCAGGGGATTTCAATGCTAGAGTAGGTGTGCAGAATGCAATTTCTGACAATGTTCTGGGTAAGTTTAATGATCCTTGTGTGAATGATAATGGTGAAAGATTAATTGAACTCTGCATTGAGAATGGTTTGTGTGTATCTAATACATTTTTCAACCACAAGTATATCCACACATATACTTAGGAAAATCGTACTCTTGGTCAAAAGAGTGCGATAGATTTTGTTGTCTACGATCAGCATTTGAAACACTTAGTTGTTGACACCAGTGTGATGAGAGGTGCGGATGTTGGTTCTGATCATTACTTGGTAGTGTCACGAGTGAAACTTAATGTTGGTTGGAAGAAAAGGAATAGGAAGAGACCCAGGATAGAAAGAATAAAGGTTGATAGGCTCCTTGAAGATCATCAGCAGTATTCTGACTTACTCAGAGAACGACTGAAGGATCTGAAGTCTGGTGAGAGAAATGTAGAAAAGAAGTGGGAATGTTTTAAGAACTGTGTTGTTACTGCTGCTAAAGAGGTCTGTGGCACCACAATAGTGGGTAACAATAGAGGTGATGCTTGGTAGAATAGTGAGATTGAAGAGGCAGTAAAGAGAAAGAAGGAAGCCTATTTGGGGATGTTGCAAGGTAGAGTCTCTGTGGATGAATATCGCTATAAGAAGCGTGAAGCTGCTAAGCCACAGTAAGGCAAAAGATAGGAAGGAGAAAGTGGAAAGGCATGAACTGGCTTTTTGGAAAGATAGGAAGTCCTTCTAAAAGTACATGAGACTCAGGAAAAATAGGGGAAACAAAGTTGTAAGTTGTGTGAAGAATGAGATTGGGGAAATGATATGGGAGCCCAATGAGTTAAGTGACAGATGGGGTGAATACTTCTGTGAGTTATTAGATCAGGAAAGCAAAGATGATTCTGAGACAGATGCAGATGATGTCACAATGAGGGATGAAAGCACAGGTGGGATCTCAAGAGAAGAAGTGTGTAAAGCTCTAAAATCTCTTCAGAATGGTAAGGCTCCGGGAGTTGATAGCATAACTGCAGAGATGTTGAAATATGGTGGTGACTATAATTGACGGGTTAACTGAAATTTGCCAGTTGCGCTGGGAGTTAAGAATGGTCCCTCGGGATTGGAAGGATGCTATTATTGTTCCCTTGTATAAGGGAAAAGGTGATCAGACTGAATGCAAGAACTATCATGGTATTAGCCTACTGAGTGTGCCAGGGAAAGTGTTTGGTAAGGTTGTTATTGAAAAAGTACGAGGTCTTACATCATTGAAAGTGTGGGATGTTCAGAGTGGCTTTATGCCTGGTAAAGGCTGCACTAACCAGATTTTTGCATTATGCACGATGATTGAAAAGTATCTGGCTGTTGGGAAGAAAGTTTTTACTGCCTTCATAGATTTAGAGAAAGCTTACGACCGAGTGAATAGGACACTTTTGTGGAAGGTACTGAATGAATATGGTGTTACTGGGAATCTACTTAATAGTGTAAAAGCCATGTATGCTGGTAGTAGAGCTTGAGTACGAGTGAATGGTGTTTTATCAAAATGGTTTTCCATTGGTGCAGGAGTTAGGCAAGGTTGTGTAATGTCACCATGGCTGTTTAATATATTTATGGATGCATGCATGCGTGATGCCAAAATAGATAATAGTGGTTTATGTCTTGGTGATATCCATGTTTGCAGATTGCTGTATGATGATGACACTGTCCTGTTGGCAGAGAGCAAAAGTGAGTTGCAGAGTATGTTGACTCGGATGCACGAAGTTTGCATGAAATTCAAACTGAGTATAAATAAGGGAAAACCCAAAGTTATGATGTTTGAGAAAGGAACGGGTAGCACTGAATGTAATGTAAGTATAAATGGCACTGTGATTGACCAGGTGAGTGAGTTTGTGTATTTAGGAACCATGTTTGACAGAGAGAACAAGTTGGATGGTGAAATCAGTAGGTGAGTGAATTCTTCTTTGAAAGTCATAGCTGCTCTGGGAGGTTTTCACAGGAATGATGGGTTCACTAGAGAGTCCCGCGTGGCTGTGTATGAAACAGTAATTGTTCCTACTCTGATGTATGGCAGTGAAACCTGGGTACTGCAGAAGAAACATAGGAGTCGTTTGTGTGCTGGAGAAATACGTTACTTACGTGGGGTTTGTGGCAAGACACAATCTAGTTGTGTGAGGAATGAAGATGTATTGCAGTTGTGTGATGTGAAGCAAAATGTTGTTAGCAAGGTGGAGACCAATATGCTTCGGTAGTTTGGGCATGTTGAAAGAATGAGTGATGAAATGCTTACTAAGAAAATCTTTTCAGCCCAAGTGGCAGGAAGGAAAGGCAGAGGAAGGCCAAGGAAGACATGGGTGGATCAGATTCAGGAGTGTCTGCATGAGAAAAAGATTATGAGTATGAAGTATAAAAGATCTTGTGTACGGCGTGTAATGGATATCAGTGAAGCACAAGTTGTATGTCAAGATCGCTGTAAATGGAGAAGTTTGATGCGACAACAATAAATAAAAATATCTGGAAGTTTGTATTTCTTTTTAGAGCTAACCTCTGAATCTCAGAGAACAGCTTAGTGATATGTATGTATGTATGCAAAGTATTTGCCACATCTGAAAGCAAGAAAAAAATTTGGAACTTTTCCTGCAGTTTCCCCTCAACAGTACACATATTTTATATATACATACATATATTTTTATTGAATGTTGAATGACCATTGTGAGCAACTAAATGGGCTATAAGGAGTTTCCTGTCCCTAATTTAGGGTCACTGGTTCCAGGGAAGGGAGAAAGCCAGTGCCGTAAAGCAAACACAACATTCATGCCTCACCAGGATTCAAACCTGAACCCATCTCGGATGAACGGTCATAAGCCAGCACTTAGACTGCACCACCAGGGCGGCACATATTATATATATAAAGGAAATTTTTAACAGTGAAGAAAAATAGTCTCTGTAAGGTCATTTCCTTGTTACAACAGAAAGGTAACTAGCACAGGATATTGAAGGAGAGCACTGAACAGCTCAACCCCCCCCCACACACACACACACACACACTCAGACACACACAAACAGGAGAACTTTCAATGATTAAACACGGTCGAATTCTAAAAACTACCAGAATTTGACCCTAGTTTAGCTACTAATCATTGGTTGAACATAGAGCCTCATAGATGGAAATGATTAACATAATTGTGAAATATACTATTCTATGTATCAGACATCATCAGAGGTAAAGTAACTTTTTCAATACAGTATGCATACAGTTTGTTTTTATTGCACCATTTTTTCTTACATAGTCGTATAACAAGGACACTGGCTGGCTTCAAGTAGGATAGGAAGAATTGTTTGGAGAACTGGTACAATGTTATCAAGGACAGGTTTTTTGCTGTTCCACTGCCCTCGCAGAAGGAATAAAAGTTTTTTGTTTCCACAGCCATGATATCAAATGTTTTTCAAACACAAGTATATGCACACTTATACTTGAAAGAATAGTACTCTGGAGCAAAAGAGTAATAGATTTTTTTTGTTTACGATCAGAATCTGAAGCTGTTGTTGACACTAGAGTTGTATAAAAAATAAAGCGTATCTGCGTACACAACCACTGAAACAGAAAACCTCCTGCAAAACAGCGAAGCACGAACCATGGTAACAGTAGAATAACTTTTAAAAAATAATTAAAACAATTATTATTAGAACATTACAGATTCCAATGAAAATAAAATAAGTACATTACAATTAATTGAATGTTTCAATGTATGTGAAACGGACCTTTACAGTAAAATATTGAAATATGAACTTCATAAAAGCAAGAGACTAATTGAGGAAAGTTTTTATATCCAAAAAAAAAAACAATTCTGTTAATGAACCTTCAAAAATTATAAATAGTATTTTCAACAACTTAATTCAAAAATAGTAGACTTACAAAATACATAATGAAAAGATTTTAATTTAATAACTGGCAACTGCAAAAGGAACCTGGCAATAACATTTTATTCTTTCTGTGTAAACGAAACTTTTGATACAATTCCTATGCACTGAAAGCAGGCCTTGATAAAACCTCGAAACTAGAAATGTCTGTAAAAACAAAAGAAGTCAGAAAATGTAAAAAGTAATTGAAAGTTCAAGTTAAAATAGAATTAAGTACAGGGTGGGTGAGAAATAACTCCCTATTAAAAAGTGTTAATAACTTTTTTGAAAAATCACAGCATTTGGATGAAATAAAAAATATTGTGATTCCTAAACTGGTAGAATTGTATTGCTAATTTCTGTTTTCATTTCAGAGTGATAACAGCAGCCCAGAATGACCCAACGCCTCACACTGCGTGAACATGCCCAGATTGCATGCCATTACGAAGTGTGGCAGTCTGTTGTGCAGGTGCAAAGATGGTGGTGCAGTGTTCACGGACCTTGTGCTTCAGTTGATGCCAAAACCATCAAGAACTGCATTCTAAACTCACTAATGCAGGATCTGTAAGAGATACTCACAGAAGCTGCTGTCCCTCAACATCCAGACAGGAAGAGAATGTGCAAGCTGTGCAGGAAATGTTCACCCGAAGTCTGCAAAAGTCAACACGCCAGGCTGCTTGTGAAAGCGGTCTATCCCGTCACACAATATGAACTGTTTTAAAGTAGTGAGACTGGCGTCTTTGGAAGCCGCATTATTGCCAGGAATTATCAGTGGAAGACTGATTGTCGGATGGAGTTTGGAGAGACCATGCTTGCTTGGTATGCTGACTGGCCCCAGTTGTTTCACAACATCCTTTGGAGCAACGAATCCGTCTTCCATGTTGGAGGATTTGTGAACCGCAACAATTGCTACTACTAGATGCCAGAGGATCAAGGAAACATTGTTGAAAAGATGCAAAATTGGCATAAGGTCACAGTGTGGTTCAGCATGACCTCCAGTCAAGTTACGGGGCCATTCCTTATGCAGGACACAATGAATGCAGATCACTACCTAACCACGCTTCAAGAACATGTGTGGCCTACAATATCCACTTGGGACAACTTCAATTATCTCATATTCATGCAAGATGGTGCCCCTTCACATTTTGCACGCACTGTTCGTGAGTGGCTCGACTTCCAATTACTGGGATGTTGGCTGGGTCGTCAAGGTCCACATGAATGGCCAGCAAGAAGCCCTGACCTCACCCCATGTGACTTTTTCCTGTGGGAGTGGGCGAATAAAGAAGTTTATCGAACAAAGCCAACAACTTTGGATGAGTTGGAGGAACGCATTTGGCATGTTCTGGTAGACATACCACGTGAGTTCTTGCTGAAGTCAGTCGAAGATGTTCCCAGACGACTGCAAAAACTTGTGGACAATGTTGATGGCTATGTGGAATTTTAACACTGTAGTAAAGTTATACCATTCTACTGTGCAATTTAAAACTTGCTCCAATAAAATCGATCAATTAGTATTAAAGTTATTAAATATTTCTAATAGGGAGTTACTTTGCACCCACCCTGTATATTAATCTCAAAAATCTTAAGTGCTTTAATTGCTGTAAATAACATTTTTTTTTTTTTTTTTAAATCTACAAGCAAGAACTATCTGCAAAATCCACTAATAATTTGGAAACTACCAGCGTGCAGCATACATGCATATGTCTACATTCTGCTACTCTGGTTGACGCTCATGTGATAAGAGGTGCAGATGTTGGTTCTGATCATTCATTACTTGTTAGTGTTATGAGTGAAACTGATTATTATTGGAGGGACAGGAGAATAGAAAGATGCCAGTGGTGAAAATAACAAAGGTTGAAAGGCTTCCCAATGAACATCAGCGCTACTCTGAAATACTCACAGAGGGATATGGAAATAAAGTGGACATGTTTTAAGAAATGTGTGGTCACTCTCACTGAACAGGTCTGTGGTACTGCACATGCGGGTAGCATCAAATGTGATGCTTGGGTGGAACAGTGAGATTAAAGCAGTAGCAAAGAGAAAGAAGGAAGCTTTTTGGGGATGTCGTAAGTTAGAGTTTGAGGATGAATATCACTATAAGAAGTGTGAGGGAGCAAAGCTGGTTCATCAGAGTAAGGCAAAAGATAGGAAGGATATGGCAGAAAGGCATGCACTGGCATTTTGGAAAGAGGAATACATTCCAGTAGTATAGAAGATGTAGGAAAAATGGAGGAAACAAAAGGTCTAAGTTTGTCTGAAAAATAGGATCAGAAAAATTATATGGGGGCTTAATAATTAATGTGGAAGATGGAGTGAATACTTATGTAACTTTCTCTTACGTAACTCTGCTTTGAGTTATTAGAACATGAAAGCAAAGGTGATACGGGGGCAGAAGCAGATGATGCCACAGTGAGACAAGGAAGCAGGAGAGATCTTGAAGGAAGAGGTTTGTAAGGCTCTAAAATCTCTTCAAAATAATAGTGCTGTGGGAGCAGATGGCCTAACTGTTAAAATATGGTGGAAACTCTGCAATCGACTGGTTAATTGAATTTAACACTTAATCCAACATCTGATATAGTTGGGTTTTTTTCTTCTAGGAAATATTTTATTTAAAAACGCAAATTTTCAGAGCAAACTTCTTGAGGCAGTGTTTTGTTGTCACTCTTTCTCCATCACTATTGTGGTTGCGGTTAACCCCCGATGGTTATGGTTATTTTTCACCAAATCTTGCCAGATGTTAGGCAGAGACAAACCTCTGTGCAGTCATTGATGATTGGAATTCTGATTTTTCTCAATTTCTATTCCTTCTTTTAATTTTCTTTTCTGAAAGTTGCTTTGGAAACTGATGACTTTTAAGGGAATTCCAGTACATATTGTGACCAGTTTCTGTAACATGCCTATCTAATCCTGCCTTGTTGGAGCAATTTTTTATAGGCCTAGCTGCTTTACATTCTGCTATTCAAGTTTCTAGTCTGAGACCTTGAGAAACTTCTAAATTTTTCAGTTAAGAACACACAACAGCAACAAATAAAATTTACTAGAAAAATTACTTATCACAAAGGTTTATTCACATCTTTAAAGAGAATAAGTAAGAAGTATGATATAAGACTAGCTCCAAGTTCAGAGAACAAAGTTAACAAATATTTCCCAAAGATAGTTCAAAGAGAAGATATTTTTAAAATGCAAGGAGTGGTCTATGAGGTAAAATGTAGTTGTGGATTATCCCACATAGGAGAGACAGGATGTACAGTAGTGAAACCTGGGTACTACAGAAGAGACAGAAGTTATTTGTTTGATGGAGAGATGTTTTACTTACGGGGAAAAGATGTTGTGGCAGGACGTATTCTGATCACGTGAGGAACGAAGATGTATAATGTGAAGCAAAATGTTGTTAGTAAGGTGGAGACAAAGATTCTGAGGTGGATAGACCATGTTGAAAGAATGGGTAATGAGATTATCACTAAGGGAATTTATTCAGCCCCAGTAGCAGAAAAGAAAGGTAGAAAAAGACCAAGGAAATCATTGGAGGACCAGATTCAGAAATTTCAGCATGAGAAAAAGATAATGAGTATGAAGCACAAAAGATCTTGTGAGAGACCTATGATGGATATCAGATCTGAGACTGCTGTAAATGAATGGAGATGTTTGATATGTCACCAGTAAGTAAAATCTAGTTCCATCAGTTTTTAAACTTTAATGTGGCAGATGATTTTTCTTTTTTCTTTTTTTTTTTTTCTTTTTTTGAGGAATTAACCTCTGAACTCTGAATTTTAAAGAATGCAGTGGGGAGGAGAAGAGCAAAAATATTAAAAATTGGCATCTTGAGCAAATTTTTGAATACATCAATTGAACCATGCAATAAAATAAGCTGAAATTTGGTATATAGTCATTTCTCATGCAGGCTAACTAGTTTACCAATACTTATAAAAATCCAAAATAGTGAAGTAAAGTTTTCTATTTTTTGGTTGATATGAGATTGAAACAACTGTTTCACCCTGCTGAAACAAATGTGGCACATTTCACTTTTTCCTGAAAATAACATTAAGGATGTGTCATTATCCAATTACTTAACAGAACTTATATTTAATGGAATTAACATACTAATCAATATATTTTTAAAAAATCAAAATTTATGGGTGTTAAGAAGTATTAAGAGGAACGACAGTTGGGCCTGTTACCTCAAATTTTTCAAATATACATATTAAATTATAATTGCTATTAAGGTCTTTTTGCTCAGTTTATGATAAAGGTGGTACTGCTTTGTCTTCATTGACCATAAGATAGCAAATACATCATCATAGCAAATCTTGCAGACCTTGTTTGTCCAAAATAAATTATTCAAATACCATAAAAAGAACTCTCAGTGAAACGATGTTATAGATAACATTACTAAGATGAGATCAAGCTGATCCAACACCTGTGCTAGATTTTGTCACGTCAATTCGTCACCAGGCAGCGTCAATTTGTCGACCACGACGATTTGTCGCATTTACAAATTTTGGTTACATACAAAACGCATGCAGGAAAACGTACCATTTCGAACGTCTCCTGCCGTGATCATATTTATAAAGTTTGGACACACAGACAGGTTAGGAATGTTACGCTTTTTCTTTGGCACTAAAAATAAATTAATATGTCTATGTCTAACACCTATGCTTGGTCCTTTTTAACAGTTTTTATTCCATTGTGCTCATATTCATAAAGTTTACACACCAAGTCAAGTTAGTATTAGTGCGATTTTACTTAGGCATTAAATATTAATACCTCGGCCTAGGCCTTTTAAACAGTTTTTATTGCATTGTGTTCATATCTATAAGGTTTAGACACCAAGTCAAGTTGGTAATATTGCACTTTTACTGAGGCATTAAATATTAATACCTTGGCCTGGGCCTTTTTAACAGTTTTTAATCCAGGTGTAGCATCAATTCGTCGCATTTACAAATTTTGGTTACATACAAATCGCATACAGGAAAACGTATGATTTTTAACGCCTATTCACCGTGATCATATTTATAAGGTTTGGACACCCAGACAGGTTAGTAATATTGTGCTTTTTCTTTGGCACTAAAAATAAATTAATATGCCTAAGCTTAGGCCTTTTTAATAGTTTTTATTACATTGTGCTCATATTCATAAAGTTTACACGCCAAGTCAAGTTAAAGTACATTTTTCTGGACACCTGCATTTGTGGAAACGGAAATACGTCCCTGGTAGCACAGCCTTGCAATCTAACGTAGGCCCCAACACTGAGCCAGCGTCTTTTAGAAATAGAAGACCTTATCTCAGTTTTGGGCCTACGTTAAATTACCCGTAGGGCACGATTCCAACCGACTACACGCACAATATGCGCACATATATTCTGTAGATATTGCAGCAAAAAAATATATATATAATAATTGGGCTTCATAAAATATTTTTTTTACTAAGAGAAAAAAGGCTCATTTAGCAGAAAAATGGTGGTTTTCAGCCTTAAAGACAGCATAAAATGCTAATATTTAATATCAAATAAACTGCGGTATCTTCCGTTGTCCTAAAAGTGAAGTTTATGGGAGAAAATCTGTCGTAAAAATTCCTTCATATTTGCTCAATCAAAATAAACAGATTGAGAGCATATTTTTTACAACAAAGAACAAGAAAAGGGGAAAGTAAACAATATTTTCCAGGTGTTACCACTCCCATCTGTCTTAGGCTCTCAGTAGGGTACAGGTTATTGTGGTCCGGATTTTTTTGCGGATTAAACCCGGAAACTCAGGGGAAAATAAGAAGTCCGTATATTTTTGTATCTGTTAATATCATTCTTAGACTTTTAATTTAAAGTAAAGGAATTTATATAGTTTTTTCAGGATAAACCAGTTTGTAAAAGTAAAATTTAAAACTATATCTAGCCATTGGAACTTAAAAGCATCCTATTAAAACTACTTTTACCCTCAAAAACAATGCCAAAGCAATAGATTTCTTTTTCCTCTGAAATTCCCAGAATTTTTTTGGAAAGAAGCATAGGGCAGAACCATTGATTTCAAGATGAGAAAAGCAATGGATTAACAAAAAAGAATAAAAACCTTATGTGACATTAAAAACTATAATCACATAGTCCCAGGGAAATTCAAACATTTCTTTACATTGATGAGTTTTGGAATTTTGGGGTGTTTAACTGACTGCGAAATTTCAAGAAATAAGATGAAAAAAGCTCCTCCCTGAAAAAACGCTGAAGAATGTTTGTGGGACTTTAGCTGTAAACAAAATGAAATTAAATATTATACTGATTGATCACTACATAAAACATCCGTGAAAATGAAGAAATCTGATTACTATTAATTTGTTGCTGAAAGAAAACTGGCATATGCATGCCAGGCATAAACACAGACTACAAGCATGCTCGGTTGCTTAAGCAATGATATTACGACTTCGATCTGAGGGAGCCTCAGATATCAGGGGATGCTCAGCATGCCCAGATTTCTGGAAGGGCAGCTTAAATTATCTTTCAGGAACTATTTGTATACCGCAATTAGAGGTTTTGGAATAAGATGTTTCCATCAGTTAATATCAGCCAAATATTATTAAAAATCAAAATCAATATATTCAACACACACTCCTGAAATGTTGTGTTGAGTATATTATTTTTATCATCATCATCATCATTGTCAACCATTATCAATCCACTGCTGGACGAAGGTCTCCCCAAGTTTCCTCCACAACGGTCTGTCTTGTGCCAGTCTCCTCCATGTCACCCCTGCATACTTTCGAATTTCATCCACCCATCTCCCATGTGGTCTTCTTCTGGGTCTTTTCCTGTCCCTTGGAATCCAATCTAAAATTTCGGCTGTCCATCGATGATCTGTCCTTCTGGCAGTATGTCCAGCCCATTGCCATTTCAGGGATTTAATTCTGATCATGATGTCTTCCACTCTTGTCATTTTTCGGATCCACGAGTTCCTCTTCTTATCTCTCCTGGTTACACCAAGTATGCACCTCTCCATGCTTCTTTGAGTTGTCTGCAGCCTTTGTATGTCTCTTTTAGTTAAGGTCCATGTCTCTGCACCATACGTAAGCACTGGAAGGATGCATTGATCAAACACTTTTCTTTTAAGACATAATGGCATATTGCTCTTGAAAATTATGCTGTTTCTTCCAAAAGCTCTCCAGGCAAGTTTTGTACGCCGATTAATTTCTTCATCAATGTGACCCTCACTTGATATCTGCTGTCCAAGATAAACGTACGTGTCTGTTATCTCCAGCTTTTCTCCATCAATCGATAAATCTTCATTTCTTGTAAAAGCATTGAACATCACTTTTGTCTTCTGAAAGTTCATTTTTAATCCCACTTCTTTACTCTTGTCAGCAAGTTCCTGGATCATACTCTGCAGCTCTGATGGGCTAGTTGCAAAAATGACTACGTCATCAGCAAAACGAAGGTGGGTTAGATAATCTCCATTAATCTTTATCCCCTTGTTTTCCCAGCTCAGTGACTGAAAAACACCCTCCAATGTGGCATTAAAGAGCTTCGGAGATATGGTGTCACCTTGTCTCACTCCCTTTCCAATTTTTATGTGTGTTGTATTTTCAAACAGCCTAATCTTTGCACTTGCATTTTCATAGATGTTATTAATAATATTAATGTATGCATCTTCAATACTGCAGGTTTTCAGAGCCATTGCAACTGCTGATGGTTTCACCGAATCAAAGGCTTTTTCATAATCGATAAAAGCCATGCACAATGGAAGTTCATATTCCCTCGCTCTTTCAATTAGTTCTCTCAGCACATGGATATGATCTATTGTGCTGTAGCCACTCCTGAATCCAGCTTGTTCTCTCGGTTGAGCCATGTCCAGTGTTACCTTCAAGCGGTGTGAAAGAACTTTAGTGAAGATTTTATAAACTACTGATAGGAGACTGATAGGTCTGTAGTTTCCGAGATCCTCAATGTCACCTTTCTTATGTAGCAGGATCATTGTAGCGGTGTTCCAATCCTCAGGAATCTTTCCTTCATTAAGGCATCGAGTGAAAATTTGGGCGAGTACTGTTTCGATTTCTCCACTTGCTTCTTGTATGATGTCTACAGTAATTCCATCTTCTCCTGGAGCTTTTCCCCGCTTCATGTTCTTGATTGCATGTGCAACTTCTGCTGGAAGGACTGGAGGAACTCTGGTACTGGTATCTTTCATGATGTCTGGAGTGCATATATCATCCCTTTCATATAATTTGGAGTAGAAATCTTTCACTCTTGTCAAAATTTCGCCCTCTATTTCTTGTTACAGAACCATCTTCTTTTCTCAGTGCCATAATCTGTTTTCTTCCCTTACTGAGATGTCCCTTTGCTATCTTTAGGCTTTGGTTGTTTTCAATTGCTTTCCTCACTAGTTCACAGTTGAATTTTCTTACGTCTTCAGTGATACTTTTTCGTACTGTCTTGCATAGCTCTATATATTCCACTTTGGAAGTCACATCTTCTTTAGTTGTCCTCATCTCTCTTCTTTTTTGCATCAACATTTTCGTTTTTCCTGATAATTTATTTACATGCAACTTGTTCTTAGACCCAGCTAATTTTGTTGCTGTTTCCATAAGAGCTTTGGTTACTTTTCTGTTAACTTCAGAGATGTCCACTTCTTCCGATGTTAGGCCTTCTAAAGCAGAGAACCTGTTCTTCAGTTCCAACTTGAAGGTATTATGGTGTTTTTTAAGGTTGGTTATGTCAATAGATTTTGTTTGTCTTATGAGCTTGCCACGTTCAAGTTTAGTGTTGAGGTGCATCTTACATCTCACCAATCTATGGTCACTACCTGTGTTGAACTTGTTTAGCACACTGCAGTCTTCTATGACGATTTTTTTGTTACACATAATAAAATCAATTTCACTTGTCGTCCCATTTGGATGTCTCCATGTCCATTTCCTGTGTGGCTTTTTCTTGAAGAAGGAGTTCAAGATGAAAAACCCTTCTGCCTCTGCAAACTCAACGAGAGTATTTCCACGCTGGTTTCTGTTGCCGTGACCGAATTTACCTACTGAAGTTTCATTCTGTTGCCGTTGCCCTATTTTTGCATTGAAATCTCCCATAATTATTTTCAAGTGCTGCTTACCTTTATTATTTAGATGACAAATTTCCTCATAAAATTCTTCAATTTCTTCTTCAGGATGGCTTGTGGTGGGTGCATAAGTTTGAATAATCTGAGCCTGGTATCTTTTCGAGAGTTGGATAACGAGTCGTGCAGCTCTGTCAGAGGAACTTTCAACTTCTACAACTTTATCCTTCAGTTTCTTGTTTATTATAAATCCAACACCACTAGTTCTGCCAGTATCTGTCCCACGATAGTAGAAGAGATGTCCACTTTTCAGTTCGATGAGATCTTCTCCTTTTCTCCTTACCTCACTTAGCCCCACGATGTCCCACTTGATCCTTTGTAGTTCCTCTTCCAATTCAAGAAGCCTTGAATCAGAAGATAGGGAGCGTCCATTGTACGTTGCCAAGGTCAGCATCAGATGGCAGCCTAGTCCGGTCCTCCGGGGATTCTTAGCACCCTCTGCCTTCATGTCGCACTGGCCGCTGCCTTGGCCAGGTACATTCCAGCTGCCGGAGACTGAGGGCCAAGATTTAAGTTGTGGAGTCATTTTGGAGGGGTTTGGCCATAACTCACCACGCTGGCCAAGCGGGTTGGCGAGTGTGGGATAGAATTTCCTCTAATCCCGATGGTATAGTTATACCGCTATTGGCGGTCGTCAGAGCCCCTTTAGTAGAAATGCAAAGTTTACTACTGGGTAGCGATTAAAAATAACATATTTTTATTTATTTTCTAATTCACTTTAAAGAAAATTAGTGCATAAACACTCTTGTGAGTTTTTTTCTTTTTTAATCATGCCCTGCAGTTTACAAAACTCTACGCCTATCAAGCCAGCTATTGCAGCAATACTTTCTCCTTCACTTTTAGAGACAAGTCTTTTAAAAGTATGTTAATGCCTTTTAAATTTTGTTTTCGTTTAGTTTTCACTTCGGTAAATTTTGATTGTTTTCTCTCAATGCTTTCCATACAGAATGTTACATTTGAACTCCTACAAGTTTTCTCCTTTTGGATTGTGACTGACTGTCAGTCAAATTTTGCAAACTAATATGAATACAGGGAACAACGGGCCATGGAACTTGAAAGATTTGACTGATTATGCACAGCACATGCTGCTCTCGTTAGTATTTACTACGTCTATGCAGTCTACCAATGTGTTATATTCAATGATATTACGACTTCGAAATTTCTATTGTTATTCTAAACTGTCAAGTCAGCGATTATATGGCTAAGGTTCAACAGTGCTAAGTTTTCGCCTGTACTACGCATAAATTAAATTTTGTGACATCGAGGACCTAATTTTACATTACTTCAGTAGCTGATTTATTTTACAGTAGTGTGCTCAAGTACCTTAGTTCACCATATTCGATTGTCTCTTTTTTTACTTTCTATAGTGCAGTATGTTGCTTCTGAAACACAACACATGGTAGAAATTTAAAAAAAAGCTAGCATTTTTTTTATATAATGGTGAAAACGCCAAACATTTCATGAGAAAACTTCCTCTCCTTTTACCTTTCCCCACACAGAAATTCTTGTACATCGCCCAGTGATCACTAAATAGTTTTTGTTGCAGGCATGTTGAATTCCCTTTTGATAAAGACCAGCAAAGTAAAACATCGATCTTTCATTAGTCCCTCCAGAAATTTCTCGATTCCATAAAATACCCACAGCCATACAGTAAAGACATTTGTTAAATTTCCGCTAAATAATTTAGCATGCAGCTTTTTCGCTGTTTCGTCAGACTTACCATGGAATATGTTTTGTCTGGTATTTGTATACTTACTTATACAATGGAGGACCAGCACTTAACAGTTGTGCAGTTACATGCTGTCCTTGCACAGCCAGTAAATTGCAAATTCCATAATGATTGCAGATAATGATAAGTGCATTTTCAAAGTGCTCTTGAAATTAATTTGTACATTCTGAAGCCTTCATTTAATTGGGCGAACCTTTAATTACATTGGATATAATGAAAGGAGAGTTCCATTTATTGGCATTAAACTCCTTTTCACATGGAAAACAGTTTATAATGAAGTACGGAGAACTAGCCACATTCAATTTCAGGGCCATAAAATTGTTCTGAACAAACAAATATCGTGTTGCTATATTTCGTTCTACTTGAGCAACTATTGTTCCCAAAACATTTTTTTTTAATATTTGTTTTCCAATAAGAAATTTAGTCATTTGCATGATTTTCGGGCCGAAGACAAAGCAGAAAACTGGCCACAAAAACTTTAAGGGGCCGTATAAAAATTGTGTTTTCGACCGCTTTGTGGCCACATCCCTAGAGGTTGGTTATCTGAATCACATAAAGTTTCCGTAATTTCATATTTTCCTAATGATATTTAATGTAATTCTTTATAAAAAAAATTTATAATCTAGAACTCAACAAAATAATTAAAGAATTTCACGGTTTAAAACTACAAACTACTGCTCGACAAATTCTCTGCGGGCATGTGCAAAATCAGACTTACTTGTCGGGGGGGGGATTAATACGACAAATATAAAGGATTTCTGATCCAATCCGGAGGTTTTCAGCATTTACTAACTCAGCTCAACAAATTCTCTGTGGGCATGTGCTGGTGTGTGTGGGGGAGGGGGGCTCAGTACCCAACAGGTTTTCATGCGTTTGCACGCGCCGTCAGATAATTTGTTGGGTTGTATTTTGTAAATGCCAAAAATCACTTGATTAGGCTACAAATTCTTTACATTTTATTTTCTCAGTCTTAATCCTCTAGGCGGTGTAACATTTGGAAGATTCAATGACAACTTCTGTAGGCGTCTATCACAAAAAAAAAAAAAGCTTCCCTGGGCGTCCTGTGTTCATAGTTTTTTACTCTCTGAAAGTGGCCGGCAATTCTGGGCTTGTGCTTTTTTCCCCAGTAGGAGGCGTGGCAGGTCCTATGGTCATCACATTAACTACAGCTTTCCACAAAAACACGAACGCTTGTGGTTTACGCCTGAAGGTCCGTTCTAGAAAATGGGAACAATAAATAACCAAAGTCCCTTAGAAGAGGGAGCTGCTTTGCTCTTTTTATCCTCGCCTCTGTTCTTCAGAAAACTGGTGCAGGAAACTTTATCATCAGTTTTACTCTTAAAGTTCAGTTTCTTTTGAATTAGCCCTGAACGGTCATGGAAACAAACGAAAACCTAAGTTATAACAATTTATTAAAACGAATGCTCATGTAAATGCAATCCTTTTCTAACGATCAGTAGAATTATATTCTACGAACAATTCTGAATTATAGATTTTTATATTGTTGTCACTTTGAATGAGGTTTTTTGTGAAAATAATACGGACATATCTCTTCTACGTTTCTCTTTCATAAACGAACGAATTATTGAGGAAAATTTTGAACATGTTTAAATAAAAACCACGTGGTTTTTGATATTACGTTACAGTCTGTAGGATTGAACTTATGTGCCTAAATGCTCGACCTTCTGACTTCAAGTAATGGATGGAATTTAAAACTATATATTCTCGGGGGGGGGGGGGCAATTATTCCCCTGATTGAAAAGTTTTCCCCAAAATTAAAATACAATTCTCATCTTGACTTAACATAGAACATTTTCTCGAAATTTATTTGAAGTTCTCAATTCAATTCTCATTATAGGGCCAAGAAACTGCAATTTTTATATGACCCTTAAACTTTTGTGACCAGTTGTCCAAACTTCAATCTGGCCAGCTTTGTCGGCTGCTTAGTTGAAATTAAAACCTTTCTTAATGAAATAAAAAAAGACCATGTTTTTAACAGACGTAAGAGATATCAGTCGACAGGTGACATATTTTCGAGAAGTGGGTATTTTTTCGGTGGGCATTTTTCCTATTTTTGAGAAGTGGAAATTTTTCCATGGGCATTCTTTCATACATTCTAAAATACAGTTGTCTTGCATCCTTGAGGACTCATAAGAAGTGAAAAAGCTTAGGTCTAATTTTGTTAGCAAGAAACCCCTTTGCTGAAATGTTACAAATAATGCCCAAGCACATCTTTTGCCTAACAATTTAAACAGTTACTCTCATTAGACGACCGAAGCAAGCTTTCTTTATTGCACTAGTCAGCGCTAACCTGTTCTTAAAAAATGCCTGAAACGCATCTAATCATTACACGAGCTGAAGTAAAATTCCATACGCACATCATCCTAGTCGTAGTTTGAAGATGTCAGTCCTTTCCCGGTGCATCTGAATGAATGTAAAAGCTTTTGCCATTTTATTCGATATCTACAGAAAATCACCGAAATAAACAAACACAAGTTTACCTAGAATTTGTATATGTAATAAAAATTCTTTAATGCTGAATTTTACTAGCTTTCTTATCCTTTTATTCTTTCCTGAATGAAAACACTGACAAACCTAAAGAAACGACCATAAAAAATTGTTTGAAATAATTATTATGCATCAGGCAAATAGAGTATATATTTTCTTTACATACCATACCTATATAATGAAATTTGACAGCATGACACACAAATTTCGAGATGTTTGCACGAGAGCCCCGCATACAGATATTTAATATACTTTCATTCTTACGCGGGATTTCTTTTATGCATAAGGGATTACGTTTCATTTGGTATAACTTCACGGAAAGGAAGTTTTCCAAAACATTTTCCATTACAAAATGTGTGGGGGAAAGGGGGGGGGGGGCAATCATCCAATATATATGAAACAGCTTATCCTGACTCAACACGAATATACACTGGGTCTTTACACAGATATCTCTACCGATCGAAAGGCAAAACGACAGGCGTGTTGAAAACTGCCACATTGTTTTTTCTATTCTATACATAACATTTACCAGTATTTCATTACTGCCGAAAATCTTGTGCACGTTTTCTCCATCAAATTGGGAATTTCTTCAGTCCTATTATTAGAAGCAGAGATATATTTCCTTATGAAAAACAGACAGACTAAGTATAGGAAGAACAGAGGTGGGCAATACCATGCTTATGCCTTTCTCTATAAATCACAAAACGAATTTCTTCGCTCGGGCCATCAGAAGCAGAGTCTGAATTTCTGCGGATGGACAGACCGACAGATAGACAAAATGTGAAATTGATGGATGGAGTCAGAGATTTGTGATATCTCAAGCTCACGTTTTTCCCTATAGTACAGAGAAAGAATTTCTTCAATCCGATAATTAGAAACTGAGATGTTGTTTTTACTGACGGACAGACAGATCAAGAAAAGAAGCGACAGATACTGATTGGAAATACCATACCTTTACTTATAAGTCACAAAACACATTTTTTTGTTTGGACCGACATAAGCAGAGATGGAATTTCTGCGGTCAGGCGGTCTGACAGACAGACCAACTGAGGAATGGATGAAAGGAAAGACTGATCTATAATATCTTGCGCTTAAATTTTCCCCTATAGCTCAGTGGAAGAATTTCTTCAATCCGATAATTAGAAGCGGTGATATCGTTTTCACTGACAGATGGACAGACATTGGTAATATCATGCTCATGCTTTTCACTATAAGCCACAAGACGAATTTCTTTTATCTGACTGTCAGAAGCACAGATTGAATTTCTGCGGACGGGCGGACAGCCAGTTAAAGTGAAGAATGGATGGTTGAATGAATAGAAGAGATTTCTGAAACTTTGCACTAATGTTTCTTCCTTTGGGGAAGAGAAGGATTTTTTTCTGATCAACATTTCTAAGCGGAAGTATTATTTCTGCAGGCAGGCGGAAGAGGAAGAACAGACATCGATAATCTTGCCGATCTCTCTCAGTAAATCACAAAGAATTGCTTCAATCTGATCATAAGAAGGGGAGATACGGTTTCTGCGAACGGACGGACAGATGGGTGGGCTTGTGGATAGACAGCGATAATCTCATACGCATGCCTGTATCTATCAGTCACAGACTGAGTGTCTTTGGGTGAACTTTGGAGTTCAGCCCCTGTCGTATGCTTCAACCAACGAGCTCCTGGAATCACGGGAAATGACGTGTAGTGATAGGTGGCGCTGCCGCTGCTTCTTTGTAATCGGTGTTTGCTCTTGCGCTGCCGCTGCTTCTTTGTAATCGGTGTTTGCTCCTGCGCTGTCTGCGTTACGTAATTGCACTTTGCTCAGTGCGTGAGCCATGAGACCCCTTTACTTACTTCTGTTCACCCTGTTTTAAGCGATAGGTGGCTTGTGTTTTTTCCAGTGTGCGTTGTAGCTCTGTTAGTCTGGAGATGTGGAATTGGAGGCATTTTTTCGACGAAGTTGGGAAGGATGAAGAAACATGTATTGCATTATGTGAGCGGAAAGGATTGCTTCCAACCAAACAAAGATGTTCCGCAGGTCATCCAATGAGTTTACGAGTGGATATGTGTCATCATTTAGGACAATTCAGGTGTAGGAAGAATCACGTTACAGGGAAAAGTGAGCAGTGTTCCTGTTTACTTGGGACGTGGTTTGAAGTTGCTTGTATTCCTTTTGATAAAGTGATGACTCTTGTGTATTGCTTCGCCAAAGGATTGTCCTACGATGATGCAATTGAGGAATCTTCCTAGGGTAGGGTTTCCACATCCTTTGCGACTGTCAGCGACTATTATCAGTGTTGTAGAGAACTAGTCGCAGAGTTTACGGTAGCCTACAAACAAGATGAAGGACAGCTTGGAGGCCCTGTTGTAAT
Source organism: Macrothele yani (assembly GCA_039090855.1). Lineage (NCBI taxonomy): Eukaryota > Metazoa > Arthropoda > Arachnida > Araneae > Macrothelidae > Macrothele > Macrothele yani. The sequence goes on along the minus strand of CM076994.1, from coordinate 68,749,806 downwards.
CGTAGAAGTGGACGAGGCAAAGGTTGGGAAGCGGAAGTATAATCGTGGTCATCTCGTTGAGGGCACCTGGATCCTTGGCATCTTCGAACGAGATTTTAAACGATTCAGGGTAGAGATCTGCCAAGAAAATAACCGCTCTGCTCACACATTGCTGCCACTAATCCAGAAACATGTTCAACCTGGAAGTACCGCAAACTCCCATCCTGTGGTTTCCAACATCTCTTAGTTAACCACTCGCTCAATTTCGTTGATCCGACTACTGGGGTGCATACTCAAGGTGTTGAGAGCAATTGGCGGCCCTTCAAACGCACACTATCTAATGGAATTCACAAAGACCACTTGGCAGACCACATTCTCGAATATTTATTCCGACGAAATTGTAGTCTTCCCTCTGAACACTGCTTTCAGGTGATGGGTATCCAACAGTTCTTTCCTAGTACATAATGTTTTCCAGTGAAATATTCGTACTAAATAGACAGGTTCTCAATGAGGAGGAAACACTTCTTTTCCATCGTTATAAATATTTAAAAACAACACCTGAACTACTCACATTCCATAAAGGCCTTTTTCAGGGCCAGCCATATTACCAAATAAACCCATTCCTTTAAAAAAATAATCTATGGCGCATAGTTCTCGTCCTTAACAGTCATCCCGCACAAACCACACACCGATTACGTAATGCAGGCAGCAAAGGAGCAAACAACACCGACACAGTTGCTGCGCCACCTATCGCGAAACGTTTCTCCCGTGATTCCAGGAGGGCGTTGGTTCAAGCAGACGACAGGAGCCGAACTTTAAAGTGCATCCGTGTCTTCCCTATCCGGTAAAAACAGAAATATATTTTCTGTGGACGGACACACAGAGAAACTGACTGGGAATAAGACGGAAGGAATAATCTGGAATTCCATAGAGTTCTTTTCGTCCACGAGAAAGAAAAAAATGAGCAGATCAACAATTTGAAGCTTAAGTACAGTTCTTGCAGAGCAGAGAAACGGATGGAAAAACAACCGAAATCGTATGCTTTCCTCCATGCGATTTGCAATAATACTAACTTGACTCGGTGTCTAAACCTCATGAATATGAAAACTATGGAAGAAAAACTGTTAAAAAGGCCTAGGCCAAGGTATTAATATTTAATGCCTAAGCAAAATCGCAATAATACTAACTTGACTTGGTGTGTAAACTTTATATGAGCATGATGGAATAAAAACTGTTAAAAAGGCCAAGGTCAAGGTATTGATATTTATTTCCTAAGTAAAAGCGCAATAATACTAACTTCACATGGTGTCTAAACCTTATAGATATGAACACGATGGAATAAAAACTGTTAAAAAGGCCTACTTTTGGGCCAAGGTATTAATATTTAAAGCCCAAGCAAAATCGCAATAATCCTAACTTGACTTGGTGTGTAAACTTTATGAATATGAGCACCATGGAATAAAAACTGTTGAAAAGGCCCAAGCTTAGGTGTTGGGCATAGACATATTAATTTATTTTTAGTGACAAAGAAAAAGTGTAATATTCCTAACCTGTCTGTGTGTCCAAATCCTATAAATATGATCACAACGGAAGATGTTCGAAAATGTACGTTTTCCTGCAAGCGTTTTGCATGTAACCAAAATTTGTAAACACGACGAATTGACGTAGTCTGCGAATTTGTCCGCGACGAATCGGCGTGGTCGATGAATGGACGCACAACGAGTTGACGTATAACCGTGCTAGATATATCTACGATTGGAATTACCCAGTGGTCAATTGGCCATTGGCCAGTGAAACTTCTGTTGGACCACTGAACTATTGATTTTACTGGCCTGGATGGCCGAAGTTTTTTTTTTTTTTTTCTAATTTGTAGCAAGTTAAAAAATGAATTTCTATTTCTTTTACCTTGCTGTATGGTTTTCTTTTTAGGCTGCAAACTAATGACATGTTTAAAAACAAATATTGGATTTAATTCCATTGAAATGATACATTATTAATCATGAAACGCATATAGAGTATTAAATCCGTTTACTTTTGTGGTGTATTCAGCACAAAGATTCATTAAGCTTTAGCACTCCACTGGGAGGCTTTTTCAAGGCAATGGTAGATATAAAAATGCACGGAATTGGAACACGTAAAGAATAAAGATGATTTTTAAAAAATAGCGCGGGTGACTTCACGAGCATTATTGCATTATTTTTTTTACGGATTTAATACGCTATATGCATTTCATGATTATTCAAGTCAGGTGCATTTAAAATAAAGTTAATGATATATTATTTTCTACATATATCGTAAATGTCTTTAAATTTTTTATTATTTTTTTACGGACCAGTGGTTTGCAAATTCTAGGTGTCTGCTATACCAATAGAAGATTTATTTCTATTTGCATTTTTGAACTTCACTTTTAGTTGGTAAAGTTCGATGAACACTTACCGCACGTGGGGCTTGGCTTTCAATCCATATTTCCGTTACGTGGATGCGGCACGGGATTTTTTTCATTTGGCCACGGGTCTGCTTCTTCTTTTTTTTTTTTTTTCTCCGTTGGAATTTATTTTGTCTCATCACCAAATGAGTTTTTTCCTTTGCTGCATCCTCATTTACTTCAATATTTATTCATACCCGAGTACTTTCGGTACTACTACTATACCGTCTTCGAGGGGACATTTTGCTCCAACTAGCACGGACCGTGTCAGCTGGGCATTTCGGTGGTTCTCGCGGGCTGCTTCTGTCATCTGCTATCGCTTCTTCTTGGGCGTTGTGGCGCCATCTCTTGTTGGTCAGTGATCTCCTTTTTCGAACTTTTTCTTTTTTTTGCTCAATTTTAATTAAATTTCTCCAGCTGTTTCTCAAATTATTAGGGTCATTGTGGTTGCAAACTTTTGTCCTATTTTTTTCAATCATTACCGACTCTGCTATTCTGAGGTGTTTTTCGGATTTACAGCTTTTAATGATTTTTATATTTTCGAATTTTGGATATTTTTGGTTATCCAGACAGTATTGAATCAGTGCTGTTTTTTCTTCTTTTTTCTGCCAGTTTTTTATGTGTTGTTTTAATCTGTGTTTAAGCTTATTTTTGGTACTTCCTATATAAGCCATTGGAGGATTTTCAGTAATAGGAATTGAATAAATACCTGCTTTTTCTAACATTCTTATTTTATCATTATTTTTTGTTACTATATTTTTGATGGTATTTACTTTTCCTCCAATTTGAATGTTATGCTTTTTACAAATATTATTAATTTCATTGGTAGTGCCTTTAATGTAAGGAAAACCATTTAAATATTTGATTTCTTTTTTAATTACTACAGCATTATTTTTTTTTATTTTCTTTATTACTTCTGTGTCCCATTTTTTTATTAAATGGTTAGGATAACCAAAGCTGCTTGCAATTTTTTTTATGAATTTGATTTCTTCATTGATGAACTGACTATTTTCAGAATGCGTATATGCTCTTTTAATTAAGGTTTTTATACTATTGCATTTTTGAGGATATGGATGTGCTGAATTGTATGGGATTAGGACCGGAACAAATGAACTTTTCCGATAAACTCTGTATAGTAACTTATCTGTGGATTTGATAACATGTACATCCAAAAAGGCTATTGCATTATTTTTTTCCATTTCAACCGTGAGTTCTATAGTTGGATATAATGCGCTGTAACGTTTTGTTAATTTTTTTAATTCTTCTTCGTTCAGTTTTGATAGAATGAAAATGTCATCTACGTATCGACAGTACACTTCTGGTTTTTCTTCCATATGATGTAGGACATTTTCTTCAATTTCGTTCATCACAACCTCAGCATATAGAGTTGATAATGGTGAGCCCATTGGGCCTCCTGAATTTTGTTTGAATATTTTGTTCTTGTATGTAAAAATATTATTTTCATATAAATAAACTAAAACTTTTTTGAATTCTTGAATTTGTGTGTTATTTAAAATTTTAAGATTTTGCAACTTCTTAATGATGATTTCAATAGCTTCTGGAACTGGAGTGCTTGGATATAATGCTTTAACATCCATGCTTGCCATGTTTAAGTCCATTAGGCCAGTTTTTACATTTTTAATTTTCTCTATAAACTCATATGTGTTCTTGATGGTGAACTTGTTGTTCATGAAAAAGGGTGCTAGGAATTTGTAAATGTTTTTCTCTAATGTTATCAAAGGTGAGTTTTTTTTTGAAACTATCAGTCTCATTGGAGCACCATCTTTGTGCGTTTTTATCTTTGCAACGATACGTGGTATGCCTGCTCCCATTGGTGGAAACGAGCGTTTGATTTCATCAGGTAATGTGCTATGATTTCTTATATCCGCTAAGAATTTAATTTGATTATCAGTTAGGGTCTTTCTTAATTTCAGTACAATTTAATCCATCAATTGCTTCTGTCATTTTTTGTTCAAATTCATCAGTGTTGAGAATAATGATTTGGCCGGATTTATCTGCTTCACAAAATTTGATATATGGGTCATTTTTCAATTCCAATAGTTGTTTTTTTTCATATTTTAATTTTTTCTCTATATAGAAGTTTTTGTTGTTTTTGGCATTATATTCTTTTAGAATAACTCTATATAATTTGTTCTCTACTTCAGTTTTATTCTCTGCGCCTGGTATATTTTTGAGAATATCTTGAGGCAAGGGATGATTTCTTCAGTTTTAGGGAGGCCTTGTGGAAAGGCAAATTTTTCCCTTTTTGTAAAATTGCTTTTTGTGTAAAGCTTAAATTCTTATCAGACCGATTTTCATATACATTAAATTCATTTATGGGTTCTTTATTTAATTTTGTTCATCAAATAGTGCATTTAATTTTTTATCTACCGTAACGCTATTGGAGTTGGCTTCTTTGTTAGCAATTTCGTTAATTTCGATGAACGTAGTATCCAAAATGCGATCTTTCCAAGTGCCATCAAATTGTGCATATTTTGAGTTCCTTATCAGCTTCCATAATTCATAAACTTGAGCATTAAGTCTGAATATTTGTTTTCTTTTAGCTATAATTTCGTTACTAAGTCGTTTTTGTTGACATCGAAGCAGGATGTAATAATCCTTCTTACTTGTTGGCTTGTTCTTAAGTCTCAAAAATTTGGGGATAAATCCAAAATCTCTGCAAGTTACAAGAAAACGTTCTTGAACTTCAAATTTCATACATTTGATTTTAAGACGTTTGAATTTGGTGATTGTTGTTAATTCACGGTTCGAAAAGAGATTGCGATAGTGCATCGTGAGGCCTAAACTGCCTTTGATCTAACCACTTGAAAGAATAATTCGTGTGCTTCAAAGTTTCAATTTACTTCCGATATTGGAGGTTAATTATTTAACGTGCATTAATGCATTTGCATTTTTGAACTTCACTTTTTAGTTGGTAAAGTTCGATGAACACTTACCGCACGTGGGGCTTGGCTTTCAATCCATATTTCCGTTACGTGGATGCGGCACGGGATTTTTTCATTTGGCCACGGGTCTGCTTCTTCTTTTTTTTTTTTTTCTCCGTTGGAATTTATTTTGTCTCATCACCAAATGAGTTTTTCCTTTGCTGCATCCTCATTTACTTCAATATTTATTCATACCCGAGTACTTTCGGTACTACTACTATACCGTCTTCGAGGGGACATTTTGCTCCAACTAGCACGGACCGTGTCAGCTGGGCATTTCGGTGGTTCTCGCGGGCTGCTTCTGTCATCTGCTATCGCTTCTTCTTGGGCGTTGTGGCGCCATCTCTTGTTGGTCAGTGATCTCCTTTTTCGAACTTTTTCTTTTTTTTGCTCAATTTTAATTAAATTTCTCCAGCTGTTTCTCAAATTATTAGGGTCATTGTGGTTGCAAACTTTTGTCCTATTTTTTCAATCATTACCGACTCTGCTATTCTGAGGTGTTTTTCGGATTTACAGCTTTTAATGATTTTTATATTTTCGAATTTTGGATATTTTTGGTTATCCAGACAGTATTGAATCAGTGCTGTTTTTTCTTCTTTTTTCTGCCAGTTTTTTATGTGTTGTTTTAATCTGTGTTTAAGCTTATTTTTGGTACTTCCTATATAAGCCATTGGAGGATTTTCAGTAATAGGAATTGAATAAATACCTGCTTTTTCTAACATTCTTATTTTATCATTATTTTTTGTTACTATATTTTTGATGGTATTTACTTTTCCTCCAATTTGAATGTTATGCTTTTTACAAATATTATTAATTTCATTGGTAGTGCCTTTAATGTAAGGAAAACCATTTAAATATTTGATTTCTTTTTTAATTACTACAGCATTATTTTTTTTATTTTCTTTATTACTTCTGTGTCCCATTTTTTTATTAAATGGTTAGGATAACTAAAGCTGCTTGCAATTTTTTTATGAATTTGATTTCTTCATTGATGAACTGACTATTTTCAGAATGCGTATATGCTCTTTTAATTAAGGTTTTTATACTATTGCATTTTTGAGGATATGGATGTGCTGAATTGTATGGGATTAGGACCGGAACAAATGAACTTTTCCGATAAACTCTGTATAGTAACTTATCTGTGGATTTGATAACATGTACATCCAAAAAGGCTATTGCATTATTTTTTTCCATTTCAACCGTGAGTTCTATAGTTGGATATAATGCGCTGTAACGTTTTGTTAATTTTTTTAATTCTTCTTCGTTCAGTTTTGATAGAATGAAAATGTCATCTACGTATCGACAGTACACTTCTGGTTTTTCTTCCATATGATGTAGGACATTTTCTTCAATTTCGTTCATCACAACCTCAGCATATAGAGTTGATAATGGTGAGCCCATTGGGCCTCCTGAAAACAACTATTGGAATTGAAAAATGACCCATATATCAAATTTTGTGAAGCAGATAAATCCGGCCAAATCATTATTCTCAACACTGATGAATTTGAACAAAAAATGACAGAAGCAATTGATGGATTAAATTGTACTGAAATTAAGAAAGACCCAACTGATAATCAAATTAAATTCTTAGCGGATATAAGAAATCATAGCACATTACCTGATGAAATCAAACGCTCGTTTCCACCAATGGGAGCAGGCATACCACGTATCGTTGCAAAGATAAAAACGCACAAAGATGGTGCTCCAATGAGACTGATAGTTTCAAAAAAAAACTCACCTTTGATAACATTAGAGAAAAACATTTACAAATTCCTAGCACCCTTTTTCATGAACAACAAGTTCACCATCAAGAACACATATGAGTTTATAGAGAAAATTAAAAATGTAAAAACTGGCCTAATGGACTTAAACATGGCAAGCATGGATGTTAAAGCATTATATCCAAGCACTCCAGTTCCAGAAGCTATTGAAATCATCATTAAGAAGTTGCAAAATCTTAAAATTTTAAATAACACACAAATTCAAGAATTCAAAAAAGTTTTAGTTTATTTATATGAAAATAATATTTTTACATACAAGAACAAAATATTCAAACAAAATTCAGGAGGCCCAATGGGCTCACCATTATCAACTCTATATGCTGAGGTTGTGATGAACGAAATTGAAGAAAATGTCCTACATCATATGGAAGAAAAACCAGAAGTGTACTGTTGATACGTAGATGACATTTTCATTCTATCAAAACTGAACGAAGAAGAATTAAAAAAATTAACAAAACGTTACAGCGCATTATATCCAACTATAGAACTCACGGTTGAAATGGAAAAAAATAATGCAATAGCCTTTTTGGATGTACATGTTATCAAATCCACAGATAAGTTACTATACAGAGTTTATCGGAAAAGTTCATTTGTTCCGGTCCTAATCCCATACAATTCAGCACATCCATATCCTCAAAAATGCAATAGTATAAAAACCTTAATTAAAAAGAGCATATACGCATTCTGAAAATAGTCAGTTCATCAATGAAGAAATCAAATTCATAAAAAAAATTGCAAGCAGCTTTAGTTATCCTAACCATTTAATAAAAAAATGGGACACAGAAGTAATAAAGAAAATAAAAAAAAATAATGCTGTAGTAATTAAAAAAGAAATCAAATATTTAAATGGTTTTCCTTACATTAAAGGCACTACCAATGAAATTAATAATATTTGTAAAAAGCATAACATTCAAATTGGAGGAAAAGTAAATACCATCAAAAATATAGTAACAAAAAATAATGATAAAATAAGAATGTTAGAAAAGCAGGTATTTATTCAATTCCTATTACTGAAAATCCTCCAATGGCTTATATAGGAAGTACCAAAAATAAGCTTAAACACAGATTAAAACAACACATAAAAAACTGGCAGAAAAAGAAGAAAAAACAGCACTGATTCAATACTGTCTGGATAACCAAAAATATCCAAAATTCGAAAATATAAAAATCATTAAAAGCTGTAAATCCGAAAAACACCTCAGAATAGCAGAGTCGGTAATGATTGAAAAAAATAGGACAAAAGTTTGCAACCACAATGACCTCTAATAATTTGAGAAACAGCTGGAGAAATTTAATTAAAATTGAGCAAAAAAAAGAAAAAGTTCGAAAAAGGAGATCACTGACCAACAAGAGATGGCGCCACAACGCCCAAGAAGAAGCGATAGCAGATGACAGAAGCAGCCCGCGAGAACCACCGAAATGCCCAGCTGACACGGTCCGTGCTAGTTGGAGCAAAATGTCCCCTCGAAGACGATATAGTAGTAGTACCGAAAGTACTCGGGTATGAATAAATATTGAAGTAAATGAGGATGCAGCAAAGGAAAAACTCATTTGGTGATGAGACAAAATAAATTCCAACGGAGAAAAAAAAAAAAAAAAAGAAGAAGCAGACCCGTGGCCAAATGAAAAATCCCGTGCCGCATCCACGTAACGGAAATATGGATTGAAAGCCAAGCCCCACGTGCGGTAAGTGTTCATCGAATCCTTTACCAACTAAAAGTGAAGTTCAAAAATGCAAATGCATTAATGCACGTTAAATAATTAACCTCCAATATCGGAAGTAAATTGAAAAGATTTATTTCTAATTCTAACACTATTTATATATCACCAACCCGCTTGGCCAGCGTGGTGAGTTATGGCCAAACCCCTCCAAAATGACTCCACAACTTAAATCTTGGCCCTCAGTCTCCGGCAGCTGGAATGTACCTGGCCAAGGCAGCGGCCAGTGCGACATGAAGGCAGAGGGTGCTAAGAATCCCGGAGGACCGCACTAGGCTGCCATCTGATGCTGACCTTGGCTACATATAACGGACGCTCCCTATCTTCTGATTCAAGGCTTCTTGAATTGGAAGAGGAACTACAAAGGATCAAGTGGGACATCGTCGGGCTAAGTGAGGTAAGGAGAAAAGGAGAAGATCTCATTGAACTGAAAAGTGGACATCTCTTCTACTATCGTGGGACAGATACTGGCAGAACTAGTGGTGTTGGATTTATAATAAACAAGAAACTGAAGGATACAGTTGTAGAAGTTGAAAGTTCCTCTGACAGAGCTGCACGACTCGTTATCCAACTCTCGAGAAGATACCAGGCTCAGATTATTCAAACTTATGCACCCACCACAAGTCATGCTGAAGAAGAAATTGAAGAATTTTATGAGGAAATTCGTGATCTAAATAATAAAGGTAAGCAGCACTTGAAGATAATTAGGGGAGATTTCAATGCAAAAATAGGGCAACGGCAACAGAATGAAACTTCAGTAGGTAAATTCGGTCACGGCAACAGAAACCAGCGTGGAAATACTCTCGTAGAGTTTGCAGAGGCAGAAGGGTTTTTCATCTTGAACTCCTTTTTCAAGAAAAAGCCACACAGGAAATGGACATGGAGACATCCAAATGGGACGACAAGTGAAATTGATTTTATTACGTGTAACAAAAAATTCATCATAGGAGACTGCAGTGTGCTAAACAAGTTCAACACAGGCAGTGACCATAGATTGGTGAGATGTAAGATGCACCTCAACACTAAACTCGAACGTAGCAAGCTCATAAGACAAACAAAATGTATTGACATAACCAACCTTAAAAAACACCATAATACCTTCAAATTGGAACTGAAGAACAGGTTCTCTGCTTTAAAAGGCCTAACATCAGAAGAAGTGGATATTTCTGAAGTTAACAGAAAAGTAACCAAAGCTCTTGTGGAAACAGCAACAAAATTAGCTGGGTCTAAGAACAAATTGCATGTGAACAAATTATCAGGAAAAACCAAAATGTTGATGCAAAAAAGAAGAGTGATGAGGACAACTAAAGAAGATGTGACTTCCAAAGTGGAATATATAGAGCTATGCAAGACAGTACGAAAAAGTATCACTGAAGACGTAAGGAAATTCAACTGTGAACTAGTAAGGAAAGCAATTGAAAACAACCAAAGCCTAAAGATAGCAAAGGGACATCTCAGTAAGGGAAAAAAACAGATTATGGCACTGAGAAAAGAAGATGGTTCTGTAACAAGAAATAGAGGCAAAATTTTGACAAGAGTGAAAGATTTCTACTCCAAATTATATGAAAGGGATGATACATGTACTCCAGACATCATGAAAGGTACCAGTACCAGAGTTCTTCCAGTCCTTCCAGCAGAAGTTGCACATGCAATCAAGAACATGAAGCGGGGGAAAGCTCCAGGAGAAGATGGAATTACTGTAGACATCATACAAGAAGCAAGTGGAGAAATCGAAACAGTACTCGCCCAAATTTTCACTCGATGCCTTAATGAAGGAAAAATTCCTGAGGATTGGAACAACGCTACAATGATCTTGCTACATAAAAAGGTGACATTGAGGATCTCAGGAACTACAGACCTATCAGCCTCCTATCAGTGGTTTATAAAATCTTCACTAAAGTTCTTTCACACCGCTTGAAGGTGACACTGGACATGGCTCAGCCGAGAGAACAAGCTGGATTCAGGAGTGGCTACAGCACAATAGATCATATCCACGTACTGAGAGAACTAATTGAAAGAGCGAGGGAATATGAACTTCCATTGTGCATGGCTTTTATCGATTATGAAAAAGCCTTTGATTCGGTGAAACCATCAGCAGTTGCAATGGCTCTGAAATCCTGCGGTATTGAAGATGCATACATTAATATTATTAATAACATCTATGAAAATGCAAGTGCAAAGATTCGGCTGTTTGAAAATACAACACACATAAAAATTGGAAAAGGAGTGAGACAAGGTGACACCATATCTCCAAAGCTCTTTAATGCCACATTGGAAAATGTCTTTCAGTCACTGAACTGGGAAAACAAAGGGATAAAGATTAATGGAGATTATCTAACCCACCTTCATTTTGCTGATGACATAGTCATTTTTGCAACTACCCCATCAGAGCTACAGAGTATGATCCAGGAACTTGCTGACAAGAGTAAAGAAGTGGGATTAAAAATGAACTTTCAGAAGACAAAAGTGATGTACAATGCTTTTACAAGAAATGAAGATTTATCGATTGATGGAGAAAAGCTGGAGATAACAGACACGTACGTTTATCTTGGACAGCAGATATCAAGTGAGGGTCACATTGATGAAGAAATTAATCGGCGTACAAAACTTGCCTGGAGAGCTTTTGGAAGAAACAGCATAATTTTCAAGAGCAATATGCCACTATGTCTTAAAAGAAAAGTGTTTGATCAATGCATCCTTCCAGTGCTTACATATGGTGCAGAGACGTGGAGCTTAGCTAAAAGAGACATACAAAGGCTGCAGACAACTCAAAAAAGCATGGAGAGGTGCATGCTTGGTGTAACCAGGAGAGATAAGAAGAGGAACACGTGGATCCGAAAAATGACAAGAGTGGAAGACATCATGATCAGAGTTAAATCCCTGAAATGGCAATGGGCTGGACATACTGCCAGAAGGACAGACCATCGATGGACAACCGAAATTTTAGATTGGATTCCAAGGGACAGGAAAAGACCCAGAAGAAGACCACATGGAAGATGGGTGGATGAAATTCGAAAGTATGCGGGAGTGACATGGAGGAGACTGGCACAAGACAGGCCGTTGTGGAGGAAACTTGGGGAGACCTTCGTCCAGCAGTGGATTGATAATGGTTGACAATGATGATGATGATGATATATATATGATCAGAGTAAAATCCCTGAAATGGCAATGGGCTGGGCATACTGCCAGGACAGACCATCGATGGGCAGTCGAAATTTTAGATTGGATTCCAAGGGACAGGAGAAGACCACATGGAAGATGGGTGGATGAAATTCGAAAGTATGCGGGAGTAACATGGAGGAGACTGGCACAAGACAGACCGTTGTCGAGAGGCTTGGAGAGACCTTCGTCCAGCAGTGGAATGATAATGGTTGACAATGATGATGTATATATATATATACAGTGTTATATACAGTGTATATATATATATATATATATATTTGAGAGCAAAACTGAAGACTAAGGAAAAACTTTAGAATTTAAAACGAAGGTTGCAAAATATTTTTTAATTTTTTTATCTTTTCTCCTTTTACTCACACAGGTAGATACATAACCTTTTCTATGTTGTACTAGGTGTGAGTCAAAATTATATATGTATTTTTTTGCTTAGGTATCTTCTTTATAGAATATATATATATATATATATATATATATATATATATATACAGGGGTCGTGCTTCCAATCGCCATCATCGCAATTTGCGAATATAAAATTGTTTTAGCGTTAGAAAAAGAGCTTTGGCGATTACATTTTTTAATGTTACAACAGTTTGGCGATAAAAATTGTATTTGGCGAATAAATTGGCGAAAACTTTAAAAGAGCCAGTGCGACCCCTGTATATACAGGGGATGCAAGGTCAGGTGATGCGCAACATCACAGCCTCTCCTTGACAAATGTCAACCCCGCCTTCTCGTGGTGCATCCTGTTCCCACTAAAGGGGCTCTAACGACCGCCAATAGTGTTATAACTATACCATCGGGATTCGAGGAAATGCTATCCCACACTCACCAACCCGCTTGGCCAGCGTGGTGAGTTATGGCCAAACGCCTCCAAAATGACTCATCAACTTAAATCTTTGGCCCTCAGTCTCCGGCAGCTAGACTATACCTGGCCAAGGCAGCGGCCAGGTAGACATGAAGGCAGAGGGTGCTAAGAATCACTGGAGAACCAGACTAGGCAGCCATTTCATGCTGACCTTGGTTACTTACAATGGACGCTCCCTATCTTCTGATTCAAGACTTCTTGAATTGGAAGAGGAACTACAAAGGATCAAGTGGGACATCGTCGGGCTTAGTGAGGTAAGGAGAAAAGGAGATCTCATTGAACTGAAAAGTGGATATCTCTTCTACTCTCGTGTGACAGATACTGGCAGAACTAGTGGTGTTGGATTTATAATAAACAAGAAACTGAAGGATAAAGTTGTAGAAGTTGAAAGTTCCTCTGACAGAGCTGCACAGCACGTTATCCAACTCTTGAGAAGATACCAGGCTCAGATTATTCAAATTTATGCACACACTACAAGTCCTCCTGAAGAAGAAATTGAAGAATTTTATGAAGAAATTTGTCATCTAAATAATAAAGGCAAGCAGCACTTGCAGATAATTATGGGAGATTTCAATGCAAAAATAGGGCAACAGCAACGGAACGAAACTTCAGTAGGTAAATTCGGTCACTGCAACAGAAACCAGCGTGGAAACTCTCTCGTAGAGTTTGCAGAGGCAGAAGGGTTTTTCATCATGAACTCCTTTTACAAGAAAAAGCCGCAAAGGAAATGGACATGGAGGCATCTCAATGGATGGACAAGTGAAATTGATTTTATTATGTGTAACAAGAAATTTGTCATGGAAGACTGCAGTGTGCTGAACAAGTTCAACACAGGTAGTGATCATAGAATGGTAAGATGTAAGATCAATGCTAAACTCGAGCATAGGAAGCTCATAAAACAAAGTGTATTGACGTGACCAACCTTAAAAAGCATCATAATACCTTCAAATTGGAACTGAGGAACAGATTCTCTGCTCTAGAAGGTCTAACATCAGAAAAAGTGGACATCTGAAGTTAACAGAAAAGTAACCAAAGCTCTTATGGAAACAGCAACAAAATTAGCTGGGTCTAAGAACAAGTTGCATGTGAACAAATTATCAGGAAAAACCAAAATGTTGATGCAAAAAAGAAGAGTGATGAGGACAACTAAAGAAGATGCGACTTCCTAAGTGGAATATATAGAGCTATGCAAGACAGTACGAAAAAGTATCACTGAAGACGTAAGGAAATTCAACAGTGAACTAGTGAGGAAAGCAATTGAAAACAACGGTTACATTTAAAATTAACCCGGAAATAATAACCCGCATCAAAATAACCCGGTAGCAAAATAACACGACGTCAAAATAACCCATAGTTAAAATCTTGAAAAACTCGGGGGGGGGGGGGGGGGTCTTCTAATAGCAACGAAAAGCAAAATGAATTTATTTTCCACATGAGACGTTTGTTTTCCACTTTAGTATTGGACTAAATTCCAAATCCTCAGGAAATAATGTCTTATCAACCCAAGAAGAGAATACCGGTTAAACTAGTTACTTAAGGAACATGGCAAAGTGAGTGAGTAAGGTGCCGATTTTTAAAGTTCTCAAAATTTAGCGTTTAAAATATGACGAAAAGAAAGGAAAAGAATTTGAAAATATATAATTTTAACTTTTCTATTAAGCGATTAATTACAAATAACAATGGAGCATTTAATAGAATTAATTTCCAGCTTTTAAATTAAGCGAGTTCCTTTAATGTTGCTGAAGTTTTTATTTGTTCGGCATAAAGGGATTTCTTTATGAGGTGCTACTAACATAATGTTATGGTGTTTTTTCTTTCTCTCGAATTTATTTAAAGACAGTGCTACAGTTGCATATAATTAAATTTAAAAGCTATGATTGCTATCCTTGCACATTTCCTTAAGCCAGTAAATATCCTGTTTAGATTAAATAGATTTGAAAAAAAAATTATACTTATTTTCTTTAAAACGTTGGTTTACAATAAATAAAATATTCACATGGATGTCAGTTTTTCCTGCGTGTATTGTTGACCCTGGTTTTTTTTTGTTGTTGTTTTTTGTTTTTTTATGTTCCATCTTGGCTGTAAGTTTTCAAATTCAAAACGAATTTGAATTTAAAATTGTTCACAACATTTCTCCCGCAAGTGCTTCAGTTGTATCGACGGTCTACCCATCCTTTACAGTGACGTCACTACGTAAGAGACCAATACTTCCGCTACGAGGTACGTGGGGTGAGCAAACATTTCTGTCTATTAAATTTGTTTGTGCGCCATGGATGGCGGTCATAATGTCGACGGTCACAATGTCGACAGGGTCAAAATGTCGACACGGTCATAATGTCGACATGGTCCAGAAAATGTCCTCATGGTACTCCCATTTAGACCGTAGACGGTTTTTGGAAGGGGTCGGAGCCCCACACCCTGCATACACAATTTTCATAAAATCTACGGTTTTCAATTTAGAACCACAAAATTTGGTATACTATCTCATGAAATTCTAACTTAAACTGTAGAGGGATTTTTGGAAGGGGATCGGGGTCAAGTGGCCTCCATACAAAATTTTTGTAAAATCTACAGTTTTCAATTTAGAGCAACCAAATTTGGTATACTAACCCATTGTACTCTAACTTAGACAGTAGACGGCTATTGGAACGGGTCGGGGCCCGGGGTCAAAGGGCCCCCATACAATATTTTTGTAAAATCTACAGTTTTTTAATTTAGAACCACGAAATTTGGTATACTATCTCATGGAACTCTAACTTAGACCGTATGTGGTTTTTGTAAGGGGTCGGGGCCCGGGGTCAATGTTCCCCCCATACAAAATTTTCGTAAAATGTACAGCTTTGAATTTAGTACCACCAAATTTGGTATAATATCTCATGGTACTCTAACTTATTCCGTAGATGGCTATTGGAAGGGGTAGGCGCCCGAGGACAGGAGCCCCCATGCAAAATGTGCGTAAGATCTACAGTTTTTAATTCCGAACCACCGAATTTGATATACTATTGCATGGTACTTTAACTCACACTGTAGATGCTTTTTGGAAGGGGTCGGAGCCCAGGGACAAGTGGCCCCCTTACCAAATTTTCGTAAAATCTAGAGTTTTCAATTTAGAACGACGAAATTTGGTGTATTATCTCATGGTACAATAACTTAGACGGTAGACAGTTTTGGGAAGGGGTCGGAGCCCCCCCCACACACACACACACACACAAAATTTTCGTAAAATCTACAGTTTTCAATTTAGAACCACCAAATTTGGTATACTATCTCATGAAAATCTAACTTAGACTGTAGAGGGTATTTGGAACGGGGCGGAGCCTGGGGTCTAAGAACACCCCCCCCTTCACACACACAAAATTTTTGTAAAATCAACTGTTTTGAATTAAGAACTACCAAATTTGGTATACTATCTCATGGTACTCTAACGTAGACAGTAAACGGCTTTTGGAAGGGGTCAGGGCCCGGGGTCATGAGGCCACCACACAAAATTTTTGTAAAATCTACAGTTTTTAATTTAGAACCAATAAATTCAGTATACTATCTCACTGAACTCTAACTTAGACTATATGTGTTTTTTGTAAGGGGTCGGGGCCCGGGGTCAAGGTACTCCATACAAAATTTTCTTAAAATCTAAAGCTTTCAAATTTAGAACCACCAAATTCGGTATACTATCTCATGGTACTCTGACTTAATCCGTAGAAGGTTTTTGGAAGGTGTCGGGGTCAAGGGACCCCCACACAAAATTTTCGTAAAATTTAAAGTTTTCAATTTAGAACCACGAAATTTGGTATACTATCTCATGAAACTCTTAGACTGTAGACGGTTTTGGGAAGGGGTCGGTACCCGAGCCGTCAGAGCACCCCCTCCATGCAAAGTTTTTGTAAAATCTACAGTTTTCAATTTATAACAACCAAATTTGGTATACTATCTCATGAAACCCTAACTTAGACCTTATGCGGTTTTGGAAGATGTCGGGGCCCAGGGCCAAAGGGCAACCACACAAAAGTTTCGTAAAATCTACAGTTTTCAATTTAGAACTACCAAATTTGGTATACTATCTCATGGTACTTTAACTTAGACGGTACACGGTTTTTGGAAGGGGTCGGTGCCCGGGTTCAAGTGGGCTCCATACTAAATTTTCGTGAAAATTCCATTTTTTACTGTTAAGATCTGTAACACAATTCAGCACTCCAATACCCTTATCTACGGTCTAAGGCGCTCTTTGGTCCTTTGAGGCCCTTATGCCATAAACCACCAACTAACTAACCTACGGTCTAAGTTGGAGACCGTAGATATCAATAATGTGCAAAAGTATGTGGTTAATGGTGTATTAAAAACACAAATTAAAATAGTTTAGCTTTCACTACCAATGGGAGGCTTTTCAGGCAGAAACATAATGTAAAGTAAATAGAGAGTTCCAGATATTCAAAATTCAAAACGGTAAGAAAAAGATGATCAATGCCAATGTCAAATCCTATGCATGCGACATCACATAGGTACATTGCATTTCTGTGTGGCGGGATTCTCAGAAGCACATGCCAGATGTATGGCAATTCTATAGATGTCTCCTCGAAGGTAAGTATTTCCATTTCTTTTCCTTTCTTTTTTGTTTCGTAAAATTAAATTAACTAAATCAAAACATTTAAAATAAGTTTACAGGAAAATGACAGGCACACCTTTTTCATTCATTAACTTTCACCCGCTGAACTTGGTGATTCCACAAATAGTAATATGTACCTGGCGTGTACCTGGTATCCCTGCTAGTACAAATTATATTAATGATTTCTTTGCATCCAGTTCAATCTAATATGTCCCTAAGAGTGTTTGGGGTCGTATGAAGAATGCATTTCAACGTGAGTTGCTACGGCGGCGCAGTGGTCTAAGCGCTGGCTTCTGATCACTCGTCGAGAAGGATCCTGGTTCGAATCCCTGCGAGTCATGGACTTTGTGATTGACTTCTGGCACTGGCTGTCCCCCTTTCCAGGAATCAGTGGCACAAAATCAGGAACGGCCGACTACTTATAGCCCACTGAATTTATCACGGTGGTCGATAAACCCTCAACTAAAAAAAAAAAAAATTGCGACGTGTTTATTACTATTTGTTATGGAGCCGTATGAAAAGTACATTTTTGATATCAACGTGTCCACTTCCATGTAGGCTGGCCATAAAATGTTAGGGGACCGTGCAAAATTGCACTTTTGTTTTCACCTTGTCAGCGCTTCAGTATATGGTTGAAGTATATGTACACATAGATGGGCCATTTCAGCACGTAGTTTGGTTTATATAGAAAATAATGTTACACTTTTACTCAGTTACAATACATTAATCCCAAAAGTGCTCTTTGGCCAAACATGGCCCTTGCGCCACAAAAATCAACCAACCAAATAAAGGCTATTTCTTGAAATCTTTAATCAACCGTGCTCATATTGGCAACGTTAACACAACATGTCAAGTTATCAATGTTGCAGTTTTACTCTGTCACAAAACCTTAATTACAAGACCTTAGGCGTAACCTTTTTTTAGGAATTTTTAGTCCGACATATTAATAAGGTTTCGATAACATGCCAAGGTTATGGAACAGCGTTTTGATCAGTTTTCAATCAACCGTGCTCATATACATAAAATTTTCATAGAAAGTCAAGTTTATTGTGTTACGCATTTACTCGAGTACAAAACTATAAACAGCCATTAGGCTTAGGCACAAGTCTTTTAAGTAATTGTATGACATGGTCATATTGATTATCTGTGATGACAAGTCAGGTTAATAATGTTGCGCTTATTAAGGATTTTTAAAAAAGGATAGAGGCTAATAATTATTGTTTGAAGCCTAAGTAAAAGCTCATTATTAACTTGAATTGTCATGCAATCCTTATGAAATATCACATTTATTTTATTTTGTATATTTTACATAGCATGTGCATTTCTTTTTTATGATTTGGCATTTGTTTTATTTTGTGTTGTGCTTGTTACATAACGTTTCGCATTTTTGTTATGCTTGTGACTTGTGATTGCATTTTAAATTTTTATTTGTTTCACACCTTTTGGATTACTTTTTGACATTTTATGTTTTTGACATTTTGTTTTTGACATGCTATTTTGAAAATTTTGTCTTTTTAACTATTGCGTTGTGTTTTACATTTTTGCATTTTCAGCAGAATTACATTCCTGAAAAATTTAAATACAAGTTAGTAAAAGGTATATAATTCAATTACTGAAAACTACCAGCACATTTTAGGAAAGGGTAGAAGTATAAGAAATTCTTCTTAAAAAGTCTAGCACATTAGCATTGTCTCTGTGCGCCAAAGAAGTTCGAAGCCCTTTTTATCTTGCCAGCGTTTCTCTTCTAGGTGGATTTGTTGGAATCTGTGATATCACTCTTTCGATTTTAGCCGTAGCTGTTCTCTGCTGTTTCGCAATTTCAGTGATTATTTTATACAGTTCCAGTTTTTCTCTCCCAGAATTGTATTCCAGCGTCTGTCGCATCCTTCAAGTTCGTTTTGTGTTCCGGGAAAGCCAAGTAAATTGCTTTCACTTACTGACCGAATTGTTGGTGGAAAAAGCGGAGGGCTTCTGCTCGGATTGTTTCTTCTGCTTCCACAAAATTTTCCAAGAACATAATTTTCCTCAAACCACTGAACTACAGAATCTGCATATTCTAGTAAAATTGATTTCACTTCTTCAAAAGCAGCTGGAATTTCATCAGATGAAAGAAATGCGAGTGCTTGCAAATGTCTGACTTTGAGAGCAAACTCACTGTTTTCCCCATATTCCGAGGCTATGCCAGAGGATGGATATTCCTCCGCACATTTTTTCCGAGATGAAACCAACAACATTTTTGAGTCCTTCAAAAATTCCTTTTTGGCAGCATTATAATGATAGCTATTTCAAAATCTATCATTATACGTATTGTGGTGCAAGCTGAATATCATAATCTGATGCACAGTCATGTAAATCCTGCAAAAATCTTGTATAATATAATATTCTTCATTCTTGTTGGAAGGTAACCCATAAACTAGTGGGACAAAACTTTGCCTCTCTGGATTTGTTCCAAATATAGCATGAATGGTATATAATTGCCTAAATAGGGTTGGACAAGTTTAAAAAATCCAGAGGGGTGCTTCTTTAAGCTTTCGTAAATTATTTTCTGTTAAAAATAAAATAATTATTTAATCTCCAAATGTGCTGTCTCTGCCAAGAAATTTTGCACCATCTCTTTCCTTTAAATCTGTTGGGGCATCGATCCCTTCTAAAGTCCTAGGCTCCGCAAGCATGTCTTCTCTTCGTATTTGTTTTACAACTTGTCTTAGTGCATCAATATTAGGCATGTAACCTGCATTTACTGTAGCCATTGAAGTTGTCACGGTTTGAATAATTTGTGCAGAGACTTCGTCCATATTTCTCGCTTGTTCTTTTACTTGAGCTCTTACAACAGCAACAACAAGTTTCTCCGGTCTTGGAGCATGATTATGTGGTTTCTCATTGCGCCTCCTGTGTTCATCTCCATTAAAAATAGTACTAGCAAAGCCAGTACAGTTTCCATAATTTCTTTCAATACAGTGCCAATGCCATAAATCACCCCGCACTCTGTTACGGCAAAATAAATACTCTTTCCATTTCAGTAAATCATTTCCTTGTTGTGAGTTAACTATGTTGCATACTTCACCTACATAATGCCTTCGGGAAAACAATGCTTTCTCTTTCCAAAATATTTAGAATGACATATCCACTATTATCACTTGACAACGCACAACAAAGGTTTCAACAAGCAAGTTCTCTGTTCGCCAGTCAACTACGAACTGATGAGCAGCCATTCAATAAAACACTCAGAATACAGACGATCACGTGAGGCCTGTTCCTCCAGTTAGGGTTTAGGCGAAGTTCAAGATTTTGGTACCTGCGGTCACAAGAAGAGTTTAAGTTTAGGGATCGGCATCTTATCTTTTGTTTTTCCAAAATGCAGAGGTACATGTATTTTACAGCAGGGACGCTCCAAGCGGGGGATCAACGGATGCCAAGCACCCGGGCGCCAAGTACCGCCCGCGGTACTTGGCGCCCGGGTGCTTGGCATCCGTTTGAACCTGGGTCGGTAGGCGCCATGCTAACTCTAAAATATAAATCCAAATTGTTTTCTGTGCTGAACCACGCGTATGAAAGAAAACTGTTATACTGAAAAGACAATTTGTTTACCCCATGACGTATTAAAAAGAAGACCTATGTCCCTACGTGCCGAATGGTCTGTAAGCCAAACACAGTTTTTCTTTCGTACAACACCTTCCCCAGAGGAAAGCGCATCTCGCTTTTGCTAATTGTTGTTAATTGCCATGAAACGGGTGTTTTACCTTGGGGCGTATTCCCGTGTGTCCTGAAGACTATACTGAAAGCAGTGAACCCCAGAGGAAAGGTATTCCATCAAAAGCGACAGAAATCCAATGCCAGAGCAGAACTTTGTTTGTTGGCATTACCATCCAAGCAATTTACGCAAAGTAGGAAGTGTGTTTTTTTACTACGACACCAGGAGCTTGTCACGGATTCTCAGGCAATTACAATACAGATGTGTCCTCAGGACTTCTCTTTCAAGACGTCCAAAGGCCGGCACTAGGGAATGAGGAGGGATACAGTGTGGTTATTCTTTTTTGTTGGAGTTAGAAATTCCTAAGCTCATTCTTCCTCAAAACTTTGCCTGGTTACAAGTAAGTACTGTCTGATGCCTCAACCATTGCTCAGATTTGTTGTTTTTGTTTTCATTTTTTCAGTTAACAGCAGGAAAATGTCTGAACTGCACTGTTTTAGTTGGAAATATTGTTTAACTTTAGCAACAGGGCTTCATATATAATTGCAAAATCCTTCGATACAATAGACATATCTTACATAAAGAATTTACATGAGAAAATAGAGTAATAATAAGGAAAATATTCTGAAACCAAGAAATAAAATTGTGGAACCGAAAAAGCTAGGTAGAGGAAACAGAAGGCTCTGAGAAAAATTTAATATTTAAAGAAACCTGGAGTTGCTAAGGAGTAAGTGGTATAAATCAATACAAAAACATGTGCTGTATTTAAAAAAAATGTAAGCAAGTAGGCATTGTGAGTGTTAACAGTTTCCCCTTTTCATCCTGTGGAAATTACAACCACCACAGAAAATAAAATAACCAAAACATAACAAAAATACCCATACAAAGTAAAATGCCCAAAACATAAAAACAAGTAACTACACATAGTGAAATGCCCAAAACATTTGTAAGAAATTCTGTTAAAAGCACAATGAAGATAAAAAAATCGTTAAATTACATGTTTTCAGAACTTAATACAAGTGTCAAAACTGAAATAAAAAGAAAAAAGAAATATTCCAAATTTCATTGTTACTTTAGATATTTTGACCTGTCGACATTTCGTAAATTGCACTTGCACTCGGCCAAAAAATATTACTTACAAAGACTCTTTAGTAACTTTTAATCGCTGTGCTCATATTTATAAGGTTTGCATAATAAATCAAGTTAATAATGTTGTGCTTTCACTTAGGCACCAAATATTAATTATCGGCCACTAGGCCTAAGCCTTTTAAAAAATTTTAATAAGCATAACACTCTTAAATTGATTTGACATGAAAAGCTAATATTATCACGGCATTATAAAATTACTAAAAATGCATATGCCTAGGCCTCGGGCGTATCTATTAATGTCTTGTGCTCGAGTAAAATTTCAACAGAATTAATTTGATTTTCTTTGAAAACTATATAAATATCAGCTCGGAGGACTGAAAACTATCAAAAAGCCTTAAGCCTAGGGCCTGCTTAATAGTTTCAACCTCAATAAAGCGCATTGCTAAAATCTTGGAGTTCTATACAAACCTTATGAAAATTAGCACGGCAGACTGAAAATTGCTAATAAGGCCCAGGCCTAGGGCTTTATAATTATTGTTTTGTACCTGACTAAAAGTGTAACATTATCTTTAGTTCCTACTAGCAGGAGTACCCGGTATTTCACAGGTAAATATTACTATTTGTAGAATCACCAAGTTCAGGAAGTGAAAGTTAATGAATGAAAAAATATTTCCATAAATTTCCAATAAACTTATTTAAATTTTTTGATTTAGTTAATTTAATTATACGAAACAAAAAATAATTTACATTATTTACATTACATTGTTTTCTGCCTGATAAGGTACCCGTTAGTGGTGAAAGCTAACGTTTATTCATTTGTGTTTTTAATACACCATTAACCGGATATTTTTGCACTTTATTGTTATCTACGGAATCTAACTTAGACCATAGGTGGGGAATTGAAGTGCTGAATTGGGTTGCAGTCCTTAAGAGTAAGAAATGTAATTTTTGGATTCATTTTCACCCCGGCACCCGACACCCTTTCCTTCTGCGCTCTAAGTTAGAATACATTGAAGTAGTATACCAAAATTTGGTCGTTCTAAATTGGAAACTATAGATTTTACGAAAATGTGTATGGGGCCCATAGGCCCCGGGCACCGACCCTTTCCAAAAACATCTACCGTCTAAGTTAGAGTACCATGAGGTAGTATACCAAATTTGGTGGTACTAAATTGAAAACGATATATTTTAGGAAAATTTTGTGTGAGGGCCCTTCGACCCCGGGCGCCGACCTCTTCAAAAAACAATCCACCCTCTATATTAGAGTACCATGAAACAGTATACCAAATTTGGTGGTTCTAAGTTAATACTGTAGATTTTACGAAAATTTTGTATGGGGGTCCCCTGGACATCTGGCCCCGAGCTGTTCCAAAACCATCTACGTCAGAAACCATCTACCATGAGGAGTATACCAAATTTGGTAGTTCTAAATTGGAAACTGTAGATATGACGAAAATTTTGTATCGGGGCCCTTGACCCCGACCCGTTCCCAGAACTATCTACCGTCTAAGTTATAGTACCATGAGATTGTATACCAAATTTAGTGGTTCTAAATTGAAAACTGCAGATTTTACAAAAATTTTGTATGGGGGCCCCCTACTTGTTCCAAAATCCATCTACCGTCTAAGTTATAGTACCATGAGATTGTATACCAAATTTGGTGGTTCTAAATTGAAAACTATAGATTTTACAAAAATTTTGTATGGGGGCCCCTTGACCCCGTCCCCTATTTATTTCAAAGTCCCTTTACAGTCTAAGTTACAGTTTCCTGAGAGAGTATACCAAATTTGGTGGTTCTAAATTGAAAACTGTAGATTTTACGAAAATTTTGCGTCGGGGGGCCCCAACCAGTTCCAAAAACCATCTACCATCTATGTTAGAGCATCATGAGATAGTATACCAAATTTGGTGGTCTTAAATCAAAAACTGTAGATTTTACGGGGAAAAAATTGTATGGGGAGGGGGGCTTGACCCCGACTGTTCCAAACTATCTACCGTCTAAGTTGAGATTGTATACCAAATTTGGTGGATTTAAATTGAGAACTGTAGATTTTACGAAAATTTTGTATGGGGGTGGGCTTGACCCCAACCCTTTCCAAAAACTATCTATCGTCTAAGTTATAGTACCATGAGATTGTATACCAAGTTTGGTGGTTCAAAATTGAAAACTGTAGATTTTACGAAAATTTTGTATGGGGGGGGGCCCTTGACAACGGGCCCCAACTTGTTTCAAAATCCATCTACGGCGTAAGTTAGCGTACCATTAGATAGTATACCAAATTTATTGGTTCTAAATTGGAAACTAGATTTTACGAAAATTTTGTATGGAGGGGGGACTCTTGACCCCGACCCGTTTCCAAAACCATCTACCGCCTAAGTTAAGAGTACCATGAGATTGTATACCAAATTTATTTATTCTAAATTGAAAACTGTAGATTTTACGAAAATTTTGCATTGGGGGCCCCTTGACCACGGGCCCCAACCGGTTCCAAAACCATCTACCGTTTAAGTTAGTAAGTTAGAGTACCATGAGATGTATACCAAATTTGGAGGTTCTAGATTGAAAAATGTAGATTTTACGAAAATTTTGTATGGGGCCCCTTCACCCCGGGCCCCTATTTGTTCCAAAATCCATCTACCGTCTAAGTTAGAGCATCACGAGATAGTATATCAAATTTGGCGATTCTAAATTGAAAACTGTAGATATTACAAAAAATTTGTATTGGTGGGGGAGGGCTTGGGCTTGACCCTGACCCATTCCAAAAACTATCTATCATCTAAGTTATAGAACCATGAGATTGTAGACCAAATTTGGTGGTTTTAAATTGAAAACTGTAGATTTAACGAAAATTTTGTGTCGGGGGACCCTTGACCTTAGGCCCCAACTGGTTCCATAAACCATCTGCCGTCTAAGAGTTCCATGAGATGCATATTAAATTTGGAGGTTAGAAACTGAAAACTGTAGATTTTACAAAAATTTTGTATGGGGGGCCCTTGACCCCGGGCCCCTACTTGTTCCAAAATCCATCTACCGTCTAAGTTAGAGTACCTTTTCGGCAGTATACCACCAAATTTATTGGTTCTAAATTGGAAACTGTAGATTTTACGAAAATTTTGTATGTGGGGGGGGGGGCTCTTGACCGCGACCCATTCCAAAAAACCATCTACCGTCTAAGTTTGTGTACCATGAGGTTGTATACCAAATTTGATGGTTCTAAATTGAAAACTAGATTTTACGAAAAATTTGTATGGGAGGCCCCTTGACCCTGGGCCCCGACCCGTTCCCAAAACCATCTACCATCTAAGTTAGAGTACCACGAGATTGTATACCAGATTTGGTGGTTCTAAATTGAAAACTGCAGATTTTACGAAAATTTCGAGTGGGGGAGGGGGGCCTTGACCCCGACCCGTTCCCAAAACCATCTATCGTCTAAGTTAGAGTACCATGAGATTGTATACCAAATTTGTTGATTCTAAATTGAAAACTGTAGATTTTACGAAAATTTTGTAGGGGGGGGCTTGAACCAGACTCATTCCAAAAACTATCGACCGTCTGAGTACCATGAGATAGTATATGACGCTGGTTATTAAGTCGTGGATTATTAAGTCGTGGGTTATTATGACGTGGGTTATTATGACGTACAATAATTGTGACCTGAGGTTATTTTGTCGCAGTGTTATTTTGTAACAGGTTATTTTCACGCTGGGTTATTGTGACGTTGGGTTATTTTTGTAACGAGTTATTTTAACGTGGGGTTATTGTGATGCTGGGTTATTTAGACGCCGGGTTATTTTGACTGGGTCATTACGACGTGGGTTATTTTTTCCGGGTTATTTTGACGGTACACCGAAAACAACCAAAGCCTAAAGATAGCAAAGGGACATCTCAGTAAGGGAAGAAAACAGATTATGGCACTGAGAAAAGGAAATGGTTCTGTAACAAGAAATAGAGGCGAAATTTTGACAAGAGTAAAAGATTTCTACTCCAAATTATATGAATGGGATGATACGTGTACTCCAGACATCATGAAAGGTACCAGTACCAGAGTTCTTCCAGTCCTCCCAGCAGAAGTTGAACATGCAATCAAGAACATGAAGCGAGGAAAAGCTCCAGGAGAAGATGGAATTACTGTAGACATCATACAAGAAGCAAGTGGAGAAATTAAAACAGTACTCGCCCAAGTTTTCACTCGATGCCTTATTGAAGGGAAGATTCTTGAGGATTGGAACAATGCTACAATGATCCCGCTACATAAAAAAGGTGACATTGAGGAACACAGGAACTGCAGACCTATCAGCCTTCCTATCAGTGGTTTATAAAATCTTCACTAACTAAAGTTCTTTCACACTGCTCGAAGGTAACACTGGACATGGCTCAACCGAGAGAACAAACTAGATTCAGGAGTGGCTACAGCACTATAGATCATATCCACGTACTGAGAGAACTAATTGAAAGAGCGAGGGAATATGAACTTCCATTGTGCATGGCTTTTATCGATTATGAAAAAGCCTTTGATTCTGTGAAACCATCAGCAATTACAATGGCTCTGAAATCCTGTGGTGTTGAAGATGCATACATTAATATTATTAATAACATGTAAGAAAATGCAAGTGCAAAGATTCGGCTGTTTGAGAATACGCACACATAAAAATTGGAAAGGGAGTGAGACAAGGTGACACCATATCTCCCAAGCTCTTTAATGCCACATTGGAAAAGGTCTTTCAATCACTGAACTGGGAAAACAAAGGGATAAAGATTAATGGAGATTATCTAACTCACCTTCGTTTTGCTGACGACATAGTCACTTTTGCAACTACCCCATCAGAGCTGCAGAATATGATCCAGGAACTTGCTGACAAGAGTAAAGAAGTGGGATTAAAAATGAACTTTCTGAAGACAAAAGTGATGTACAATGCTTTTACAAGTAATGAAGATTTATCGATTGATGGAGAAAAGCTGGAGATAACAGATATGTACGTTTATCTTGGACAGCAGATATCAAGTGAGGGTCAGATTGATGAAGAAATTAATCGGCGTATAAAACTTGTCTACAGAGCTTTTGGAAGAAACAGCATAATTTTCAAGAGCAATATGCCATTATGTCTTAAAAGAAAAGTGTTTGATCAATGCATCCTTCCAGTGCTTACGTATGGTGCAGAGACGTGGACCTTAGCTAAAAGAGACATACAAAGGCTGCAGACAACTCAAAGTAGCATGGAGAGGTGCATGCTTGGTGTAACCAGGAGAGATAAGAAGAGGAACTCGTGGATCAGAAAAATGACAAGAGTGGAAGACATCATGATCAGAGTAAAATCCCTGAAATGGCAATGGGCTGGACATACTGCCAGAAGGACAGACCATCGATGGACAGTCGAAATTTTAGATTGGATTCCAAGGGACAGGAAAAGACCCAGAAGAAGACCACATGGAAGATGGGTCGATGAAATTCGAAAGTATGCGGGAGTAACATGGAGGAGACTGGCACAAGACAGACCGTTGTGGAAGAGGCTTGGAGAGACCTTCGTCCAGCAGTGGATTGATAATGGTTGAAGATGATGATATATACAGTGCTAGAATTAGAAATAAATCTTTTCCTTTTTTTCTTTTTTGTTAAAAAAGAAAAAGGAGGAACAGGGATGACAGCAATTATGAACTATTCTAAAAATTTTAACGGAATTAACATACTGATCAATCTATTTAAAACAAATAGAATTTTAATAAGTATTAAGAGGAAAGGTAGTTGGGCATTTTACCTCAGAAATTTCAAATGAAATCCTCATTTGTCTTTATGAGTCATTTCCAAAGTGTTGGTGACCATATTGGATGGATTTACCCATAAAACTTTAATTTGTTTTAAAAAGTTTTGGTTAAGAGAAGCCATGATGATGTTAGTTACAGGAATATTAATCAAATTAATACCTATAGTATTCCTAAATTCCAGCCATAGTTTTCATACCTAGAGCCCTATGATCTCTTTGGTTGCCTAACACTCAGGCTCAAAACATACCACTGGCAGAAAATGATTGATAATATTTATCAACTGATCAGCTTAAAATCTAAGCCACAAAATGCACTCCCCTGATTAAAATTACTGACTAGTGTGAAGCTAAAACATTTTTTGAAGGATATCCAGTATGAATTACAAATTCTGATAGCAGTGTTATGTAGAACATGCTGTTTTACGAGTTTTCGTGTAATTAGGAAACTGAATAATATCCATTTTTCTTTTACCAAAAATTGAAACAATACAATGCAGCATGACCCTGGGATTGGTAAGACACTGCCTCAGAAATACCAGGTACAAAATCATAACCTGCACCATAACTGCTATGATCTATAGAGCTGGCGACATACACCGATGAGCTATTCCATTATGACCACCCCCAATCTCGAGAAATGAGCGTGCCTGGAGACCGAATGGTGGCACAGGTGAAGTTCACATAGCAGTATATATACAACCCGTGGACTGGCTTTCGGTTAGTAGAGTGTTCGGAGTCAGAATGGGAAAAGCTGCTGATTTATTGGAGTTTGATAAAGGACAAATAGTGATGGCAGGGCGCCTCATAACTACGATCTCGGAAACGGCACGGTTTGTGGGTTGTTCACGTGTCACTGTAGTGAGTATGTATCATAAGTGGTGCACAGATGGCCAAACGACGAACAGCCCAGTTGTTTGGAGATTGTCACGCATTGTTCACAGCGACCACAGGGTCACAGTGCAACAAATCACCCGCACGTCATCGCAAACAACGCATGAAATGGGCCCAAGGTCATCGAGTGGACCGTGGATGATTGGAAGAAAGTGGCCTGGTCTGACGAATCAAGATTCCTGGTGCATCACTTAGACTGTCGGGCGCAGATACACCGATTACCAACGGAGGCGATGGCATTTGGATGCACTGTTGGGTGGAAACAAGCCGTCGGTGGTGATGTTACGTTGTGGGCGATGTTTTCTTGGGACACTTTAGGCCCCATTATCCCAATAGCACAATCCTTGACAGCTGTCAGGTATCTGAACATCATTGCAGACCAAGTTCACCCATTCATGGCAACTGTGTTCCCTACTGGTGATGGCCATTACCAACCGGTTAATGCGCCATGCCACACTGTCAGAATCATCAAGGAGTGGTTCGAGGAACATGCTGGTGACTTTCTGTTAATGCCTTGGCCACCAAATTCACCTGACATAAACCCAATCATATATTTGTGGTTCGACTTGGAAAAGCAGATCCGTGCTAAATCACCACCACCTTGAAATGTATGGGAACTGGAGGACCTGCTGTTGACAATATAGTACACCAAATACCATAGGATATCTATCGCCACCTCGTTGAATCGATGCCCCACCAAGTGGCCACTGTTTTCTGGGCTAAAGGGGTCCTATAGCTTATTAGGTATGTGGTCATAATGTAATGGCTCATTGGTGTAGACCTCATTAAAGTATGCTCATGTTACTTATTGTTGTGCCATTCTGAAATTCTGTCATCTTAACATTTTTGTGTAGAAGTCATAGATTTTGACTCTTAATAAATAGTAATCAGTGATCACAAAGCAAAGACCTCACCTACTCTAAAATTTCTACTGTACTTACTGGTATACAGACTCATATGAGATGATGACATGTAATTGCTATGGTACAATTTTGTGATCCCTTATTGTTCAGAAAACAAACGAATTCTACATTGAAAAACAATATGAATTAACATCAACTTTCTCTTTGAAAGACTAAATTCACATCCTTACACAATTTGAACTGGTCATGTACTTCTCTCGCGCAAATGTTTATCAGCAGTCATGACTGTTACCCCACAGCAACTGCCACTGTCCCACCTTTTAAAGAAAAAACACACTAGATGGGTTCCATTTCAACTCAGGCAGGGTCGTACCATCATGGTCTCAGATTTCTCTAAAAAAATTAAGGGGTGTTCCTTGACTAAAATAAGGAGACCCATATTTTTTCTTTCGGCAAGAAAAAATTTTCCTTCGAGATAGACGGTTTCAAATCTTGCACCGTCAAACAAGCTCTCTAGAAAACGGTTATTTTTCCTAACTTCAGCGAGTCATTGCAGCAGAGTTAAAAAAGATATCGTGTTCTTGCATTTTTTTTTACATTGTGTGTATAACATATAATAATATATGGTGCTAATATTTGCTACACATCGTATGATTAAAATTTTAAAAAATCACAAACTTTGTGATTTTTAAAAAAAATTGCATTTTTAAGTTTTTTTTAAACAGGTTTGGATGGAGTTTTTTCTATATTCGTTTTTTTCGTTAAAGACATACAAATGTGCACTTTCTTTGTAATTTTTTGTGTGTCTGTGAAACCGCTTAGTTTCGGCGTTTTCGGCAGCGTTAAAAACAGCCGATTTTGAAAAATCTCTAACTTTGCCAACGATTTTCTCAAAAAGGCCATTTTTTTAAATTCTGAAAATTAAATCCCTGTTTCATTATCAACAGGAGAATATCTGTGTAAATTTTCACGGACCTAAAAATGCCCGTTTCCGAGTTAGACGCGTTTGAATTCGGTTTGAAAGCCTACGATTTCCCGTGTTCTAATGGCGCCATTTTTCTTACCCGAATCAAAGCGTTAGATATTCTTTGCCCGAATGATGGAATGAGAGCATTGGGTCAGCTGGCCCTGGTTGGATACATCCACCTCACCCTTCCCCAAGTGATGACATGCCTATAAAACTGTCAAGGGGGGGGGGGGGCCAATACATAAAGAAAATTCTTGCTGCTCCACTAACAAAGTTGAGTTGCGAAAGACAGCAGCAGCAGTTGTTTGTTTACGTATATACTTAAAAATCGCATAAGAAAAGACTATGAAAGAGTAGAAAACTGTTGTGAAACAATTTTAAGAAAAAGAGTGCAGGCACGTGTACTGTAAGTTAATTTTCGATGGCTAAACACCCTCGAGTTTTTCTGGGAGTTGCTAATTGTAGGCTACTGTCAGAAGAGCAGTTGCTGTTTTGTTATAGTTGCTAAAATTAACTTCTCAGTTTTTCGTAATAGTAAAATATTCGCTCAGGAGAGTTTTGTCCTCTGCGAACGGGGGAGAAGGTGCAATGCTCTTGACCTCGCTGCTGGGTTGATAGCGCTAGTCGCTACCGAAACTCTGCTTACCTCCTCTCCAAAACGTAATGGCAATTGTCTAATCTACTAAATAAATAACAATTAACACATACGCGTGCATGCATGCTTATTCATAAAATGTAAGTTGAGTATATTTCCTGTTCAATCAGCTGATTTTACAAGTAAAATTCATATACAACTTATGCGCTTATAATGGTGTAAAGATTTTTATCTATTTAAAACATATTCAAAGATTTCAATTTTTTTAAAGAGGGGGGGGGGTGATTGTATTCGTAGTGATCTCCACCTGGGCCACGATAAACCATGCACTGCCCATGGCTTCTGTTCCCTTAGAAGATAATCCTGGATCGATGGGAGACCAGCGGAGTTTTCACAACCCCTCCCTCTCACGTGGTGGTGAGGTGTCTCAAAGCTAGGTAGCTTTCAAACATGTTTCAACTTAGTTGGCTGGTAATAAGAGAGGGATTCCATTTCAACTCTGGCAGGGTCGTACCATCACGGTCTCAGATTTCTCTAAAAAAATTAAGGGGGTGTTCCTTGATTAAAATAAGGGTACCCATATCTTTTCTTTCGGCAAGAAAAAAAATTTTCCCTTCGAGACAGAGGGTTTCAAATCTTCCACCGTCAAACAAGCTCACTAAAAACCGGTTATTTTTCCTAGCTCACTAAAAAACCGGTTATTTTTTCCTAACTTCAGTGAGTCATTGCAGCAGAATAAAAAAAGATCTTTTGTTCTGGTATTTTTTATTACATTGTGTGTATAACGTATAATAATATTTGATGCTAATATTTTTTACACATCGTATGATTAAAATTAAAAAAAATCGTAAACTTTGATTTAAAAAAAATTGAAATTTTTAAGATTTTTTTTAACTGGTTCAAATGGAGTTTTTTTTTCTATACTCGTTTTTTTGTTAAAGACATACAAATGTGCACTTTATTTGCAATTTTTTATGTGTCTGTGAAACTGCTAGTTTCTGCAGCGTTAAAAAACAGCCGATTTTGAAAAATCTCCAACTTTGCCAACGATTTTCTCAAAAAGCCCTTTTTTAAAATTCTGAAAATTAAATCCCTGTTTCATTATCAACAGGAGAATATCTGTGTAAATTTTCACAGACCTAAAAACGCCCGTTTCCGAGTTAGACGCGTTTGAATTTGGTTTGAAACCTAGGATTTCTCCGTGTTCTAAAGGCGCCATTTTGGAAAAATCTAAGGCGCAAAGTACGTTTCTCTTACTCGAATGAGAGTGTTGGATCCGTCCACCTGACCCTACCCTGGGCGATAACACGCCTAAAAAACGGTCTTGGAAAAAAAAATAACAAATCTATATATATAGATTTGAATGTATGTCTGCTAAACAAATTTACAGTTTTCAATTTAAAACCACCAAACTTGGTATACTATCTCATGGTACCCTAACTTAAACCGTAAACGGTTTTTGGAAGGGGTCGGAGCCCTTGGTCAAAGGGCCCCCACACAAAATTTCCGTAAAATATACTTGTAAACTATAGTGCCCTAACTGAGACCGTAGATGGTTTTGGAAGGGGGTAGAGCCCTGGGTGGGTGGGAGCCCATGGTCAAAGGGCCCCACGCAAAATTTCCGTAAAATCTAGTTTTCAATTTAGAACCATCAAATTTGGTATACTTTTTCTTGGCACCCTAACTTTGTAAAATATTTTACAAAAATTTTGTAGGGGTGGGGGGCTTGACCCCGGGTTCCGACCCCTTCCCAAAACCGTCTAGTCAAAGTTAGGGTGCCAAGAAAAAGTATACCAAATTTGATGGTTCTAAATTGAAAACTAGATTTTACGGAAATTTTGCGTGGGGCCCTTGACCCGGGCTCCCCCTTCGAAAAATCATCTACGGTCTAAGTTAGGGTACCTACCATGAGATAGCATACCAAGTTTGATGGTTCTAAATTGACATACATTCAATTCTCTCTATATATAGATTTGTTATTTTTTTTTTTTCCAAGACCGTTTCTTAGGCATGTTATCGCTCAGGGTAGGGTGAGGTGGACGGATCCAACACTCTCATTCGAG
The DNA here is from genome assembly GCA_039090855.1 of Macrothele yani. Classification (NCBI taxonomy): domain Eukaryota; kingdom Metazoa; phylum Arthropoda; class Arachnida; order Araneae; family Macrothelidae; genus Macrothele; species Macrothele yani. The sequence goes on along the minus strand of CM076994.1, from coordinate 68,716,393 downwards.
TAAGAGAAACGTACTTTGCGCCTTAGATTTTCCCAAATGGCGCCTTTAGAACACGGAGAAATCCTAGGTTTTCAAACCAAATTCAAACGCGTCTAACTCGGAAACGAGCGTTTTTAGGTCTGTGAAAATTTACACAGATATTCTCCTGTTGATAATGAAACAGGGATTTAATTTTCAGAATTTTAAAAAGGGCTTTTTGAGAAAATCGTTGGCAAAGTTGGAGATTTTTCAAAATCGGCTGTTTTTAACGCTGCAGAAACTAGCAGTTTCACAGACACATAAAAAATTGCAAATAAAGTGCACATTTGTATGTCTTTAACAAAAAAACGAGTATAGAAAAAAACTCCATTTGAACCAGTTAAAAAAAATCTTAAAAATTTCAATTTTTTTTTAAATCGAAGTTTACGATTTTTTAAAATTTTAATCATACGATGTGTAAAAAATATTAGCATCACATATTATTATACGTTATACACACAATGTAATAAAAATACCAGAACAAAATATCTTTAATTCTGCTGCAATGACTCACTGAAGTTAGGAAAAATAACCATTTTTTAGAGAGCTTGTTTGACGGTGGAAGATTTGAAAACCTCTGTCTCAAAGGGAGAATTTTTTCTTGCCGAAAGAAAAGATATAGGTCTCCTTATTTTAATCAAGGAACACCCCTTAATTTTTTTAGAGAAATCTGAGACCGTGATGGTACGACTCTGCCAGAGTTGAAATGGAATCCCTCTCTTGTTACCAGCCAACTAAGTTGAAATATTTTTGAAAGCTACCTAGCTTTGAGACACCTCACCAACACGTGAGGGGGTGGGGTGGGGGTGGGGGTGTCAAAACCTGCTGGTCTCCCATCGATCCAGGATTATCTTCTAAGGGAACAGAAGCCATGGGCAGTGCATGGTTTATCGTGGCCCAGGTGGAAATCACTAAGAACACAATCACCTCTTTAAAAAAATTGAAATCTATGAATATGTTTTAAATAGATAAAAATCTTTACACCATTATAAGTGCATAAGTTGTATATGTATTCTACTTGTAAAATCAGTTGATTGAACAGGAAATATACTCAACTTACATTTTATGAATGAGCATGCACGCGTATGTGTTAATTGTTATTTATTTAGTAGATTAGACAATTGCCATTACGTTTGGAGAGGAGGTAAGCAGCCCAGCAGCGAGGTCAAGAGCATTGCACCTTCTCCCCCCGTTCGCAGAGGACAAAACTCTCCTGAGCGAATATTTTACTATTACGAAAACTGAGGTTAACTTTAGCAACTATAACAAAACAGCAACTGCTCTTCTGACAGTAGCCTACAATTAGCAACTCCCAGAAAAACTCGAGGTTGTTTAGCCATCGAAAATTAACTTACGGTACACGTGCCTGCACTCTTTTTCTTAAAATTATTTCACAACAGTTTTCTACCCTTTCATAGTCTTTTCTTATGTGGTGTTTAAGTATATAACGTAAACAAACAAACAACTGTTGCTGTCTTTCGCAACTCAACTTTGTTAGTGGAGCAGCAAGAATTTTCTTTATGTATTGGTCCCCCCCCTTGACAGTTTTATAGGCACGTCATCACTCGGGGAAGGGTGAGGTAGATGTATCCAACCAGGGCCAGCTGACCCAATGCTCTCATTCTATCATTCGGGCAAAGAATATCTAACACTTTGATTCGGGTAAGAGATAACGTACGTACTTTGCGCCTGAGATTTTTCCAAAATGGCGCCATTAGAACACGGGAATTCGTAGGCTTTCAAACCGAATTCAAACGCGTCTAACTCGGAAACGGGCATTTTTAGGTCCGTGAAAATTTACACAGATATTCTCCTGTTGATAATGAAACAGGGATTTAATTTTCAGAATTTAAAAAAATGGCCTTTTTGAGAAAATCGTTGGCAAAGTTAGAGATTTTTCAAAATCGGCTGTTTTTAACGCTGCCGAAACGCGGAAACTAGCAGTTTCACAGACACACAAAAAATTACAAAGAAAGTGCACATTTGTATGTCTTTAACGAAAAAAAACGAATATAGAAAAAACTCCATCCAAACCTGTTTAAAAAAAACTTAAAAAATGCAATTTTTTTTAAAAATCACAAAGTTTGTGATTTTTTAAAATTTTAATCATACGATGTGTAGCAAATATTAGCACCATATATTATTATATGTTATACACACAATGTAAAAAATACAAGAACACGATATCTTTTTTAACTCTGCTGCAATGACTCGCTGAAGTTAGGAAAAATAACCGTTTTCTAGAGAGCTTGTTTGACGGTGCAAGATTTGAAACCTCTATCTCGAAGGGAAAATTTTTCTTGCCGAAAGAAAAATATGGGTCTCCTTATTTTAGTCAAGGAACACGGCTTAATTTTTTTAGAGAAATCTGAGACCATGATGGTACGACCCTGCCTGAGTTGAAATGGAACCCATCACTACAAGTTTTAGCAAATTTTTTCAAGCCACTTTAAGAAGCACATCCATTGACTCAAAACAAACAAAATTTGAACTAAGAAGTTCTTAATGTTCATTATGAACTTCTAAAAAGTTAATACTGAACATTAAGAACATTTTTTTACCAGTTCTATAAGTCTACATTATATAAAAATACTTATAACGTACTAAAGTGAAAGAGAGAAAAAAGCTATGTGGTCAGTGCTTTAAAACTTAGTATTAAATGTGTGTAGAGACATATAAAATTAAAACACTGATTCTGCAAAAAGCCGCAATAAAAATGCACACTGCAGAAATAAAATCAATAACACACAAAAAAAAAGCAAAAACTGCAATAAATTTTACATAGATGGCAATGAAAATACACATTTCTTCAATAAGATTTAGAAAATTTCTTTGGGATTTCAAGCAACTTTTCCTTTGTGGAATGGGGACTGTTGAGGGGATGGAAAAGCTGGTTTGACTTGTTCAGAACATGAATTTCAAAAACACAGCTTTTGTGTGTTTTAATTTGGATTTGCTTAGCTGACTGCAATACAACATGCAAAGAAGATGCATAATTTTCCCTTTATCACTCTATTAACTGTATTTTTATCATCCTGTATATGACACAGCTGTTCTCATTCTTAACTTCCTTCAAAGAAAAATTGTATTCCAAATTCATGTTACCCATGTTCAATTTCACAGCATAAAGCAAAAAATTTTTGGAATGGCAAATATTGAAACATTTTTAGTTTTGAGGCTCACATTACTACTTTTCAAGGGAAAATAGAAAACAAAATTTTACTAGAACATTTTAGGTTATTGACCCCAATATTTTTGGAGGGGAGAGAGCACCCCCCCCCCCCCCAAAGAACCACATCCCTGCATATTGCTTTTGTATAAAATGTTTCCCCACTGACTGGCACATAACTCAAGCCTCACAGACAACCATTACACATGACCCTTTCATAGTAACTGCCATGTTCAGGTACGACCTCATCCTCTCGCAGGAAGTTTTCACCTTCCTTTCCTGACATCTGGGCTGAATACATTCTCAGTCAGCATTTTGCCACTCATTTTTGCAACATGGCCAGACTACTTCAAAATATTTTTCATCAGTGTACCAACAATTTGCTTCACAATGCATCTGAGACATCTTCATTCTGCTCATGATCAGAACAAGTGCCACCCTCTCTACAAGGAGTGCATGCACACGCAAATGACTTCAGCGTCTCTTTTGTAGTACCCAGGTTTTGTTGGAATGTACGAAAGAATGCCCACATTCCTGTGGGAAATTTTTCCATGGCAAATGTCCACTTCTCAAAAATAGGAAGAAATGCCCACATCTTGAAAATAGGAAAATACGTCAGCTGTTGAAGTTTCTTACATCTCCAATTAGTAGTTCTAATTCTGACTATTATATAGCTGTAATCATTCTACTATTCTCTTTTACGTGCGATATTTCAAAGTAACTTGTACAAAATTCTAGCGGATAATGCTTACCTTGGCATTCCTTTCTAGCGATGGGAACATTTCACACACGTGTTTTCCGGTCTTTGTTGATGTTATTGTCTCAAAGTCCGTTGTATGCGATGACTGGCTTTACTTCTCACACTTTTCGCTGGGTATACTCATTGGATCTTTCCTTAGGATTCCAAACACATCAATTTTTACCGTTCTTTATACTCGAAATTTTCGCCCATAGCGCGAAGTTAACCACGAACATCGGTGGTAAAGTCGCCACGCTCCTGAGGATGCCCAGAGGATGGACAAAAATTTCGAGTATAAAGAACGGTAAAAATTGATGTGTTTGGAATCCTAAGGCAAAGATCCAATGAGTATACCCAGCGAAAAGTGTGAGAAGTAAAACCAGTCATTGCATACAACGGACTTTAGGACAATAACATCAACAAAGACCGGAAAACACGTGCGTGAAATGTTCCCATCGCTAGAAAGGAATGCCAAGGTAAGCATTATCCGCTAGAATTTTGTACAAGTTACTTTCTTACATCTGTTAGAAACATGAGGTTTATAATTTCATGAAGAATTCTCTCAATTTTAACTAAGTAATCGACAAAACGTCAGAACATTTCCTCTGCTCAACCACATAACATTAACTAGCATTACAAGGTCATTTTAGTTTGTTCTCAAAGTGGCAGAAGAGGTTCATTGTTCGAAGGAAGACTTCCATGGTTCATCCACGAACAGTAACTATGCCTAAGGCAATTCTTTTAAAGTTAGGGGGTATCACAGGAGTAGTAACTTGAACTAAGCTTTACAACTGAATCTTACACACATGGTAATTACTTAACTATGTTACGATGAAGCAGAATTTGCTTTCACTGGCAAAAATCGGAGACTATTCTGGTTTTTAACACTCAGATATTTGGGACTTCATTGTCCTGGGTGGTGTAACAGTTAACATGCTCGAACGGAAATCGTAAGATGTGGGTTCGATTCCAGCTCCAGGGCAATGTAAGTTTTCTGATGTGATTAATGTTTCATGTGAAACAGTAAGATACACACAATTCAGAGATGTCTAATTGCTGTGGTAATGATTCAGACTTCTTAGTGATTTAAAATAGTATAACTATACTAGTAATCCGAATTTATTGGCGTAAAATAGGGATAAAAATTTTCAAGCTTTCACACATCAACTAGATAGATAGCTTTTTCAAGGAAAGTGGACAGCAAACTGAAAAAAATAAAAATAAAAAATTACACATTTCTTGAAAAAGCCATTTGGTTGACATGCAAAAGCTTGGAAATTAATGTACAGTTCCCCATTAATAATTCTCTTAGTCATTCCTGTGTGCCATTTTATCGACCTGTCGGGGAATTCAGGTGGAACAGAAAAAGTTATGCCAATAAAAATTAAGTTTTTGCAATAGCTTGTGTCAATTTGGTGTACAATCAGGCTTCTTATTAACTTATTCAAATTTTTTAAATGAAATACCATTTTCACTCCCTTTTTAGGTTTTAGCTTTTCTTGCAACTAAAAGTGGAATTTGCATCACATTGTCCAAAACTATTTTTCACAGCAAACAAACACAAAATGCTATTCTGCACCTATCTTTTGTGATGGTCAGAATTCCACCATCACAACACAGAACTGTAAAACAAGCTTCATCTCCCAGTTTCACTCATGTACAACATACTTCACAACTCCAATGCTTCAACATAAAAAAAGAAAAGAAAAAGAAAAACTGGGCATTCTCTTCTTCATACATAGCTTTACAACAGGAATCATGGACTTGACAACGAAAATTGTGGTGCACAAATATTTTCCTTACTAAGCCCATATTACCTCTATAAGCCACAACAGCACAAATAATAGTGATTTACTTACACAGGCACTGCTCTACTATAAGTCATCTTCAGGGCCCCATTATGAGGAAACTTCATTATGTCATGCATAAACACAGAGTCCAAAATATCTGCCATAACAAATGTTTGACAAACAAACTCTTGCACAAAAGGTAAAAATTATCCCCATTTATTCACTGTGCTGAATACACGGTATCATGCACATTTCAATAATATCTTGCACACAATTTTGCTACTAAAATTATCTGCATGACAGACACAAATTGATCTTGACCACTACTACTTAGCAGATCAACACTCCTTTCCACTTCAGCATCTGCACAGGAACTCCTAACAACTTAGTTCAAGTATAGTAATACTAATAGCACAATGTTAAAAATATATCTTGAAGTTACATTTATAGGTGAAAATCATGACACGAAATATATAAAAATTACTTAATATATCAGATACATCAAATAATCCTTGTAAAAAACTACTTAAGTGAAAAAAAAATCACATTTAAAGCAGCAACAAAATGCTTAAGGTTTACATCTTGGCAAACCTTCCAAATGTGGGCCAGAAATAGTTTTCTGAAGCGATGATAGATGGCGACACGTTATCGCTACATCGTAAAGCTTTGCGCTACGTTGTGAAAGTGGCAAAGGAAATGAATAATATGGATTAAAGATGGCCTTTAAAAGGACCTTTATGAATGTACATTGTGGCATATGTGTGAAATATTTATTGACGGAAGAATAAGTTTTCTTCATGAATATGAAACTCTACCTAGCAAAATAAAAGGAAGAAAAGTTTTATCCGCTAGGGAAGAACTTCCTGATCGCACGAAGCAGGACTTCAAAGCAATGTTCTGAGGAAAGACTGCAATTCCGTCGGAATAAATATTTCATAATATGCCCACTCACTAGTCTGTCATAATGGTTGTTCTTGGCTCGACGTGATTTCAAAGATGCCAAGAACCCAGGTGCCCTCGACGAGACCACCACAGCTGTACTTGCGTTTTCCCACTTTGGCTTCATCCACATTGACGATGATTCCATCACCACCAAGCCTTCCTACTATATCCATTGGAATGTGAGCATAAAAACCACGTACCAAGAGAACAAAGTAACGTAAGTAGCTATAACGCATTTAACATGAAAGGAGGAGAGGGGAAGTACTACCATGGCACCATCTATCGGAGCGGGCCACTTTTGGAAGGTTAGCCTACATCTTTTCCTAAAAGAGGTGGTAATATATTTTTTCTGGTATTTTTCGGTTTTGCCCACTTTGAAGAAAAAACTGTGGTCTCCATGTTACAAGGTGTTGCCTGGTCCTAACATGGAATCAGTGATGCCCATGTATAACAAAATTCAGGCCGCAAAGCTGACACTACGGCACACTAGATCTCAATCAATAAATATAATGGGCTCATGGGCAATCAAATTCAAATCATGGTTAAGGCACGGTTGTTGTGAATGATCCTGCCCAATAGTGTAATTATTAAATCTAATAATTTTGTTTCATTACATTTTATATGTGTCTGTGCTTACTTTTAAAACATTAATGTAGTAGCTGGATTCTTAAATATGTTTTGATGTTCTGATGGTGAGGGAGGGTAGTATCTAAATAAAACAAAACCATAACAACTACCTTTTAATGAGTTTCCAAAAGATTTTTAGGTTTCCTGCTACAGAAAAAAAAAGTCAAAAACATTTTTAGGAAGAGCATGTATTTATACCTTACCATTACATTAAGCATAAATTAAAAATTAAGGTTGGCAGAGAAAATAATATATAAAGCATTAGTTTAAAAAAAAATCATTTGTTTTCAGCCCTTTATTAAACATGAATTTAAAGTTTGGACCCACCTACAAAAGTTTACATGAACAGATAAAAATGGTAAATAAACAAAAATTATGGTGATAGTAATTAATTACAAAACAGAATCTGTATTATCAGTGTGGTTATGTCAGTCTACCACCACATTATATGTAAATTAGTGGTTTGGTGGGACAAAACCCCAACCTAGTAAGAAGTATTTTTCTGTTTTCAAGAAAGTGGTAACAAAATTGTACCATTTTTTCATTCTTTATGTATTCTGTAGAGAGATATAGAGAATGTGTAACTATATTATCAACAAAACACAGGTCCAGGTTGTGTCCTACTACTCTACATGGTAATAATTGATGTCATGGCTATTCCTAGACTTGGTATATTATAAATTTCACTAAATTATGGGATTTACTCAGGAATAAAAGGACTAAGTAATATCCTTCTATTCCTTAGTAAATCCCATAATTTAGGGAAATTTATACTACTACAACTACTACTTCATGTCCAATTGCCTTAGCTGCAGTCTTGTATGCTTGGGCATAAGGATTGTTAGCCAGAATATCTGCCAGGGCTGTCAATATCGATTGCTTTAATTCTTTCATTTTCATTACGACCAATATGTACATCAGTAGCTACCGAGGAATCTATGAAGTACAATTGGCCATATGAAGGGTTTTCACTAATAAGTGGTAACAAATCCAAGATGTACCGGTGAATCTGTCCCAGACTTTTAAAGTATGGACCATTGTCTGGAATCTCCTTTTTTGTGAACGAGAGGGAAAGCGAATGGCATTGCACTATTGTATTTCCGAATGTGTTGGACAAAACTGGACTGTGAGGAAATCTTTCAGCCCTGTATTTATCAGTAGTTCTGGAAGGGATAAGGCCGTATGACAACAGGAATTAAAGTGACCATTAGTTTCCTCATTAGCAAAATGCAAAGCATGGCAGTGCACACACTATATTCATTGCACCCAAGTTGTGCTCATGTATGGCAGTTTCGTCCAATAAAGCTTTTCGGAAAGACAGGTTGCTGCGATAACATTCATTATGTGTGCTCTCAAAATTCCTTACCTAGCGTATATTACAAAAAACACACCCTCATTAGTCTCGAACACTACTCATAATAGAACCCTGTTTCTGTCCCTCTTGCGTATATTACGAATACCACACCCTCATTTTTCTGGAACACTACTCATAATAGAACCCTGTTTCTGTCCCTCTTGCGTATATTATGAAAACCACACCCTCATTTTTCTGGAACACTACTCATAATAGAACCCTGTTTTTGTCCTCAATATAGCAGTGGAAGTGCATGTACAGGACAGCAGAGTTAACCTTGACAATAGCCAATCAGCTCCTTGCTCCCCCTCTCCAGTCTAGTTGGCCAGCGCCATCTCCCAAGGTCATACTCGGCTGCTCGTGTTGCAATGAGACAAAGTGAGAATACTTAGCATACCAAGCTAGACTGGGTGTGATGCATACAGCAGATTAAATTTAGATCTCCCTCATCCCAAGTCCGGGGATCAGGGTCTGTAAAATGAGCCATCTTCCAAGGGTGTACGACGTACCTGTCTCAAAATTTTGTGTTGCACTATGGAATTATATGCAAGATACTTAATGGTACATATTCTGACATATGACTGTTTTCAATCAAGTTCCATAGATATAATTCTAAAAAGGCTATGAAATAAACAATTTTTACTATTATTGCTTTTATTTCAGAAAAAAAATTAATTATATCATTAATAGTCCTGTCAAGGTGGTTACAGATTACAATAAATGTCTGCCAAATTTCAAATGCAATGAACAGCATGAGCATAACAAAAACATATTAAGTTTTATTAAATCAATGAAAGATTTCATTTTTAAAATAAAAGTGATTTCTGCCTGTGTAATTTCTACAGCAAGTGAACAAATTGTAGCCTATCTGACAAGCTAGCATTTCATAATTTTCAATGTGTTATATCATCAACTATGCATATAAATTCCCAGAATAAGTAACAATGTCCATATTAAAATGGACATACTCTGCTAATATATGCTTTTGTTTCTTAGATTTTTTATGTCATTGCCACTACTGCTCAAAATGAGCAAAATATAATTACGCCAAATGTAAACATAAATTAACACATTTTACTGTAGCTAAAAGAATGTGATGATGGTCATTTTAACACGCCTTTAAGCAACTTGTCACCTGTTCATGTAAGAATATTCAAGTTGTAAAGAAAGCTAGTTGATTAGTCAAACAATATTTTTTATTATTAGAATGGAAGTCAATTACTTCTTTTTATTTGTGTGTGTGCAGCAGAAAACATGTTATGTAAAAACTTTCACACCTAAGAATCTGAATCACATAAACTGTTGTTCAATTTGTATATAGTGAAAATTTTTAAATATTTTTATAGTAAGTGCTTTTAACATTTCGTTTTTTCCCCACTTTGAATGTGTCTTTCCAGTGCCTGAACACTAGGATGGTTCTTTCACTCATTCTGCAACTTTATGGTGCAGACAAGCAAATTTCAGTTGGTTGTAACATCAACACAATCGCTTTTGAGAAAAGAAAAATTGTTACAAGAACTAGGATTTATACAGACAGTGAGAACTCAGCACTGTCTGTTACCGTAAATCAACTAATGACAATTTCTTTTAACGATCTATTTGTACGCTTAATATCACGGGCTCCTCATACACTCTAGTTAAAAGCGATATTTCACTACTATACCTCACACATAACTTGAATTGTGAAATCAGCATCTTTTGCTGCAGGTTCATCTTAAATGAGAAATAATCATCTCTGAAATCAAATAATGCAAGATTTCTAATTCACAAACAAAATTATCCTATGACTTGAAAGATGTTGCACATATGAACACTTTGGTCGCGTGTATTTCCTCAATATCATGCAAGATCTTTTAGTTTCGCAATCATTACATTCATAACTAATATCATCAGGAAGCACTTAAAAAATAAATTTATTTTTCCGATGCATGAAACTATTAACGTTTAACACAAACCCAATACGTTGTGCATGTGCTTGTGTGAAATTCAATATGCACGCTACCGATAATTATCACTAAAACAGCGCAGTGTAACAAAATTTGGCAATACTAAAATGAATGTTGGGAAGTTGGTTTCTTTAGCGAGCGCACTTGTTTTTTTTCTTTTTTTTTTTGGCTCTGCCCTTGATACCCGTTCCCGTCATCGAAGGGACCAGGAATAATTAACGATGTATACACAGCAGAAAACTAGATTACTCTGACAAGTGCCAGCTACGTTACAAGGGCGCCATAAGGGAGTAACAGCGATGTTGTTGTGACACTTTACATAAGTGGTGGTTTTGTAGAGTCTGAATTTGTGACTACCATGTTTTTATTTTACGGGATTCCGCAAGCGTATATAAACAGAGGCTACAAAACAATGCCAACATGAAAACGGGGTCAGCAAGCTGGGCCACAGCCGGTAGACAACGGTGAGGAACATGTAATGTAGGACTGTACCAAGAGGACAAAAGGATAAGAGGGAGGGGAAGAAACGACAGTGGGAATCGACAGACGCATTAATCAAATAAAATTTCATGAAAGCTGAAATTTACGTCGCCGCGCAAGCCCCTCACGATATCTACAAGCTTACCTTTGCCAACAATTGAAAATGGCAATCCGAAATCTTTTAATCATATCTCAATGCCCAATGACAGCAACAACCAAACCCACCTAACACACCTTCGCCTACAGATTCACGCAGAAACGAAGAGATACGTGAGATACGTAAAGTCACGAGATCTGGAGGAAAAGATGGCGCTGTCCTTTGGTTTTCTGCTGGTCGCGTGCATATCTGCTGCGCTCCTAAACATTTAGATGTGTGGGTTTTTCTTAACGTTTTTAAATAAATGTTTGATTTTTCTGTTGCTGTTGCGTCTAGTGTGTAGGTAGGTGTATGTTGTTAAACTGCAGTTAATGCGTACCGTTATTTTCGCATGTTCTTGAACGTTGAAAACTAATTAAAACAGATTTGTAGTCCTTAGATTTGGCTCAATATATTGGAAAATTTAAGTTTTTTTTTATTTCGCTCATTTTTTTTTATTTTGTTCAGTATTTTTTCTTAATTGAGTCGTTATAAGTACCCTTAAAACAGTTTACCTTAGACGAAGGTGAAATACAGAATTTGTTGCATGTGATTCAAAAACCTAATATGAAGCTGCAAATTCATAGCGTTTAGTATGAGCCTTGAACTGTGTGAATAGTTTTCAAAAGTACGAATAAAATACCCTATTTGTTTTATAACCAAAAAAGGCTATCCCAAATTTTTAATGTGATGCTTTGTTTCATTACTTCATTATTGTAATTTGTGCAAAAAAAAAAAACCTTGGTAAGCTAATACGTTCGTAATTTTTCTTATGGTTTGATTCAATAGCAGTTGTTTACGAGTGTACTACTGTTTATAAGTTAGACGTTTTCCCATCTTGTTTGGAGGGGAGGGGTATAATGACCACTGTGAGCAATCCCATGGCTATCCGCTCAGCAGTCTTCCCACCTGGAAAGGATAGAGCTAGTGCCATACTACAAACGCAAAATCCACATGCCTCATTGGGATTCGAACCGGACCCACACTGACGAATAGTCAAAAGCCAGCACTTAGACCACTGTCCCATTGGGGCAGATGCCCAGCCTGTTAACAGCAGGAAAAAAAATCGAACAAACTGCTAATACAATCATATTGGAGTTTTAGTCCTTTGGATAATATTTCAGAAACAATGGGGAATGAAGACCACAGATGGGCTATAAATAAATATAAAAAAACCCTCATGGATCAAGACCTACTTATGTGCATTTCTGTGAGTAATGTTTCAATTCATCCATGGCATGTCACACACACACATTTTACCACCTTTTAACTTTCATAAAAATTGATGCATGCTAGAAATATGAATGCAATAAAAGTTTTGCACCAGGTTGCCCAATTCTCAAAAATATTAATTAAATTTCTTGTGTATGTGTAATAACTCGACAGAGAATGCATGATTTTGGAGCTGTTGTGCTAAGCAAAAAATAAAATTGGTCTTAATTTCAATAATTTTTTTGCTTGAAAATTATCTACATATTTAAACATGTATGAAAAAATGTGCTGTAACACTTTTCATCGAAAATAGTGTTATAGAATATTGTTTTACAAATGTCATTTTATTTATGTAAAAGTACAAAGTATGTAGCTGCATGTGTAGGCTTATTCTCTTTTTTTTTTTCCTTTTTTTTTTTTTTGCAGGAAAATGGTCCTTCAAATTAGCAGAATGTTTTAACATATGTATTATTAATTTTCAAGAAAAAAATTTAAGATTCTTTAAAGTATTTGCAAGAAAACACTTATGTTTTATCATGCATGCATGGTCTTTGCTCCAATGTGCATACGTTTTGAGGCGTTATGTTGTATCTTATATAATAATCCTTAATGCCTTATTTGTTATCAATTAATTTTATTAAAATTAAATAAATGCAATACAATGGACTGGACATATTGTCAAAAGAATAGACAACCATAAACTAGATTCCAAGTGACACGAAAAGACTGAAGACCACATGGGAGATGGGTTGATGAAATTCAGAAGCATATGAGAGTGAAATGGAGTAGACTGATGCAAGACAGACCATTGTGGAAGAAATTTGGGAAGAACATCCAGCAGTGGATTAATAATGGTTAATGATGATATGCAATACAGAATTCTCCCAAAATAAATAACTCAAGTTATTAAATTCTACATTTTATTGTTACCTGCCATGTCAAAAGAAATAGTTTGATCATAAATTCTTAAAGCAAAAGGAAATAAAACATACTTTTGAAAGACATGTAACTTTTGCTAATAAACTGACCCAGCTGTAATAGACATAAAAAGGCCAGTTCAAACACTGTAGCATCACAATTTTTGAAATAGCAAAAGATATTGATAACTGATGGGGATACTTTGAAAATGAAAGTAGCAGACAGGCATAGTTTTTTTTGTACCACATAGGTGTAATGTATGCAAAGTGGGCTGGTTCACAAAACAGTATTAATGCCAAGTATGAGAGTATGTATGAATTTATTTACAAACATCAACTAATTGGGCAGCACAAGCAAATATGTTGTGCAGATGGGTCCTCTCCGTGAGGCTTAGTACATTAGGCAGTCATTAGCGGCTGCTCTAACACGCGCGCGAGTTACACTGCTGGCCACCCAAAATGCAACACCAAGAAGGAAGCACCTGATTTGCCTGAAATTCGCAGCATGCATCGCACGCAAGAGGACATGCAAACGATTAGCATTGCAGGGCATATGCAAATCATGTGCGCATGGCACGCCACTGAGAAGCACTATAAGTAGGGTGCACAGAAAGCGAGGTGTAAGTAGTGGATGTGTGTTGTGCTGCCGGACCTATGCGTGGGAAGCTTCTTGATGCCTTGTCGCAGAATACGGCAGTCATTCCAGCATGTTTCGGAGTTCGACAGAGGATGAATAGTGGCTTATCGTGACAGCGGTTTATCGTACAGAGACGTCGGCGCCCGTGTGGGATGACATCCAGCCACAGTGAGGCAAGTATGGATTCGGTGGGTGCAGGAGGGACAGACGGATGGACCGAAGTGAGCGATTGCGGCAGTCGCAGCACACCACTGAACGAGAGGACCGGCATTTTGTGTGCCGGGCATTGACGGCTTGCACCGCCACATCACGAATGTTAGCGCAGGAATTAGGGCGTGTTGCGCAACAACCTGTGTCAGCACGTACCGTTCGACGTTGTCTGCAGGAGGGAGGACTTGTGGCACGGCGCCCATCGACGTTACACCACCGGCGAGTGCGGCGGCAGTGGGCCGTAGAACGCAGCACCTGGACTACGGAATGATACATTGTCTTCTCCGACGAATCCCACTTCTGCCTGCAACACCACGATGGTCGGATCTGCGTGTGGCGGCGAGAGACTATATGACGCCTGCATATTGTGCATTGCCATACCGGTCCGTCGCCTGGCGTTATGGTTTGGGGCACAATTGGATGTGACGCCCGCACTCCTCTGGTATGCATCACCGGTACACTCAACAGCCACCACTACATCTCCGACGTTTTGGAGCCTGTAGTCCTTCCCTTACCTTCAGGACCTGCCAGCGGCCACGTTTCAACAGGACGATGCGCGCCCGCACGTGGCACACATCGTGCAACAATTCTTCACGGCCCACCAGGTGTCACTGCTGCCGTCGCCCGCCTGTTCTCCCGATATGTTGCCCATAAACCACGTCTGGTCACTGATCGGCAACCGAGTGGCCCGGCAAGCACCAGCCGCGGCTACTCCTGATGAACTGTGGCAACGTGTGGAAGCAGCCTGGACCGACATATCCCAAGCCCACATCCAAAGCATCTTTCGTTCGATGTAGCGGCCGTTATTGCCAGCCATGGGGGCCACACGAACTATTGATGTCTGCGTGTTCCGCAAGTCGCACGGGCCTGTAAGCTCCATCGTTTTATCTTTGTTCCTGTTATGTGTCAAGTAAATCTGGCTTTGCTATCTCGTGTTTTTCTTGGTGTTGCATTTTGGGTGGTCAGCAGTGTATTGCCAGATTCACCACACACTTTTCTCTGTTTCTCTTATTTTCTATTTACCCGGTATCAGAGTTCAAGAGAACAACTCTCCGTGCGGTGCTCACATTATGAATATTCAAAGCAAACAATACAAATTCTGAATTTGCTTGTAACACTTACTCGTCATCCATGTAACACCTCTCAGGAAACTTTAAAAATGTGTCGCCCTGGAGCGGGAAACGAACCAGCATCACCCGATTTCTGTTTGAGTATGCTAACCATTACACCACTGAGAACAGGAATGGCCAGTGAGTGATACAAGCACATGTGGAATTTATATTCTGTTTGCTTTGGATATTCTATTGATTTCCCATGTATTATGAATATTTTTTCTTTCATTAATTCACATTATGAAGTTTGTGTATAGTACGTGTTTGCTACATATTCTGTGAATAACACATTGTCCCATGGCTCAGAGCAAAAGTATGAGGGAGAGGACCAAGGATGTACTTAAAGCCCCCCCCCCCCAATGAAAAGTGTTTAAAATTTTTAAATATATGTATAATGGAATCAAATAATACTTTGAAAGTACTGCTTTCCATGTATATTTGTGTGTGTTAAATTAAAATGTGCATTAAGAGATATGAGTTTGCATCTTGGAAATATGCTGTTGGAAAAATCCCACTACCTCACACTATAAAAGGTCATTGCTGGCTGAAAAAAGAGAGAGCATAGGAAGAAGGGTGTAGGTTTTCTGTGGCATCAACTTCTAATTGATATGGTTTCACGGGCGGTCTCAACACCATACTGCCGCATGACGTGATACTTTGCAATCCGGCCACATGCTATCATACTCTACTCCCTGCCAAGGTTAACACTTTCACTGCCTCGTGACACCAAACGGTGTCATACAATACTCAGTCCAGGTGCCGCCAAGCGGCATCATAATTTTGGCTTCATATTTCCCTTCCTAAAACCTTCGGCACTTGAAGAGAGTTATCTGTTTTGTTACTGGCACTGAGAATGAGTGTCCAACTGTTTAATAATGACCGCTGTTATGGGATTGCGGATTTTTTTCCACATGGTTTTGGGAAGGGAAAGTAAGATGACTCCCCATAGACTTGCACAGAGTGCGCTTTTCATTGCAATGTTTATTTTCCTTTGAACGTCACTGGTAATGCAGTGAAGGGAACTATTAATATATAAATGCTGAAGTGGCAAAAAATATTTGCTGCTTAGAGTTCATACGTAAGAGGGCGGTCTATTGAGGACACTAAAGAGATTTCAAGGAAATGCATACTGGCTTCAATGCTTAGTTTTGGTGAAACAACAGATATATTTAGACAGGCTGTCTATCTCTGATCCCTCTCAACCACAAGTTTATCAGCGGGCACATCCTGCCGTGGAAATAGGTGATCCCGATAATTTGTCATCATATGCAGAAATGTATTCTTTTAGTAGCTGTAGTACGACCAGCAGTGAAAGTGAAGAATGCGATGTTCTCTCTCATACTCCGCCTCAACAGATTTTAGCTGAACATCAGTATGATGTTCCCGACGTCATGAGAATAATTCTGTTTACTAGCCTACCAGTACTGAAAATTAATATGACAGGTATTGAACCAATCGAATTTTTCAATCTTTTTGCGACTGAAGAATTTTACAATTTATTAGTTACTGTCTACAGGATATGCACGTCTATAGCATATGCTGTACATTGCAAAGCAATACATATGCTGTAGACATGTTTATATCCCTGGAGTTATTAAAGGTTATAATTACAAATATCGGTTATGGATAAATTTTCTTGTATTTTAAAATAGCAGAGTCGTGCAAAGCTATGAGATCCGAACACAGACCTAGGGTGATCTAAATGCATAGCTCATCTGTGGTGCCGCATGACTCCTTGTGGCGTCTCAGGAGATTTGCTCTGGTTTCTTACCGGCACTGCTTGCTTGCCGTTGAAATAGCACAGCGGCAACGAACGTGTTAATGGACTATTCTGACTTTTGACTTCCTTTGTGCTGAGTGCTAGCCATTTTCTCAAATGCAGTGAAAAAGTGAAATTTCTATTCTCTTTATCTGAATACTTGTAATTTAGACCACTTTTTAAAAAATCAATATTTAGTAGCTGCTTGAAGTTGTTTTGTTGCAGTTGCTTCAAAAATGAAAAAATATGAACAAAGTCTGTTGACTTTCTTATAACAAAAAAAGGGCTGCAGAAACTGAATTTCAGGTAATGTACACAACAAATCACAAAGATGATAATGGAAGGCTTGAAAACATTTCAAATGACATAGTTACATGTAGGTAACAGTAGCTATGTTAATTCTTGGAGCAACTAAACTAGGGACATAACTGGTGTGGGGCAAACAGGGCAGCTGCCCTGGGCTCAGCTCAAGAGAGGGCACAAAAATCACTGCTTGCAATCTGGTTAAAATTGGAATTTTAACTTTTACACCAGTTTCTGGTACACTTAAAATTTCTTACTCAAAATGTTCATTCAGCAGGTGCTAGTTATTTCTATTTGAAATGAAGGCATTGTTCTACAGTACATTCAATTGAAGAAGAACCATTGTTTTTTTTGTTGATAAGAATTTGGCCAGGGGTTTTTCTTTAGAGATATAAGGATGTTGGTCACATTGTTGGATGTCCTCTTGGGGCTATTCTATCATCACTGTGGCTGCAAGTCATGACTACCAACTACATTCAGTCTATTTGATGTGGTACCGAAGGTCTGAACCCCAAACCTCAAACAGGTGATTGTGCCTCCCACATAATAATAACAACATTGGACTATAACATTAATTTTGTTGAGCACTGCATGCTTACTGTATGTGTGCAGTACTAATATAATAGTTATATCATCATCATCAACCATTATCAATCCACTGCTGGACGAAGGTCTCCCCAAGTTTCCTCCACAACGGTCTGTCTTGTGCCAGTCTCCTCCATGTCACTCCCGCATACTTTCGAATTTCATCCACCCATCTTCCATGTGGTCTTCTTCTGGGTCTTTTCCTGTCCCTTAGAATCCAATCTAAAATTTTGGCTGTCCATCGATGGTCTGTTCTTCTGGCAGTATGTCCAGCCCATTGCCATTTCAGGGATTTAACTCTGATCATGATGTCTTCCACTCTTGTCATTTTTCGGATCCACGTGTTCCTCTTCTTATCTCTCCTGGTTACACCAAGCATGCACCTCTCCATGCTGCTTTGAGTTGCCTGCAGCCTTTGTATGTCTCTTTTAGCTAAGGTCCACGTCTCTGCACCATACGTAAGCACTGGAAGGATGCATTGATCAAACACTTTTCTTTTAAGACATAATGGCATATTGCTCTTGAAAATTATGCTGTTTCTTCCAAAAGCTCTCAAGGCAAGTTTTGTACGCCGATTAATTTCTTCATCAATGTGACCCTCACTTGATATCTGCTGTCCAAGATAAACGTACGTGTCTGTTATCTCCAGCTTTTCTCCATCAATCGATAAATCTTCATTTCTTGTAAAAGCATTGAACATCACTTTTGTCTTCTGAAAGTTCATTTTTAATCCCACTTCTTTGCTCTTGTCAGCAAGTTCCTGGATCATACTCTGTAGCTCTGATGGGGTAGTTGCAAAAATGACTGTCATCAGCAAAACGAAGGTGGGTTAAATAATCTCCATTAATCTTTATGCCTTTGTTTTTCCAGTTCAGTGATTGAAAGACATTTGCCAATGTGGCATTAAAGAGCTTCGGAGATATGGTGTCACCTTGTCTCACTCCTTTTCCAATTTTTATGTGTGTTGTATTTTCAAATAGCAGAATCTTTGCACTTGCATTTTCATAGATGTTATTAATAATTAATGTATGCATCTTCAATACCGCAGGATTTCAGAGCCATTGCAACTGCTGATGGTTTCACCGAATCAAAGGCTTTTTCATAATCGATAAAAGCCATGCACAATGGAAGTTCATATTCCCTCGCTCTTTCAATTAGTTCTCTCAGTACGTGGATATGATCTATTGTGCTGTAGCCACTCCTGAATCCAGCTTGTTCTCTCAGTTGAGCCATGTCCAGTGTTACCTTCAAGTGGTGTGAAAGAACTTTAGTGAAGATTTTATAAACCACTGATAGGAGGCTGATAGGTCTGTAGTTCCTGAGATCCTCAATGTCACCTTTTTTATGTAGCAAGATCATTGTAGCGTTGTTCCAATCCTCAGGAATTTTTCCTTCATTAAGGCATCGAGTGAAAATTTGAGCGAGTACTGTTTCGATTTCTCCACTTGCTTCTTGTATGATGTCTACAGTAATTCCATCTTCTCCTGGAGCTTTTCCCCGCTTCATGTTCTTGATTGCATGTGCAACTTCTGCTGGAAGGACTGGAAGAACTCTGGTACCTTTCATGATGCCTGGAGTACATGTATCATCCCTTTCATATAATTTGGAGTAGAAATCTTTCACTCTTGTCAAAATTTCGCCTCTATTTCTTGTTACAGAACCATCTTCTTTTCTCAGTGCCATAATCTGTTTTTTTCCCTTACTGAGATGTCCCTTTGCTATCTTTAGGCTTTGGTTGTTTTCAATTGCTTTCCTTACTAGTTCACAGTTGAATTTCCTTACGTCTTCAGTGATACTTTTTCGTACTGTCTTGCATAGCTCTATATATTCCACTTTGGAAGTCACATCTTCTTTAGTTGTCCTCATCTCTCTTCTTTTTGCATCAACATTTTGGTTTTTCCTGATAATTTGTTCACATGCAATTTGTTCTTAGTCCCAGCTAATTTTGTTGCTGTTTCCATAAGAGCTTTGGTTACTTTTCTGTTAACTTCAGAAATATCCACTTCTTCTGATGTTAGGTCTTCTAAAGCAGAGAATCTGTTCTTCAGTTCCAATTTGAAGGTATTATGGTGTTTTTTAAGGTTGGTTATGTCAATACATTTTGTTTGTCTTATGAGCTTGCTACGTTCGAGTTTAGTGTTGAGGTGCATCTTACATCTCGCCAATCTATGGTCACTGCCTGTGTTGAACTTGTTTAGCACACTGCAGTCTTCTATGACGAATTTTTTGTTACACATAATAAAATCAATTTCACTTGTCGTCCCATTTGGATGTCTCCATGTCCATTTCCTGTGTGGCTTTTTCTTGAAAAAGGAGTTCAAGATGAAAAACCCTTCTGCCTCTGCAAACTCTACGAGAGTATTTCCACGCTGGTTTCTGTTGCCGTGACCGAATTTACCTACTGAAGTTTCATTCTGTTGTCGTTGCCCTATTTTTGCATTGAAATCTCCCATAATTATCTTCAAGTGCTGCTTACCTTTATTATTTAGAAGACGAATTTCCTCATAAAATTCTTCAATTTCTTCTTCAGCATGACTTGTGGTGGGTGCATAAGTTTGAATAATCTGAGCTTGGTATCTTCTCGAGAGTTGGATAACGAGTCGTGCAGCTCTGTCAGAGGAACTTTCAACTTCTACAACTTTATCCTTCAGTTTCTTGTTTATTATAAATCCAACACCACTAGTTCTGCCAGTATCTGTACCACAATAGTAGAAGAGATGTCCACTTTTCAGTTCAATGAGATCTTCTCCTTTTCTCCTTACCTCACTAAGCCCGACGATGTCCCACTTGATCCTTTGTAGTTCCTCTTCCAATTCAAGAAGCCTTGAATCAGAAGATAGGGAGCGTCCGTTATACGTAGCCAAGGCAGCATCAGATGGCAGCCTAGTCCGGTCCTCCGGGGATTCTTAGCACCCTCTGCCTTCACGTCGCACTGGCCGCTGCCTTGGCCAGGTACATTCCATCTGCCGGAGACTGAGGGCCAAGATTTAAGTTGTGGAGTCATTTTGGAGGGGTTTGGCCATAACTCACCACGCTGGCCAAGCGGGTTGGTGAGTGTGGGATAGCATTTCCTCTAATCCCGATGGTATAGTTATACCGCTATTGGTGGTCGTCAGAGCCCCTGTAGTGGGAACAGGATGTACCACGAGAAGGCGGGGTTGACATTTGTCAAGGAGAGGCTGTAACTATTATATTAAATTTGTAATATATATATAACTATTATATTAAATTTGTAATATATATATAACTAATAAGGCAGATGAAGGGCACAATATTTTGTGGTTTTGCCCCTGGTGCAGAAATGTCTAGTTATGCCTCTGAACAGAACAGTTGATACATTAAATAACATATGAAGATATACTGTTAATTACAGATTTTCTAAAAAAGTCAATACTAATTTCAATATAAATCATTCAAGAACATTTCAAATTAAATGGCTAGAAGAATATAAGTGGCTTTGATATTTACACTGAAAAGTTTTTTTTGTAAATATTGTGTTTTATTTTATGATGAAGATGTTGCTAGTAAAGGTAAACATCAAACAGGGTAGTCTTGCTACAAATTCTAGTACCATATTTTCTGAAAATAAGGCAGCAGTTCCATTTTGCTGGATGGGTTTGATGTTGGAAATAATGCCGCACCTAGTTTAAAGCCAAAAAAAATAGACCAAAGGATTTTTTTTTTTTTTTATGACCATTCTGACTTCCCCCTCCTCATCCATGGTGATATCAGAGTGCATTATATGACTTTCATTGAAAATAAATGACACAATGAAGGGACGTAATAGGAAAACTGTTGGTTTTTTTAATGCTCATCAAATAACAAAGGAGGTGAACACACTCTGGACGCACAAGAAGTTTTTCTCTAAATGGAAGACATCACCACTGTTTCATTGCTGTACTTGTATATCTCTTTGTCCTAATGGGTGAAATACCTTTTGTTTACTGACACCCCGTTTATGGGAGAATGGAAGGGGTGTGCAAAACCATAATGCCGCCCCGGTGGCGCAGTGGTCTAAGCGATGGCCTCTGATCATTCGTCCGAACGGGGTCCGGGTTCGAATCCCGGTGAGGCATGGGTGTTATGTTTGTCTTACGGCACTGGCTCTCTCCCTTCCCTGGGACCAGTGACCCTAAATTAAAGACGGGCGACTGCTTATAGCCCATTGAGTTGCTCCCGGTGGTCGTTAAACATCCAACCAAAAAAAAAAAAAAAAACCATAACTGCTTCACAGCGGGGTGATTATTATTAACCCCATGCGGTGGTATGTGAATGTCATTTATCTCGTGGTTGACACCTACAGTGGTTTATGTGTGTAGAAAGAGGAAAGTATCATTTTACTTTAATGTGGGAGGCAGTTTTCACATGTGATAGTAGAAATGCACACAATTTGTGGTTCTTCCTGCTGCTGGCTCACCGACTGTACTACACGCCAGGGGTACAGAAAATGTTCAGGGCCCAATATTTCCCCAGAACACTTTTTTTTTTGTCTGAAATTTCCCAAAAAACTGTAGCGGATTTTCATACAAGTTTAAGCGATTAGTAGAGTATATGTCGATGATCAAGAACTCTCCTTAAAACCTATTACTTAAAAATTTGAAAAAAAAAACACCAACTGATATTTATTCCAATGAATGAATAACTAGCTTTTTTTTTTTTTTTTTTTTTCACACAAAAAATTGTACTTTTTTTCTTTTTTTTTTAATGCACGAAAGATTTAGTGCTCCAGGTGAATCGCTGCCCTCTACAGGTGAAAGTTTTAGGTGAGACAGGAATAGGCAAATCAAGAATTCTTTGCCTAAAATGGTGGAACCCATTAACTTTTGACATACCTTGAAGAATAGGCGAATCAAGAAGTAACCCGTTGCAAAGAGGCTGAAAAATAAGCAGCTGAAAAATTATGTAATTAACTATAATTTATTTCATTCTAGCATTCCAGGCGTCTAATTGTGCCAGATAATTTTACTGAATGAAATCTAAATTCAACTTAAACCCTTTGAAAACTGCATGGGTCATTAACTTTAAAATGTCCGGAACCCCGAATAATTTTTCAAATTGGCGCCTACGACACATTCGCTGCCATTATTATTATTATTTTTCTATTGGAGGTTTAACGATCACCTCGAGCAACTCTGTGGGCTATAAGCAGTCACCTGTCCCTAATTTAGGGCCACTGGTTCTAGGGAAGGGCGAGAGCAAGCACCATGAGACAAACACAACATCCATGCCTCACCAAAATTCGAACCTGGACCCATCTCTGGCGAATGATCAGAAGCCATCGCTTAGACCACTGTGCCACTGGAGCGGCCCATTAGCTTCGGAAACTTTTATTAGCGTGACTAGTGGTTGCATCGTACTTGTTACTCACGCCACGCTGTCTCCGCCTTGTTATTAGTAAAATTGCGAGCGGCAGTTTGCAGTACGTCACAGCCCTATATACGCTGACGGGGGAAAAAATCCCAATACCAAGAAGGGGTTGTGTTAGATAAACGACAGTTGGTAGGCGGTGAGAGTACATCTGTAAGATGACGTCTATGCAAATTGCGCGCTCTGCGCATACGTGTGGCGCTAGTTATTTATCAACAGCTGACGGAGTTTGAACAAGGTCGTGTAATAGGGCTACGAGAAGGTGGATTTTCTTTCCGCAATATTGCAGAACGACTTGGCAGGAATGTAGCCACTGTGCATGATTATTGGCAGCGGTGGTCAAGGGAAGGTACTGCCTCAAGAAGACCGGGTTCTGGCCGGCCACGTGGCGCTACTAAGAGGAAAGACCGCCGTGTACGGCGTATGGCTGTGGCACATCGTACCGCGTCTGCGGCAGCAATTCGAGCTGCAGTTGCCACCACAGTGACAACAAACTGTTAAAAATCGGTTACTTGAAGGACAGCTCCGAGCCAGACGCCCTGTAACATGCATTCCACTTACTCCAAACCACTGCCGTTTGCGACGTCAGTGGTGTTAAGCTAGAGCTCATTGGAGGACGGAGTGGAGATCTGTTGTGTTTTCTGATGAAAACCGGTTCTGCCTGGGTGCCAGTGATGGCCTTGTGTTGGTTAGAAGGAGGCCAGGTGAGCGCCTGCAACCAACCTGTCTGTGGCCAAGACACACTGGACCTACACCTGGAGTTATGGTCTGGGGAGCAATTTCCTATGACAGCAGGAGCACTCTCGTGGTTATCCCACGCACCCTGACGGCACAGTTGTACGTCGGTCTGGTGATTCAACCTGTTGTGCTGCCATTCATGTACAGCATTTCAGGGGGTGTTTTCCAACAGGATAACGCTCGCCCGCATACCGCTGTTGTAACCAAACATGCTCTACAGAGTGTCGACATGTTGCCGTGGCCTGCTAGATCACCAGATCTTTCACCAATCGCGCACGTATAGGACATCATTGGACGACAACTCCAGTGTCACCCCCAACCAGCATTAACCATCCCTGTATTGACCGACCAAGTGCAACAGGCATGGAACTCCATCCCACAAACTGACATCCAGCACCAGTACGACGCAATGCATGAACGTTTGCGTGCTTGCATTCAACATTCTGGCGGTTACACCAGTTATTAATGTACGAGCATTTCACATTTAAAATGGCTATTCTCACGCTTACAATAAGCTGTGATCTTGAAACCTTAATCGATTAAATATGTTACCTATACAAATGTATTGCCACCATTTCATTCCTCTACAACTATTTTTTCGTAGTGTTAGGATTTTTTTTTCCGTCAGTGCTCTTGTATTCATAACGACACATTTTTCAAAATGATTAACTGATTACCGTGAAGTAAATTACTCATATTTTTCACGTTATATTCGTTGTTAATAAGTCAATTTTTTTGTTTTATTATTACTATTATTATTTTATCCCCGGGAAAAAACTTCCCCAGAGCTGCCTTAATTTCCCCCGAAACTTGTTCACGCTTTCGGGCATATTCTGCACCCCTGCTACACGCAATGCTAGAAAGAAGTTTATGTTTTACCCTCCCTAGTGCGAGATCAGAAAAGAAAAAAAGGGAAAAGAGACACTAAAGCATAATTTATCAATTGTAACTAAAGTTTTGAAATGATAAATCGTAAACTACTCGCATGCAAAGCAAAAGGCCAGATTGAATCTTTACTTTTCTTCAAGTTACTTATTCACATATAATTGCACAGGTTTCAAGACTCCATTTGCATAGCCACTAGACTCCCATACTAATAACTAATGAAGAGTCGGCACTCTAAATTATTTGCAGCTGAGAGTCTGCAATAAACTATTGCGCATAAACGTTTAATATCTAAAACATCATTTGAATGTACAGTATAATGTTACTGTAAATGGTTATAGGCCACACTTAATTAAATTCCGCATTTCAGAACTGCACATTTGTAAAATCAAGTTTAACACTGCAGCATTATAATCGGAAAATACGATACTGGTTTGAAGTGGTTTAAACTCAAGCTTCACGTGACAATGACACATATACATAGAAATCTAGCAAAAACAGGGTCATAGGATGACCGAAAGCTACCGCTAAACAGACTTTTTTACCATATGTGACTGTTTTCGCTCAATTTCTATGTTTATGTTTACTGGTTTAAAGGTTATGAAGGAAGTGTTCAAGCAATGAAAAGTGTAAGTACCAGAAAGATGTAAGAAATAATAGGAGAAAACTGATTCCTATTATGAAAACAATCGAATAATGTGGAAGGCAGCAGATACTATAGAGGTAAAGTTGATTTCAGAAGAATTTTGCTTGATAAACTAATAAATAATTATGGCAATTTTCACACTTTTAGGTGTTGTGCAAGTTTTGGAGAACCTATTTTAAAATAACACTTAGAAACAAGTGGAGGTAAGCATGTATTCCAGTTTAGCAACGAGACAGAAATACACAGAGTGCTTCTGTGATTGGTTCTCCGCTGAGGCAGCTGAAGCCAACGAGAGGAGAGCCCACCATCTTTCATGAGGTACAACTTCTGTGTGTGTCAGGGAGTCACCTCAATTCTTTCAGCTGTTCGGCGATCGTGTTATGTTCCATCACAGAGTTAAGGCTACAGTTTTGTAAATATTCTCAAGTATCAGTATATTTTGGATAAATATTTATCAACATTAAAATCCAGTTTTATTGTGTAGCTTTTAATTGTAAGAATAAAAGAAACAAGTATTGTAGAACTACAGTTTACAAGTAAGCTTCGTTTTTAAATGAGGTTGAGCTGTAAATGCCCAGTTAATCAAACACAAGAAATAAAACATCTAATCTGTTTAGTTGGTGATTAAAGCAGGAGATAAACCTTTTTAATATCTGTAATTTTAAGACTTTTTATTCCTCATATTTTGTAAACAGTTGTTCTCAGTGCGAACACTGAATTATGATTACTACGTACTATGCGGAGCTGAGGTTAACTGCATGGGTTACCAACTTGAAGGGTTTTTTTGGGGGGAACAAGTTTTACTTATGGGGTTTTTTTTTACATATGCTGAGCATGTCTTGCAACTGATATTTGCATACATATTCTAGAATCTGTAGAGTGTGCATGTAACTTGTCTTCTAGGACAACAAAATTTCAAAATCTTAGGAACCTGCAATTTCTCTTTATGTGACAAAAATCATGTACCCATGGCCAATAATCATTAGATAGCAAATATTGGTAAAGAAGTCAATTTATAGTTACTTAAATTGCAGAAGTAATAATTGTGATTGGTAATATAAATTTATTGCTTGCTGACACCTGTTAGGAAACAATCTAGTATTCTATCTGAAAGCACAGTGTCACCCAGCTTGTGTTTTAGACATCTGTCTCTGATTAGTATTACTGTAGTATTCCTGCAACAAAGTGAGAATGGGGTACTTGAAAATTTCTTGACAGAATACTCTTTGTTTATGAATGTGTAAGTACAATGTGTGTGATCTTTTTCATAGCCAAAAAAATACGGGCAATATTGATTTAAAACTGAAAATAGGAAACATGGAATACAATGGTACCTCAATAATTCAAACAACATAAAGCATTTATGAAAATGCACAAAAAATTATGAAATGACAATTGCAAAAAAAAAGTATAATACTCTTAGCAAATGGAATAATACAAAAGAAAGGGACTAGCAACTTTTTGTAAAAACTACTTGCACTCAAAATAGTATAGCTATACGAAATTTCTTGGCGTACAATACAAATAAAACTTTCCAAGCTTTCACACATCAACCAGATGGCTTTCTCAAGGAAGGTAGACAGCTAACAGTTGTCTACCTTCCTTGAGAAAGCCATCTGGTTGATGTGCGAAAGCTTGGAAAGTTTTATTTGTATTCTACGCCAAGAAATTTCAGATTTTAGTATAGTTATACTATTTTGAGTATAATTTGGTGTACAGTTCCTACTTATTAAACTACTTGCATTTGATTTTTGTGTAATAGGTGGGTTTTTTTTTTTTTTTTTTTTTTTTTTTTTTTTTTGTTGAAGAATGTGAACTCTGATTCATGATGGATAAACAGTCAGTATGTCCATGCAACAAATTGCCAATTATTCCTTTTGCAGCAACCATATGAGATGTTACTATTAAACAAATATCATCACATAAATCAATCTTTCTTTGAATTGAACAAGTTGCCCCTGTATTTTTTTAACATACAAATCAGTCACACTTGTGGTGTTTCCAGCCAGACTGCTGAAGGAACCCACAAAATAACACAAAACAAACATTTGCTCACCGAACTTTTTGCACACCATGAATGCAAATCAGTGGTTGTTAATCTTTCTTCATATTAATAAGAGGTTGTGCTCTTAAAATTGAAAAAAACAAACTACACTATCTACCAACAAGTAATTGGACACCTGTGATAGGAAAGGAAAACGAAGTTTATTCACCTTCAATTGTTGGTTGAGCCTCCACGAGCAACGATTACAGCTGCGACCCTCCGGGACATACTCTCAACCAGGCGTTGTACGACGGCTAGCAGTATTTTCTTCCACTCGGCTTGGAGAAGACAGGTCAGTTCCTTCACCGATTTCGGACGGTGGGGGCACCCCTTACGTCGACGATCCAACTCGTCCCAGAGGTGCTCGATAGGGTTAAGGTCCGTGCTCTGCTCAGGCCAGTCCATTCGATTAACCACATTGTCACCATACCAAGCCATGGTAGACCTCGCAACATGACAGGTGGCATTGTCATCCTGAAAGTAACATGAGTCCACCCCGTAAAACTGCCGGTGGCGCAGTGGTCCAAGCGATGGCATCTGATCATTCGTCCGTAAGGGGTCCGGGTTCGAATCCCGGTGAGGCATGGATGTTGTTCGTCTTACGGCACTGGCTCTCTCCCTTCCCTGCAACCAGTGACCCAAAATTAGGGACGGGCGACTGCTTATAGCCCATTGAGTTGCTCACGGGGGTCGTTAAATAAAAAAAACTGCCACAACGTAGGAAGCGTATGGTCATCCAAAATAGTGCAGTAGGTCTTGGCATTGAGTCTACCAGGAATTGCGACCAATGGTCCCGTGCCATACCAGGAGAAACACCCCCACAGCATAATTCCACCGCCGCCGAACTTCACAGTTGGCACAATACATTCCGGCAGGAGGCGTTCTCCAGGCAGACAACAAACCCAGACCCTGCCATCCGAACGGTAGAGGGTGAACCTTGATTCGTCGCTCCAGAGAACCTGTTTCCACTGTCGACGTTCTTTGCACCACGTTAGCCGAGCAGCACTATTGGACTTGGTGATCAAAGGCTTGTGGACGGCAGCATGTCCATGATGACCGAGCAGATGGGCTTCCTTACGGATGGTATTCACCAAAAGAACACTCCCGGATGCCTGTTGAAACTCCTCGCGGATGTGGCCCATCGATTTGGTGCGGTTCTTCCGAATTTCTCTGGCCAGCACCCGTCGGTCTCTAACTTCCAGTTTTGTAGGTCTGCCGAGTCGGGGCACATTCCGACAGTCACCTCTCATCTTCCACTTGCCAATCACGTAGGCCACTGTTGATTTTGGGTACTTCAACTCGCTGGATATGTCACGTATGGATCAGCCATTTCTGTGATACCCGACGATTACACCTTTCTCGAAATCAGAGAGCTCCGAACTGCGTGGCATCTTGCATGCGACTGGTTGCGTTGTTTCCCACACGATATTTAACGGCGGCGGCCGTGATGTGTATCAGGACCGCAGATATTGTAGATTGCAGGGGTGTCCAATTACTTGTTGGTAGATAGTGTATGTGCAGCACATCTTAACAATTGCCACAATGTGTACAAATATCAGGTGAAAACCACCAGATTTCAGCTGTGGGACTACAAAAAACTAGGCTTCTTAAAAAAAAAGTAAAATATGAAAGTGCAAATGAAAAACATTAAGGCGCAGTGGTCTAAGCGATGGCCTCTGATCATTCGTCCGAAGGGGTCCGGGTTCGAATCCTGGTGAGGCATGGATGTTGTGTTTGTCTTTCGGCATTGGCTCTCTCCCTTCTCTGGAACCAGTGACCCTAAATTAGGGACGGGCGACTGCTTATAGCCCATTGAGTTGCTCACAGTGGTCGTTAAACATCCAATCAAAAAAAAAACATTAAATACTTAATATTGAAATAAAAAAAATACAATTTTTTGTTTCATATGACCATAAAATTCAGATTATGGACTGAATAAAAATTCAGATAAGCCCAGGACTTGAAAAATATCTAAAATAATACATGCTCAGAGAAAATTTACCTGCCCAGGTATTAAAAGCAGGATGTATAGAAAGATTTTTCTTTCGATGCCAAAAATTAGAAGTCTTTTTAGGTTCAAAAAGTACATAAAACTGAAATAGTCTTCACACGTGTAAGTTACGTTGAAAAATTATGAGCAGGACATTTCGGTAGCGACTTCTACCTTCATCAGCCATGGAATGAGACACGTGGTAAAAGCGTCGGTTGTTGCCAGATTTAGCTCTTCAACTAGAATATCAGAACATCATCAACATTGGCAAATTGCATGGATTTCCACCCCTCTTATTACATAGACTAATCAAGAGGTTTGAATCATAGAACAGATCTAGTTTACTGCCTGAACCTTCCACCACCCATCAGTTTGTTGGCACTTTGCCCTTTAGCCTGTCCTACAATCATAAAGTTTGCTCTATTTTCAAGTCTTTTGGCTACAGGATTGCAGTCAAACCACCTCCACATCCTCTCAAATTCATCCTTAAGGACAGAGATCTCAATAAACCCCTAGATTTTCAAGGTGTCTACTCTATCCTTATC
Source organism: Macrothele yani (assembly GCA_039090855.1). Lineage (NCBI taxonomy): Eukaryota > Metazoa > Arthropoda > Arachnida > Araneae > Macrothelidae > Macrothele > Macrothele yani. The sequence goes on along the minus strand of CM076994.1, from coordinate 68,686,242 downwards.
AACACTTCCACAGGCGTTACCCACTATAGTGGTAATACCGCAGCATGAACCAGCGTTTGATGGAGCATATTGCTGATGTTAAGAAAGGTCTCCCTTCCACCCCCTTTCAATTTTACCATCAGCGATATGTCCGCGGCTCCCAATTGGCACAATGTTAAGCGAATCGCCCCGTTCAGCAATCGGCATGCCCTCAGATACCGCGAAAGCATTGAAATCTACCTTACCCCTAACACCTGCAATACTGACGCACCTTTTAACATCCCTATTATTTGGAAAGCGATTTTGAAATCTGGCAACAACTGACACTTTTTTTTTTTTTTTGATTGGAGGTTTAACCACAGATATCATATACAAGAAGCTAGATTGGACACCCAGCCCATGAGGCGTGAGAAGGTAGGCCCCATTTTCAGCGGGGCATGACGATCCATTTAAGCAAGGCTACTTTGCATTAAATCAAGGGAATACGACTTTTGGCACTGTGATTTTCTATTTATGTTGATATTCAAAGCACTCAGTATCCATTTAGCAGCGGAAGTTTTAAAATTTAAATAAAAAACAGTAATATTCCTTAGTGCTAACTAGAATGCCAAGGGTCTTGCAAAATATTGAATTATTTCAGATTCGACCGGGCTTAAATTCAAGAGAAGACATTCCGGCACCTGCGATATAAAAAAATATCACGCTGGCTTTAATTTGCTGAGAGATATGATTTTGACGTTTCTTGTAAATGAATGCTTACATTTAATACGTCATTTCGTTGCTATATTGCCCAAATAAATAATTTGAAATGTTAAAAACTGAAATTTCCTTAGTGCATAACAAAACGAAATATCAAAATTTTTGGTAAAATTCAAAACTTTTTGAGCAAACATAATAAATAAATCAGAATGACAGAGGTAATAGCAACAAGGAAAAATATTCACATTATTTCAGCTTTTCTACGTAAAGCATGTGGAAGCCTTTTTTTTTTTTTTTTGTTCAAATCAGTAGTTTGCTGGATTTAATAGCTACTTATTGATTTTAAATAAATTATTTGCTTTCCCATTATTTTAAATCGTTGCCGCATTACCTTCTTAAAAATGTTTTCCAATCATTTTCTATATTTGCATACAATACCAGCTTTAAATTTTAATATTTATATATATACTGTATGTATTGTTTTCAGCATTGGGCAAGAGGCAAATAAGTAACAGCAATTATATTTTCGTCTCTCTGCGTAAGATTTTTTATCTGAGGAAGCTTTCACCATGATTTATACAATAATTAAGTTCAAACTACCCTGCGTAACGTGCCATGCTCCGACATCTTGACCCGCTCAATGTGGCTCCATGCTTCTCACAGAGCAAGCCCATGCTCAAGAGAGCAGACAGCCAATCTAGTCCCTTATACGATATCTGTGGGTTTAACGACCACCGTGAGCAACTCAATGGGCTATAAGCAGTCGCCCGTCCCTAATTTAGGGTCACTGGTTCCAGAGAAGGGAGAGAGCCAGTGCCGTAAGACAAACACAACATCCATGCCTCACCGGGATTCGAACCCGGACCCCTTACGGACGAATGATCAGAGGCCATCGCTTAGACCACTGCGCCACCGGGGCGGCCAACTGACACTTTTACCACGTATCCTCGTTCCATGGCTGATGAAGGTAGAAGTCGCTACCGAAACGCCCCACTCATAATTTTTCAACGTAACTTATGCATGTGATGACGATTTCAAGAATTATTTTAATGTTTTGTGTGTTATGTGTTTTCCTGCCAATTCTTCTCACTAAGACATAAAACTGTTTTTAGCTACTCAGTATTGGCATTGCTAACTGTAAATAGCATTTGGAGCCAAATATTGTTTGGAGTATCATATTGCCCCAATGTCTGTCTATACCTAGGTCACAGGGGAACTAACAGAAGTGATATATATCTTTGACCGCAACAGAAATTAGGCCACCAAGTTTATTTAAACTGCACTTGAGAATAATTATTTTCAATTCTTTTTCTTATAGACAGACCTTGGAAGATAGTTAAATAAAACATAGCAAATAAATAGATACGTAAATAACATATAGATACGTAAATAAAACAACTTTCATCAAAAAAAGGATTAACCTATTCCTGCTGTTAAAATGTATCAAAAAGTAAACTGACAGAATCAAAAATACAGGAAAAAGATAAGTAATATTTATACAGGAAATATTCAATTAGTTCACAACCCTAATACCCAGAATATCTTTTACTCGGTATACCACAAATCTTCAGCACATTGCACTATTATACCCAGAATATCTTTTACTCGGTATACGCACATTGCACAATTATACCCAGAAATTCAGCTCACCCCGCAAACTACAAACTTTCAGCTTTGTATTCTCTCACACGACGAGCTTTCTCACATTCCTCTTTTACCGCTCTTCGCCAACAAGAATTTAATAAAATTTACGAAATTGCCTTGACACATGGCTATCCGAATAATATCGTCGACAACATTATGTACAAGGTTAGAATGCAAGTAGCCACGACTTTACAGAGAAAACCCATTAGAAATAGATTTGTGGGTTCCATGGACTGTGTGCCCGATGTTATTAATGTCTTAAAGAACCACTGCCGACACAACGTATCCTTTGGAATTAGGACAAAGAATACCCTATCCATGGTCAGAAATGAAAAAGATTCTACAAATAACGACCATAAATTTGGAATATACCGTATACCTCTAAGGTCTACAGATTCGTCCCTAGAAGACAAAGTCTACATAGGATCGACGTTATGCACATTGGGAACCAGGATTAGGGAACACAGATAAAATGTCAAAATGGGTGCACAAACAATGGCACTATCCAGACTGACTTCGAAAGGAACTCTTGTACCAATTTGGGAGGATTCCCGTGTCCACACCACTGCGAATACGAAATTCACCACACTCTATACGGAAAGTTTATTTATCCGTGGATATGGCCTGTCCTGTTGTAATGAAGAAACCCCTTGCTATATCCCAGACTGGTGGATACTAGCTGTCTGGAGTGACCATTCGAACTCAAGCGACAACTCACACTAGAATATTTTTTGTAGTTTTCATCGATTGTTTACACGCATGTTTGTCACGCATCCTTCAATTGTGATGGAGAATTTTGTATTTAAACACCAGTTCCATTAGTTAGTAGTTCCCCATCTGAGGATGAGCTCGTAGCGAGCTTGAAAGGTCGTATGGTTTTAAACTACGATATTATTATGTCTTTTAATTGTAAATTAAAGATTTTAGTAAGTCAGTGGTTTTAAATAATGTCTTATTGAATATCATGCAAAAACGGAAGTTGTTTTGTTCAGATTGTAATATTTATAGGTAATGTTTTATATACGAGTATATACATATATATATAGAGAGAGGGCAACATCATGACCAGGTATGTGTATATATACTGTATGTATGACCTTAACTAAAAAAGACATGCAAAGAATGCAGACAACTCAAAGAATATATATAGAGAGAGTGAAATGGCAATGGCTGGACATGTTGCCAGAAGAGCAGATCATTGACAGACAACCGAAATTTTGGATTGGATTCCGAAGGACAGAAAACCTCATGGGAGATGGGTGGAGGAAATTCGAAAGCATGCCGGAGTAACATTGAGGAGACAGGCTCAAAACAGACAATTGTGGAAGAAACTTGGAGGAGACCTTCATTCAGCAGTGGATTCATAATGGTATATACAGAGTTGCAGAATGTAGACATACACGTGTACATTGTACGCGGATAGTTTCCAAGTTATTAGCAGATTTTGCAGATAGTTTTTGCTTGTAGATTTAAAGAAAAATGGAAATGTTTCTTATCTACAGCAATTAAAACACTTAAGGCTTTACTCAGATTGATTTACTTAATTCTATTTTAACTTGAACTTTCACTTATTTTCCACATCTTCAAAGTTCCTTTGTTTTTACCTCGTTTTTGGCCTCTAGATTTTATCAAGATCTGTTTCTCAGTGTATAGGAACTGTATCAAAACTTTCGTTTACACAAAAAGAACTTAAATTTTATTATTGCCAGGTTCCTCTTGCAGTTACCAAGTTATTAAATTCAAATATTTTCCTTACATATTTTGTAAGTCTACTATTTTTAAATTAAGTTGTTGAAAATGCAATTTAAAGATATTTAAGGTTCATTAGTGGAACTGTTTTTCCGGATATAGAAGCTTTCTTTAATTAGTCTCTTGTTTTTATGAGGTCCATAGTACAATACTTTATTATTTTGCGATAAAGGTCTATTTCACACACATTGTTGCACATTCAATTATAATGTGCTTATTTTGTTCTCAATACAAAACATTTCGTGCCATGAGTCACATGTAGAAATATTCAGCCATCTATGCGCGATAAACACAAATATTTTTAATTCGTGATACAACCTTAATTTGTGTTTATCGTGCGTAGGCGGCTGGATATTACTATGTATTTTGTCCTCATTGGATTCTGTAATGTTCTAATAATTAGTTGTTTTATTAATTGATCTTAAATTATTTTATTCTATTATGTTCATGGTTCCCACTTCGCGGGTTTGCAGCAAGTTTTCGGTTTCTATGGTTGTGTATGCAGATACATTTTACTTTTATACAACTCTGGGTATATATATCATCATCATTGACAACCATTATCATTACAATATATTATACATATATATATATAAGGCCTCCCCAACTTTCGTCCGCAATTGTCTGTCTTGAGCCCATCTCCTCCATGTGACTCCAACATGCTTTCGAATTTCATCCACCCATCTCCCATGGGGTCTTCTGGGTTTTTTTCTGTAACACCTAAGCTATGATTTAACTCCGGAGCTCCAGATTTCTTTCCCTGAAGAGTGGTTTTGGGTTCCTGAGTTGTTTTATTCTATGTCATTTGTGCTTAGAATCATGAAAGTGGGTTGCTTGTGGTTAGTTCTATGTTTATTTCTACTACGTCTAATTCCTGCAGCAGGGCGCAGTGTTGATGTGGTATAATTACTACATGAGTGTGCTTTACTTCTTTTTACTGATATATATATATAACATCAACCATGATCAATCCACTACTGTATGAAGGCCTCCCCAAGTTTCTTCCACAATTGTCTGTCGTGAGCCTGTCTCCTCCATGTCACTCCTGCATGACTTCGAGTTTCATCCATTCATCTCCCATGGGGTCTTCTTCTGGGTCTTATATACATAGAGAGAGAGAGAGAATTATATTGTGTGAAGTATTTAGTGTATGTGTTTGGAGATAGGGAGATACCTTTATTATGGGCAAGTTACCACAATTGCCTTGCCTACCTACGAATAGGGCTTACAGATCTGTTTTGCCAAATGTTAAGGCTAACAAACAGATTAGAAACATGCCCAGTGCTAAGGACTTTTAATTTTTATTAAATAAAAACCAGTTAAGTAGTAGTTTTCTTCTGATTATATAAGAAAGGGGCAGTTGGTAAAAGTATTTTAATATTGGCGCCTGTTGGCTGTGTAAACTCATTGTTTGTTTTCCGTTTTTCTTCGAACTTTTTTGTTTCATTTAAAACTCATAAAATGTTTGGCGTTTGTGTATTTGGAATGATAAGCTGTGGGATGATTCAGCATTCTCATGGTGATGACCAACTAATATCTAAGATTTTTACCAAAATTGCGGATTGACTGTAACTGTAGTTTTTCTTTTTTCTTTCTTTTTTTTTCATTTACTTTATTACCGGTGACTTATACGTATTTCACTGAAAATTTTTTCCAAAAAATTTTTGAAATTGCAAAAAATTATGGCATAAGATTTTATTCAACGAGAGCAACAAGCTGCATCCATTAAAATATCATTTTCTTTTTAAAACACTATTGCCACCAACTAACAATAAAAAGCGTTATTTGATACGTTAAAGTTTTAGCCTCATCCCCTAGGTGTTTATAACAACATTTTTGAGTTAAATCCTCATTTAACATCAAACCATATATTACAAAAACTCCCTTTCCACGGAACGGAAATCATTCTGTACCTCATCAAACATGGCTGCCACTTGTTTCCGGTGGCTTCACCCGTTCGCCGACGTAAGCACTCTACATACTTCTATCTCGTTGCAGTTTAGTAATATGCAATTGGAATTTGTTTTAGTATTGGCAAATGAAACAGCTGACAAATAGTCAAACAGAACAGTTTTCATTTTGTGTGAAATATTTTGATCAAAAAGAACTGAAACTGAGAAATTTTCCTGCTTTTATGCCAATAAAAAATTGACCTGGCTGTGCTCATGCTACAATGATTATAGAAAATTTAGGGAAGTAATTTTTTGGATTTGAATGACATGCGAGGTGGAGGTATGATGGGGCTGCCGCAATGCATGGGCAGTTTTTTTTTTTTTTTTGATTGGAGGTTTAACGACCACCGTGAGCAACTCAATGGGCTATACGCAGTCGCCCGTCCCCAATTTAGGGTCACTGGTTCCAGGGAAGGGAAAGAGCCAGTGCCGTAAGACAAACACAACATCCATGCCTGACCGGGATTCGAACCCGGACCCCTTACGGACGAATGATCAGAGGCCAACGCCTTAGACCACTGCGCCACCGGGGCGGCTGGGCAGTTTTGTAGAGTGCATTAGAGAATGCACTTCACAAAATAATAGAGAAAAATGTACGAAATCAATATATACTCATTGCATATCCTATTCCTTGAAATTATGCTTGCCGCCCCGGTGGCGCAGTGGTCTAAGGCGTTGGCCTCTGATCATTCGTCCGAAGGGGTCCGGGTTCGAATCCCGGTGAGGCATGGATGTTGTGTTTGTCTTACGGCACTGGCTCTCTCCCTTCCCTGGAACCAGTGACCCTAAATTAGGGACGGGCGACTGCTTATAGCCCATTGAGTTGCTCACGGTGGTCGTTAAACCTCCAATCAAAAAAAAAAAAAAAGAAATTATGCTTGTCAGATACCAGCAAAATGCCTAGTGCAAGGATTTGTATAGGAATCATCAGAAATGTACATTTTTTCATGCTTTTGCCAAACATGCCAGAATTTTGAAAGGAAAGATCGAGTGACTGTGTAACGTATACTCTATATTCACTTTCCTTTTGATTTTACTATCTCTGGTTATTTTATTTTTCTATGTAAATTATCTTCTTACTGAACGAGATGTTATTTCACCCGCTGAATGAGATCTGGCAATGAGTGTAAGTCATGACGTGGTGGTAGCCAGTATAAATAGGCGCGTTCAACGATACCCAAGGAGAGCGTTTGTTGTTATACGGAGAGAGCGTTTGTTGTTATACGGAGAAAGCGTTTGTTGTTATAAGGAGAGCGTGTGTTGTTATACGGAGAGAGAGCGTTTGTTGTTATACGGAGAGAGCGTTTGTTGTTATACGGAGAGCGTTTATTGTTGTACGGAGAGTGTTGGTTTATGTGAAGGAGAGCGTTTGTTTATGAGTATAGAGCTCCGTTCATGTGCAAGGAGCTACGTGTTATTTGAGTAGCTGTGTGTGATGATACCAGTAGAAAGTCATAATAAAAGGTTTATGTAAGTACGTCTTTCTCAGTTCATAGTACTGTCAGACCTCTGTCTGGCTGTTAGGTTTATTTCAATTAATATTACTAGTAACAACCAGCATAAAACTTTATTCATCTTAATTACTGCTACAACATTACTACCAGTTATAAGTTTGTTCATTACTATTACTACATTACTAGCAGGTGACTTTATTCATGATATTAATTAACTAGTAACAACAACCATTTGAATTCACTATTTGAAGCTTAGTACAAGCATATAATTCAGTAGCAGAAGAGTTTATTCATTATAATTATATTAGCTGGAAAAAAAGGTTATTCATTATAATTGGCGCCCGAACTTTTCTCGAACACGAGATCTTGACAATTATTACCCATGTCTTCACTACCTGAGACAACTTCAATTTTCCACCCTAAGACAAGTTTCGGTGGTGATGGGATTAATCTTGACCATCTGCAAGAAGCCTGTGGGGCTCACTTTGATATAAGTGATCTACACGTACCCAGGCATTCTTCACAATTTCGTAATGCACCAGCTTCCTAGGTCGTACCTGAGGGAGTTCAATCCTCTCAGCGAAGCAGAATGCTTGCCCATTTCGTGCCGCATGCAGGAACAATTCATTTCAATGGTTTGGAGAGATCCTTAAAGTTCCTCGAAGATCTGGAAGATCATTTTGATCTATATAATATTCCTGAAGATTGTAAAGTACAAATCGCAGGCACTTGCTTGAAGGATACCGCTAAGACCTGGTATCGGCAGTGGAGAGTGTCGAACCCAGATTCTCATTATGAGAATTTCCGTGCAGAATTTTTGGAGGTCTTTCCTTTCGGCCTCAGTCGAGCTAGCCTTGCACAACAGCTTTTTTCTCGTCAGCAAGGTCCCAACGATAGCCCTGTTGCATTTGCGTTGGAAACAACACGCTTATATAACCTATGGGATCCACGTGCCAGTCATGTTGACATGTTGGATACCCTCTTGCAGCAGCTCGACCCATTTTTACAAGATTTTCTTGAGGTTCGACACCCTGCCACAATTCATGAATGCCTTCGCCTCATACGCACGTATGAAGAGCGACATGGCAAACATGGTTCAACTCACCATGCTCGGGCACCCCGCGAGGCTTATTACGAAAACCCTCAGCGGCATAATAGGCATAATAACTTTCAGCGCGAGCATACACAAGTGCACACCCAAGCTTCATACGTTCCACCACACAGAAGAGTGGCAAACCAACAGCGAGTTTCTGAACAATCTTCGGGATATCGTACAAATGCACAGTATGCTCGACCCCGTTCCAATCCACAGCATTCGGAACGTTTTCATGCTCAGGGCAATGATGATTTTTCTGCCCGGGCTGAGGGAAGAAGTAATAGATATGAAAATGTCAACAGACACGCGGAGTTCCCGACTTAGGTTTCACGCAGTTTTCCTCATCGTGAAAATTTTCCCGATACCCGGCAGGGTCGAGGTTTCAGACCGCATGATAATCCAACCAGGAATCCTTTAAACTTCCAAAGGAAGTAGACCAAGGGTCGGTCCTGCTTCCTGATACCAAGCATTCTGACCCTAAAACAGTATTAGTGACTGTTCAAACTCCTCAGTTGCCTGATGTATTCTTGACAATTGAAGATATTATTGTCGAGACAAAGTTCGACACTGGTTCTGAAATATCAGCCCTAAATACGAAGTTTTGCCCTGACAATTTTCCTGCAGTCCTCGTTCAGCCTGCGACGCAGTATTTGCGAGGTGCAAATAACGAAATCTTCAGTATCACAGGAACTGTCACATTATCTTTAGGGCTGGGAAAGGCTCGTTTTACGCATTCTTTCCTGCTTATAGACGAACTACCTGTGAAATGACTAATGGGAATGGACTTTATTCATACGTTTCAAATAACTTTGAATTTCGTACAACATGTGATTTCCTTTCCGGAACTTGTCGAAATGATTCCTACGGTTCCTGTAGATATAACGAGTTTGTTATTGAGTAACCAATTGAATGAGAGGCAACGAAACCAGCTTTCTCTCCTTTTACAGGAAAGCCCTGGTTTATTTTCTGATCAACCTGGTTTCACACAGGTGGTTTATCATGTCATTGACACTGATGGTTCGAAACCGATTGCGACGAAACCTTACCCTTGTGCTCCACATAAAAAACAGGAAATGCAACGTCAAATTTCTGAAATGATTAAACAGGGCATAATCAGGGAATCAACAAGCGCCTGGGCTGCTCCTGCCTTTTTGGTTCCAAAGAAACAACCCAATGAATTTCGTTTCGTGACAGATTTCCGCAAGCTCAACCAAGTCACTAAAACGATCAATTATCCACTACCTGTCATGTCGCATATTTTAAATGACCTGTCGTCAACCAAATGGATGTCAACCTTGGATTTGGCGAGTGGATATTGGCAGGAGGCAGTACATCCGGACTCTGTCGATAAAACAGGCTTTGTGACTCCTTTTGGGGCTTATGAATACCTACGTATGCCCTTTGGACTAGCTTCTGCACCTGCTACTTTCCAAAAGCTTATGGATACGGTTCTTAGACCTGTCCTGGGTCCCCATGTGCATGTATATTTGGATGACATTATTATTACATCCGAGACTTTTGACGAGCACCTTTCTCTGCTCAAACAGGTGTTCCAACTTATATACAATGCTGGCTTGACGTTAAAACCTAGTAAATGCCAGATAGCGAGGGACGAGATTGTATATCTGGGGTTGAAAATCACTCCCCACGGCTTATTTACGGATAATGAAAAATTTAGGCCTATTGTTGACTTTCCTCGGCCTAAAACAGCAAAAGAACTATCGCGCTTTCTGGGAATGACCGGATGGTATCAGCAGTTCGTCCCCGCTTATGCTACAATATGTGAGCCATTGTATGCTTTGAAACGTAAATACAAGAAGTTTGTTTGGACACCTGAGGCTAACGCTGCTTTTGAAACACTGAAGTCTGCGTTGACTCAGCCTCCGGTGCTGGCTTTCCCGGATCATACTAAGGAATTTGATATTTATACTGACGCATCCGGAGTTGGTCTTGGTTGCGTTTTGTCACAAGCTGGGCATCCAATAGCTTTTGCGTCTCGTACTTTAGCCAAAGCTGAACGCAATTATTCAGCTACGGAACGTGAATGTCTTGCTGTTGTGTGTGCGCTGAATAAATTTCAATGTTATCTTAACGAATTGACAGTTAACATAATTACGGATCATTCTGCCCTTCAGTATTTGAATTCTGCTAAGCACCTATCTCAAAGACTTATGAAGTGGGCTCTGAAGTTACAAGAGAGCAATATCAAAATTTCGTATCAGCCAGGTCATAAGAATCAATTACCGGACGCATTGTCTCGCGTTCCGATTAGTGGGGTCCCCACAGAAACTACTCCTGGATGTCAGCCTTTACTTCTAATAGCTGATATAACATCCAGAGAGCAGATAATGGCAGAATTAATAAATGATCCAGATTTTGGGGATATCTATAATTTTTTGCTTGCGGGTTCGCCCCTACAAAGTGATCCTTCTCTGGCTGGAAGGTCACAACATTTTGAAGTAATAGAGGGTCTTCTTTGCTATACGAAATCTAGGACTACTAGGGCAGAGTTTCGCCCATGTATTCCGCGAACCCTTAGAATGGCGCTTTTAAACGAATTTCATGACAAACCTCTTGCAGGCCATTTAGGTATTCGCAAGACCCGTTGTAAATTGCGGGATGTTGCGTATTGGCCTGGCATGTACCAAAGTGTGCTCGCATACGTTCCATCATGTCACTTGTGTCAGATTAATAATTACCGTAATGTAAGACCGGCCGGTCACTTGAAATCTAGTTCAAGTTCTCATGTTTTTGATATTATTTCAATAGATTTATTGGGACCTTATCCTTTATCTGTTAAAAACAAAGCTCGTTACGTTTTAGTACTAACTGATAATTTTTCTAAATGGGTTGAAATTTTTCCCATTAAAGCCGCTACGGCAGAAGTTATTTGTAATGTATTTGTTAATGAAGTATTCTCTAGATATGGTGCACCTAATAAAGTAGTTTCGGATAATGGTCCTCAATTTATTTCTGACATTTTTGAAAGAATGTGTGCGAGACTACACATTAAACATAAATTCATTTCCCCATATCATACCCAGAGTAATCCTGCGGAACGCGTAAACCGCACGCTAGTGAAAATGATTGCTACATTTGTAATGGGTCATCATGAACGATGGGATGACCATTTGGAGCTTTTTTCGTTCGCCCTCCGCTCGTCTGTCCACGAATCTACTAAAATTACTCCTGCAGAATTTTTTCTGGGTCGCAAAATTAAAACCCCTTTTGAAAATTTAACGGGGATTATCGACGAACTAAGCCAGCGACCAACTCCGCAATCAGTACGAATCATGGCAGAAAAAGCTCGTGTTGCAATGCTAGGAGCACAAGCGGCTCAAGCAAGATATTATAATACTAGGCGTAGGGAACCAGATCTTGTCGTTGGAGATCTCACTCTCGTGGAAACGCACTTCCAGTCTTCTGTTTCTCATACTTTAGTGAAGAAATTTGCACCCAGCTACGAAGGTCCATATCGGGTGGCAAATGTGTTTGAAAATAACATTGTTCTTGAAAAACCTGACAATCAATTTCAATACGTACACGTTGCTCAGTGTCGCAAGTATCATGAACGAAATATCGATTTTATAATCAATCCTACTCAACCTTCTGTTCCACAGACTCAAGAGTCTATATCTCACGATCAACCTCCAGAAATTTTGGACGAACCAACAAACATTTTTGAAGAATCTCCAGTGATTTTTTCTTCACCCTCCCCTCCTCCAGACGGGTTTCCAAACACGCAACCTGATTCTCCCATGAGACCAAGGCTCGAATCAAGTTCTTCGAATACTAGTATCGTTCCTTTCCCTCCAACCATTGCCAAGACTATTGCTGCGCCGTTTCCTGGTAACTCTGCACCAACACAGGCTCCTACTTCCTTGAATACCTCGTCAGAAAGTATTCCTATAGGCAAAAATAAACATCGCCCTGCACGACCACTGAATTACAGCAGCGACTCAGAGGCTTCGGACATTTCTGATTTATCAGTTATGAACAATAATTTAAATATTACAAACCGTCCAGAACCACCAAAAGCTGGGCGAAAACGTAACTTGTCTCCCCAATCTGCTTCGCCGCAACAGCGACGAAGGCAGAGATCCTTGCATCCGCCCGGGTTTCGCCCCTGGAACCTACGCTCAGGGCAAACAGGGCCGATGCCTGCTGCTGCTCTCATGCCACGAGGGCGTAAGCGAAAGCAAACGATGTGGCCGGAGCCACGTCCGTCCAAAAGAATACTGGAAGGACACCACGGGCCCCAGCACTAAGGGACTCCATATCAAAAGCCTGGGGGAGCCCGTTCCTATCAGCCGCAAGGATTTCCGGACAGCCAGACTTCGGCCGTTCCTGATCGACGGACTTCAGCCATTCCTGACCGTTCTTATCAGCCGCAGGGATTTCCGGACCCACAGACTTCAGCCGTTCCGGACCGACGGATTTCAACCATTCCTGACCATTCTTATCAGCCGCAGGGATTTCCGGACCCACAGACTTCAGCCGTTCCGGACCGACGGATTTCAGCCATTCCTGACCGTTCCCGTCAGCCGCCGGGATTTCTTGACCGACAGCAGACCGATGTTCCAGATCCATTCAAGTCCTTGAAAAGATCTAAGCCACCTAAATTTACCAGTCCGATTAGGCCTGGAAAACGTTATCGTACTAGAGTTTTTTTATGCGTCCTCGAGATAAGTAAGTTCTCGTGGACAGGTTCTTTTCTCAGGTTGTTGTTTTTCCTGCACGACCAGTTGGCGTGTCAGAATTTCTTTTTTTCGTGTGGGCCTATGCATTCTTTTTTGTGTATATATGTGTTTTTTTTTTTTTTATATTTCTTCTATGTCCATCTACTAATCCAAATTTTTATATATATATATATGTGCTTAGGGGTAAAATAATGAAATTGTTACTGTTAGGCAGCTCCAGGCAATCTTCGCTGCTGATACAGTTGGTGTGTATTCAACGAATAATGAGAACGTAATTTGAAATTAAAAAAGTGATTCCTGCTAGGCAGAATAAAAGGAAGGTATGCCGATGCAGGTTTGTTTTGTTCAAGTATACAAAGTGTTTCACAGATGAATACAGATTTCTTGATTTTGTCATGCCAAGTTTGATATTGTAAATACTGCTGCCACCAAACAACAAAACAAAAAAGAGGTCGATAAACGTCAATCAACGAAGTGTAAGACTTACACTCCAAAATTGATAGGGTTTTCGAAAAAAAAAATTAAGGGGAGATGATGTAACGTATAATCTATATTCACTTTCCTTTTGATTTTACTATCTCTGGTTATTTTATTTTTCTATGTAAATTATCTTCTTACTGAACGAGATGTTATTTCACCCGCTGAATGAGATCTGGCAATGAGTGTAAGTCACGACGTGGTGGTAGCCAGTATAAATAGGCGCGTTCAACGATACCCAAGGAGAGCGTTTGTTGTTATACGGAGAGAGCGTTTGTTGTTATACGGAGAGAGCGTTTGTTGTTATAAGGAGAGCGTGTGTTGTTATACGGAGAGAGCGTTTGTTGTTATACAGAGAGCGTTTATTGTTGTACGGAGAGTGTTGGTTTATGTGAAGGAGAGCGTTTGTTTATGAGTATAGAGCTCCGTTCATGTGCAAGGAGCTACGTGTTATTTGAGTAGCTGTGTGTGATGATACCAGTAGAAGGTCATAATAAAAGGTTTATGTAAGTACGTCTTTCTCAGTTCATAGTACTGTCAGACCTCTGTCTGGCTGTTAGGTTTATTTCAATTAATATTACTAGTAACAACCAGCATAAGACTTTATTCATCTTAATTACTGCTACAACATTACTACCAGTTATAAGTTTGTTCATTACTATTACTACATTACTAGCAAGTGACTTTATTCATGATATTAATTAACTAGTAACAACAACCATTTGAATTCACTATTTGAAGCTTAGTACAAGCATATAATTCAGTAGCAGAAGAGTTTATTCATTATAATTAGATTAGCTGGAAAAAAAGTTTATTCATTATAACTGACTACTACTTGATTGCAAGAAATTTAGATGAAATGTCAATGCAAAACTCAATGGTTCCAGAGACACGATGCTGTTCTGATGTTTGAAGAATGTCTCCATCCTATTGTAGCCTCCTTAAAAGCCATTGAGCAGGAGGCAGCAGAATCGTGTCAAAGCACTTGCACATTGCTCAATTCACTGTCAGTTTTTGTTTCTAAGGCAACTTTTATCCTCGGCAAAATATTTATCACATATAACCTATCTTAAAACAAGCAAAGTGACTTAGCACATTAGTAAAAAATACTAAAAATTACAGTGCTACTTAACAGCATGAGAAAGAAGCAGAAAATGATGGTCATTAAGGTGGTTCCACCTAAAATCTCTGCCTTATGTTTCCAATGGTAAAACTTCCTTACATATTTTCTTGACAATTAATGTATTCCCAAAGATGAAAATTTGCACATCAATAAAACTAACTTTAAGAAATAGCATGGGATCCTTAATACTTACTAAAACATAATAATTAAGCAATTCAACATTCGTTTGTCTACTGACGTCAACGTACAGGTCGCGCCATCTGTTAACAGGTCTGAACATTTACTCAAAGAAAAATGATTGATTTTGAATATAATCATGGTTATGTTTTAGCAAGTATTAGGTATCCCATGCTATAACTTAAAGTTAGTTTTATCGATGTGCAAATTTTCATCCCTGGGAATACATTAATTATGAAAAAAATGTGTAAATAAATTTTACCATTAGAAACATAGCGCAGAGATTTTCGGTGGAACCACCTTAAATAAAGAATGCCGCCCCGGTGGCGCAGTGGTCTAAGCGATGGCCTCTGATCATTCGTCCGAACGGGGTCTGGGTTTGAATCCCGGTGAGGCATGGATGTTATGTTTGTCTTACGGCACTGGCTCTCTCCCTTCCCTGGAACCAGTGACCCTAAATTAGGTACGGGCGACTGCTTATAGCCCATTGAGTTGCTCACAGTGGTCGTTAAACCTCCAACCAAAAAAAAAATTAATTGCATAAGAAACACTGACTCCATTGCCAGTTTTTGCTGTAAAGAGTGACTATTCTTCAATCTTAGATATTCTGATGTAAGAAATTGATTGCAAGCTATGGTGTCAAAAATGGGAAAGGGGAAAAGAAGACATGCACCCTGAAAAATGCAGTTCAAAGTTTGGCATCCTGCTTTTAAGAACTTGATTCCCTAATATTCCTTTTTTGCTTCACATCTTGGCAGTCTTTCCTGTAATTGCAGCGTCAGTGGGGAAAAAACATTTGAGAAACAAACGTCCAAGTCAATACTGAATGGATCAGCTTTATTATCTGTTCATAGGAATATTCATGTTAAAGACAAAAAAGTAATTGGTAAATTTAGAAATGTGCCCAAAAGAATAAATCTGATTTTTTTTTTCTTTAAATTAGATGCGCTAAACAATTAGATTTAAGTACTCTTGTGAAACAATTTCTAAGGGGAAAAGTAATTCTGTCAGTTACTTTAAGAAATGCTTTCCAACTTTCGTTACAAAAAAGTTTTCATTCCCCCCCCTCCCTCCTCCCTTTCTCATGAAAAAAATCTATATACACTCCTGGAGAGTACATGCACATGATACAGAACATATTAAATTTAGGTATTGGTTTATGGTTAAATATATTAATGTTTTGTTTTTTCATGACAGCGTGCTACTTAGCTTTGTGACGCTGGCAAATGGCTTTTTTGCCATCAAAGTGAGTGTGACCGATGAAACCCGTTTATACCATTAATAAAGTATCAAAAATTTCACAAAGGCTGACTTGACTAGTACAGTTCCATATATATATATGTGTGTGTGTGTGAGGGGATGTAAGGTCAGGTGATGCGTAACATCACAGCCTCTCCTTGACAAATGTCAACATCGCCTTCTCGTTGTGCATCCTGTTCCCACTAAAGGGGCTCTGACGACCGCCAATAGCGGTATGACTATACCATCGGGATTAGAGGACATGCTATCCCACACTCACCAACCCGCTTGGCCAGCGTGGTGAGTTATGGCCAAACCCCTCCAAAATGACTCCACAACTTAAATCTTGGCCCTCAGTCTCCGGCAGCTGGAATGTACCTGGCCAAGGCAGCGGCCGGTGCGACATGAAGGCAGAGGGTGCTAAGAATCCCCGGAGGACCGGACTAGGCTGTCATCTGATGCTGACCTTGGCTATGTATAATGGACGCTTCCTATCTTCTGATTCAAGGCTTCTTGAATTGGAAGAGGAACTACAAAGGATCAAGTGGGACATCGTCGGGCTCAGTGAGGTAAGGAGAAAAGGAGAAGATCTCATTGAACTGAAAAGTGGACATCTCTTCTACTATCGTGGGACAGACCCTATAAAGAAGTAAAAAATGATCCATCGGTGAAACAATTAAAAGAAGTTCGGAAATTGATATCAAGTTGCGTAACTCTTGACCAAAGCTCAAAACGTCATCTACAGCCCGTTGTCCGCGTTTTTACGCACTTCCGAAGATACATAAGATTGGTAACCCTTTCCGTCCCATAGTCAGCAATATCGGCTCAGCTACACATAAGTTGGCCAAGTTTCTATCTTCAAAACTATCCACCTTAACGGCTTCTTCGAACAAAACATCTGTAAAAAAATTCCATTGAGTTTGTCAGTCGACTAAAACGACATCCGCTAAAGGATCAGTTCATGTTATCCTTCGATGTGAATTCCATGTTTTCAAATATCCCTCTGAATGGAGCCCTCGAATCATTAAAAGCTAGTCTCACTGAACACCATTTCAGCCAACCGGAAGTAGAAGATATTTTGAGACTAGTGGAAATTTGTACCAGGCAAAACAGTTTCGTTTTTCGTGGAAGATTTTTCCAACAGACGGAAGGCCTTGCAATGGGTAGCCCACTCTCGCCTATTTTATGCGAAGTCTATATGCGTCACTTTGAACTCTTTCAGCTGGTTACATTTGACTTATGGATTCGATATGTAGATGATACCTTTGTTCTCTGGAACGGCATAAATTCGGAAATACCTAAATTAGTTGAACTTATCAATTCAATTGATCCTCATATACAGTTTACATATGAGACTGAAAATACTGGCTGCTTACCATTCCTTGACGTCCTTGTGTCACGCTCTGAAGGATCCTTTATAACAACAGTTTATCGAAAACAATTTGCTGTTTCCTTACCCCCACATGCAAAATCAAATCACCCATGGAAACAGAAAGTCTCTGCCTTCTACGCATACGTATATCGTGCAATACATATATGCTCAACTGAGGATTCCTTGCAGAAAGAGCTTGAGATTATTAAACGAATTGCTATACACAGAGGATATACACATTCCACTATAGACAAAGCTGTTAAAAAATTTAAAAAACCGAAGCCTGTTTGTTCACTCACGCCAATAGACAACCCAATACGACAGAATTGGGTGATTATCCCATTTGCTCCACAGATTTGCTTCAGAATTTCAAAAATCCTCAAGAGTTTTAATTTCAAAGTTATTCTCAAACCCATAAACAAGATAAATTTTTACGGATCAAAAGACTACGTCGAGGACATAAATTCATGGGGAATTTATCAGATACCTTGTGAATGTGGACTTTCATATATAGGACAGACCCGCAGGGCTTTAAATTTCCGTGTGAAGGAACACAAGACCTACGTACGGAACTGTGAACTAAAAAAGTCGTCTATAGCCCAACATTGTAACGAAAATAACCATAAATTTTTGTTTGAAAACGCTACGCTCATTGATAAACCTGATTCGACTATCAAGCTTAATGTATTAGAAGCTTTCCACATATACCGGAACTCTTCGCAGCTTGTCAACGACATGACGTCTACTCCATTTCTTTCAAGCGCGTGGAAACAACTTACCAAAACCCATGACCGTCAGAACTCTGATGATGTCACAATGATTTGAATGTTTACGCTCCATTCGTCCTGATGATGCCGAGCCAATAGCTCTGCGAAACTATAGTCGACATATAATAAACCTTTGATTGTGGTAAACGTTGGTATTTTTATTTTATCCCAAAACCACAAGTTTTGTAGTCATAAATTATATATAAGAATAAGCATAAATACCTTAATTATTTATTATAGTGTCTTGAACTTTCTTTAAAAAGGGAAAATTGAGGTGATGCAGTACGAACGATGAATCACACAAAAACAAAAAAAAACCTCGGGGTGAATTTGTAGAAATAATTGCGCCTATGATTCTCAACCGCCCAGGCAGGGGAGGGTTTACAGGGACGTCAACGTTACCCAGGCGCGGAGCCTCGCGATGCTGGGGGCTCCCAAAATAATTTTTAACAGAGGTAAATTCACTGTTCTGGGTTTGGAAGCATGATTCTGCTTAAACTCAAGTACAGCATCTACAAACCTGCCGACATCACCTTTAAAAAACAAATCTTATTCGGTCCGCTTTAAGAAGCAATCGTCAGTCTTATTAAATCAAATAGCATTCGGAAAGCTGGTTTTGCAAGACGCACTAATTGATGTAATTCATGCTCAGTCTCTAGAGGAACGGTCCGTAGGGTAGAATCTGATGATATATGACTGCAGATTAGACACCACATTTAGCATAAACTGCAATTTAAGCCGTGCCATATGTTAACCGGATGAAACTTGTTAAAAGTGTTTCAGTTACTACCTCAGAAAAGTTCTGACCTCTCATCCTTAACAAAGGCTTTCCCACTTGTAACTTCCGCTATCTCTTCTCTGCTATAGGCAGGCAGACAGTAGCATGATTTTTATTAGCACTGAGCTCCGAACTAGAAGACAATCCCCTTCCAAATCTCTGTTGCCGCCCCGATGGCACAGCAGGGTTGCCAGGGGGAACCTACGTTCCTTTTTGCCCGTCCTAGCGATCTCAGTGTAATATTAAAGTATATGGTACTGATAAATCGTAGTTTAATACGAGTAATGTACCAAACGAGAAAAATTATGCACCCTTTGTTCTGTTTCGAACTGATGATCCTTTCCTTTCAGTGACCCAATCTCAGTTACGAAATGTCGAAGTTTTTTGGAAAGAAACTGCCCGCGCTTGGTTTTCTTTCAGACGTCTGCTGTGTTTTCCCTCTGGGCTTACTTTTGGTGTAGTGTTCCTGACTTGTCTGGTGGGAATAAGCGGGCAACGGGAAGTTCTATAACGTCAATCTGTACCTTTCACTCCTAGTCTAGTTATGAAACTTTGAAGGTCAATTTAGGACAAACTAATACCGACTGGCTTGCTGCATTGGTTTCAGTCTAAGATTTCCGATGTATCTACTTTTCTCCTTTCCCTTAGAGCTTCCTTTTGTTCTATCATTCCTACTTTTCAGTAGCTGCTTGTGGTAAGCTGAGATGGGAAGGCTGCATCTCAATTTTGCAGATATCACTTCGAAAGCTAAGTTACTGAGCCTGTGCTGATGCTGTCCGTTTAATAATAATAATATATATTGATTGAAAGTGCTTATTTTACAAGAAATTAATATTTAGCGATTGAAAGAGAAAATGTAGAGGTACTGATGCCTAAATTGGGCAACAAATATTAAACGATGGGCACATTTATGAAGAAAATAATCAGCCTATAAAACTTCGTCGGATGCATTATTTCTTAAAAGGAAACTTTAATCAGTGCATCCTTCCAGTTCTTACGCATGGAGCGCAGACATGGACCTCAACTAAAAGAGATATACAGATGTTGCAGACAACTGAAAGAAGCATGTGGGTATGCATGTTTGATGTTCCCAGGAAAGATACAAATAGGAACTCGTGGATCGGGAAAATGACAAGAGTGGAAGACATTATGGTCAGAATTATTGAAATTGCAATGAAATGGTCATATTGCTAGAAGAAAGAGCCACCGACGGATGGTTGAAATATTAAACTGGATAGCAAGGGGGGAAACAATACCCAGAAGATGAGAAGTGGAGATGGGTGGATGAAATTCGAAAGCATGAAAGAAACTGGCTCAAGGCAGACTGTTGTGGTAGAAGAAACTTGGAGACTCTCATCCAGCAGTGGATTGACAGTGGTTGTAAATGATATGCGTATGCATATACAAATGGTCATGTGAACAATTGCGTGTTGCGTCCGCCAGTGCGTATATATAGCGATAGACATCCTTGCCAGCTGTCAGAGGTGTTTTCGGCATGAGAATGACAAGTAATAACGATTTAAGCGATTTTCAACGCGGTGTCACAGTTGGTGCTCGTGAGATGGGCCATGGTATTTCGGAGGTAGAAACGAAGTTCGGATTTTCCCGGACGACCATTGCAAGGGTGTACCGTGACTACAAGAATTCCGGCAAAACCTCCAACCTACGACACCAGTGTGGCCGTAAAAATACATTGGGTGAACGTGACCATCGTCGGCTGTCAAGAATCGTTTTACACGATAGGCGTGCAGCACTCTCGCAGGTATCATCGGAATTCAATGATGGAGCCTCAACAAGCATCAGCGTCCGGACTGTGCAACGTACCCTGTAAGATATGGGTTTGGGGAGCCGACGCCCAACTCGAGTCCCCTTGATGGGTGCATGACACAGAGCTATGCGCTCGCTTGGGCACGGCAACACCGCCACTGGATACTTGATGACTGGAAACAAGTAGCCTGTTCTGACGAGTCGCGTTTCCAACTGTATCGGGCAGATGGAAGGATTCGTGTGTGGCGCAAACCCCATGAAGCCATGAATCCCGCCTGTCAACAGGAAACTATACCGGCTGTTTGGGTGTGTTTAGTTGGACTTCACTGGGGCCCCTGGTACTTCTACAAACGTCTGTGACCGGCCAACGTTATGTGCGCATCCTTTCTGACGAGGTACACTGTTTCATGTCCTGCATTCATGCTGATGGGTTGGGCCTGTTCCAACATGACAATGCACCTCGATACAAGTGTCGGGACGCCACATTATGGTTAGAGGAGCATTCATCTGAGTTTGGGGTGTTGCCATTCCCACCCAAGTCTCCAGATCTGAACGTGATAGAACACATTTGGGATGCCATGCAACGCGCTATCGAACACAGGAATCCGAGACCTCGGAATACACCCGAATTGTGGAACGCTCTGCAGGAAGTATGGTGTGCATTGCCTACAGCATATTTCCAGAAGCTAGTGGAGTCCATGCCCCGTCGTATTTCTGCAGTCCTGCGCTCCCGTGGGGGACCTACCAAGTATTTGACTGGTGTGCCAGTTTTTATGGCACTTCAGTGCATATGGAGAGGTGCCAGTTCTGTGTGACATTGCCAAAAAGACCTCAACTCACCGGGTTTTGTTCCAGAATCATTAGGTTGAATGACCAACTGGAACCGTCAGTTGCTGGCTAAGCCCCCATACTGATGTACTTACCTGATTAAAAAAACACAAAGAAATCAATATCCGGACTCTAGTGTGGGATATGGTGGACCTACCGCACTTGAGAAGGACGGTCCACCACGGAATCGACCTGGACTTTCTAAACGGCATATAAGAAAGAGATCTCGGCTGAGTGAGTGTAAAATTGGTGTATGGAATACTAGAGGTATAAATGGCAAGATGAATGAGGTGATTGAAATTATGAATAAGTATAAATTGGATAGGCTGTGTGTAAGAAACCAAAAAGAAGGAAATTGGGATAGAAGAAGTGAATGGCACAGTGAGTGTGGTCCGGAGTATTGGATAATGTGAGAGGACAGGCTGGTGTCGGTGTGATTTTAAGTGAAAAGATGAACAACTTGATTCACTATAGCTGCATAAGTGAGAGAATTCTTTGGATCTGTTTGAAAGTGAAACTTCAGAGAATAGTAATTGTTGTAGTGTATGCTCCTTGTGACTCGGAACCTTCTGATAGGAAGGAAGATTTCTGGAATAAGCTAAAAGCTGTTTTGAGCCAGTTTGGTGCTAAAGAAAAATAATAGCAGGGGACTTCAACGCTAGAGTAGGTGTGCAGAATGCAATTTCTGACAATGTTCTGGCTAAGTTTAATGATCTTTGTATGTATGATAATGGGGAAAATTAATTGAACTCTGCATTGAGAATGGTTTGTGTGTATCTAATACGTCTTTCAGCCACAAGTATATCAATACATATACTTGGAAAAATCGTATTCTTGGTCAAAATAGTGTGATAGATTTTGTCGTCTATGATCAGCGTCTGAAACACTTAATTGTTGACACTCGTGTGATGAGAGGTGCGACTGTTGGTTCTGTTTATTACTTGGTAGTGTCACGAGTGAGACTGGATGTTGGTTGGAGGAAAAGGAATAGAAAGAGGCCCAGGATTTAAAGAATAAAAGTTGAAAGGCTCCCTGAAGATCAACAGCGTTATTCTGACTTACTCAAAGAACAACTGAAGGAGCTGAAGTCTTGTGAGAGGGATGTAGAAAAGAAATGGGAATGTTTTAAGTACTGTGTTGTCACTGCTGCTGAAAAGGTCTGTGGCACCACAATAGTAGGTAACAACAGAGGTGATGCTTGGTGGAATAGTGAGATTGAAAAGGCAGTAAAGAGAAAGATGGAAACCTATTTGGGGATCCTGCAAGGTAGAGTTTCTGTGGATGAATATCGCTGTAAGAAGCGTGAAGCCGCTAGTGTAGTTCGCCAGAGTAAGGCAAAAGATAAAAAGGAGAGGGTGGAAAGGCATGAATTGGCATTTTGGAAAGATAGGAAGACTTCCTGGAAGTATGTGCGAATCAGGAAAATTAGGAAAAACAAAGTTGTAAGTTGTGTGAACAATAGGATCGGGGAAATGATATGAGAGCCCATGAGTTAAGTGAAAGATGGGGTGAATACTACTGTGAGTTATTAGATCAGGAAAGCAAAGGTGATTCAGAGGCAAAAGCAGATGATGTCACAGAGGAGGATGGAACACAGGAGGGATCTCAAGAGAAGAGGTGTGTAAAGCTCTGAAATCTTTTCAGAATGGTAAAGCTTCGGGAGTTGATGGCATAACTGCCGAGATGTTGAAATATGGTGGTGACTCTGTAATTGACTGGTTAACTGAAATTTGCCAGTTGTGCTGGGAGTTAGGAATGGTCCCTCGCGATTGGAAGGATGCTATCATTGTTCCCTTGTATAAGGGAAAATATGATCAGACTGACTGCAAGAACTATCGTGGTATTAGCCTACTGCGTGTGCAAAGGAAAGTGTTTGGTAAGGTCGTTATTGAAAAAATACGGGGTCTTACATCAGAGAAAGTGTGGAATGCTCAGAGTGGTTTTATGCCTGGTAAAAGCTGCACTAACCAAATTTTTGCAATACGTATGATGATGGAAAAGTATGGCTCTTGGTACGAAAGTTTTTGCTGCCATCATAGATTTAGAGAAAGCTTACGACCGAGTAAATAGCACACTTTTGTGGAAGGTATTGAATGAATACGGTGTTACTGGGAATCTACTTAACAGTGTAAAAGCCATGTATGCTGGCAGTAAAGCTTGTGTACGAGTGAATGGTGTTTTATGAAAATGGTTTTGTATTGGTGCAGGAGTCAGACAGGTTTGTGTAATGTCAACATGGCTGTTTAATATATTTATGGATGTGTGATGCCAAAATAGATAATACTGGTTTATATCTTGGTGACATCCGTGTCTGCAGATTGCTGTATGTTGATAACTGTCTCGTTGGCAGAGAGCAAAAGTGAGTTGCAGAGTATTGTCTCGGATGTACGAAGTTTGCATAAAATTCAAACAGAGGGTAAATAAGGGACAACTTAAAGTTATGGTTTTTGAGAGAGTAACTGGTAGTACTAAATGTAGTATAAGTCTAAATGGCACAGTGATTGACCAGGTGAATGAGTTTGTGTACTTAGGAAGCATGTTTGACAGAGAGAACAAGTTGGATGGTGAAATCAGTAGGCGAGTGAATTCTTCTTTGAAAGTCATGGCTGTTCTGGGAGGTTTTCACAGGAATGATGGGTTCTCAAGAGAGTCGTGCATGGCTGTCTATCAGAGTGTAATTGTTCCTACTCTGATGTATGGCAGTAAAACCTGGGTGCTGCAGAAGAAACATAGGAGTCGTTTGTGTGCTGGAGAAATGCATTACATATGGGGGGTTTGTGGCAAGACACGTTCTGATTGTGTGAGGAATGAAGATGTGTTGCAGTTGTGTGATGTTAAGCAAAATGTTGTTAACAAGGTGGAGACTAATATGCTTCGGTGGTTTGGCCATGTTGGAAGAATGAATGATAAGATGCTTACTAAGAAAAATTTTCAGCCAAGTGGCAGGAAGGAAAGGCAGATGAAGGCCAAGGAAGAGGAAGGCCAGCCGAAGTGGCAGGAAGGAAAGGTAGAGGAAGGCCAATGATCAGATACAGGATTGTCTGCATGAGAAAAAGATTATGAGTATGAAGTATAGAAGATCTTGTGTACGGCGTGTGATGGATGTCAGTAAAGCCTGAGTTGTATGTCAAGATCGCTGTAAATGCAGAAGTTTGATACGGCAACAGTAAGTAAAAATTATCTGGTAATTTGCATTTCTTTATGAGCTAACCTCTGAATATTAGAGAACAGCTTAGTGATATGCATGTATTGTATATATACACTGCTAGACAATTGCTAAGGACGGATCATAAACGGCTATATAGCGCATAAAAAAGTAAGTGTGGTTAGATGCCAAGTGAAATAAAATAATGTCAGAATGCCAGGACATTACAAGAAAGAGAATTTATTGTGCTCTGAAATCCAGAAAGCTTTGGAACGTGTTCAAAGGACAAACAGGCCATTTTGTGCAGAATACGTAAACGAGAAAAAATGCAATTACCGTCCGCAGGCGTTCCGGCGTAAGATGTCAATACGGGATATGGCCACCATGGAGGGTGATGCAAGATTCCACACGTCGTATCATGCTTTGCACAACATTATCAAGCAGCTGTTGGGGTAATTTATCCCATTCCTCTGTCAGTGCACGGATGAGGGTGTCCTTGTTTATTGGAGGGCATTGGCAACCAGCAAGACTCCTCCCCAAAGCATCCCACACATTTTCAATAGGATTAAGATCTGGAGAACGTGCTGGCCATACGAGGCGTTGAATATCCTCGCTCTCAAGACACTCCTGGACAGCGACTGTTCGATGACATGTTGCGTTGTCGTCCATGAAAATGAATCTATCACCGACAGCACCACGGAACATGCGAACATGAGGTAGCAGAACATCATTAATGTATCATTGGCCAGTCATAGTCCCAGTTGGAAGCACATAGAGGGACGTACGGCCATTGATCATGATGCCAACCCATACCATGACACTACATGTCGGGTATCGGTCCCTTTACTGTATGTTTGCTGGACAATATGCAGTACCACTATCACGCCAAATCAGTTGTCGTCGACAATCAGACGATAGACTGTATCTACTCTCATCTGAGAAGAGGACAGCAGACCAGTCGTTATCAGTCCAATTGCGATGTTCATGGCACCATTGCAAACGGGCGGTACGGTGACGTCTGGACAATGGGATTCACACAACAGGACGGCGGCCGTATAGTCCTCCTTCATGCAAACGTCTGGCGACAGTTTTTCGGGAGATCCGCTTGCCAGTAGCAGCCATAAACTGATTTGCTACCTCACTAGCTGTGCTGCGCCGGTGTCTTTTTGTTGATAGCACTATGTACCGATCTTCTGCAGGTGTCGTACTGCGAACACGACCTCCCCCGTGACGTTTGCTACACTCTCCATTTGTTTGAAATGATTTCCAAAGCCTTGAAACAACACTGTGGCTGTCGTCGAACTCCCTGGCAACATCTGTTATTTTTCGCCCTTCTTCAATCTTGCCAATAATACGGTCACGCGTAAAATCATCTAGGTGATGTCGGGAAGACATACTGAAAATTGCAAGTTCGTCAATTGATTCTTTCCCTTTCAACTTTGCGTTTGAACAACAACGGTCAATACGCGTCAAATCCTTTATATCTCTTATCAGCGCTATGACGTCACGAACAAGTTCGGCAATCCAAAATTTGCATACGCACAACACGTCTTACTGTATCCCGCACTTATGCTAATTTCCACATTTTCCTGCCTTCCATTTTATGGTTGCTATCGTTGCTATTGTCATCCGTCCTTAGCAATTGTCCGGCAGTGTATATATATACCGATGTTTTAATGCAGTCCTTACAGCTTTTTCAACTCGATGCCTAAACGTAATTGATTTATACGCCTTTTTGCGATTATACGTTAAAATTTGAATTTCAAATTATCTAAATTGCACGGTGTTTTTGTTCTAATTTTGTACGTAACCCAGTAAGTTACTACTTTGAGAGAATTTTGTGTTTGTCCTTAGTGCAGCAAAAATTAGCCGTTGATCGCATCAGAGACAGACACGTTTTTTATTTTCGGTTTGGATGAAAAATTGGTTTCGCATTGCATGACTCACACATGTATGCGCTATTTAAAAATTAGCAAATCTCTCAGACGTAATTTATGTCTCCAGTATTTCATGGCGTACTGGAATAGAATTCTAAATGTATCATCAATATTCAACATAATAGTAAAAGTACACTAGAAATCCGATTTATTGGCGTAAAAATATAAATATAAATTTACGAAAAGTCTTCTGTTTGATGTGGGAAAACTTAGAAACGTATATTTACATTTTTAAGCCAATAAGTTAGATTTTAGTGTACTTTTACGTATATAGATGGTGTACAGTACCTCGTCATTAATATTCAAGATCCTGGCTTAAAATGGGTGCACTCGGGATCCTCAGAAGAAAAACGAAGCTGTTAATTTATGTATTGCATATTGAAGCACTGTCCTCAGATTCTTAGTTTTGAGGATTTCATTTATATATCGTAATATATCATAATTTCAAACCAGGGGCTGATTGAGACGACCAAGTCAAGCAGAAAATTTTAATCTTGAGGTCTTCTACAAAAGCCCACGTACCTACAGAGAAATATATCATGAAAAATTCGTTTAATCCTGGGTGAAAGAGAACTGCTGAATTATGCATTATACACTGTTGGCCACCCAAAATGCAACACCAAGAAGGACACGATATAGCAAAGCCAGATTTACTGGACACATAACAACAGATACAAGATGAAACGATTGAGCTTACAGGCCCGTGCAACTTGCGGAACACGCAGACATCAATAGTTCGTGTGGCCGGGCGCCGATGTCTCGGTACGTGGCCCCCATGGCTGGCAATAACGGCTGCTACACGCCGCGGCATCGAACAAAAGAGGCTTTGGATGTGGGCTTGGGGTATGTTGGTCCAAGCTGCTTCCACACGTTGCCACAGTTCATCAGGCGTAGCTGCTGGTGGTGCTTGCCGGGCCACTCGGTTGCCGATCAGCAACCAGGCGTGTTCGATGGGCGACATATCGGGAGAACAGGCGGGCCACGACAGCAGTGACACCTGTTGGACCGTGAAGAATTGTTGCACGATGCGTTCCACGTGCGGGCGCGCATTGTCCTGTTGAAACGTGGTCGCTGGCAGGTCCTGCAGGTAAGGGAGGACTACAGGCTCCAAAACGTCGGAGATGTAGCGGTGGCTGTTGAGTGTACCAGCGATGCGTACCAGAGGGGTGCCGGCTGTCATATCCAATTGCTCTCCAAACCATAACGCCAGGCGACGGACCGGTATGGCGATACATAAATGCAGGCGTCATAGTCTCTCGCCGAGGTGCCGCCACACGTGGATCCGACCATCGTGGTGTTGCAGGCAGAAGCGGGATTCGTCGGAGAAGACAATGTCGTGCCATTCCGTAGTCTAGGTGTGGCGTTCAACGGCCCACTGCCGCCGCACTCGCCGGTGGTGTAACGTCAATGGTAATCGGAGGAATGGGCGCCGTGCGACAAGTCCCCGCTCCTGCAGACGACGTCGAACGGTACGTGCTGACACAGGTTGTTGCGCAACACACCCTAATTTCCGCGCTAACGTTCGTGATGTGGCGGTGCGAGCCATCAATGCCCGCCGCACAACATGCCGGTCTTCTCGCTCCGTGATGTGCCGCGGCTGCGGCAATCGCCCACGTCGGTCCGTCCGTCCCTCCTGCACCCACCGAATCCATACTCACCTCACTGTGGCTGGATGTCGTCCCACACGGGCGCCGATGTTTCGGTACGTTAAACCGCTGTCGCGATAAGCCACTATTCATCCTCTGTCGAACTCCGAAACGTGCTGGAATGACTGCCGTATTCTGCGACGAGGTATCAGGAAGCTTACCACGCACAGGTCCGGCAGCACAACACACTTCCACTACTTACTCCCCGCCTTCTGTGCACCCTTTTTATAGTGCTTCTCGGTGGCGTGCCGGGCGCACATGATTTGTATATGCCCTGCAATGCTAATCGTTGGCATGTCCTCTCGCGGGCGACGCATGCTGCGAATTTCAGGCAAATCGGATGCTTTCTTCTTGGTGTTGCATTTTGGGTGGCCAGCAGTGTAAAACAAATTCATTCGAGAGCAAATTTTAACGACATTGCTACTGTTACCATATACCCAAGGAGGTTAGAATAAGATATCTGGAGATGCCCTTGTTAAGTAGCAGTACCACTTTGCGTGAAGCCTGTAACCGCGAGCGACAGCCTTCAATGTGTGAGAAAGCTGATGATTTTCAATGCTATTGCAATGTATTGTGTTGGCCGAATCGCCTTCTTTCGTCTCAAATGTTTCGAATTTCGCATCATAACTTACTTCCGATGTGTGAGAAAATGCTACATTTATAAAATTCTAAATTATTTTGAAGCCCCTTCCCATTTTTATTTTAAATTGAAATACACGAGCACGAATTCGAAACAAAATATAACGTGTGACGTAATTCTAAATTAGCTTTCCTTTTTAGTTTTTTTCCCTATGTAAATTTTGAGTTTGTTCTCAGTTAGACTATAACTTAACGTGACATCTTCTCTCTCAAACGAATACTGTTGGCAACACAATTGAGGTCAGAGTGAATGCGACGTATGACTGTATGAGAAAAGAACGATGGATAAAAAGTACGATACAACAGTTGCTCGTGTGGAATGTTGGAGATGTGATATGTGAATTATGTTGAAATGTGATATCTGATCCATTGATATAGTCCTGGAATAAAGCCAATTTCCGTAAGTTTGACTTCTGTTTAAATGTTTCGTCTGGCCGTAAAGATTTAATTAAGGAAGTGTTCCATCGTATTCATACCTAATGATATAGACATAACGTAAGAACGACAAATTTCAGTACGAAAGGAACTTTACGTTATAAACGTTAAAGTTGAAAACTTTACTCGTCTATCAAGCATAATTCATTCCAGTTTGATACTAACACGATTTCTGCAACCAAAAGCCACGAAATTCCAAAATACACACATTTAAATTACATGGGTATCATGTAAATAACGTCAAATTCCCACACCTCGCGGCTTCACGGTTAAGAGGTTCAAGGCATCTCCAGAAATATTATTCTATCCACCTTAAGTATACCCTCCCCCCCAACCTAAAACCTGAAGAAAACTCTTCCGTTTACCCTTCTGTTCATTTGGACTAATTTATCCACCCTGTCGCTAATTGTATGAGGCAGCTGGGAATCAGTTCGGCAGGCTCACACGTTATGTTACAATTTACAGTTGTATTTTTATTTCTCATTTATGTGGTTTTTCTTTAGGCTGTTCATAAGTCCTACTAAATTCATTAAAAAAATTGCGGGCTAATTAGGAAGTCGCTCAAATGTAAGAAGTAAGTCAGATCTCCCCATATAGGCCCACAAGACCCCACACAGAGGACTCGAGTGCAACATAAAAATTCCTACCTCGAGGGTTTTCGAGAGAGTGAAACATGAACGATAGAAAATGTGCTTTCTAATGCGGATGGGAGCCGTGATTATCTAAGTGGTTTTTCTCTTTTCTTTTCACTACAGCTTAAACGCAGTGGTCGATGTTCACTGCACTGCATGTTTACAGCAGGCTAACGGGATCTTGAAAAAGTTCTGAATATTGCACGTACGGGCTGTGACACCATTTGGGTGACGAAGCGACCACGCAGAAGACACAAATTCTGTCAGCAAAAGTGATGCTCAGGCGTCTGCGGAGGACAATGAGCAATTAAGAGTAGGGAATCCCCGAAAAAGGGTGGAGATGAGAGTTGTAGCGTTGTTTCGGAAGGCAGTTGCTGATAAACGACGAAAGGCGAAACACGTCGGGGTTCGCTCAGGGCCAGCGAGTTCGTAACTAGAGGGGCCAATGGAAATTGGTGGCCCAAGACCCGTGTTGTGCATGTTTGGATTTACACACCTATAGGCATGGAGATGACAGTTTAACGGAAATATTCCTACTGCACTGCGACGGAACGTTAAAGTGCGAGCAGAGGGACAAAAGGAATCTCTCTTCAGCGGGCGTCGCCCAGGTAAAATTGGGGACCCTCACCCATTAGAGAAAGGAAACTGGTGTCCGGAGGAGGTCAGACCCGGATGTAAAGGCGCAGATCAGACGGAAGGGAATCAAGCATCTGCCGAACGTTGGGGCACATCACTTTAAAGGGGTTTGTTATCAGCTTCATTGCAGCCCAAGAAAGGAGCTCGCACCACGAGAGAAACGAAATTGTCTCAGCGCAGCTGTTGAAATATTTACGAGTTTGTCTTCAATCAGCTGGGTGTCATCATAATAATCACAAGAGTGCTCAGCAGTGTGCACCTTTAATTGTGTAACAGAGGGAGGCGTTAGATTACCCAAACACCTTCTGCTCAATGTGTCAAAGGGTGTGTTAAATCATCGGTGCTTCCACGTGATCCAAGTGTCTGTGTGTGTGTTTGGTGCACCCTGGATTCATGTTGATGCAAAGCCGTGAGTACCTGAACCCTTTTATTTTACTCGCCACTCCAGTAGACTATTGCATTACCTCAACTCAAAGCTGAGGGACAAGCTCACACAAATTTGGCTCAGTGCCACTGTGAGCGGGGCAGACTTGTGCATGCGCATGTTTAGATATATTTAATTTTGGCAGTAGAGTTCGCACCGATAACTTACTAGTGTGTTTTTGTGTCGCAAGTGTTTTAATGTGATCTTGTTCAGAGCGATTTTCTTTTCTTCCTATTAGTGTTCATGTTCGATATCACCGTTTTTTGTTATTGTGTAAGATCTTCCCGGTCTGGACGTCCGGTAGGGATGCAGCGGTCCCTCGTCGCCCAACATTAAAGTGTCAGTACAGTGTGGTAACCTCGAAGAAGGGGTAATTGTCTATGCGCCCAGAGAGCGCGGAATCTATTAATCTTCCGATGATGTTCAATTAATGAATAAATGTTGTGTCGTGCATTAGAGTCATGTCTTCCTTGCGAAAGTGATTGTTCTGACTGGTTGGGGATTGAGTGTACCGGGGTAAGATCCGGACAAATACACTCAGTCACGAATAGGTGATTACGGGAGAACCCCATCACAACCCTTTGATTCCCAAGTTGTTGTTGTTGTTGTTGTTGTTTTGATGATACGGGGTCCCACCCAAGCATCTTTCTTCGAGCAATTTTTCCTATTATCAGCTTATTTTCTGGAGTGAATCTTGTGGTGCAGCGGTGCACCTGAGATTCACACCTGGTGCCGCGGCCAACGAAATTGAACTACTTCTCTTCGGTGGATGGGACCCACACACAATTACGCTCGACTCGGTAGGACTTCTACCTGCGCTGTGTAACACTACTATGGTAGAAGTTGTTCGGGATGATATAATCGAAGTTATTAGGAACTTAGATGTTCCATGGTTCGAATTACTGGAAGATGAAACGACAAATAAAAACTATAGAGAAAATGTTGCAGTTGGCATTCGTTACGTAAAGGAAGGTGTAGTGTACAAAACGTTGCTGGGCATTGAAACTTCAATAAAAGTTGATGCAGGAACTTTCACAGAACTCACCCTGAAAATGCTGAAAGACAAATAACTTAATCCCTAAAAACTTCTCAATCAGTGTTATAACGGCACAAATGTGATGAGTGGGAAAGTTGGAGGTGTGCAGGCTCTAATTCAAAAAGTATTAAGCAAAAAACTTCCCTATGTCCACTGTAATATACACTGGCGGAAAGTGGAAAAAGAACACCAAGAAGGAATTGGCGGACGATCATGAAATTTACATATGTTAATGGGTCGAGTTTACGTAAGTATGATGTTAATTTCGGGACCAACCGGTGAACGCTTACGCCACAGCACGGCATAATATGCAAATTATCTTCGGTGGTATTTAAGGAGTACGGCGAAGTGAATGTAATCAGTCGTCGGCGTACGTACACGTGCAAAGACCGTGAAGAAGCTGCAATGCCTGTGAGCGAGGTCGTTTAGTCGGACTCCCTCGAGGCCGGGTGGTCGTATCATCGTACTGCGGAGCGAATTGGACGGGAAGTATCGGTGGTGGTACGATGGTGGCGCAGATGGTCTGAGGAACATTCCCACACGAGAAGACGTGGAACCGGGAGTCACAGACGGACTGATGAGCGGACCGATCGATGCATAAGAAGAGCGGCGTTGTCAAGCAGAACATCCACTGCGACCCAAATCTGAGCTGCCGTTGCACCTGTGGTGACTGTGCAAACAATCCGCAACCGTCTACTGGATGCAGGACTACGTGCACGTGTGCCTCTGGCATGTGTACCTATGACTCCAGCCCACAGTCAGGAACGGCTGCAATGGTGTCGCCAACGTCTGCACTGGAGAGCGCAATGGCGATCTGTCGTGTTCAGCGATGAAAGCAGATTCTGCATAGGAGCCTCCTCCGATAGCCGTATGCGTGTTCGCAGACGCACAGGGGAGCGTCTCCACCCTTCTTGCATCCGCCAGCGACACACACGGCCTACACCTGGTCTCCTGGTGTGGGGAGCGATCAGCTATCACTCCCGTACACAACGAGTGTTTGTTCCGCGTACGTTAAACAGCACCTCCTACATCAACAACATCATTCAGCCGGTTGTTGTGCAATTTGTAAGGTCGGTCCATCGTGGTGTTTTCCAGCAAGATAACGCACGCCCACACACGGCACGTGCAACGCAACATGCACTTCAGGGTGTGAGACAACTTCCATGGCCTGCACGTTCACCGGATTTGTCCCCCATTGAGCACGTGTGGGATTTTATGGGACAACGACTTATCCGGTCTCCACAACCATCCCCGATTTACGCGTCCAGGTTGAGGATGCTTGGAACTCAATACCCCAAACTAACATCCAACATCTGTACGACAGACTCCATGCTAGAATTGCACAGTGTGACGCAGTTCATGGCGGTTCAACCTCGTACTAACCATGTTACATGGAAATGTTATTTTTCAGTTTACCAGCAAATACAGCTGTATTTTGTCATAATGTTTTGATCACGTTATCCTCTGTATTCCGTTATTATGCTGTATAAATTTCGTTGGTATCAGACGTCTCCTTCTTGGTGTTCTTTTTTCACTTTCCGCCAGTGTATAATCACTGTTTGTACCTTCTAGTTGTCAGAACAGTGTCAGGAATCCCTCTAATGCTCCAGTATTTCGATCAGTGGGTAATACTGCACGAATTCTTCAAACATGGAAAAGTTGGCGTTCTGTATGGTAACAGATTTGTTCGTCTTTTGGAATAGTGATGGTCAGGTCATTTGTTGGCAGTTACAGAAGTGGTCTTTACAAATGCAGAAATCTTGAGGGCATTAGATCTGATAAAAATTAAGATTTCAGCAGCGAAGATGTTGCTAAAAGCGTCGGAATAAAAGCAGTAATGCTAACACTGGAATTTCATTTCGCCTTCCTTCTTTCTAAACAAATTCTTCAACAAGTTTTGCAAGGACGGAAGATCGGTTGGAAAGACGTAGTACATGACGGAAGATCGGTTCTAACAACTCCGTTAAGAAAAAAGTGTGTGACATGCGAACGTCAGAGAATTTCAGGGTAATCCTTGCTGAAATGTTACACTTTCATTTGGAATATTTGAATAATGAGCCCTTGCCAAAAAGAGAAAAAAAAATGTGGACTTGGTCGTCTACGAACGTTTACCTTCGTTGCCAAATGATTCTCCAGATTCTATAAAGGCAGCCTTTTACGAAACGATAGACACTGTAGCAACAGAATTAGATTGCAGATTCTGTAATAACGGGGAACTACTTGACGCACTTGCGAGCGTTGATGAGCTAGATGCAAACTGGAGTATTTTTTCTTCACTAGGCATAAAAATCCCTTCTCAATAAGAACTTACCATAGTGAAAGGGTACCTAGCTGAGAAACCGAAAACGAAATGCGTATTTGAGGTGTACATATAGCCAGTTGCTTGTAGGAGAAGGTATGAGCTGACCGCAACGATTGTTACTTTTGGATGTAGTACGGCTACTTCGGAATCAACATTTTGTTTTTGATTGGAGGTTTAACGACCACCGTGAGCAACTCATTGGGCTGTAAGCAGTCGCTCATCCCTAATTTAGGGCCACTGGTTCCAGGGAAGGGAGAGAGCCAGTGCCGTAAGACAAACACAGCATCCATGCCTCACCGGGATTCAAACCCGGACCTCTTTCGGACGAATGATCAGAAGCCATCACTTTTTTTTTTTTTGATTGGAGGTTTAACGACCACCGTGAGCAACTCATTGGGCTATAAGCAATCGCCCGTCCCTAATTTAGGGTCACTGGTTCCAGGGAAGAGAGAGAGCCAGTGCCGTAAGACAAACACAACATCCATGCCTGACCGGGATTCGAACCCGGACCCCTTACGGACGAATGATCAAAGGCTAACGCCTTAGACCACTGCGCCACCCGGGCGGCAGCCATCGCTTAGACCACTGAGCCACGGCGGCGGCCCAACATTTTCAGTACTAATCAATATTAACCGGCTGCAGAGACTTTCAATGACACATCAGCGTTTGTCAAATTTGGTGTTTGCTGCTTTTGAAAAAACGCATTGAAAGTTCACACCTCGAACTTTCTTCGCAAACTTAATGAGAGGGGTAGCAGGAAATTACAATTGTATTAAATTATTTTCCCCATTGTTTTCGCTTTCTTGAAAACAGCAATCTTTCTAAAAGAAAGTTGGTAGCAAATCAAAGAAGCTAATCATTACAAAGAGCTAATGGGTCACATTGATCTTTTGTAGTTAAGTTTTTTGTTTAGTATTGTACTTCTGGGTCCGGGTTCGAATTCCGGTGAGGCATGGATGTTGTATTTGTATTACAGCACTGGCTCTCTCCCTCTCCTGGAACCAGTGGCCCTAAATTAGGGACGGGCGACTGCTTATAGCCCATTGAGTTGCTCACTGTGGTCGTT
Source organism: Macrothele yani (assembly GCA_039090855.1). Classification (NCBI taxonomy): domain Eukaryota; kingdom Metazoa; phylum Arthropoda; class Arachnida; order Araneae; family Macrothelidae; genus Macrothele; species Macrothele yani. The sequence continues at coordinate 68,650,543 of CM076994.1, read as the reverse complement.
AAACCTTCAATAAAAAAAATCTCTGTCCGTCTGCTGACCAGAATCTGCATCTCAACGGAAATATGCGGGTGATGGACTGAGGAACATGTATTCGTACTACTGTGTTTTTTGTTTGTTTTTTCTTATTTTGGGTAGATGACATCCCCATTCCTTGCGATCATCTCTCCTCTTGGGTGTATTGCCTTAGAGCTGTAAAAATCAGCGCTGATGACAATACTGTCAGAGTAAAGTGCTTAAACGAGTTGCTGCCACAAATCAAACTTCGAAAATGTCTTTAAAAAAACATGGTGAGTCAGAATCATCCAGTCGAAAAGGTAATTTTTTAACCTGCCTTGAGTATCTCAGTTAATTTGACAAATTCTTAAAAGTGCATTTGAAAAATGGTCAGCGTTGTGGCTCAGGGAATATTAAGATTTTAACGCACCAAGTCTACGATGGTTTCATCACTTTAATGGCAGAGCGACTCGGACCAGTTCTGTGATGAAGTAAAGGATGCAGAATACTGCTAAGTAATAGCTGACTCAACAGCAAATGTGAGTCTTATAGATCATTTATTAATTTTAAGATATGTGACCGATAACAGTAAAGATGTGGAACGATTTATTTGTGTCATCCCACTAAAATGGCGTACTTCTGAATATTTAGAGAAAACTGTTTTGAAAATCAATTCAAATTAAAAGGATAGCACATAAAAAATTGCCGTGGACAGAACTTTGATAATGCCGCTAATATGGCTGGGAGAAATATTCAGGTCTGCAGGCCAGATTGAAAAATGCAAGCCCCTCTGCTGTATTCGTATCGCGTTCTAGTCATTCGTTAAACTTGATCTGTAATGCTGCATCTGAATCATGTAAAAATGGACACATTTCTTTGACTTAGTTCAAAACCTGCATGCCCTTTTTTCGGTTTCCTCAGATCGATGGAATATGCCATAAACATGCTTACAGAAGACGAATAAACATTTCACCGTAAAGAGAATATGTGACACCATACGGTTTTGCACGCACAGATGTTGTTTGATCACTGAAAATATACTTAACAATATAAAAAAAATTACTAGACATAGCTTTATCAATAACAATGAATACAGCGTTCCTCTTTATAATACGCTGTGATAGCAGAATGTTTGCCGATGATAAACATTCTGCTATTTTTTACTTCCAATTATTTATAAAGCAGTGGTCGAAAATGTAGTCGCCTTCACCGGGAACCCTCCTCTTAGGGCTATAACTATTAATAGTTGCCAGTCCCAAATTTTGGGCCACTGGCTGCAGCAAAGGAAAAAAAGCCAGCTTCGTAAGGACACCACCATGGCTCAACGGGGCTCGAACTGAAACGCAGCTCGAATGATTGGCCAGAAACACGCGCTTCGTGCCCCTCGGCCATCGGGGTACTTTCTCACCCCTAAACGAGAATGAAAAGGATCTCCCGTTTTGATCCCATTCTGTGATTTTTGCATTCTGACATCCAGGCGTTAATTTGCATAAGGATACGCATGATTCGGCTGTCTACGTCATATTCGCGTTTTCCAGTTTCAGCAAGGTACCACACGATTGATTCGCATAATGTCGCCAAAGTCACACGCTTCTCTATTTATTTGGAGCAGTATATAGTTTCTCCAACAATAAGGAATCTGCAACTCAGTGGCGGACCAGCCATCCATAAACAGCCCTGGATGATATCAGCATAAGATATCCCAGTAAATTTGATACACAAAAAAGAAGCATTAATCTCTTCCATGGCTACAGAAATAGAGAGGGTAAGTTCTCTGAGACCGTTGAAGATTTTAGTCCACGAATTCCACTGTGATAGCTGAATTCAAAATTGTAATAATTTCTCCGCTTCTAGAGCAAAGGAAAACTCAAGTGTGCCAGAAAAACAAATTTCGAGGCTCGCCTGTCATAAACAAAATGATTAGAAAAAATTATCTTACGAAATTGAGAATTTTGGGAATAATTGCTGAAATTGACGTTTTATAAATACTTTCAAATGAAAAAAGCATTTTACTGAAGCTGAAATGGACTTTCCAAAACTACAGTTCAAGGGTTCGAATATGGCCAGAAAAGTAATAAATCAAATGTAAATCACGTTAAAAGAACAAAACATATATAAATGAAAAGCATATACACTCACAAACAATGAAATTTGTGCACCAAGAAGGAAGCATTGTATTGAACTGAAATTTTTTGGACGTAATGATACAGATGAATGATACACATGATGACAAAAACAGAGCTGCAGGGCAATTACATAGGGATCTGTGGCACGCAGTCCGGTCATCTTCAATAGCGTGTCGCACCGCCTCGTACGGCGATACATGCTGCAATACGGTCCGGCGTGGAGGCGAACAGACGCCTGATGTCTTGCGGCAGACTGGCCCACACGTGTTGAACGGTGTGCTCCAAATCCCAGATAGTGCGGCAGTCGGCGTTTCAACTGGTCCCACACATGCACGATAGGGGACATGTCCGGGGAGCGGGCAGGCCATGGAAGTGTCTGGACATGGCATAAGCAATCCTGGAAAACCCGAGCCGTATGAGGTGGGGGGGGTATTGTCCTGCTGGTATAGCGCACCTGTAATCCCGGCCAGGAATGGGAGCATATGGGGCCGTAGGATCTCATTCACATACCGCTGCCCCGTCAATGATCCATGCCTCACTACTAGAGCTGATCATAATGCCTGTAGTGGGGAAGGTGTGGTGCGAGGCCGGGATTGTGCCGTTCACCTGGGGACTTCCACACCCGCACACGATGATCATTCGTCCCCAAAACGAAGCGGCACTCATCGCGAAACACCACACGTCACCAGTCTGTGGCGTTCCACGTCGCTCTGGCCTGGCACCACTGTACACAGAGCCAATGATGTTCCGGTGTTGATGGCAGAACACGTAAGGGGCGCTGAGATCGTCGATTCGCTTCCGCGAGGCATCGGGAAATGGTTCGTGGGCACACAGAATCCGCTACATCTGCCTGTATTGTGTATCGGGTCTCCGTGGGATTCGTTCGTGCCTGGTGCACGATCCGTCGTTCCTCTTTACCGGTGGTCCTCCTGGTCCGCCCGGAGCCACCCCGCCGTGTGGCAGTGCCGTCACGTGTCCACTGCTCCCAACACAGTCGAACGGTATGGTCAGAACGATTCACGTGGCGGGCTATACGGCGCGCCGACCATCCTGCGGTTTTCATCCCGATGATCAGGCTGCCCTCAAAGTCCATAAGTTGCGTAAATCGACGTCTGTGGCGTCTATCCGGCATTCTTGTCACTTTGTACACTTGCTTGCGTCGGCCGGTGTTTTTCGCCTTCATGGGCATCGACTACACGCCGGTTCGTGCTTGCAGCCCCACCACAGGGTGTGCGGTCATGCGCACTCGCACAAAACGTGGATCATTTGCATGCCAGCACGCACTCCTGCTATTTGCAAAGTTGCGAGATTGTAGCATGTTTTCTTCTAAGTGCGAAAATTTCATTTTTCGTGTGTGTGTGTGTGTGTGTGTGTACATATACTTCGTATACGTAAAGCAACAGACAAATTTTACCTTATGCAACGAATTTCAAGTTTTTATCCCAAATTTAAATTATACATTCAGGAGAATACAAAAGGAAAATTTGGTAGTTTTATTGATTTCGTGATGTTATATTGATATAAGAAATGTTTATAGGGATTATTTAACTGTAATTATCGAAAGCAGGTTAAAGTAAAGGAAATCAGCCGAAATGAGCGGAACTGAAATGAGTAAGTCAGGGAGGTGGGTTACATGAAAAACAGAGGTTGATTCAACAGAAAATTAGGTGCATAATTTTTTTAAGCTGTCAAAGTGATCAATTAACTTCGTCTTTGCAACATAATTCAATTTCCTGCTAATACATATTTTTTGGGAGTTAGCACAAGGCATTGCGGCACAGAATAGAGCCGCCCAGCGGGAATTTTCCAGGTGCGCGGGCCAGCTGAAACTCAACTTACAATCAAATAAAAGTCAGAAGTGTTAATTTTTCTATATACACTCTTTGCCAAAAAAAAAAAGCACCTAGAAGGGGGGGATTATCATCCAACAAGATAAAAATTGGTATGTGCAATGTATGTATATTGTACGTGAAACGAAATGATAGCAATCCCAGAGCAGTTGGGCCATTTATTCGGATAAAACAGTTACACGAGTGGAAGAAGCCAGTACGTTGTAGCACCACCTCCGGCTCGGATGCAAGCTGTTATCCGGCGGGGCATAGGCGCATACAATTCATGGATACTGTCCTGAGATATAACATGCCAGATGGTGTCCAAACTGTGGGTCAGTTCAACGTCGTTCCGGGATGCGTATTTCACAAGTGAATATACGGAATTGCGGTTAAGGCCATTTTTGCCACGCGATTGGTTCAGAGCAGTTTTGGAGATTGCGAGTGGGCAGGGCCTATGAGGAGAGTCATGTGACGGAGACATGTAGGCTTTGCTGCACTCGAAATAAGTCATTTTAATGTTCGGGTGTTTTATTGCGACAATGGTTACTTTCAGGGTCAATATGAGTTGGAGGCATTATGATAAACGGTTGTGACAATTTGAAGCGGTTACAGTGGCTGCTAGCAAGTGTCACTGAGGTCTTCCCCGGAAAGGATTAAACCATCCGAGTTGTGAAGGTTAAAACAGCTTCTGGAGTGTAACTACGATTTGTACAGTAACTTTTTCAGCAGGAGGTGTCGGGACCACACATATATCTCCACTCTGTGGTCGGGACCAGACGCTTCCTTGTTGAGGAAAACTGTTCCGGAATCAAGAAAGTGTGCGCATAGTCAAGCTACAGAAGATCCGGAGTGCTGCTGTGCTTGCCACCACAAGTTACAACAATTTCCAGTAGTCAACCTGTAGTCTTAACCAGAGGTGGACGTGCAGTGAAGCCGGAAAAAAATGAACCTATGACGTGATAGACATTTAGCGACACGAGTTTGAGTTCAGGTTAGTGAGAATTCAAAGTGGGAGGATGGCGCGAATGATGTCATCTTTGTGTGAACTGTGTTTTGAACTCAACTCAAGTGAACTACATCAGGAGGAGCAGATAATCGAAGAGATCGTAACCGACGCCATACGTTTTTGGGGTTTTTTTCCAAGGCGGTTAGAAGAAGAGGAGGTGAAGGGACCCGTTTTAAGTGAAGCCAAAACAGATCAGCTGTTTCTGTCCTCTCTTTGAGGTGGTGGGAGTCTGCGTTGCGAGAGTTCGGGAAAGTGACGTCACTTCCTGTGGCTTAAGCAGTTTTGCTTAGCGCATGCAAACCAAGGATGGAAAGAAGGAATATTTCGGGCTTCTTATTTATTAACATTAGGCTTTTGGTTATATTTTAAACATGGTTACTTGTACATGGGCAGTATGCATGGTTACTTGCACATGGGCAGTAAGTAACCATGCGCACTATGCACTTCCGCTCAAAAAATCATTATTTTGTTCAATTTTTTAAAGAAATACCAACTAATATTTTCCTATTTTTTCTGGAAATTCTTTATTATGGGAATGAATATTTCAGCCTAAATTTTTTTCACGCCTGTATGGGTAGAGTAAGGATACGAAAAACCCGTTCAAAATCGCGATTACCCCATAGAAATATACAGGAGATTCTTAGGTTGGGTGCATTGGCGCAGTCAGCTGACAAAAAGGTTCAATGCCAGACTCAAATCACGAGCAATTTTTTTCCTTTCTTCAACTGGAATACGCATATCTTCAATGCTATTATCATGCCTATAATGTGATAAATTATATTTTACAAAAACATTATCACATATTTTTACATGCATATCAGGAAAAACCAAAATGTTGATGCAAAAAAGAAGAGAGATGAGGACAACTAAAGAAGATGTGACTTCCAAAGTGGAATATATGGAGCTATGCAAGACAACACGAAAAAGTATCACTGAAGACGTAAGGAAATTCAACTGTGAGCTAGTGAGGAAAGCAATTGAAAACAACCAAAGCCTGAAGATAGCAAAGGGACATCTCAGTAAGGGAAGAAAACAGATTATGGCTCTGAGAAAAGAAGATGGTTCTATAACAAGAAATAGAGGCGAAATTTTGACAAGAGTGAAAGATTTCTACTCCAAATTATATGAAAGGGATGATACACGTACTCCAGACATCATGAAAGGTACCAGAGTTCTTCCAGTCCTCCCAGCAGAAGTTGCTCATGCAATCAAGAACATGAAGCGGGGGAAAGCTCCAGGAGAAGATGGAATTACTATAGACATCATACAAGAAGCAAGTGGAGAAATTGAAACAGTACTCGCCCAAATTTTCACTCGATGCCTTAATGAAGGGAAGATTCCTGAAGATTGGAACAATGCTACAATGATCCTGCTACATAAAAAAGGTGACATTGAGGATCTCAGGAACTACAGACCTATCAGCCTCCTATCAGTGGTTTATAAAATCTTCACTAAAGTTCTTTCACACCGCTTGAAGGTAACACTGGACATGGCTCAACCGAGAGAACAAGCTGGATTCAGGAGTGGCTACAGCACAATAGATCATATCCACGTACTGAGAGAACTAATTGAAAGAGCGAGGGAATATGAACTTCCATTGTGCATGGCTTTTATCGATTATGAAAAAGCCTTTGATTCGGTGAAACCATCAGCAGTTACCACGGCTCTGAAATCCTGCGGTATTGAAGATGCATACATTAATATTATTAATAACATCTATGAAAATGCAAGTGCAAAGATTCGGCTGTTTGAAAATGCAACACACATAAAAATTGGAAAGGGAGTGAGACAAGGTGACACCATATCTCCGAAGCTCTTTAATGCCACATTGGAAAATGTCTTTCAATCACTGAACTGGGAAAACAAAGGGATAAAGATTAATGGAGATTATCTAACCCACCTTCGTTTTGCTGATGACGTAGTCATTTTTGCAACTACCCCATCAGAGCTGCAGAGTATGATCCAGGAACTTGCTGACAAGAGTAAAGAAGTGGGATTAAAAATGAACTTTCAGAAGACAAAAGTGATGTTCAATGCTTTTACAAGAAATGAAGATTTATCGATTGATGGAGAAAAACTGGAGATAACAGATACGTATGTTTATCTTGGACAGCAGATATCAAGTGAGGGTCACATTGATGAAGAAATTAATCGGCGTACAAAACTTGCCTGGAGAGCTTTTGGAAGAAACAGCATAATTTTCAAGAGCAATATGCCATTATGTCTTAAAAGAAAAGTGTTTGATCAATGCATCCTTCCAGTGCTTACGTATGGTGCAGAGACGTGGACCTTAACTAAAAGAGACATACAAAGGCTGCAGACAACTCAAAGAGGCATGGAGAGGTGCATGCTTGGTATAACCAGGAGAGATAAGAAGAGGAACTCGTGGATCCGAAAAATGACGAGAGTGGAAGACATCATGATCAGAGTTAAATCCCTGAAATGGCAATGGGCTGGACATACTGCCAGAAGGACAGACCATAGATGGACAGCCGAAATTTTAGATTGGATTCCAAGGGACAGGAAAAGACCCAGAAAAAGACCACATGGGAGATGGGTGGATGAAATTCGTAAATATGCGGGAGTGACATGGAGGAGACTGGCACAAGACAGACCGTTGTGGAGGAAACTTGGGGAGACCTTCGTCCAGCAGTGGATTGATAATGGTTGACGATGATGATGATGATGATGATGTGCTGTGCACAGAAATCTATTTTTTTTCAGAATTTCTACTGTGCTGCTCTTTTGGATTTCTAGACTTATGGCAAACATAATACTGATATGAACCAGAAGCTGTTACTTTGGTGCCCCTTCGATTAATAAAATTACACTTATACTTGTGTTCTATTTCATTTTTCCACAACTCAAAGACGGCTACAGAAGGAAATTCCCGAGTGCCCTCTTCAAATTCTACACCATGAACATTTTTCAAATGAGAAATAAAATTATTTAGCATATTACACTTCATACCACAATTGCTTTCTGGGCACTGTAATCTACCACAATCATCAGAAAAATGAGAAAATGTTTTTCAATGCCTCAGATATGATGACTTAAGGGTAAATGATTTGTCACAAACTATGCATTGAAAATTCGATGCACCTGGGGCGGGATTGGTAAGTCTACTTAAGTAATGACCTTTTATTCTCCGATGTTCATCTAAATCCTGCTGTCTAGAATAGGTTTTTTGACAAATTTCACAAGCATATCTTTTACCTGATTCCATTGCAATCTAAGTCTCATATACCTTTGATATAATGAAATATATCTATATTTATTGCAGTCTTGCGTTAAAATAAAAGATCCACTAAGGGAATTTTATATATTATTTCTTTATGTTATTGAAGTGCTCCTTGGGATCTAATGGTGTGGTAAATGAATAGAACAAAATCTAAGGTAGTAGTAAAGTGGCTTACTATAGAAGATCTATATTTAGTATCGACACAAAAATTTAACAGCTTTTAATTTACTACAAATAACACTACTTACTTACGCTATAGCGTCTAAAAGGAGAAGTGTACCATGCGAACTCCAAAACTGCGTTCGAAATATGTCCCACGCCGCATCGCGGCGCTGCAGACGGCGTCTGTGTCAGAGAATGTGTGTAGTGATGTGCAATGTAACCCAAACAACGGGGGTGGGATTAGGATGTAAGTGTGAAATGCCTTAAGTCTGCAGCAGAGTGCAGCTTCGTCAATTTAATTTAAAATAGAATTCTACGTGATTTAAATTCATATGCAACCTCCTCGAAGAATGCCTACCAAAACGATAACAAATGGCGTGGATGTGCCAAGTAAAGACGTGCCGTTTGGAAAATTTAAATGTATATCACTCAGTAGCGACTAGTGGTAAGCTGAGATTAAGGGGCTGCATTCAAATTTTGTAGATATTACTTCGAAAGCTAAGTTACTGAACCTGCTGATGCTGTCCCTTTAATAATAATTTATACATATACTCGTAGAAATGAATATTTAGTTTTTATATTTAGCAACTGATAGGGAAATTTAGAGATAACCGATACCTGAATTAGGGTATCGGTTATCTCTAGAATTTATTTCTTAAAGAAAAGTGTTTAGCATATTATTATTTCTTAAAAGAAAAGTGTTTAGCATATTTTGTAGTCACAAATCATTTTAATGTGAACTTCCGAATCGTAGTGCTATCCAGTATTTTCGTGTATATTTCCTCATTGTTTACCTTGTGGAGAGGTACCCACGCATACACCGGGTACTGGCCTCCCGGTAATAAATAAGGGCGTCTTCCTCCCCCTTTCTACTTCGCTTCCGTGTCACTTCCTATTGGGCGCTCTAGCCTAAATCTCCTAGTTTTCTATTTCTAAGGGTTGTTTAAGACCTGGGGTCAGACACTCCCTTCCTAAAATCCTCTACATATGATCATTTGATCATCACTCACGCATACACCATTGCACAGCAAAGAAATTAGTTCCACATACATTCCATGCAGGACCTTTATTCTAACGATCTTAACATGATGCTAACGATCCTAACATGACGCTCATTAATCAGTGCATCCTTCCAGTTGTTACGCATAGAGCAAAGACATGGACCTAAAATAAAACAGATATACCGAGGTTGCAGACAACAGAAAAAAAGCATTCAGAGATGCATGTTTGATGTAACCAGGAACAGGAAAGATACAAAGAGGAACTCGTGGATCGAGAAAATTACAAGGATGGAAGACAGTAATGATCAGAATCCCTGAAATTGCAATGGGATTGACATATTTCTAGAAGAAAGAGGCAGCGAGAAATATTAAACTGGATAGCAAGGAACAAAAAAAAAAAGACCCAGAAGATGATGTGGGAGATGGGTGGATGAAATTCGGGAGCAAGAAGAAAACTGGCTCTAAACAGACTGTTGTGGAAGAAACTTGGAGACTTTCATCCAGCAGGGGATTGAGATAGTGGTTGTAAATGATATATAAATGTAGATACTGTAAGAGCAACACACACTCAGTTAAGGGAACCAGTTTTAAAGCTAAAAAAAATGCGTGTGCCAGTGACAGCGGACACGCACCCAACGTCATATACGCATTTTCAGGTGTCAATTATGACCCCTAGAAATATAATAAATATTTTTCTTCTGATACGCTCCCTTCAATTTTCAAGCCATGATTACAATTTAGTGTAGAACAATTTGTTTTCAAAATTTACCAACTTCGTAAATTTTCTAAACAATTGTGTTTGATTAAATGTTGTGTTCAAAGGAATTAAGTATAAAGCACTACCTCAACTGAAATGTGCAGCTTATTTATTGGGGGGGGGGGGTATGCATATGCGGCAGAAAAGTAAAATATGGCCATTAGAACAACTTCAATGTTTTTTGATGAATAGAAACTTTCATGAGTTTAAAAGCGAAAATTTGGCTGTGCCTGGTAAGTGAAAATATTAATTTTGTGCAAGTATTTTGCTGCAGAAATTAGTCTTTTTTTTTTTCATTTTTCAATTTATCCATTGCTGAACTTTATTCTTAATCGCAATTTGTTCACATGCCCATTTTGACCAGAAGTGAAACTTTTTGGCAAAAATCTCGGAAACTGAATATTTGTTGTTAGCAAACACGAATAATCTCCAGTTGTCAGAATTATCATGTTGAATAAAAGTAGGAACAAACCAAAAGTTGAAGGCCCGGCGATGCATGTGCAGCCAACGAGAATGCATTGTAGCTACGCCACTAGCAAATAACTCCGAGGACCACTTATATCTGCTGTACCAGCAAGAGCTGCAGCCCCCAGGGACGTTTTATTCAAAGGAAATGAACTGATGTGGGAATAGGCAGAGTTTCCCACATGAGTTGGTTTCAATAGCAGTCAGAGCAGCGCGCAAGCGTTCTTTTCGCTCCTAGTGGCGTTGTGCAGGAAAAACTTCCAGCCGATTTCAGTAAACTTCTCTCTTGATGTGGCATGAAAAAAAACTGCTTTGGATTATTGCAGGAGCCGCTCCTGCTGTATATACAGAAATTGCAAGACTTTTTTGTATGGGACATTATATTGAATGTGTTTATTTTGAATTGAATGCTTAAGTGTCAGCATCGGCGATGTTGGCCAGTGACCATCAGGTACAGTAGCGTAACTTTGTTTCAACAAATTCGGGCGGGGGGGGGGGGTCTGATCACATAATGTATATACGCCAGCGATGTTGGTAACCATGCTCAATCGACATCGCTGTTTTATTAAGTACACATTATACACGTGTTCGCATTCTACGAAAAATTACAATCTTATATTATTAAATAATTTATTTGGTTCACATAAAAAGTTCATATCATTATATTCCCGAAACATTTGGGGGATCATTTACATTGGGGATCCCAGACTCTATGAAAATCTGGGGGTCCTGATCCCCCCAGTGGTTAGGCCTATGATCAGGTATAAGTAATGCCGTGGTTCAACAAATTTAATGCTGCCAGTCAGTCAGAGACAGAGCTCTCCTTAAAAACAATTTAGGGACAGCGAGCAAAATTTACTGTTTGAAGTAAATACGTGGGGGCATGTAAATATAAAGTTGTGCTTCCATGTATCTACTCTTCAAACGGTTATACAGAAACAGCTGTTATATAGCCTCTAAAAAGGGAAGTGTGCCGATCGCCCAGCGTATGTAGTGATTAGCGTGGATATAGCAGATATATATAAACGTTGGGTAAGCTTTTCGTATTGTTAAGAGGCTTGACAAAAATTATTTTTACCTGTTACTGACTGGTTTAAAAAACGGTGTGTACCACTATATTTAAGCTGTGTCTCACGCATTTATAGTGACATTCCTCTCTGACTGAAGCATAATTTTGGTCATAATGCACGCATAAGAAAACATTTATCAGTAATTGTTCAGAAAAAAACGCAAAAAAAAAAAAAAAAAAAAAAAAAGAAGAAAGGGGCTGATTTGGAGGGATTTTTTTATACCGTTAGAGAAATTTTGCTATTGAATGAAGAAATATTGTGGGGGAGCAAATAATTTATCAAGACATTTATTTGTTCTTAATTTCTGAAATTAGAATTATTTTAGTCTCATACTGATGTAAATCCAGAAAGGTTTATCGTCCCAGTAAAGTGCGCGCAGTGACACATTGTGTACAATGTAAACGTGTAACACCGTTGTTTAATGCCCCTAGTAGTTGGGAATAGATAATACAGATATAATTTACACCAACTGAAACAAATGTTGAAGCACATGTGATAAAACTGACCTCTGACGTGGACCGGTGTGGAATATTGAACTCTCATCAGCACGGGGACCAAAGGCTTGCTGATGAGAGTTCATTATAAATGGCTTTAGGAATTTCCATACAGAAGCTGTAACGTATACTCTCGATTCACTTTCCTTTTGATTTTTACTATCCCTGGTTATTTTATTTTTCTATGTAAATTATCTTCTTACTGAACGAGATGTTATTTCACCCGCTGAATGAGATCTGGCAATGAGTGTAAGTCATGACGTATTGGTAGCCAGTATAAATAGGCGCGTTCAACGATACCGAAAGAGAGCGTTTGTTGTTATAAGGAGAGCGTTTGTTGTTATAAGGAGAGCGTTTGTTGTTATAAGGAGAGCGTTTGTTGTTGAAGGAAGAGCGTTTGTTGTTGAAGGGAGAGCGTTTGTTATTTGTACGGAGAGCGTTTGTTGTGGTACGGAGAGTGTTGGTTTATGTGAAAGAGAGCGTTTGTTTATGAGTATAGAGCTCCGTTCATGTGCAAGGAGCTACGTGTTATTTGAGTAGCTGTGTGTGATGATACCAGTAGAAGGTCATAATAAAAGGTTTATGTAAGTACGTCTTTCTCAGTTCATAGTACTGTCAGACCTCTGTCTGGCTGTTAGGTTTATTTCAATTAATATTACTAGTAACGACCAGCATAAGACTTTATTCATCTTACTTACTGCTACAACATTACTACCAGTTATAAGTTTGTTCATTACTATTACTACTCTACTAGCAGGTGACTTTATTCATGATCTTAATTAACTAGTAACAACAACCATTTGAATTCACTATTTGAGGTTTCGTACAAGCATATAATTCAGTAGCAGAAGCATTATACTTAGCTTAGTTGAAAGCTTTATTCATTATAATATACTTAGCTAGTAAAAAAGGTCATTCATTATAAAGCCACGTGCAGTTTGTAATAAAGCAATGTTTTAATCTTACATTGCTTGTATGTACCGAGCATTATTTATTACAATATTACCACATATCAGCAATTGGTTCAGCTTTATTCAATTTATACAGTGAGGCAAAAAAAGTAAGCATCCCGTTAAAAATTTTTTTTTTCGTTTTTATCTTTTATAAAGTAGAAGCTTGATTAATTCATTGCGGGCTGTTATATGTCAAAGGCTAGTGCAGCAGTTGTTGAATTTTTTTTTTTTTTATCAAAAACCGTTTCTCAATTGTATAGCGACAGAGAAATTTATCAGCAACAGAACTTGGGAGGGGGATTTAAAAAGCAACATTACACAAAAAATAAATAACACACAACTTGATTTTTAGGCATCTTAGAAAATGCAATTGAATCAAAGAGCAAGAATATGTGAATGCAACTATTAGATGTTTTCACAAATAATTAAATTTCCAGAAATAAATTTAATACCTGTTTAGTTTATTTTTTTATTATTTTTACACCACCTTGTAAAGAGTAAATTAGTCACACTTAATCACTCATGGTATTTTGCAAGTTTTCTTCAAAATACTGAATTTTGTAGTATATAATTCCATCATGGAAGCCCTAGTTAGCAATGCTGAAAATGCCAAAGCTAAATGTTGATTGAAAAAAAAATGTGTTTATATCAGATTACCACCAGTGGTTTTGGGATTTGAACTTTAAAAATATAAAAAGATGAAGGGGTGGGGCTGTTTGCTAAAGAATCCCACAGTTCTAAACATTTTTAATGAAAAATAGTAACTCTGCAATATTATTACCACCACACGTGTTCCTTAAAATCTTTTTGTATATTAATATCTTATCTGCTGAACTATTCAGTTACTTGGTGGGAGGGGAAGGATTAATTTTTTTAAATAAATACGTTTAAAGAAATGAATTTTGAACCTCTAAATAACTTACCAGTTTTTGTAACATTCTTTTCTAAGTTTGTTAACAACCTGGATATTCCTTGACATCATTATAGGCTGGAAAAATTCTTAATGAGTTTGGGTTAAATTTTTTCTAGGATCACTTATTTGCATATGCATTAGCCTTACTGTCTGCTATGTACATACATATCATATTTAATGATATGTATGTACATAGCAGACAGTAAGGCTAATGCATATGCAAATAAGTAAGGCTAATGCATATGCAAATAAGTGAAAGTTAACTAGCCACTGCTACATACTCCCAAAGTTATCCATTCTTTTTAATACGGTCATATGCTTACATATGGTAATATATAGTAGATCAGTAAACACAGCAGTGGCTGCTCTGCTTGCTCAGAGTTGAACATTGGTAATGTGACGAAGTTCAAACCCCTGGGTTTGAATGACGGAACCTGTTCTGTTGCAAAGTTCTTATTAACTGTTAAGGTAGTTTTGAGGAAGCGCGGTGAGGGTTTGAGGTGTAGCATTACTGTAAAGTCGGTATATATTTACTGACTCCACAGTAATTATAAGTGAGAGCTATTGACTGACTCCACAGTAATTATAAGTGAGAGCTATTGACTGACTCCACAGTAATTATAAGTGAGAGCTATTGACTGACGCCAAAGTAATTATAAGTGAGAGCTATTGACTGACTCCACAGTAATTATAAGTGAGAGCTATTGACTGACTCCACAGTAATTATAAGTGAGAGCTATTGACTGACTCCACAGTAATTATAAGTGAGAGCGATTGACTGACTCCACAGTAATTATAAGTGAGAGCTATTGACTGACTCCACAGTAATTATAAGTGAGAGCTATTGACTGACTCCACAGTAATTATAAGTGAGAGCTATTGACTGACTCCACAGTAATTATAAGTGAGAGCTATTGACTGACTCCACATATATTTACTCACTCCACAGTAATTAAAATCCTGTCTCTCACTTGCTTCCTCATAAAAAGAACCTCAACACTCAGATCCAGGGACTTCATATTTATTTGCAGCGTCTCAGCTTAAGGTACTTCATTTTTTCTCTATTATCATTGTGAATCTTATTAAGTCCCTTTATATAGAAATGCAACCGAGTCAGTAAATAAAATTTTGCAATCTTACATGTCACATCTTTACTGTGTTCTGCACAACCAATGAATTTAATTTTCTTTATCATCAAGATAGCTAGAATATCAACGATACTATCTCTGTGTAGTATTTCGGTGCTGAAATAATGTGTAGCAATACCTTCCACTTGACTGACAAGAACTAGGAGTTCCTTTCATGGATATAATAAGCCACCTTTATCAAATTCTCGTATCAGTGTTCCAGAAAATCTGGCTTTTTCTTCAATACTGCATGTTAAACACATTTTGGTGCAATCTTTGAATTTAGTTATTGCAACACATTTCCTAGCTACATAACCTGCAACATAAACTAGCAACTGGTTATGGGAATTATGTGGGAAAAGGGAAGCACAATCAGAATATGCAACACTATTCAAGGTATCTTTCACATTATCTAGCATTTCATCACTTAAAAGTTCATTTAAATTTAGCAAAACATTAGGTTTGCAACTGATGGTGTCACTTGGCTCAATATGGGAATTGATGATTTCTGTTGTGCAGCTAGTACGACACTTTACAGGCTGGGCCAGATTATAAAAACTTAAACACTGAATGGTCACTAAAAATTCTGCGGCAGTGGGGTGGTCATTGCAGCCTGAAAGTTGCCGAATAATGCCAAAAATGTTTTCTATTGAGTCTTGACTCAAGCGCGATGTCATTACATACTTGTAGTTCAAGGTCTCTGGTAGATATTTTAGTAGAGAGATGGTACTGCTTATAGTGACTCGTAATCCTGCAGCTGTGCTAGCACTTAAAACCCCAATCTTCTTATCTCCTGCAAAAGCTTCCCATTTATCTAAATATAACAGAAAACCATTAAGTACTTTGTATCCCTCAGAATCTACGCGGAGACTACTTGATGGACTCCTAGCGGTCATTACAGTTATTAACTGCATCATCAACTTTATGAAAAATGCAGTTGCATTAGTACTTCCAAACTGGAGAGAGAGAGAGAGAGAGAGAGAGAGATTTCCTATCTGAGGTTGAGAGACCCGAACCCTCAGCGCTCTGCGCCTTTTGTCAGGTGAAAAAGAAGAAGATAAGATATTTGGGAACAGATTTCCCTGATAGAACAGCATGAAAGAAAAGTACAGAAATATTAGAGCAAAAGGAGTATACGGTTTCCCTTTAAGTATTGAAGTTGTAAGTTACCCTACATACTTACCTGCAACAAATCAGTCAAAGCAAGTCATCCCGCAGGGAACGCCAGACCACAGGGAATCGGGGAAAGGACAGGGAAAAGGGGTGCCTAAAAAAAGAAAAAAAAAGAACCACACAAGAAAAATCCTACAGATAAACACCCAGTTTTCTCACAAAACCCTGTGTTGCAAGGCACCTTAAACCACACAGTTGTCGTTTTCTCAGTTCCCGTGTAGGAGTCGGCTTTTCACCTCGCTTCTCAGAGAATTTTTTTTTTTTTCCACTGGCTGGAGGGGAGTTTGGTACTTTATTTTTTTTTTTTTAAACCATAGTACCGTGTTTCTGGGCCAGTCTCATATATGTGGACTGCAATATTTCTCTTTGCAAAACAAGTTCGGCCCCTAAAAGAGCCCTTTTTTTTAACAAGATTTCTTCACATGTGTGAAGTATTTTTGTAAAACAGAGTACGGCCCTTAAATGAGCCCCCATTTTTTTTTTTTTAACAAGATTTCTTCACATGTGTGAAGTATATTTGCAAAACAGAGTACGGCCCTTAAAAGAGCCCCCCCCCCTTTTTTTTTTTAACAAAAATTCTTCTTATGTGAAGAATACCCTCCGAACACTACTAGTCCCAATTATTGTTATTTTTTTTGCTAGGGTAGCTGTGAATTGGGTTCATTTCTGGAACTTTATTCAAGATAGCTTTTGGCCTTTTATAACTGTCAGTTTCATTGACAGTATAGTTAATGGCCTCTCTGAATAGAGGATTAGGATGAATCTTAGCTTTTTCATAGTATCTGTTAGCTAAGTCATACATCGGGTAATGGATAGAATTATTAATTAGCATGCTTCGGATAGCATGGTTTGAAGTTCTTCCATCAAGTCCAACCATATAACGTAGGGTTTTATTTTGAAACGAAGTAATCTTATTTTTCTGCTGTTTGCTGCAGTTACCCCAGATAGGACAGGCATACGTAATAACAGGGCTGATACAGGCTTTCCATATCAAAGTTTTGTTTTTACTGCTAAGCCTTTTATTTTTTATTATTGGCTGGAGACTTCCTCTGATCTTAAGAGATTTGGACAGAGTTTCTTTAATATGCTTGTTCCAGTTTGGGTTGTGGTCCATAAAAAGTCCTAAATATTTAACATCATTTACCCAAGGTATTTTTTTATACATTTCTATTTCAAAGTCTGGATTGTGATTGCATTTAATCCTAGAAAATAGAATTGCTTGATTTTTTCAGTATTGATTTTGATTTTCCAATCTAAGAAATACTTCTGAAGTTGTTCAACATAATGTTGCAACATGAAAGTTGCTTGATTTTTATTTTTGGATGTATAAGCGAGTGCAATGTCATCAGCATAAAGAGCTGTAGTCAGATTCCTGTTATTATAGTTGGGAAAGTCTGACGTAAAGATAGAGTACAGCGTTGGTGCGAGCACACTGCCTTGCGGTACACCAGCTTCGATTATTTTTTTAACGATTTTTTTCCATTGGTTTTTACACAGAATGTTCTGTTAGTGAGGTATGATTTGATTATATGTATAATCCAGGGTGGGAAATCATGTGCTATTAGCTTGTAGATAATTGCCTCATGTGGGCATTTATCGAATGCTTTTGCCACATCCAGAAATATGGCTGCTGTGTGTTCTTTTTTTATTATTCCTTCAGCACATTTTTCAGTTATTCTAGAGAGTTGGTGCACCGTGGAGTGTTTATCTCTAAAACCTCCTTGAATAAATGGAATTACTGGGAATTCCTCACAGAATTGTTGCATTCTAATAAGAATTATTTTTTCAAAGATTTTTCCCATGGTTGGGAGCAACGAAATCGGTCTGTGATTGTCAGGAATTGCCGGGTTTTTACCTGGCTTGGGTAATAGTATTACCTCTGCTGTCTTCCAAACATCAGGGAAATAATGTAATTTAATGGCACAATTGTAAATTTTAGTAAGGGTTTGCACATACTCTTCCGGTAATGTTTTCATAATTTTATTATTTATGCCATCATTGCCCGGTGCCTTTTTATTTTTAAGATTATTAATATGAAACTAACTTCCCTTTCACTGATGGGTAGTGGTTTTTCAAAATCTGGGGGAACAACAATTTTTTTGGCCCTTAAAAGGTCTCTTTTTATTTCTTATCTTTCCAGTTTCTGGCGTTCCGGACCCGTGAGAGGTCGTAGCACCTTTAACTTGTCTATCGGACGTAAGAGAGGCCGTAGCATTTACTACTTTTGGCTGCTGTTTTCTATGCCTTGTGCTTCTATTTTTTTTAAGGGAGCCTTTCTGTTTACTTTTAATTGGGGATGTTAATACAGGTTTTTTTTACTAGTAAATTCTTCATAGACTTGTGCACTTTGGGTGATGACTAGAATTTTCTACATCCTCCGCATGTTTAAAATAAGTATCCAGGGCCTTTTTCATTTTAATGGCTACATCAGTGTCAGGGATATCATTTATTTTAAACTGTTTTTCTAGTGAGTTTGCAAAAATTTCTGCTTTTTCTTCGTCAGTTCTAACTACCGTCCCATCTTCTTTTTGAATGGGGTGGGAGTAATTTGACATTTTTATTTTGCAAGCTCGACGTAAGATTCCATAGAGTCATTTTATTTTTTTTTATCCGAATTTTCAGAGTAGTCAATATGAGCTTCTTCTAATACTTGACCCCATGACCCATTCTCGAATTTTCTGATTTCTCTTTTAATTTGTCTATTTATGCAGCAATAAAGGTCATAGAACGTTTTATTTCTTGTTCTTTGCCACTAGCTTCGGTACCTATTTTTTTCTTTAATAAGTTCCAAAAATTTCTTTGGGTAAATAGTACGGATTTTTTTTTCTCTTTAGCAGGAGTTTGACATTCTTCCATAATTTTTTTAATAGCGAAGTTAAAGAGTTTAATAGCTCTGTCAATTTCTTCTTTATACTATTACAGTCTCCAATTACTGGGGGTGGCACTAGTTTAATTTTCTCTTCAAATTGCTTGAAGTTAGTGACCATTTTGGATGCTACCGTCACAGTTTTATCAGTATAAAGCTGGAGGTGAACTGGATTGTGGTCAGAGGAGAGCGCTGCCGCAGTGTAAATTTCAAAGTAATATTAATTATTCTTCAAGAGGGCAAAATCTAGTATGTTGCTAGTTCCTCTGAGCGCCGTTCTTGTGGGTTCAGATGGCGCCCCCAAATCAATGTTTTTGTTTAAGAGATATCTGAAGATATTGTTTCCACTTTTATTAGCTCTAGGGAAGTACCAATAGCGGTGTTTACTATTAAAATCTCCCGCTATGACCGTAAGAATATCTTTCTCGAAAAGATTATTTAGAGCTTCCCTGGTAATAGTGTGTTTGGGATGATTGTATAGCGCCGTAAATTTAATCGGGTTATTTTTTGTTTTAATAATAACCGAGTGCGCTTCCATGCCATCCTCTCTGTGCAATGCTGCTTCACTTTGCTCTAGTTTATCTTTCACTGCAATCAAAATTCCCCCACTTTGGGAGGTTTTGTCTTTTCTGTAAAATTTGCAGTTGGGAATTTTGAATTTAATTCTGTCCATTAGCCAGGATTCATTAATTAGCGCAATATCAATTTTTTTGTATTTTAGGTAGGCTAAGAATTCTCTATGCTGCCTTTTGATGCCTTGCGCATTCCAAATTAATATGTTAAGTCCATTTGTTTCAGAGGAAAAAACTTCATCCTCGGTTTTCTTTTCATCATTTTTTACTGTGTCAATTTTATTTATATTGCTGTTACTTTCGATAACTTGGTCAGTATTGCAATTGACTGCTTCCTTGTTTTTGACCAGTTTGGCAGCTAATTCTGCTATTTTATTGATGGTCCATTCACCATTTTTTTGTTTTTTATCAGGTTCTCCAATTTTTTTTCCGTAAGTTTCTCACTCGTGGACTTTTCTTTAATTTTTTTAATTAATAGGTCAATTTTGCTTTTCTACAGTGCTTTCACTGCTTTCTATGCTTTTTTACTTGTTGGCTTGCTATTTCAGTGTGGTTATTTTCCACATTATCATATAGAAGAGGCAGTTCATTTTTTGTGTTATAAAATGTAATGTTATTAGCATACTGCAATTGAGCATCTTCATTACAGTTAATTTTTTCTGCCTCTTTAATTTCTTTGCTAAGCCTGCCAGCGAAATATTTTGGCTTTTCCATGGTTGGAGTAACCATTTTTTTTTGCTTTTGCGTAGCATTTTCATCTAAATATTTATCTACATCAACAATCAATTTCTCTATCACTTTTGTGTTTTGGAAATTTTTTTTGCCATGTTTTTTAATTTTTTCTTTTAGCACAGAATTCTGTGCCATGCCCTTAAAAGGGCCGTTATTTTCCTTCCTCAGAAACAGAAATGCCCTTAAAAGGGCCGTTTTTTTCCTTCCTCAGAAACAGAAATGCCCTTAAAAGGGCCGTTTTTTCCTTCCTCAGAAACAGAAATGCCCTTAAAAGGGCCGTTTTTTTCTTCCTCAGAAACAGAAATGCCCTTAAAAGGGCCGTTTTTTCCCTTCTCGCCTAGATATTTGTCAACATCAGCAATCAATTTCTCTGTCACATTTGTGTTTTGGAAATTTTTGCGATGTTTTTCAATTCTTTCTTTTAGCACAGAGTTCTGTAAATTGCTTTTAAGGACAACTTTTTTTTTCTCTGTGTAATAAATTAATATTACGCAGGTATTTATTTGTGTCATTTTTCATTAATTCTGTGTCATTAACTGCATCCTTTATTTTTGAGCTTAACTTATGCTCGTATGATGACTGAGGTTGTCCTTTTTTTCAACACTTTTTTTGTTTTGTTTTTGCACAGTTTTTTTTTCACTTCTCTCAAACTTTTTAAAACTTTCTAGAGTTTCAATTTTTTCTTTGTAAAGTCTTTCTTTACTTGTGTGAATTCGTGTTTGTGTCGGTAGAAACATAGTTTCTTTCAACTGCTGAGCAGGTTTGACAAATTCCTTTTTAAAAAAAGTACTCGGCCCCAAAAAGGGCCGTTTTTTTTACAAACTGACGTGGATTCACACCAAATTCCTTGCAAAAGCCTGACGCCGAAGCCGTCTCAGGTCTATTTTCCATAAAACCTTCCTCTTGGGTAAGGTTGTCCGGACATCTCTCGGACTTTTCATAAACCATATCTGGTATTTTCTCAGATGTTCCATCGCCCGGGCATCCCACCGGTGTTTTAATGATATCTGAAAATTTACAAATATCCCATCGCCCGGGCATCTCTCCGGTGTTTTAACGATCCCATCGCCCGAGCATCTCTTCAGTGTTTTAATGATATTTGTAATTTTTTCAGAAATCCCATCGCTCGGGCATCCCACCGGTGTTTTTTTCATGTCTAATAATTTCTCAGATATTATGTCTGAAATTGGCACAGACATACAAGAAGAGTCATCGACAACTTTTTTGTCAGCTGACGTGCCTAGATTTTTCTGAGGCACAGAATAAGAAATTTTTTCACTTACCAATCTTCTTCTTGTTCTTCTGGTTCTTTTTTGGATACTATTACATAGTTCCGGCGGAAGGTTCTTAATTCTTCTAGATCTTTTTGGATCTGGCTTTTCAGTTGACTCTGGATTTCCCGTGAAAGTGGATGAGGAACGGGAAACGACATCACTTTTCTTGGCGTCAGGCTTTTGCTCTACAACATCTGAACTTGAAATTCTCTTAATTTTTACGATGGGCTGGAAGCTGAAACGAAGAGAAGTGGATTCGAGAAAATTTTAATTGAGCTTTGAAAAAAGCTTAACAACTAAAAGATCCCCTAACCGGACTGATTCGGATAGACTGCTAACACAGAAACTATCTAATCGCAGAACAAGACGAACGGCCGCCGACGACGAAAAGCTTGCACTGAAGTTCACTCGCAGGAGCTCACACGATGTGCGAACTTCCTGCACGGGATCCAAAGGGCAACTCCTACTTCCAAACTGTATTTCAATATCATGCTTATAGAGAAAAAGGTCTTTTAATACTTTGTTTCTAAAAAGCTGCAAAGCATAGCTTGCCCTCATTTCCTCAAAGTTATTCGGGTGAATATGAACGCGTGTAATTTTTGGCATGGCTTTTAGAGTAGTTATGTCAGAGTCCTTCCTCCATGCTGCTTCAACATACTCTGGTCTTGCTTCTCTTTCGGGCAGAAGAAAACCTCTGGTAACAAATGCGTCCCGTACACATTTTATTAAGTGAGGAAAATCTGATATGAAATGTAAACTTCTAGAACAGTCTGTAGGATGCATAATGCTGCATTTAGTTCCAGAACAATCTGCTGATATACCAAATGTCTTCCACATATTCCTGTTCCAAGAAGCCCCATCACACGTAATGAAATCAACAAACATACCTGCATTTTCAGTGAGAAAAACAGCTTCAATAATTAATTAATTTTGCAAGCAAAGTTCCACTTATATTGTTACTTGTGGCAAAAACACCAATTATTTGGATCCAATCTCCATTTAATGGCTGGAACACCATTACCAGTCCGTGATTACACGGGGTATGATTAACAGTTTCTGAAGTGTATGGCCCAATATCAACAAACCCTATTATTTCACCAGATGATTTTGCTTGCAGTTTTTCTGTAAGCTTCACTTCATCTATTAACATACCACCATGTCTTGCAAAAGGCTCCATTTCACTTGTTTTCTTTGAAATAGTTTCAAACGTCAGCGCATTGAATCCAAAACCACTGTTGTAATTTGAAATATACTTTCTAATAGTTGTTCTATTAGGTAGGATCATGATTTTGTGGCCGCCCCGGTGGCGCAGTGGTCTAAGCGATGGCTTCTGATTATTCGTCCGACAGGGGTCCGGGTTCGAATCCCG
Organism: Macrothele yani; assembly: GCA_039090855.1. Taxonomy (NCBI): domain Eukaryota; kingdom Metazoa; phylum Arthropoda; class Arachnida; order Araneae; family Macrothelidae; genus Macrothele; species Macrothele yani. Next base: position 68,627,416 of record CM076994.1, on the reverse strand, counting down.
GACAGGCATGGATGTTGTATTTGTCTTACGGCACTGGCTCTCTCCTCCCTGGAGCCAGTTGCCCTAAATTAGGGACGGGCGACTGCTTATAGCCCATTGAGTTGCTCACGGTGGTCGTTAAACCTCCAAAAAAAATTATTTTGTGTTTCCGTATGTGTTCGTACAATTTTGGACTTTTTATGTGTCCAAAATTATACGAGCACATACGGAAACATAAAATCATCATCCTACCTAGTTTAAGCATTCACGTAACCATTCCTTGGTATATGACATACCTCTCGCAGATTTCCTTTTTGCTGCCTTATAACAATGAATAACCATTTGCTGCTGCTTAATGGGTAATTCTGCTGTTTTTTCATTAATGGAAAGTTCTGTAAAATTCTTATTTTTGTTTTGGATTTTTTATGAAATCAGAGAGCGAAATAACCCGTTTCTTCAGCCTGTTGATTTTCCGAACTTTATTCTGATACTTATTTTTAAATGTAGCCTTTTTTCTATGATAAGCTATTTTGTGCAAAAGTAAGCGCCGGAGATACTTACATTTGAGGCAAGTCTCTGTTGTTCCTTTCCTTACACAAATTTTGCTGTACAAATTATTCTCAAAAATAACTCCACTTCAAGGTACTTCCTGTTATTTTCAAATTCTGAAATGCAGCCTGCGCCATGACATACTGTTAGCCTATCAGTGTCTCGAATAATGGATTCTAATTCATCTTTAGATGTAATATTAAAAACTGTGTTAATTTTTAATCCACGTAAATGCACTTCACAGGTAAACTCTGGTTCACTTTCGGTTACAACAACCAGTTTTTCAGTTGTCAATGAATTTGACAATTCACATTTGAATGAATGAACATGGAAAATTATGCACTTTGAATTATTAGCAGGAATTTGCTTACCCCAAAATTCTGAAGGAAGATTGATATTCAGAAGGTAGTTCAGTGTAACTCTTTGGGAAGTAAATTCCAAGCTATTTAAATTACCATCAGGCTTATCATCGGTTTCGCTAACTTTCCTCTTTTTTGCCAGAGGTTTGACAAATAATGGGGAAGGTTTGGAAATATTGTTGGAATTGTATCCGGTGTCAAGATGGGCCGATCTCTGGGTATTAACACAGTCTCCTCGTTTATTCTATGCACAAAATTTCGAACACAAATCTCTCATCAAAGTGCAGTTCACATACAGCACTAAATTTGTCTAAGTTTTTATCTGCACGGAAATCAGTCTTTGACATTGCTGTAAAAGTTTATCATTTTTGGGTATTCCAAAAAGTGACAGCTTACTGTTTTTGTACTGAGTATTGCAACCTGGCACAAAACAATGGTTATTTCTCTTCCGCACAATGAGCTAAGTATAACTTATATACAATATTTAGGTAATCCACATTACTTCTAAAACCTAAAACATAACACGTCTTCGTCTAAATTGCCGCTCTTTTCACAGTAAGCAACACGAATTTAGTTTCCCGCTCCTCTCACAGTAAGAAAGAGGGAAGGGAAGGCGATCGCAGCGCCATCTACGAAGGAGACAAATTTCGGTATCCACGCCAGTCATTGCGTATGCTAGGCGCTCGGTACACTTTACCTTCTAGACGCTATAGCCTTGTATTATACGATTAATCGCAGAAAGCCATGTCTGGACCATGAGAAACACGTCTTATGGCCGAAGGAATACTGGGATACTGAATCGTCTCTTTGGTCTTAGCTGTAATTCCAGATATCTTAGTGATGCAGAAGTAACAGTATGTTGAGAGATCTTTCGGTTCTCTCCAAACCATTGGTACCGCGAATGGCATTTGGCGTGATCCCTTCAACCAGCCAGTCAGCAAAGTTACACATGAATTACAACAAATGTGAGGCGCCCAAAATTTATCTCCATCAATCATTTTGCACTAGAAATAAAGTTCATACGATTTTCCAATCAACTGTGTGAAATGTCGCCTTTGAGATTTTAAAGTACATTGTCCACAAATGTAGCAGAAACTGTTGAGATGGTTTTTTTTTTTTTTTTTTTTTTTTTGATTGGAGGTTTAACGACCACCGTGAGCAACTCAATGGGCTATAAGCAGTCGCCCGTCCCTAATTTAGGGTCACTGGTTCCAGGGAAGGGAGAGAGACAGCGCCGTAAGACAAACACAACATCCATGCCAGACCAGGATTCGAACCCGGACCCCTTACGGACGAATGATCAGAGGCCAGCGCCTTAGACCACTGCGCCACAGGGGCGGCCTGTTGGGATGGATCACACAAGTATGTGGCATTATTTAATGTACACTTTGCACAATCCACACTATTTTTAAAACCTCGGGGAAATGCACGTCCTTCTATACCGATTAAATGCATTCGAATGACAAAAATTCTACTTTGTACCCCCTTCCCAGAAGGAATTACACAACAGGAAGTAATGACGCCAGTGTGTCTACTCTCAGAGACACAGCTATTCTGACTGCAGACAGATGTCTCCGTTGGGAACCATAGGGAAATTCCTTTAAGTAACACAACATTCATCTCAATAGAGAGATCCATTACAAGAAATGGAGCCCAGTGGAGCAATTGCGACTTCATATTTGGTTTCAGCACCCGTAAATACATACAAACCCGTTAAGTTTTTTTTTTTTTTTTTTGGAAACAAAACCGTTGTTTTTCAGTGTTATTTTTACATATACTGATACGTAATTAATTGATATAATGTTTTATGCCCATAAAAATGATAACAAAATCTAGAAACTGATTTATAGCAGCAATGTTTTTTATGATCTTTTTAATCGATAAGTTCCGTGTTTCAAATAAGAATATTTCCCGATAATTGTTTTTTCTATTCTAGAAAACAAAATGTATGTAAATAGAAAATGGAAAAAACATTATGCACGTGATTTTAAAACAAAAAAGTTACGTACTTGTTGTTTACATAATTTAACTTTGCTTCATATTTAATGTATTTTTTGTTTATTCAATTATAGCTGGAACTCTATAAAATATTTTGCGTAACAAATAAAAACATAAAATTGCTTCCCATGAAGTCCAATTCATAAAAATGACGTCTATTTTTTTCCTGTGAAAGAGCAAACGTGTCCTCGAACTGGAATGGAACCTTCGTTATAAATTTGTCCATCAAGGAATCTAAGTCCCGATCATCAGTAGCTTTGTTGCGATATAGTTGAGCGCAAATATGTTTTCAATCTCCTCAGAACTGAAAATGAGCGTTCGGCAGTGCAGGATGAGACGAGAATAATCAACATATTTGCACTAACTTCGGAAATTCCGGCACCGTTGTTTTTATAAAATTATTGCTCTTCAAAAAATCCACTACGTTTTTCAGATTGGTTACAGCAGCTTTTTTAATTTCCGCAATCTCGAGAAACATATTTCTTTGTAAAAGTAGCCTTTCGCCATCTCCTTCAAAATCGTCTCCGTGCAAACTGATCACATCCTCTATGCTAGCACATTCTTTTCCGACTACGAAATTTTCAAACTTATTGAGAACACTCATGGTGCTACAGTTGAATCTTATTCTTAAGGAAGTAAGCACCTAATCTAACATTAAATAATATTGAGATCTATAATATTCACATGGGTCTTTGAATTGATGGGCCTTTGATCATGAATCCCACTTCTAGGGAATTTTTCTCTGGCGTGGAGACATTGGCTCGTATACATTTCATTTGTGAGTTTCTTTCACCGAAGAATTCCACATTTTTTCAAATCCTGAGTTTCGCAAGGAAGCCAAGCCCTCTACTGTTAAACTCAAGGTTAGAATAATACTTCTGGAGATTCCCTGAGTCTCTTAACCGTGAAGTCGCAAACTGTAGGAGACCTTATTCATGTGACGTCAGAAGTGGATTTCTGGGGACCAACATGGCTGCTGATTCAGTGGTGTTGTCGCTATTAGATTACCCCTTACTGTCGGCTAATTTTTAAAATTTCAACTTCTTGGAGTATGCCAACAAAGTAATACAGCTACAGGGCGAAGAAGATGAAATTAATTTCTTAGAAGATCAAATCAAGGCTGCAAAAACATACCAAGACAATTTTGCGTTCGATTTTTATTTGAAATGAAGCAGGACAACATCGCCATTAGTCACGGCGAAATTTTTATTGAAGCATTTCTCAGACACAGTATATTAAATTTTACGTTCTTATTGTCAGACATTGGCGAAACATCTGAAACATAAACATGGAATTCTTTTTCGCAAAACGAAATATTTAGAAGTCCAGACAAATAGGTTATATGGAAACAAACTGGGATTAAAAAAATAACTAGAAACTTCCCATTGTCGCCTGCTAGGCAATCTGCTGAAACATACAATGAATGCGTAACATTAAAAAAAAAAGAATTATTATTATATGCTCCGCTCTTTGGGGAAAGAACGTAGAAGTTCATACGCAACTTACCGATCTAGATATGAAATTTGTTTTCCCTTTTTCACATTTTTTTTTTTGGAAATTAAATATCGAAGAAATACTACCAGGTTTTAACTGCCTTCTATTCTTATTATTATATTCAAAATCTTCCTCGTTAAAATGGACAGAACATATTCGAGATTACACATTGGGATGGAAATCATCGCTTTACATTTTACACAGCCATTCCTTTAACAGTTTCGGCCTTTTCAGAGGAAAATTATGGTAAGTGATTCCTCCTTCTGTATATTTTAGGTGGCAGGATTTATGAGCACAATCATACGATGAGAAAAATTTAGGCATGTCGTTCAAAATTTACGAAAATTTGTTATTTTCCTGAACCCCTGCAACATAACGCCATGTTAAGCAATGGGAAAACGCATGTAAACAAACTATTGCTGGTCCGCAGACACGGAGAAGTTTTACCATGATGCAACGCGAGGTGAATAAGGTCCATTTGACGTTGTTTACATTACGCCTATATAATTTCAACTGTGTGTATTTTGGAATAGCATGGCTTTTGGTTGCACAAACCGTGTTAAAATCAAACCGGAATGAATTATACTTCATACACGAGTGAAGTTTTCAATTTTAACGTTATGTTTTGTTTAGAATTCACACTAACGTTCGTGTATTTCATTTCAAAATAAAAATGAGAAGGAGCCTCAAAATAATTAAGAAGTTTATAAATTCAGCATTTTTTCACATATTGGCAGCAAGTTACGATGCGAGATTTGAAACATTTACGACAAACGAAGGCGATTCGGCAAATACAAAATGCATTGCAATAGCCTTGAAAAGCATCAGCTTTCCCACACTTTGACGGCCGTCTCTCGCGGTTATAGGTTTCACGCAAAGTGGCACTGTTCCTTTAACAAGGGCTTCTCCAGATATCTTATTCTAACTCCCTTGGTTAAATTACCCCTTTCGTGGGACTCGTTTATACACAGATTCGAATACTGCAGTTCAGCGTTCAAAATTTCCACTCTTTCAAAAATATTGATCGTCACCTAAAGGAGTTTGAAGTGACTTGACATGCATACACCATCTCGTCGGGCAAAAAGACGATAAAACCGGAGAATCATCAGCTTGAAGACTTTTAAAGAACGCAACCCGCTTTGGCGAGTCTCTCACAAAGGATATCATGTCTTTTATCACACCAATAAAGTTACGGAGATACACAACATTGTTCATGGCATCTTGAATGCGTAAGGTTAAGACGATGAGCTACACAATGAACAAACAAGTCTCGAGGTTCAGCTTTTCTTACACGAGCATTCAGTCCCAAAAGTTGATCACTAACGTTGCTTGCTCCCTCGTAATATTGCCCATGTAGTTTGATTATATCCAAGGCGAAACGGAGGAGAACATCTTTCACGATATTATACAAAGTTTCGGATTTTGTTTTGTTGGTTTCCCAAAAACCCAAAAAGATTTTGTGCACTTCAATATATTCGGAAACGAAACGATATAGACTTGCTCGTGCATTAGTGGTTTGCACGGGCCGGGCTGGCCCACCAAACCCGAGCGCGGGCCGATTCGGGCTTTTTTTTAGTTTAGAGAACAAAGCAACGGGCCGGGCTTTTCCCCAGACACTTACGACCGGGCTAGGCCGGGCCAAGTCGACCCATTCTTTTTATCGCAGTGGTAAAGACAGAAAAAAAGTCGTGTTCCCCGATTTCCTGGTGTGTTTAACTGTTTCGCTGGCTATACTTACTTTCATGACATAGCCCAGTGCAATATCAGAAAAGCAAGGAGAGATACTCACAGTGTTTTTGCCATCTGTAAGTATTAAGATGGTAAAACCACTTTGGCGCTTGTTGACAACAAAAAAATTCGACCCCAAGCGAATGTGCGTGTTGTGTAGAGTGGGGGACGGAGGGTGGCTGCAGTGTGTGTGTGTGTGTGTGTGTGTGTGTGTGTGTGTGTGTTCGTATGAGAGAGTGAGAAGACTTAGATTTTCTCTCGTATCTCTAATCTGTATAGGGATTGACTTTTGTAGTGGTACAGCTCACTAGTTCAGAGAAAGAGAGATTAAGTTCTGTTCTGAACGCGCTTAATCTTTCTTTTCCTCTCTTTTTAGAGGTTATATTTTTCGATAATTGTCAAAGTTTAGTTAATATTTTTAGGCTTACATTCAACTAAATATTTTCAACAATATCTCATTTCATTATTTAATTTTCAGATTTGAACGAAATACAATAGAAAGACAAAAAGTAATACCAAATGGCACATCACGGGCCGGGCCTAAATAAGAGCTGCAACTGACGGACCCCCTGGCCGAGTGCCTGATATTTGAAACGGGCCGGGCGGTCTCACCAAATTAGGCCCGTACAAACCTCTATCGTGTATAGCTACATCGCACGTCTCGTCGAGTATGAGGGCGAAGAACTCAGCAGCTTTTATTTCATCAAGGTACTTCCGTACCACTGCTTCTGCCATTAAATGTGATGGCGAAGCCATTTGTAATGTGTTTTTTTAAACCAGATATCAAGTTCCGGGCTATCTTCAGCTCACATCTGCAGTAATTGTTTTAATACGGAATTGCCATCATGTACATGTCCTCTCAAAGCTGTGAGCTGCCGGCTAAGAAATTTAATAGTGCTGAAAATTTTCTTAAGACAAACGCGCTGCTTCTTGCATTTCTTTACGGTTTGTGTTAGAAATCATTCTTACAGCACTATTTTTATTTGTTAAAAAACTTAAAGTAGACTTGCACTTCTGTGGCAGTCATCGTTTTCGTGTTTTCGAAAAGCGTCCATGTCCCACGTCCAGGCTTGGAAGCCATGCTGCACAAAAGCTTCGCGCGACCTCTGCGAGTTGCAGTCCTTAGGCAACGGTACGATTTTTTTCATGTACTTCAGTGCAGATGTTGCAAATAGCTCCCTCATCAGCCAAGGGAACTGAACTTTCCACTGCACTCGAAATTAACGTCCTGAAGCGTTGGGGACTGTATTCGTTCTGCACGCAGCTTTATCTTGCGGGGATCATCATCATCATCATTGTCAACCATTATCAATCTACTGCAGGACGAAGGCCTCACCAAGTTTCCTCCACAACGGTCTGTCTTGTGCCAGTCTGCTCCATGTCACTCCCGCATACTTTCGAATTTCATCCACCCATCTCCCATGTGGGTCTTTTCCTGTCCCTAGGAACCAATATAAAATTTTGGCTGTCCATCGATGGTCTGTCCTTCTGGCAGTATGTCCAGCCCATTGCCATTTCATGGATTTAACTCTGATCATGATGTCTTCCACTCTTGTCATTTTTCGGATCCACAAGTTCCTCTTCTTATCTCTCCTGGTAACACCAAGCATGCACCTCTCCATGCACCTTTGACTTGTCTGCAGCCTTTGTATGTCTCTTTTAGTTAAGGTTCACGTCTCTGCACTATACGTAAGCACTGAAAGGATGCATTGATCAAACACTTTTCTTTTAAGACATAATGGCATATTGCTCTTGAAAGTTATGCTGTTTCTTCCAAAAGCTCTTCAGGAAAGTTTTGTATGCCGATTAATTTCTTCATCAATGTGACCCTCACTTGATATCCGCTGTCCAAGATAAACGTACGTGTCTGTTATCTCCAGTTTTTCTCCATCAATCGATAAATCTTCATTTCGTGTAAAAGCATTGAACTCTTGTCAGCAAGTTCCTGGATCATAATCTGCAGCTCTGCTGGGGTAGTTGCAAAAATGACTACGTCATCAGCAAAACGAACGCGGGTTAGATAATCTCCATTAATCTTTATCCCTTTGTTTTCCCCGTTCAGTGATTGAAAGACATTTTCCAATGTGGCATCAAAGAGTTCGGAGATATGGTGTCCCTTGTCTTACTCCCTTTCCAATTTTTATGTGTGTTGTATTTTCAAACAGCCGAATCTTTGTACTTGCATTTTCATAGATGCTATTAATAATATTAATGTATGCATCTTCAATACCGCAGGATTTTAGAGCCATTGTAACTGCTGATGGTTTCACCGAATCAAAGGCTTTTTTATAATCGATAAAAGCCATGCACAATGGAAGTTCATATTCCCTCGCTCTTTCAATTAGTTCTCTCAATACGTAGATATGATCTATTGTGCTGTAGCAACTCCTGAATCCAGCTTGTTCTCTCGGTTGAGCCATGTCCAGTGTTACCTTCAAACGGTGTGAAAGAACTTTAGTGAAGATTTTATAAACCACTGATAGGAGGCTGATAGGTCTGTAGTTCCTGAGATCCTCAATGTCACCTTTTTTATGTAGAAGGATCATTGTAGCGTTGTTCCAATCCTCAGGAATCTTCCCTTCATTAAGGCATCGAGTGAAAATTTGGGCGAGTACTGTTTCGATTTCTCCACTTACTTCTTGTATGATGTCTACAGTAATTCCATCTTCTCCTGGAGCTTTTCCCCGCTTCATGTTCTTGATTGCATGTGCAACTTCTGCTGGGATGACTGGAAGAACTCTGGTACTGGTACCTTTCATGACGTCTGGAGTACATGTATCATCCTTTTCATATAATTTGGAGTAGAAATCTTTCAGTCTTGTCAAAATTTCGCCTCTATTTCTTGTTACAGAACCATCTTCTTTTCTCAGTGCCATAATCTGTTTTCTTCCCTTACTGAGATGTCCCTTGGCTACCTTTATAAGCTTTGGTTGTTTTCAATTGCTTTCCTCACTAGTTCACAGTTGAATTTCCTTACGTCTTCAGAGATACTTTTTTGTACTGTCTTGCATAGCTCTATATATTCCACTTTGGAAGTCACATCTTCTTTAGTTGTCCTCATCTCTCTTCTTTTTTGCATCAACATTTTGGTTTTTCCTGATAATTTGTTTACATGCAACTTGTTCTTAGACCCAGCTAATTTTGTTGCTGTTTCCATAAGAGCTTTGGTTACTTTTCTGTTAACTTCCGAAATATCCACTTCTTCCGATGTTAGGCCTTCTAAAGCAGAGAATCTGTTCTTCAGTTCCAACTTGAAGGTATTATGGTGTTTTTTAAGGTTGGTTATGTCAATACATTTTGTTTGTCTTATGAGCTTGCCACGTTCGAGTTTAGTGTTGAGGTGCATCTTACATCTCACCAATCTATGGTCACTACCTGTGTTGAACTTGTTTAGCACACTGCAGTCTTCTATGACGATTTTTTTGTTACACATAATAAAATCAATTTCACTTGTCGTCCCATTTGGATGTCTCCACGTCCATTTCCTGTGTGGCTTTTTCTTGAAAAAGGAGTTCAAGATGAAAAACCCTTCTGCCTCTGCAAACTCAACGAGAGTATTTCCACGCTGGTTTCTGTTGTCGTGACGACCGAATTTACCTAGTGAAGTTTCATTCTGCTGCCATTGCCCTATTTTTGCATTGAAATCTCCCATAATTATCTTCAAGTGCTGCTTACCTTTATTATTTAGATGACGAATTTCCTCATAAAATTCTTCAATTTCTACTTCAGGATGACTTGTGGTTGGTGCATAAGTTTGAATAATCTGAGCCTTGTATCTTCTCGAGAGTTGGATAACGAGTCGTGCAGCTCTGTCAGAGGAACTTTCAACTTCTACAACTTTATCCTTCACTTTCTTGTTTATTTTAAATCCAACACCATTAGTTATGCCAGTATCTGTCCCACGATAGTAGAAGAGATGTCCACTTTTCAGTTTAATGAGATCTTCTCATTTTCTCTTTACCTCACTTAACCCGACGATGTCCCACTTGATCCTTTGTAGTTCCTCTTCCAATTCAAGAAGCCTTGAATCAGAAGATAGGGAGCGTCCATTATACGTAGCCAAGGTCAGCATCAGATGGCAGCCTAGTCCGGTCCTCCGGGGATTCTTAGCACCCTCTGCCTTCATGTCGCACTGGCTGCTGCCTTGGCCAGGTGCATTCCAGCTGCCGGAGACTGAGGGCCAAGATTTAAGTTGTGGAGTCATTTTGGAGGGGTTCGGCCATAACTCACCACGCTGGCCAAGCGGGTTGGTGAGTGTGGGAGAGCATTTCCTCTAATCCCGATATTATGGTAATACCACTATTGGCGGTCGTCAGAGCCCCTTTAGTGGGAACAGGATGCACCACGAGAAGGCGGGGTTGACAATTGTCAAGGAGAGGCTGTGATGTTACGCTGCTTTGATTAAGCACTCGCTGCCATTTTCATTTTTTTCGTTGTTTCCGCTCCATTTTTTCGCAAAAGAAATTAATGTTGATTATCGCCTTTTAGAGCTCATGGCAAAATAATTCTATTTCGTTTAACACTAGTAATAATAGACTCAAAACATATTATTGCTAGTTTTTGGACTATGTTAAAGACAAAAACTCGTGGGGAATTTGTGAAATTCCGTGTGAATGTGACTTTTCGTACATAGGACAGACCCGTAGAGCCTTGCGTTTTCGTTTGAAGGAGCAAAAGACCTACATTCGGAACTGTGACCAAAAAAGTCATCGATAGCCAAACACTGTTACGAAAATGACAATAAATTTCTCTTTGAAGAAGCAAAACTAATTGACAATCCAGATTCAACCACCAAACTTGATATTTTGGAAGCTTTCCCTATACAGGGGGACCAGAATCGACCGCACAATAAACCTACCGGACAAAGAAGCCGAAAACCGTTGTCCGTTATCCGATCAGACGTCGCATTACGGAGATATACGAGCCGAAATTTCGGGACGTCACATCCGGTAAGAATACAGACATTAGAAATAACTTACCCAATCACTTTGACAGAAAACATGTAATTTATTGATGTGTACCACTACAACACAAATGATGAAACACGTGGATTCGTGTGAGATTACAACATGTGTTCAAAAAGACAACCTTGTAGTGCGGAACAGGCGGGAGCCCGCCGAGGAATAGACATCTGCACGCGTTGCAGCATAGAAGGGGTTACAGTTGTGAGGGCCAAGTGTAAGGTGGTCACTAGGTCGTTCAGGCTGTTGACAGATCGTCGATATACCAGTTCCTTTAGATGACCCCAGAGAAAGAAGTCCAATGGGTTAAGTTCCGGCGATCTAGCGGGCCATGCGACAGGACCACCACGGCCAAGCCATCGACCGGGATATTCCGTATCCAGCCACTGGCGAACATTTGCAGCGTAATGCGCCGGTGCTCCATCATGCTGGAACCATAGATTGCTGAGAACAGCCAACGGTACGTTTTCCAGTAAGTACGGCAGCACATCACGTAGGAATACCATATAGTTGGCAGCTGTGACACGTTCGGGAAGAAGATATGGTCCCACTAGGATATCGCCCACAATACCACACCAGATATTAACACCCCACCGGATCTGGTGAGCGTGTTCACGTGTTGCGTGCGGATTGTCCGATGCCCAAACATGACTATTATGGGTGTTGCAGATACCCTGCTATGTAAACCTTGCTTCATCAGTCCACAAGATCCGGCGGATGAAACTACTATCGACAGCATCTTGCTGTAGCAGCCACTCACAGTATGCCTGTCTTCGAGGAGTAATAGGCCTTGCACCCGTGTGATGTGATATGGATGCAGGTCTTCGTCGTGCAAAACGGCAAGTACGGTACTTTGGTGCACATCGAACTGTCGCGCGATAGCACGGCTGCTGGTCGTTGGCTCCTCCTCTATGAACTTTCTCCTAAAAAATTAGAGAAGGGAGGGTAAAAATGGGAGCTCCATTGATTTGTTTTGAAGGAGAGACTACGAAATAAGAAAACTGCATTCTATTCAGAAAAATCCTTTAAAAATACGAAGTTGCTCTTTTACACTGTTACAGAAAAATAAAAAATTAAGAACATTATTGGAAACGATTAAAACATGAGGAATGCACTCGAGATATTAAAAAAAAACTTCGTCTGAAAAATTATAAATGCAGAAAATCACGAAACATTTTCCTTTTCGCTAGAATGGGCATTTCCGCCCATTCCAAAAAATCCCTGGCGAGCTTCCAGAAACATGAAATCTGGAAGAAAGCACTTTCCACCTGGAAGACAATAGCAAAATCTGGAAAACTTGGCAGCTATGCAATTGTGTCGAACTTTTTAAAACATTTTGATCACTTTTAAGCCATTTGGTGAGAATGTCATAAACTCCCGGGCTTTGACATATATTTCGGAAGATATAAACGACTTAATTCCTCTGACTCCGAATATGTTTCTGAGAGACAATGTAGGAGGTTCTACAGCTGATCTCGATTATGCTGAACAAGTGGAGTTCAATAAGCGGTGGCAATATCGACTAAAACTGAAAGAAGATCTTAAGAAAAGATTCAGAATAGAATACTTAGGACAACTTAAACATTCTAAGAAAAGTTGCCGAAATAAGGACATCATAAAAGTAGGACAGGTGGTTTTGCTAGGGAGTGATAAGAGCAAGCGAACGGAGTGCCCACTTGATAAAATAGTGGAACTGTATCCAGGGAAGGATGGACAGGTACGGGTGGTCAAGGTGAAGACGAAGACAGGAGAAATGATCCGGCCCACACAGCGTTTCTTCCCAATGGAGGCCAGCGATTAGAAGGAAAGCCTACGGAAAAGAAGTGTGATTCCATCATTTAAACAGGAGCTCCCGAAGGGAACATCGTCGAGGATTTCTTCATGAGTCGTGACAAGAAGTGGACGAGTGACAAATCGCCCCACGAAACTCAGTTTGTGATTTTGTTGAGTACAATTAGTGATACTCAAAGGTGGGGAGGATGTTACATTTGGTGGCTTGCCAAGTAAGCTGGATGGAAACATTTCGCAATAATAGTTGCAGTTGATGATCTCGCGTTTTGACACGACTGACCGCAAGAGGGAGACAGCGGAGAGAAAAAAAGAAAAAAAAAGGAGTTTTTTGTTTTGTTGTTGGGTTTTCGTGGGAAAGAAGGGGGATTATGGCGGTGATTTGTAAAACTTCGGTGTGCATTGTGATATGACCAAAAGTGTGTATCTTAGTGCTGTAGTAAATAAACGGGATTTTTTTGTGAACTTACAGTGCTTGATTTTCCCGGAATGCATAACAGTTCTTCGACGGATGTTATTAGGTGGAAGATTTACTTTCTTTGGATGACTACTTGCAGCGGCCTGAACGAGATACGTAAGTACAGGTTTATCGTTTCGAAATCTTGTCTTTCGTAATAAAATGGCGTCCGCGACAGGACTCGCTGAGTAGAGATTAGTTAAGAAGATGGGCTGTTATGATTAGGAATATCTAGTACCCGCAGGAAAGTTGCTTTGAAAATCCGAGATATTTAGTGTTGATTGATTCATTATAAGTACGATATTCCTGGAACATTATTTTGAGATTCTGGGTAGAACAGTTTCGGTTTCGACATGGAACAGCTTACACGGAAGAGAGGCCATTTAAGAACAAGTTTCACTAAGGTAGCAAATAATTTAGACGAATATTTAAAGGCAGAAAGTTTGGATTTGGAAAACATCACAGCTTTATTAGCACAATTTGGAAAACAGATGGGACGAAATTAGTGTACTAGATAGGCAAATTTCAGAAAGCTTAGAAACAGGAGATACAGCAGGTGATGAGGAATATGAACAGGAAATCGAATCTGCGGAATCGTATAGTGACTCGACTCATATTCTTGAGGACGAAGGTAAATCGTATGTCACTCTGAAGATAGTGATACTACTTCTAATAGAGCTGAAGGTGTTTCTTCTAAACGGAAGTTTAAGCTACCTAAGATAGAACTAAAGAAATTCACCGGAGATGTTAAAGAATGGTTAGGGTTTTGGGGGAAGTTTAGGAAGATACATGAAGATGAGGAAATTGTTCCTGAAGACAAGTATCAGTATTTACCACAAGCTACCGGGACTGGATCCAAAGCTAGAGATATTGTAGAAAGTTCTCCACTAGTTCTGAAAATTATTATAAGGCTATCGAATATTTGAAAGAACGTTTTGGAAGGGAGGATCTCTTGGTTGAAGTCTATGTAAAAGAGTTACTGTGTTTAGTGATTACAAATTCCAATAATCCCTCAGGTAGGATTTCAATATTGAAGTTTTATGATAGAATTGAAACCCATTTGAGAGCATTACAAAGTTTAAAAGTAACGACCGACAAATATGCCGCCATGCTCTATCCACTTGTGGAGGCGTGTTTTCCCGAGTACATTTTAAGAATATGGGAACGAAATTTAGCATCTAAGGATCAAAGAGAAATTATTAAATTAGAACAATTGATGAAATTTCTAAGAAAAGAAGGGAAGAAAGGATAGCAATGGTGAAACAAGGTTTCAATAGTAAAGCCCAAAGTAAAACTAAATTTATTCCAAAGCCAAGAGCTGGCACACGGAATGTGATTCCCACTGCGGCAGGATTGTTAAATACCGAGGCAACAAAGACAAAATCCAGAAGGGAAGACTGTTGTATTTTTTGTGAAGATCATCATGAAACTGCCAGTTGTAGAACGGCAAAAATCATGCCGTTAAAACAGAAGAAGCAAATTGTATCTAGAAAAGGAGGATGCTTCGCCTGTTTGATTTCAGGGCATCGTGCGAAATTTTGTAGAAGATTTGTAAAATGCCCTAAATGTTTTAGAAAACAATATGTAGTGATGTGACCAAATAGAGATGATGATAAACAGGGAAAAAGGGAAGTGCAAGAAGCAGATGTAACTGACAAGGGACAATCACTTGCAAACCAAACTTGTACTCCAGAAGTGTTGCTGCAGACTTTAATCGTGCGAATACATGTTCTAATTCGTGTTCTTATTAATTCGGGATCACAGAAATCTTACAATAAAGAAGGAATTGTTTCAAAGATGGGGTACGAGGCAATGGGTGTGGAGAAGATGAAACATGGACTTTTTGGAGGTGCTGAAATAGTTGAAGAGCATCGAAAATTTCAAGTAGTAGTCAGTAATTTGCAAGGAACTTATAAATGCAATTTTGAGGTGTATGATCAAAAATAGATTTGTACTGCAGTAGCAAGTTTAAAAGGAGAATCATGGATAAATGAGCTTTAACGACAAGGTGTTGTCCTGAATGATTATGCAACCGAAGGGCATACCTTGAACAGATCCTCCGAAATACAGCTTTTAATAGGAGCGGACGTAGCAGGAAAGCTCCTAACTGGAAAGATGAGGCAATTGAAAATTGGGCTGACTGCTATCGAAATTCAACTGGGTTGGACTGTAATGGGGAAATTATCCGAGGATTCTAGCACTTGTGAAGATAGTTCGTCTGTTTTGTCACTGTTTATAACAGAGAACGAAATAGCTGATCTCTGGAAATTGGAGAACATCGGGATTACAGATCCTCCTGAAAGTGTGTTAAAACAGGATATTCTAAGGGCCACGTTAAGTAAATTCAAAGAAACCATAAAACAAGAAGATGATGGTAGATATGTAGTTTTATTGCCCTGGTTGGACACGGATACACCGGTTTCAAATTGTCAAGAACTTGAAAGAAGGAGGCTCACCAATACTCTAAAAAAATTGAAGAAGAGTGATATTTTGGATTTATATCAGGACGTTTTAGATGATTGGCTTCAGCAGGGTCTAATTGAAGAAGTTTCTCCGGAGGAAAAAGGAGTTTGGTTTTATTTACCTCACCGCCCGGTGATAAAGGAATCGGCTAACACGAAAAGTAGACCAGCATTTGACGCCTCTGCACATGAGAAAAATCATGTATCTCTAAATTCTTGCCTAGAGAAAGCACCTAATATGTTAGAGCTAATACCTACAATACTTACACGCTTTCGTATGAGGAGATGGGGTATGACAGCAGGCATACGTCAAGCTTTTCTACAAATAAGTTTAAATGTGCAGGATCGAGATTTTTTGAGGTTTTATTGGGCAAGAGATGGTGGGGGATCTGTATCAGATGAAGATCTATAGGCATTGCAGAGCATCATTTAGAGTTACGTCTAGTCAATTTTTATTAAGTGCAACTATAGCGCATCACTTGGAAAACGTACAGGGAGATTTTCGTGAAATGGCAAACCGACTGGGAGAATCACTTTACGTGGATAATTGTGTGACCAGTTTGGATAGCTTGGTTGAAGTTGAGAAATTTTGGAAGGAAGCACGAGTGACAATGACGGAAGCGAAATTTGAGCTTCGAGAGTGGAGATGCACTGACATTGACGAAGAGGAGCAAGTCGTTGAATCACCGGCATTTAAATTATCAGAATTTTCGCAGAACACTGACCAGTCAGGTTCTAGAAGCTGTATTCCAGTATTGGGATTGATATGGAACGTGAGACAAGATATACTGAGTTGTAATGTACACGACTTTCCCGTATGTAAGGGAGATATAGTGACGAAGCGAGTGGTTTTGTCTCAGACTCAGATGATTTTCGATCCCTTAGGGTTTGCTTCTCCTTTAACACTGCTGCCTAAGTTACTATTGTAAGAATGCTGTAGGTTGAAGCTCACCTGGGATGAAGAAGTACCACCTAGTATATCAAGAAAATTCAACCGATGGCGAGGGCAAATTGTTGAGCTCAAGCACGTTAGGTTTCCACGTTGGGTATCCAGAGATTTCCCTGTGAAAAAAACTGAATACAGGAGTCTGCATGATTTTTGTGACGCCAGGAAAACGGCTTATGCTACCTGCATATTTCTCCGGGAAGATACTAATGAAGGTTCATGTTGCCAATTCATGCGGGCGAAATCGAGAGTGACACCATTGAAGATTATATCTATACCGCGTCTCGAACTGTTGACATGCCTTATATGAGCCAGATTGGCTGGGGCTGTGAGAAGAGATATGAACCTACCAAATATTGCTATGTTTTTCTGGACGGATTCAAGTAATTCTCTTAGTTGGATCAAACGGAACGAGGTGTGGGCAACTTTTGTAGGAAATCGCGTCAACGAAATACGAAAACTGAGCAGCCCAATCGACTGGCATCACGTTCCAAGCTACCTAAACTCTGCAGATGTGGCCTCAAGGGATGCAATGTACAGAATTTGACTGCAACTGATTGGTGGAATAATCCGAAATGGCTATCATCGGTTCCGAATCTTTCACTATGTGATGAAGAAATACAGCCGGATGAGGCTGTGCTAAATGAGGAAAAGAGAAAAACAGTCGTAAAAGCTTCGAATGCTGAGAACAAAGTAATCTTGTCGTTTGAGAGATTTTCTTCATTAAAAAAAACAGTAAGAGTATTTGCTTGGATGAAACGTTTCTGTAGAAATTCTAGACAAAGAGGACACGAACGTTTGGCTGGAGAACTTACTTTCGAGGAATATAACGAAGCGGAAGAAATGCTATGGAAGGCAGTGCAGAAAGAAAGTTTTGGCACCTATAGAAATAAAGACATACATTGGCGTGGAAAAATTAAGGACGAGACAGTTTTTCGAATGTAACGTCGTGCAGAAGTGCTCCACATCGACTCAAATCATACCATAAGATCCCAAGATGTAAGAATATGGGACAAGTGAGCAAAACCGTCCAAACAAGGAATCCAAAGGATACAAAGGCACTTTATTGAAAAGGTAGCTTCGAGCACAACTGGACAGAAGACAGAAACGTCCATGTGACAGGCGGCTTCCAAGAAAAATCTAGTCTTTAGTAGGGGATATGATCACCCCTGACTGCGTTGCAGGATTTACGTCTTTCCATGCTGAGGACGAGGTTGTCAAGGAGCTGTTGAGGCATCGCGGCCCATTCCTCTTGTAGCACCAATCGCAGATGCGGAATCGTTGCTGGCGGCTGGTGACGTGCTGCCAAGCGTCTCCCGAGAAGGTACCTCACGTGTTCGATTGGATTTAGGTCCGGGGACCTTGCGAGCCAATCCATGCGTTGAATATCTTCACTCTCCAACAGCTCTGCGACAGCCACTGTACGATGAGGTGTAGCGTTGTCGTCCATGAAGAGGAACTCAGGACCCACAGCACCTCTAAACAGACGCACGTGAGGCAGGAGAACCTCGGTACAATAGCG
The DNA here is from genome assembly GCA_039090855.1 of Macrothele yani. Classification (NCBI taxonomy): domain Eukaryota; kingdom Metazoa; phylum Arthropoda; class Arachnida; order Araneae; family Macrothelidae; genus Macrothele; species Macrothele yani. Next base: position 68,609,173 of record CM076994.1, on the reverse strand, counting down.
GACACCATTGACTGAACCTCCTTGGAAGATGTGGAGGTCAGTACGACTACCAAGCATGATACCGCCCCAAACGAGAACTCTGCCACCTCCAAACCAGTCCCTTTCGATGATGTTGGAGGTGTGATTGCGTGTTTCCTGCTCTCTCCAGATGTGTATACGTCCAGAATCGCTCGTCAGACTAAACCGGCTCTCATCCGTAAAGAGAACTCGACCCCATTGCTGATGTGTCCAGTTCTTGTGTTCCTGGCACCACAGAAACCGCCGTCTTCGATGAGCAGGCGTTAATGACACACACCGTACTGGCCGTCGTGCAAATAGACCACCTTTGTGCAGCCTCCTGGCCACGGTAAAACGCGATAACGGACGTCCAGTTGTCTGTTGTATGTGCCTTGCGATTTATCCCGCTGTTTGCCGTCTGTCTCTTCTCGCATGTAGGAGAATATACCGGTCGTTCGCCGCCGTGGTTGCTCGTGGACGACCACTGCTAAACTCTCGGAAAGCTGTTCCTGTCGTTTGAAATGCTCTCCAAGCTGTGAAACGATGCTGTGAGCGATCCCGAACTCCTCGTCCACACTAGTCACACTTTCGACCTTCTTCCAACTTCCCAATGACGCGACCTCGGGTAAAGTCATCCAGATGTCGTCTACTGGATTGCCTGTTGGCCATATCACACGGTGGCAGCAACTCGACGTCGTTCAAACCGATGTACGCCGTGCAATAGCTTTCACCGAATTGCTGAGCGTACACCGTCCGTGTGCTTTATACCATTCCGACGCTCCCCCCAACATCATGCTGCATATATGCGCATGCCCTACCGTACCGGACCCTAGTCTATCTCCTAAGTGGTCTTTCGGTCTGTTCTGCCTGCTCGTTCCGCTGTTATGCTAATTTCTCCTCTTCGTCCTTAATTTTTGCACACCAGTGTAGTTTCTTTGCAGCCTTTTATGGATGAGAGGGGATTAATTAGGACAAGATCTAGGATTTCAGGAAGGAGACAAGATAGTCTGAATTTTTATTCTTCTTTTTAATCATCCGATTACAAAGTTGCTTATAAGAGACAAAAATAAGGAAAATTGCTATGCTGGAGTTCAAATTTTGATGTCGATACTGAGAGAAGACTTCTGGATCTTAAAATGTAGACGTGCAATACGTCGAGAGATCACAAACTGTAAAAGATAAAAGATGTAAACGTTTTAATGCAGATAATTTCCAAGTTTCAGCAGCACCATTGCCAGAGGAAAGAGTGAAAGATTGTGCAGTGTTTCAAATCACAGGTGTTGACCTCTGTGGCCCCGCACGGGGATAACTGGTTTTCCAGTTATTTGGGGAGCGGCGCCCCCACGGCCCGAGCTGACCTTGTGACGGATCACTTGGTCATGTAGTCTAGACCGATTACATCACCGAAGAGACAGCTGTTCATCCAGCTGCTGGGGGATGGCGTCCCCACGCACGAGCCGTCATGTACTATATGTGATGATTTTCACATTTTTTATGTTTTTTGTTTTTTCACTTGACACGCACCCGCCTCAGTTGTAGGTTGCTGAGGTTGTGATTATGCGCCAGCTCTGGATTTTAGTTTCTCTTTTTCTTTTCTGTCATCTCAGTTTTCTGTTCCTTTCTTCGTTTTTCCGAGCTGGTTAGCTAGACCTACCTGCACGTTTGCCGTGTGCGGTGATCCGTAAGGTGGAAAAGGGGATGCTGGAGGCTGAGGTTTCTGGTGGCCTGGGTGTTGTTGTCGCCAGTTGCCAACACTCCTCTTTGTTACCCCCTGCTTCACCCTAAACGGGCGGCTAGGAACTAACCCACTCCAAGTCAATGAGGTCTGTGGCCGAGTGGAGCCCAGACCTCAAACGGCTTGTCGTTTCGCACGACAGGGTAAGTCTGGGGATAGGGTGGGCATACCAAAGGGGTGTTCCCCAGGCATGGGAAAGTCTGGGTGCACGCCGAGCGCATGTCTGCCCTATCAACTTGCTATATGCGCTTCCTATCCCAAGAGCCGTGTCCTGCGTCCACTTGGGTCTTGCGGACCTCCGGTTCTCCCTCGTTGGGCTCGATTGTGGGTGGGGAAGTCGGCGGACAAACTTAAAATTTTTTTGATTGCTGTCAGTTCTGTTTCCCACGTACCAACAACCAAAAGAGGTATGGAGGAAGGCTTAGCTCCTTCCGCCAAAAAGCATGTGCCTGATTCTTGTAATGCTCGTTTCTTTTTGTGCACTCATTGGACCCTTCAAAGCCTTTGAGTGCCAAAAGTCCATTTAGGATTAACAAAGCACTTCAATCTATAGCAAGCTCTCCTAAGAGCGTAAAGAAACTTGTCTGGAGATCTGGTAGAAATGTCCACTGTGGCCTACAGTTCTACACTTCTAAACACTACCACGCTGCTTGAGACTCCGGTAAAAATAACACATCATGGATACCTAAATTCATCTCGAGGTGTTGTCTCCTCTCAGGACTTCGTTGAGTGTACTGAGGAAGAACTACTTGAAGAACTGAGGAGTCAACGCGTTACGGGTGTGCGGCGTATTCTCTTCAGGCGGAATGGGCAGTCCGTCCCATCCCGCAACATCATTTTAACATTCGACAGTCCTTCCCTGCCTACGTCCATTAAGGCAGGGTATCTTCACCTTGAGATACGTCCGTACATCCCTAACCCTCTGAGATGTTTTAGGTGTCAGTTGTACGGCCATTCTCAGCAGTCGTGCAGGAGCAATCCTAGGTGTGGACGCTGTGGTGCCACAGAACATCTTTTGCCAGAATGTGTGGCCGAGGCCGAGTTTTGTGTGAACTGCAAGGGTTCACACGCAGCATCAGCCAAAGATTGTCCCAAGTGGAAGGAGGAGAAAGAGATCCAAAGGCTGAAAACGGTTGATAATATTTCTTATCCTGCGGCCAGAAGGAGAGTAGTTCCTGTTACTTCTGATCGGCGATCATATGCATCAGTGGTGGTTGCCAAATCTACAGTTGCTGTTCAAACCGACATTCAGATCCCTGCTAAATGTCCCTACAAGCTCGACGATATCATCGCAGCTGGGCTGGAGGCACTCCAGTCTCGAGCTAGGGGTCTGAATGCGGCACCCACCACTTCGCCGAAGCATAGTCACCCTACCACCAGCAAGGGAACTCAGGCCACTTCTGGCAAAGAAAACCAAAGCCCAGGATAAGAAAAGCATTTCTTCTCCACAAAAATCTCATCAAACTACTCAACGGAAAGCGCCTCCCGTTAAGACACTTGGGACAAAGCATGCTCCCATCTTGGCCCCTTGTCACACGCCTCCAGATCTGAGGGAACCCTCATCAGAGGTGATGGAGCCTGACTCCGTTTGATCATTTCCATTTTCATCTCACTATTAACCATGGCTTCAATCATTCAGTGGAACTGTCGAGGTTTTCGGACGAATTTTGATGACGTGAAACATCTGCTTTCGTTGTACTCTCCGGGTGCCTTTGTCTACAGGAGACGAAACTTAAGCCATCTGACCTGCTTTCAGTTCGAGGCTACAGTGCGTATCGGACAGATAATGCATCGGGAGACATCGCCTGTGGGGGAGTCGCTATTCTTGTCCCTCTCAGTGTTCCGGTGTCTTCCGTTGCGATATCCACAACTTTGCAGGCCGTGGCGGTGCGAATATCTGGCCTGGGCCTCTTACTGTCTGCAGTGCCTATCTGCCGCCGGACGAGAACGTGAGCGTCTCTGTTCTGGAGAGCTTGGTCGATCAGCTGCCTTCACCCTTTCTTCTAATGGGTGACTTCAATGCCCATCATCATTTGTGGAGTAGTGTCAGCATCAGCACGAAAGGTCGTCGCATAGAGTCTCTTCTGCCCTCGGCCTCTTTGTGCCTTTTTTAACACCGGTGCTGACACGTACTTCCATGAGCCGACAAGATCCTTCAGTGCGATCGATTTGACCTTGGGATTACCATCGATTATTGCTGATTGGTCGTGAACGGCGTGTAACGACCTCCATGGGAGCGACCATTTTCCAATTGTGCTCTCGCATCATGCGAACATGCCATCTTCTGTCTCCCGCCCTCCTCGGTGGAGGATGGAGCGTGCGAGATGGGATGTTTTCACATCGTCCACAGTGATATCTTCTGCAATGGTGACCTAAGAGTCAATCGACGCAGCTGTTCTTGAAGTCACAAATTGCATTCTTCAGGCAGCTGATCTTGCTATACCAAAAGCATCTACGACGCTCCCCAGAAGTCCGAAGCCTTGGTGGAACCCTGAATGCCCAGCGGCTAGGAGAGCTCTACATAAGGCCTGGTCTGCGTTTCGGCGTTATCCAACCGATGCCAACCTCGTTACATTCAAACGAGCAAAAACCTATGCTCGGTTGGTGCGTCGACGCAGCAAGAGGGATTCTTGGATCCAGTATGTTTCATCTCTCACTTCACGTGCCAGTTCAAAAAGTGTGTGGGACAAGATTCGTAAGATCCGGGGTAACTACAGCTCTCACCAGATCTCCATTCTCGAGAGTAACGACTGCACATATGCTGAAGTCGGTGAGATTGCTGTTTGGGGGAGGCTTTTGCCTCCGTGTCGAGTGACCTGGTGTATCCTTCCTCCTTTCAGAGGATTAAATCCACTGCGGAACGCCAGAAAGTCTCCTTTGCGCCTTTTAACGCCACAAGTTATAACTCCCCCTTCAGCATAGTTGAACTACGGGTGGCTCTGCATCGGTCCGGCGCTACATCTGTCGGTCCCGATGGCATCCACTATGACATGCTCCGTTATCTCTCGCAGTCGTCTCTCGAGAATCTCTTAATCATTTACAATCGTATTTGGTCGGAGCACAGTTTCCCGGAATCTTGGCGAAAAGCTTTTGTTCTGCCTTTTCCCAAACCTGGCAAGGATCCCAAGTCTCCCTCTAGTTATCGTCCAATTGCTCTCACTAGCTCTCTGTGTAAAGTTCTTGAACGCATGGTTAATTCCCGGTTAGTTCATTTTTTAGAACATCATCAAGTACTTTCACCATCAAAAAGCGGCTTTCGCAGTCATCGTTCACCTCACGATCCTCTCCTGTACCTTGAGACATCTGTGCGCGAGGCGTTCGTGCGTAGGCAGCACCTGGTTTCTGTATTTTTTTATATTGAGAAAGCCCATGATCGAGCGTGGCGGCACGGTATTATCCGTGACCTCCACGCATGCGGGTTGCGAGGAAATCTTCCAACCTTCGTTGTAAATTTCCTTCGCAATTGGGTGTTCCAGGTGCGCCTGAGTACGACGCTCTCGGCACCGTTCCATCAAGAACAGGATGTTCCTCAAGGTTGCATTTTATCTGTCACATTGTTCATCCTCCGCATTCATTGTCTTTTCATAAATCTTCCTCCTGCGGTTTCGGCTACTGTTTATCTTGATGACTTGCACATTTTCTCCTCGTCATCAAGCATGCATTTTATTGAAAGGCAGTTGCAGTCTGCGATTAACCAGATCTTTAAAGCGGCGAATAGCAATGGTTTCGTTCTTTCTCCCTACAAGACAGCGTGTGTCCATTTCTGCCGGAGGCGCGGCCTCCATCCTGACCCAGAGCTGTATTTAAACCGTGCAGCCATACCAGTTTTGCCCAAGACCAAGTTTCTTGGATTGACCGTTGACCGTGCGCTTACATTCCGTGCGCACGTTTAGCGGCTAAAGACCTCCTGTCTGCGGGTTCTATCTATTCTTAAGATCCTTTCGAGAGTCTCGTGGGGTGCAGACACGGTGTCTTTAATTCGCACTTACCATTCCTTAATACGGTCGAAACTGGACTATGGTTGTATCGTGTATGGCTCTGCTCGTCGTTCCGTTCTCCGGCCTTTGGATACTATTCACCATCAAGCGCTGCGTCTTTGTACGGGAGCATTTCGAACATCTCCGATTCCCAGCCTTTACGCTGACGCGAACAAACCATCGCTTGAATTACGCCGTCTGTTCAATTCTACTTGAAACTTCGATCTCTTATAAACCATCCTTTATACGATGCAGTTTTTCATCCCCAGCATGCTCGTTTATTTGAGAACCGGCCCTCGTACATTCCAACATTTGGTCTTCGTATGGCGACCGTAGCCCATGATGTAGGGCTCGACTTATCACTTGTTGGAGAGACCAGGGGCTTTGGCGATCCTCCATGGCACCCACTTGGTGTCATGGTTGATACCACCTTACCATATTACGATAAATCCTCAACCCCTGCGTCAGTGTACCAGCAGCTCTTCGCTGAGCACCGTGCCCTCAGTTCTGACTACACTCCCATTTTCACTGATGCCTCCAAGATGCATTGAGTCGTTGGATCCGCGGCTGTCTGTGTAGATGACGTTTCAGTAGCGCGGATCCCAGCTGAGGCCACGGTGTTTTCGGCGGAGATGCATGCTGTGTATCTCGCCCTTCTCCATGTTCAGTCGAGTTCTCATCATTGTGTTATGGTCTATACGGATTCCTTAAGTGTCTTGCAGTCTTTGTCATCTGCAGATTGCCGTGACCATCCTTTTCTCTTGAATGTGAGACAGTTACTTCGTCGTTTGCTCGAGGCCGGTTTTCAGGATAAGTTTTGCTGGATTCCTGGGCATGTTGGAATCTCGGGTAACGAGTGTGCTGATGCGGCTGCTAGATCTGCTTCCTCTTTGGTCGTCACACCCTTGCCACTATTTCACCGGGATTTCCGCTTTCTTCTTTACGAGCATATCAAGCGAATGTGGCAGGGTCCGTGGGACCAAGAGGTGGAAAATAAACTGCATCGTATTAAACCTAATCTTGGAATCTGGAAATCCTCATATCGTCTAAACCGTAGGGAGGAAGTGGTGCTTGCGCGTCTCCGCATCGGGCATTGTCGTTTCCCTCATCGGTTTTTGCTGTGTGGCGACACTGCGCCGATGTGTGAGACGTGCAACTGTCGTCTCACTGTCCTTCATGTTTTGTGTACTTGTGTTCGTTTTTGTGATTTTCACTCTGTACTTGTGTTCGTTTTCGTCATTTTCACTCTCGTCTGTTGGACGAAGGAGCAGCTACGCTGCAATTTCTTATTGGTGAAGCCTGCGACGTGAAAGCAGTGTTTTCGTTTTTACAAGAAATTGCCTTGGTTAACCTCATCTAAGTTTTAACTTGTTCACCCTCATATTTCATTTTTACCGCATCAGCCTGTTTTTAACCTTGTGTACGTTTCTTATTGATTTTGTTTTGTTTTGATGTCTTTTGTTTGGCGGTCTTTGGCCAACCATGGCCCTTGCGCCATTAAAATCAATCAACCAACCAACCAACCGACCTCTGTGGACCGTTGTTTATTCGAGGTAATAAGAAAGCTTGGATAGTACTGTATACTTGTGCGGTCTATAGGGCTGTGCATTTGGAAGTTATTACATCCTTATCGATAGAAAATCTAAGAATATTCATTGCAAGGCGAGGAAGACCCGAAGTGATATGTTCGGACAATGGAAGCAATTTCACAGGAACTGAGAATTTGTTCAGGAAAATAAATTGGAAAGAAGTACATAAGAGAACAACAATTAACAAGATAAAGTGGAATTCAACCCTCCCACTGCTCCATGGTGGGGAGGATTTTGGCAAAGGTTAATTAGGATAACGAAAGACTTGTTAAAGAGAATTCTTGGTAACACCATCCTAAGTTATGAAGAACTAAGCACTGTTTTGTGTGAAATTGGTAATGTCATAAACTCCCGGCCTTTGACATGTACACTGCCGGACAATTGCTAAGGACGGATGACAATAGCAACGATAGCAACCGTAAAATGGAAGGCAGGAAAATGTGGAAATTAGCATTAAGTGCGGGATACAGTAAGACGTGTTGTGCGTATGCAAATTTTGGATTGCCGAACTTGTTCGTGACGTCATAGCGCTGATAAGAGATATAAAGGACTTGACGCGTATTGACCGTTGTTGTTCAAACGCAAAGTTGAAAGGGAAAGAATCAATTGACGAACTTACAATTTTCAGTAGGTCTTCCCGACATCACCTAGATGATTTTACGCGTGGCCGTATTATTGGCAAGATTGAAGAAGGGCGAAAATAACAGATGTTGCCAGGGAGTTCGACGTCAACCACAGTGTTGTTTCAAGGCTTTGGAAATCATTTCAAACAAATGGAGAGTGTAGCAAACGTCACGGGGGAGGTCGTGTTTCCAGTACGACACCTGCAGAAGATCGGTACATAGTGCTATCAACAAAAAGACACCGGCGCAGCACAGCTAGTGAGGTAGCAAATCAGTTTATGGCTGCTACTGGCAAGCGGATCTCCCGAAAAACTGTCGCCAGACGTTTGCATGAAGGAGGACTATACGCCCGCCGTCCTGTTGTGTGCATCCCATTGTCCAGACGTCACCGTACCGCCCGTTTACAATGGTGCCATCAACATCGCAATTGGACTGATAACGACTGGTCTGCTGTCCTCTTCTCAGATTAGAGTAGATACAGTCTATCGTCTGATTGTCGACGACAACTGATCTGGCGTGATAGTGGTACTGCATATTGTCCAGCAAAGATACAGGAAAGGGACCAATATCCGACATGTAGTGTCATGGTATGGGCTGGCATCATGATCAATGGCCGTACGTCCCTCTATGTGCTTCCAACTGGGACTATGATTGGCCAAAGATACATTAATGATGTCCTGCTACCTCATGTTCGCATGTTCCGTGGTGCTGTCGGTGATAGATTCATTTTCATGGACGACAACGCAACATGTCATCGAACAGTCGCTGTCCAGGAGTGTCTTGAGAGCGAGGATAGTCAACGCCTCGTATGGCCAGCACGTTCTCCAGATCTGAATCCCATTGAAAATGTGTGGGATGCTTTGGGGAGGAGTCTTGCTGGTCGCCAATGCCCTCCAATAAACAAGGACGCCCTCATCCGTGCACTGACAGAGGAATGGGATAAATTACCCAAACAGCTGCTTGATAATGTTATGCAAAGCATGACACGACGTGTGGAATCTTGCATTTCCCTCCATGGTGGCAGTATCCCGTATTGACATCTTACGCCGGAACGCCTGCGGACGGTAATTGCATTTTTTTCACGTTTACGTATTCTGCACAAAATGGCCTGTTTGTCCCTTGAACACGTTCCAAAGCCTTCTGGATTTCAGAGCACAATAAAATGTCTTTCTTGTAATGGCCTGGCATTCTGACATTATTTTATTTCACTTGGCATCCAGCCACACTTACTTTTTTATGCGCTATATAGCCGTGTATGATCCATCCTTAGCAATTGTCCAGCAGTGTATTTCGGAAGATATAAACGACTTAATTCCTCTGACTCCGAATATGTTTCTGAGAGACAATGTAGGAGGTTCTACAGCTGATCTCGATTATGCTGAACAAGTGGAGTTCAATAAGCGGTGGCAATATCGACTAAAACTGAAAGAAGATCTTAAGAAAAGATTCAGAATAGAATACTTAGGACAACTTAAACATTCTAAGAAAAGTTGCCGAAATAAGGACATCATAAAAGTAGGACAGGTGGTTTTGCTAGGGAGTGATAAGAGCAAGCGAACGGAGTGCCCACTTGATAAAATAGTGGAACTGTATCCAGGGAAGGATGGACAGGTACGGGTGGTCAAGGTGAAGACGAAGACAGGAGAAATGATCCGGCCCACACAGCGTTTCTTCCCAATGGAGGCCAGCGATTAGAAGGAAAGCCTACGGAAAAGAAGTGTGATTCCATCATTTAAACAGGAGCTCCCGAAGGGAACATCGTCGAGGATTTCTTCATGAGTCGTGACAAGAAGTGGACGAGTGACAAATCGCCCCACGAAACTCAGTTTGTGATTTTGTTGAGTACAATTAGTGATACTCAAAGGTGGGGAGGATGTTGCATTTGGTGGCTTGCCAAGTAAGCTGGATGGAAACATTTCGCAATAACAGTTGTATTTGATGATCTCGCGTTTTGACACGACTGACCGCAAGAGGGAGACAGCGGAGAGAAAAGAAAAAAAAAAAAAAGGAGTTTTTTGTTTTGTTGTTGGGTTTTCGTGGGAAAGAAGGGGGATTATGGCGGTGATTTGTAAAACTTCGGTGTGTATTGTGATATGACCAAAAGTGTCTATCTTAGTGCTGTAGTAAATAAACGGGATTTTTGTGTGAACTTACAGTGCTTGATTATCTCGGAATACATAACAGTTCTTCAACGGATGTTATTAGGTGGAAGATTTTCTTTCTTTGGATAACTACTTGCAGCGGCCTGAACGAGATACGTAAGTACGGGCTTATCGTTTCAAAATCTTGTCTTTCGTAATAGTAGCACTGCCATTCACAATTTTTTTTTATAAGACCTTGTTTCATTTGCATGATAGTGGACAGTCGTGAATACCCCAAACTTGGCCCAGAGTACTTCGAAGTTGGTTCTTGACACATTCCCAAGATCACCAAGAAATTATCTCAAGATCCTCACAATCTATACAGAGAAGAAATATCTTTTTGAGAAGGGAAGAAACCAAGTTTTGCAGTTTACTGTAGAGATGTTTCTGAGCAAAATGAGTGACTGAATGTAAGACTAGGTACATTGCACATTAGAGATAAGCACGGGGCCGGGTTATGAAAAAAAGCCCGGAAATGGATCCAGGTGGGCTCTTATATCAAATCTTTAAATAAAACCCGGGCCCATATGGGACCAGGCTGAAGTTAGTTTTTCCTTTCACTTTTCTATTTAATTTCATTTTACAATGCTAAGCGAATTAACTAACACAATGGGAAATGCACAACTGAATGGTTAAGCTATACAGTCTCTCTTTTGTTCTTTGCCTAAAATTCTTAAATATTGTTTATTGCGTGCATTTCCTAACTCAAAAACGTCTGCGAGAGTTTTAAGTAACAATTATGTATTATTTTCTAGATACGATGAAAACTGATAGTATAAAGTTTTCTGGTGACTAAAATTTAAAATTCTGCCAGCTACAATTAAAAAAATGGGAATTTTCGTCATTCGGTGAAAACACTGTGAGCCGAGGTAAACGAATTAACTTGATACACTTGGGAAACAAAATTAAGGACATTTTGTTACCTGAATATGATGCACACAATAATTCTTTCTATCTCTCTCCTTTCTGGGTGTTGACATTAATGGGAAGCACTAACATTTTTATCTAATGATGAAAATATAAATAGGAGTAAAACAATATGCTATAATCAGTGCCTGAAGTGTTTAATTACTAACACTTGTGTGATGAGAAGTGCTGATGTTGGGTCTGTTCATTACCATTGAGTGTAACAAGTAAAGATTATTAATGTAAGCTGAAGAAAGATAAATAGAAAGATGTATTAATGAAGGGAATAAAAGAAGAAAAACTTCCTGATGAAAATACTTAATCTGAGTTGCTCAGTGAGCAACTGAATCAACTATACTCGGGGCAAAGCTATCCTGGCAATGAGGCCAAAGCTACAGTGACCTTTTCACTCCCAGTATTACTCCGCACTAATGGTGTGTAATTAACCTTCACTCCGAAAACTTCTCCCATAAGCCCTCAGGACTGGCTGTCTGTCACCGTGATCGGATACCGAAATCCTCTATTTTAACACCAAGTCCCCAGTAGTACCCCCCACCCCCGCGCGTTGCAGACCGGTAGACAAACAGTTTATTTCTCTCTCTCTATTTATCTTTTTTTTTTTTTTTGAAATGTTACAGAACGTGTAACTTTTCTTTTAAAATGGAATTAGCTTTGCTAAACACGGGAATAAGTCTTACATACTTACATATCACTAAGCTGCTTTCTGAGATTAGCTCCAAAAAGAAATACAAACTACCAGATATTTTTACTTACTGTTGTCGTATCAACCTTCTCCATTTACAGCGATCTTGACATACAACTCGGGCTTCACTGATATCCATTACACGCCGTACACAAGATCTTTTATACTTCATACCCATAATTTTTTTCTCATGCAGACACTCCTGAATCTGATCCACCCAGGTCTTCCTTGGCCTTCCTCGGCCTTTCCTTCATGCCACTCAGGCTAAAAAATTTTCTTAGTAAGCATCTCATCACTCATTCTTTCAACATGGCCAAACCACCGAAACACATTGGTCTCCACCTTGCTAACAACATTTTGCTTCACATCACACAACTGCAACACATCTTCATTCCTCACACAATCAGACCGTGTCTTGCCACAAACCCCCGTAAGTAACGCATTTCTCCAGCACACAAACGACTCCTATGTTTCTTCTGCAGTACCCAGGTTTCACTGTCATACATCAGAGTAGGATCAATTACACTTTCATACACAACCATGTGGGACTTACTAGAGAATCCATCATTCCTGTGAAAACCTCCCAGACAAGCTATGACTTTCAATGAAGAATTCACTCGCCTACTAATTTCACCATCCAATTTGTTCTTTCTGTCAAACATGCTTCTTAAATACACAAACTCACTCACCTGGTCAATCACAGTGCCGTTTATACTTACATTACATTACATTCAGTGCTACCAGTTCCTCTCTCAAACACCATAACTTTGGTTTTTCCTTATTTATACTCAGTTTGAATTTCATGCAAACTTCGTACATCCGAGACAATATACTCTGCAAATCACTTTTGCTTTCTGCCATCAGCATACAGCACACACGGATATCACCAAGACATAAACCACTATCATCTGTTTTGGCATCACGCATGCACGCGTCCATAAATATATTAAACAGCCATGGTGACATTACACAACCTTGTCTAACTCCTGCACCAATAGAAAACCATTTTGATAAAACACCATTCGCTTGTACACAAGTTCTACTGCCAGCATGCATGGCTTTTACACTATTAAGGCTCTACGAGACCCGCCATCTTGTATTGCTGCCTTCTCTTGTTAACCAACGGGCAAGCGTATTTCACAAATTGCTCGGGCAATTTCGCACATTTTGGAACACCGTTTGTGTAAAGAGTTCCCTGGTTTCAGAATTTCTATTGACCTTTTCCTTCAATTTTTATCTGCAGCGAAAGTCGTTTGGCGGCTTCTCAGGTGAAGTAGGTGAAGTGCCTCTTCACCTATTTTACTCAAAATAAAGTTTTATTCAGTATTTTTTTTATAATATATTCTTTTTTGCCTTTATTCAGTTCCAAAATACTCAAAATTTTGAATAGATATTAATTCACATGGCGCGCTCAATACGGAAAACAAATCCTTATACGCAAAACAGTGCAAGTGAAGAGCCGAAATGAGAATGTTTGGTAGTCTACAGTTTTCCGCCGAGTTGCCATGGTAACCGTGACGTCACCCACCCCAATCTGCTCGCTCAAGTGAAGTGTTTCAGCTTCACGCGCCTTACCCAAAGAATATAAACGCTTCGCGTGAAGAAGCTCAACTCTCGTAGAGATAATGTAAAACAGGCGACAGCAGCGCCACCATGTAATGCGGCCGCAGATGCTTTGCGAGAAAGTTAACATTCAGGCGCAAAAAGCGTAGGAGACACGGGACGGGAAGCCTATTTCACGGAAAGGAAGCTAAGCTTTGATCTGCGACTGCTTCCTTCGGTCTCATTGAGTCTACTAAAGCATTTTCTTTTTTGTTCTTTTCTGAGTATCCCTCCTGTCCCTTCTTTTGGTGAAACAAATATATACATTAGCAATTAATATTATTTTAAGGAAATTTTAGCAGTTTTATTCTCACTTTAAGCACCGTAGTAATACCAGGTTGCTTGGCATGAATTTCACATTTACAATATACCTTAAATGTCAAAAATGCTGAGGCTGGTTTTGAATTTCCATGGGATTCGTGGTACTTCGTATTAAAAATTGTTTGTTTTGCTACTGAAAATTCCATGCAAAGGAATGGGGCCGCCCCGGTGGCGCAGTGGTCTAAGGCGCTGGCCTATGATCATTCGTCCGTAAGGGGTCCGGGTTCGAATCCCGGTGAGGCATGGATGTTGTGTTTGTATTACGGCACTGGCTCTCTCCCTTCCCTGGAACCAGTGACCCTAAATTAGGGACGGGCGACTGCTTATAGCCCATTGAGTTGCTCACGGTGGTCGTTAAACCTCCAATCAAAAAAAAAAAAAAAAAAAAAAAAAAAAAAAAAGGAATGGGTTCCCACAAAACGTAAACATTAGGTACCCAGCAAAAACAGTCTTGCTGGGCCAGCACTGTCCGCCAATTTCCCAGTAGTAGCCATAATAATAAAAAAGAAAAAAAAAAAAAAAAAAAAGCAAAGACAACCGCAGTTTCCCAAAGCTACAATTTTTTTTTCTACCCTTCCGAAGTTTGTAAATTAAACGCACTGCGCTGGGGAAATTTTCTCAACAGATCTGAAAACCATTCGTCCGTATCTGAGTAGGTTCGAACCTGGGCCGTTGGCGTGATAGCTGAGCTCTCTACCGTCCGGACTAATTCCTCACGTTCGAGTGCATCCTTAAAGCTGTCTCTTTGGTATGCAATATGTAATCGAATGCTTCCCTCTTTCATTTTACAATATTACGAGGTATTTTTCATAAAAGTCAGTTTCATATAATTGATAAATTAATTTTTTCAACGTAACGATAGCTTTTTTTTTCAGCAAACGTTGTTTTAATGGTTTTCCAGGATATTTGTTTCAAACGGTTTCAAATTTGTTCTTGTTATTCATCCACTCCATTCCATGAATTGTTATTCATCGGAATGGAGTGGGTGTATTTCATGGCTGTAATATAAACGCAGATCTAGATGAGAACAACAAAACCTTTGAACAAAACGCCAACACAAACAAGCGTTTATATTCTTTGAACACAAACACGCATGCTCAGTCTAACTCAGTCTGCTCGGCATCCTGCGGCATCAGCCTGTAATGTTGGCTTCTGTGTAGTAATTATTTGCCGCATAATATAGTGGCGCTAGTTACGTCTCGATGAGCCTTACCTTCTTATCAGTTAGATATTCTTTGCCTTACCTCTGCATCTTTCAGTTTTTGAGCGTAAAGTCGTGAGAGATCACGGTGGAGCGGGTGTTAATTTTTTTTTTTTTTTTTTGCCCTGCTTACTTTTTAGTAATAAACATTCGGCGTGGAATAAAGACGGATTCTCAGATTTATTAAGCGTAACACGGTCACTTCATAAACATCGGGATTCTAGCGAACACCTGAAATGCGGATTAATGTTGAGGAATTTTGAAAAAATTCAAAACACCATTGCCAATGCAATGAGGAAGAATGCTAAGCTTTTGAAAACGCATTTTAACGAAAACGTTCATTTAAATAGACTTTTTCTTCAGACAGTGATTGATGCAGTATTAGTCTGTACTGTATTTGAGCAAACAACAACTAGCATTCCATGGCCATGACGAAAGCATGGGCTCGATAAATCGTGGAAATTTTATTGAATTACTTTCATTGTTGATATTAAGAAGTTCTTTAGAAATTGAAAATCAATACGAAAAGATAAAAAACTATTCAAAATGAATTAATTGAATGTATTTCTGAATATATAAACGATCATGACAAAAATTAAATAATTTTTGATTGTTGATTCGGAAAGTGTATTGGTTGAGGGATTTTTGGGTTTCCATGATGTGAATGAAGATAGAACGTCAGGAGTTTTATACAAAATGCTAGAAAATTTTTTGGAACAGTCTGATTACCAACACAAATAAATAGGACAATGTTACGATGGGGCAAGTATAATGTCTGGACACTTAAATGGGCTACAGAAAAAAAAGTCAAGGATAAAGCTTCTCAAGCTGTTTTTGTTCAATGCTTAGTTCATCGTTTGAATCTTGTATTACACCAGAGTTTTTCTAAAATTTCTAAGTGTCGAATACTTTTTGCAAGCCTCAGTGGAATTGCTTCGTTTGTTCACCATTATGCGAAGCGGACTTATACACTTATATCAACAACCGCAAGATGATTGATTGATTGGAGGTTTAATGACCACCGTGAGCAAGTCAATGGGCTATAAGCAGTCGCCCGTCCCTAATTTAGGGTCACTGGTTCCAGGGAAGGGAGAGAGACAGTGCCGTAAGACAAACACAACATCCATGCCTCACCGGGATTCGAACCCGGACCCTGTTCGGACGAATGATCAGAGGCCATCGCTTAGACCACTGCGCCACCGGGGCGGCAATACCGCAAGATGCAGACCAACCGTAGCAGAAACTCGA
This sequence comes from Macrothele yani, assembly GCA_039090855.1. Classification (NCBI taxonomy): domain Eukaryota; kingdom Metazoa; phylum Arthropoda; class Arachnida; order Araneae; family Macrothelidae; genus Macrothele; species Macrothele yani. The sequence goes on along the minus strand of CM076994.1, from coordinate 68,593,130 downwards.
TGGTCCTCCACTACGAAATTAGTAAATGTAGTTGTTGAAGATTGGAATAAATTGAAGGAAGTGTTCGGATTTCTGACGAATAGCGAATAATCAGACAAAAAATCAATTCATCTTGTCAAGGGGTTTTTGAATGATATTAACACTTTCGAATTTACATTTTTGGCTCCACCGATCTATTATTCGAACTTTTGAAGAAAAAATAACTAAACATAAACTACTGTGTAACTTAAATTAAAAAAACCAAAAAACTCGTGAAATTTTGAGCCATAAAAGGAACGATGAGTTATTTGAAGCACAGTTTGGAAAAGCTAGCAAAATCACAGAAATAAGCACTGGAATATGCTGCTCTTACACAGGAAACAATTTCTCAAAATTATAAACAATTGTATTTTAAAATTTTGGACCACATTCTTATGGAAATGGATATAAGATTTCAAGACTGTAAGAAACTTCAATTTGTCTGACTTGCTGACACAACCAAATTCGAATAATTTAATGCATGCTTTCCCTCTTGCGTTCTTGAAAATCTACATTTTTACGGAAACATATTTACTAAACACAGCGCCTTAAAAATGAACTGAGTTTTGTATATGCCGATGAAAAATTAAGAAATATATTGACTCAAGAACTCCTTCGAGTGTTTCACGGAGACAAAGACATTTTTACAGAAGATTATAAATTGTTTATCCTCAGTTTAACAATTCCATCTACAAGTGTGCCAGTGGAAAGAAGCTTTCTTAAAAGAATACAAACTTGCTCAAGAAACACTAGTTCCCAAGATAGACTTGCTTCTCTGGTAAATATTTCTATTCAGGAAGACATTTTATTGATGCTCATGAAAAAACAACCATCTAACCATCTTATGACGACATAATCGACAAATCTGCAGCTTTAAAAGGAAGAAAAATTGATTTAATATAAAAAATAAGTAAGTCCTCATTAAGGGATTTTCATTGTAGACAGTAGATATATTTTCATACTGCTCTTGTACCTCTTCACCTATTTTTCCAACCACGAGCCACCACTGAAGTCGTACCAAGGCGTCTTCCATAGTTTTATTAATTAATAAAAAATACTTAAGGAGTCCAAAATGAAAATCTGAAACCAGGGAATTCTTTATTTATCAAATATCTTGCGTTAGCCACAAACGGTGTTCCAAAATGTGCAAAATTGCCCGAGCAATATGTGAAATACGCTTGCCCGTTGGTTAACAAGAGAAGTCAGCAATACAAGACGGCGGGTCTCGTAGAGCCTAAGTAGATTCCCAGTAACACCATATTCATTCAATACCTTCCACAAAAGTGTCCTATTTATTCGGTCGTAAGCTTTCTCTAAATCTATGAAGGCAGCAATAACTTTCTTACCAACAGCCAGATACTTTTCAATCATCATGCGTAATGCAAAAATCTGGTTAGCGCAGCCTTTACCAGGCATAAAACCACTCTGAACATCACACTTTCTCTGATGTAAAACTCCGTTTTTTTCAATAACAACCTTAGTCTTAAGTGGCCTAATTTTGTTTTCACATATTTTTCTATTTTTTTTTTTATATATTTCATTTATTTATACTTACTGCTTGAAGATTACCAACTGTGGGATTTAATTAAAAGTATTTTTACCATGTCATCAGTTATGCGTAAAATTTCGTTCCCAAAAATTTGCATTGATTAGATTTTTTATAACAGATACCCGTTAAATGTGTAAGCATTTTTAACTACCATGCGTTGCCATAAGTACTGGACAAGAGCCGGTCTCTGTGATTAATGATATTTTAGGGTTCACTGTAAACTGCCACACATCTTTCAGCAACTTGGAAAATTGCCACATGTTTTTCATTGATGGGCCAGGCACAAATTGCTGTTCCTCCGAGGAACACTTTGAATGTGTGGCAGTTTTTCAAGTTTATGTGTGGCAGTTTTCCAAAGTGCCTAACGACGGGAAGGAACTCTTTCATTTGTCTGAATTTTCATGCCGGTTGATACGCGATTAAGGCAACTGCGCACAAAAGTACAAATGGAAAAGATAGCCGTTTCTTGATCTATATTGAGAACTGAATTGGGAATTCCATACTAATTTCGAGAAAACGTTCTATGTAAGCCAAGCAATAATTGTATTTTAATTTGAAGAAATAAATTGCCGAGGGATTTGAGGTACTTGAGGGGCGGGGACTCTACCCCCAACTTACGTAATTTTATATTCTGGACCGCTGGAGTCTGTCAGTGTATCCATGATGTTCCTCTTAGAGCTTCCACGATGTCCGTTAGCTTTGAGGAGGGCTTGCCCACAAAATGTAAAAATGGACGTAGAGCTGTAAACATTTGTACCATGCTACAAATTTTCAGAAGGGTTCGGTGAATTCACCCCACCCCCGCCCTCCTTCCTTTCTAAGAGCGGAGACAAGGTGTTCAATGTAAGTTATTTTCTCGCAGTTTCCATTCTTCGTGTTCTGTGGAGTGATAGATTCTACTTGTGGGTAGGCTCTTACCCCATAAATTTGGCGGTCTGTAAAAGAGATCCGAGGTGTTTGGGTTGGGAGGCTCTACCCCCAACTTCTGTAATTTTATATTCTGGACGGCTAGAGTCGGTCAGTGTATGGGAAGCCCGCCCGGAGCTCGCGGACGCTTCAAGGGGAACATACTGGATACACTGACAAACTCTAGCGGTCCAGAATATAAAATTACGGAAGTCGGGGAGGGGTAGAGTCCCCCCAACCAAAGCACATTGGATCCCTCGGCCAATTCTTGCTTGGCTTACATAGAACGTTTTCTCGAAATCTGTTTGGAGTTCCCAATTCAGTTCTCAATATAGGCCAAGAAATGGCAATCTTTATAGCACCCGCTCACCCTTGAACTTTTGTGGCCTAAACTTGTATGAACCAGCATGAAAATTCCGACAAACAAAAAAGAGCTCCTTCTCGTCGTTAGGCACCTTGGAATACTGCCACGCATTCAATGCGTTCCTTTGAGGAACAGAAATGTGTGCCCGGCCCCTTAATGAAAAACACATGGCAATTTTCCGAGTGGCAGTGTTCCTGTGTGGCAATTTACCGGCAACCATATTTTAGCTATTGTTTAGGTTTAAATCATTTTTGTGAATAAATAAAATCCACTGTACGAATATTATTTAAGTACATATAAAGTATAGTCTGAGTAATTTTTTTAAACTATTCGTTGTATTGCTGGTAATTAAAGTTTGAAAAATCAGCAAAATATTAAAAAGACTTACATTTTCATGTACATGTTTCCTCTTCTTGATATTGATTTCTTAAAGCATAATTCACTCACGCTAACCGTACTCACATCTTCCCCGCCGGTTCCTCGGAAGAAGGCAAAGGTTCAATCCCATCGACGTAATTATCTGAAGAAACTGTAGTGTTGGATTCTCCAACAGTAAATTCAAGGTGTTCAACACGGCTGTCTACCATCTTGTCTAAAGTCCACATCTTATCCTCCTCTTTGATTACGTGATTGACATAATTACTCCAATTTAAAGCCGTCACTCGATTAAAGCCTTCATAAGTCAGTTTTTCAACTTCTGCAGCTTTGAATGTGCGATTTTTAGTTGCCACAAATCCCTTGACCTGACTCCATACATGCTCGATTGGATTCAACTCACAGTAATATGGAGGCAAGCGAAGAATTTTATGTCCATGTATTTGAGCAATGCTGTCGATGCGACATTCTTCGTAACGACTACGGACATTCGAAACAACCTTCATGAGCTCAGCTTTTAACATGTCCGAATCCCACGGAATCTGTTTTGCAGTCAACCACTCCTGGATGTCGGATTTCTTGGTTGATTTTGTCGGTATACTTTAAACGTGGACGCTGTGATAAAGGGCATTATCCAAAACAATAATGCTGTTTGGTTCGATATTTGGTAATAATTTGTTGATGAACCAGTTTTCATAATGTTGGCCATTTATTTCGCCGTGGTAGTCTCCTGTGGTTTTTTTAGCAAGAAAAATTTCACATGCATTGCCCACAAATCCTTTTTCATTACCAGCATGAATAATTATTAGCCTCTGGCCAAAATTTACCCATGTTTCATCGGTGTAATATATGGACCTACCCTGAGAACGATGATACCGAATTTCTCTTATATATCTCCAACGCCATTCCTGGATATAGTCACGCTCGATCAACATTGATATCCGTTCCCCCTTGCTGTACTTGAATCCCAACTCTTTCATAATGTTCCTCACTGTTCTAACACAAACTGTAGGCAGCTCATCATCTTCATTAACAGCCGACATAACGTTGATTGCTGTTGGAATTTTATTCCGGAAGAAGAAACTGTGTACTTTCTGACGAACTGCGGTTAAAGCAAATTCGTCGTACCGTTCCAGCCGTGTTTGGGTTTTAGCCCTAAACGGACGTTTTTTCCCGGGAGTAAAAAACGCACCGTTGCGTCTAAATTCAACCTTCATTCTCACAATGGTGCGACTTGAAACACCAGTGAGTTCTGCCGTAAGAACTGTTATTTCATTTTCCGATTTATTCGGCGAATGTTTTCCCATCAGTTTAGTGAAAACATTCATAACGATCACTTTAGCAGAGCTTAGTAATGGTTTCCCAGCATTATGCTGCTGAAATACACTCGAGTGACCGGTAGATGCCATTGGAAAAAACCGAAAAGACAGAAGAGTGTTTTAAAATAACAATCAAGGAGGAGAAACCAGGGGAAGAAACGCGAAGTGCCCTCGGAAACACTTTTCTCGCCCTCATCCTTCCGCTAATAAACCTAACCCCCCACAGCAATAAAAATCCCCTGGATTGATCGCTTAACTCTGACTCAAACAATAATGCTGTGACAGAGAACCATCAGTGACGTCACCAAAACACGAATATCTGTATTTTTTAGAAATACCACTGAAACTGAGATCTGAATTTTTTAAATGCACACACACACAACGTATTCTTTTTTTTTTTTTTTTTTTTTGATTGGAGGTTTAACGACCACCGTGAGCGACTCAATGTGCTATAAGCAGTCTCCCGTCCCTAATTTAGGGTCACTGGTTCCAGGGAAGGGAGACATCCGTGCCTCACCGGGATTCGAACCCGGACCCCGTTCGGACGAATGATCAGAGGCCATCGCTTAGACAACTGCGCCACCGGGCAGCACACAACGTATTCATCTGCGTCCTTTTTAAGTGCCAGTTGAAGCTGGAGTACGAGTTTTTAGGCCAGAACTATTTTATTTATTTATTTTTTTTTTGATTGGAGGTTTAACGACCACCGAGAGCAACTCAATGGGCTAAAAGCAGTCGCCCGTCCCTAATTTAGGGTCACTGGCTCCAGGGAAGGGAAAGAGCCAGTGCCATAAGACAAACACAACATCCACGCCTTACCGGGATTCGAACCCGGACCCCCTTTCGGACGAATGATCAGAAGCCATCGCTTATACCACTGCTCCACCGGGGCGGCGAACTATTTTATGCAGTGAAAGTATACACTCTGTAGCCTTCCTTCCAATGACAGGTTAAGTTTGCCCCTAGTATAGTTGCATGCAAGACTGACACGGGAAAGCAATGAGCCTGTTTTTTTTTTTTTTATTGGAGGTTTAACGACCACCGTGAGCAACTCAATGGGCTATAAGCAGTCGCCCGTACCTAATTTAGGGTCACTGGTTCCAGGGAAGGGAGAGAGCCAGTGCCGTAAGAGAAACACAACATCCATGCCTGACCGGGATTCGAACTTTTTTTTTTTTTTTTTATTGGAGGTTTAACGACCACCGTGAGCAACTCAATGGGCTATAAGCAGTCGCCCGTCCCTAATTTAGGGTCACTGGTTCTAGGGAAGGGAGAGAGCCAGTGCCGTAAGACAAGCACAACATCCATGCCTGACCGGGATTCGAACCCGGACCCCTTACGGACGAATGATCAGAGGCCAGCGCCTTAGACCACTGCGCCACCGGGGCGGCATTCGAACCCTTACGGACGAATGATCATAGGCCAGCGCCTTAGACCACTGCGCCACCGGGGCGGCGAGCCTGTTTTAAAAAACTATGTTATCACTGGTTTATGATATTATAATGGTGGGTGGCACTAAAAGTGATGATACTCCATGGATCAGTGAGATTAAAGCCTATCCGGGAAGGTTCCAAATAAGTTACCGGGGATGAACATCATTCCGAAAAGTGTAAATCATTAAAACTAAGGTTTGCCGAATTATGTTGAAGTGTAGGAATGTCAAAGTGAATAGGACGAAACTGGCTTTTTAAAAGACACAAAATGACGAGCGGTGGTCTGGGAGCCTACTGAGTTGATTGAAAGGCTAAAGATGGCGTTAATACTTCTGCAAGTTATCAGAACATGAAAGCAGAGAGATGAAGCCCAGACATAGAAACACTGCAGTTATGTGAAATGTCTTCAAAATGGTAGGTTCCATGGAGTAGACGGCACAACAGTCGAGATGTTGAAACGCGGTTATTATTATTGATAGGTTGGCTGAAATTTGTTAGTTGCACCAAGGCTGAACTGGATCCTATCAGTCTGTAACATTACCGTTGAAGACAACAGACTTTTTGGTGATTGGCCAGTGGGCGTTAAGGACCATTTCAGCCGTTAGATGGCACTGCGTCCCAAGGTATAAACATATCAGTTTTTGCGTTGTTTGAATTGCGGGATTGTGTATGTTCGTCGTTTTTTCTTCCTTCTTTAAAAAAAACCCCTTGTTTTAAAACCGAACTGTTGTTTTCACAACAAAATCCAACCCATTTTCAAAATGGTTTACTGCTGTGTGCCGATGTGTACATCTTCTAAGAAGAAAAACGTGGGATTTTCATTCAGTGAATTTCCGTCAAATCAGAACCTAAAGCAACTGTTGCTGAAAGCAATATCTTGTCAGGATTTTGCTCCAAATGACAAGTCATCTTCAACTGTTGTTTGTGCTAAGCATTTTCATTCTGATAATTACGTACCTAATTCAATTTTAGAAAAAAACCTCAGCTATATAAACTCATATTAAGTAAAATAGTAGGTAAATGTGTAGATTTGCGTTTTAAATTATTTCGCCGGAAAAATATTAGTACTTCGGAAAAGTGCGACCTACAGGTTCTAGATTGTGAAAATTAATGGCAAATGGTGCAGAAATTTTCTGTTTCAATGTCTTTTAAAGATTTTTATCGTAACATTTACCTGTACGTTCGATACGTTAGGCCTACGGCAGCGTGTCTTCACAGCATCGAACTTGCAGGTAAATGTTACGATAAAAATCTTTAAAAGACATTTAAAATACGAAATTTCTGCACCTTTGCCATTAATTTCCATACTCTAAAATCTGTACGTCGCACTTTTTTCAGGTACTAACATTTTTCCGACGAAATAATTTGACGCTAATCTACACATTTACCAAAATCTCGGCCCTAGATCGTTGAAGTATAAAAGGAGGAATGAGATTTACACATGGATTACACCAGTTCCTCCAGAAAAATTCTCTTGCCCAAGTACTACGAATTCAGAATACAAATATCCATCTGTTAATGCGAAAGTGAATATAAATAAAATCTCAAATGTAAATAATGATACGGAATCAGTTTGTTAATGCGAACAACGTCAATGGATGGCGCTGCGTCCCGACTAATCTTTTCTGTCCTTGCTGTTTTTGCTTAATGTTACAGCCTGATAGGATCGAGTTCAGCCTTGGTTGTACTGGGAGTTAAGGTTTATTCCTGACAATTAGAAGGATACTGGTATTGTTTCTTTCCACGGCAAAAAGTGACCAACAAAAGTATTGGGTTGTCGGAAAAGTCATAACGTATTTTGGCAGCCGATGGCGGTTGAGCGGTTTTGGAAGTACTAAAGGCATGTGCAGCTCAGTTATCGCTACGGCATTCGACAGGTGCCAGTTCTACTGTTCTAGCTGCAGTCTAAAAGGAATAGTGAGCGATTTGGTTGATTTGCGGAGATTTGACATCAAGTTGAAAATGGAAGACAAAACTGTGCATTTTCGCCATATTTTACTGTTTTACTTCCGTAAAGGGAAGAACGCGCGTCAAGCTTGTGAAAAGTTGCGTAAAGTGTACGGTGATAATGCTCTACAAAAACGTCAGTGCCAGCAGTGGTTCGCAAAATTCCGTGCTGGTGATTTTGACCTCAAAGATTCTCCTCGGTCGGGGTGGCCAACCGAGGTTGATGACAACCAAATCAAGGCATTGATCGAGTCAAACCCACGTTACACGACACGAGAGATTGCATACATATTGCACATCCATCATTCAGGTGTTCACGACCACCTGAAGAAGCTGGGATACGTAAGCAAGCTCGATGTGTGGGTTCCTCATGAACTCAAAGAAGCTCAATTGACGGCGCGTATAAACATCTGCATGCTCATTAAACGTGAGGGAAACGATCCTTTTTTGAAGCGACTGATAACTGGTGACAAAAAGTGGATTGTGTACAACAATGTGCTGCTTTGCCTCAAATGACATCCAAAACAGACATTCATCAGCGAAAGGTTCTGGTCTCAGTGTGGTGGGATTTTAAAGGTGTCGTGTTTTTCGAAACCAAACAATCAATTCGAATGTGTACTGTCAGCAATTGGACAGTTTGAACGAATTCATCACCCAGAAACGTCCTGAGCTCGTTCATCGTAAAAGTGTTGTGCTCCATCACGACAACGCGAGACCACACACAAGTTTGATCACCCGCCAAAAATTATCGGAGGGTGGGATGTTTTGCCACACCCAACCCAGCATACTCGCCTGACCTTGCGACGTCAGACTTCCACTTGTTTCGCTCTCTTCAACAGTCCTTGCGTGGTATAACGTTCAATTCAGATGAGGCTGTAAATCAGCCCCTTGTATAGTATTTCACCACGAAAGACAGGCCTTTCTATGAACGAGGCATTCTGCAGCTCACTGAAAGATGGCAAAAGCTTATTGAACAAAACGGGCATTATATCATTGATTGATCTTAGTTCTTTCTATCAATAAATGACCTTTGCAAAACATGACTAAAATACGTCATGACTTTTCCGACAACCCAATAAGAACTGTTGTGGCACTGGCTTGTTGAGCATGCTAGAGGAAATGTTTGACACGGTCATCATTGATAAGGTGTAGGGTATACATAGAATGGTTTTACCTGAGAAAGAGTTGTAGCACTAACCAAATTTTTGTCTTCCATATAATGATTAAACAGTACTTGTCTGTTGGTAAAAGTTTTTGCTACATTTGTAGATTTGGGAAAGGCTTATTTACACGGTCGAGTCACATTTTTGTGACCACCTGCTAATATCCAGAGTAACAGCTGTGTGCAGAGCGGACAGCAGCTAGATGGGCTGGGAGTGACTCAATAAGGTGCTGGAAGGTGTTCACAGGATGTCAAGCCTTGCAGACTGCAGTGCATCTGACAGGTGCTGGAGGGTGCGTAGTGGAGGATCCATACAGCGAACACGATCCCACAGATGCTCAATTGGGTTTAAGTCTGTGGAATTCTTACATGAGACTGTCCAAGAAAAAAACAACTGAACTTTTTAACGGGCGAAAAAAATCAGAATATGCGATAAGAAAGTGTGAATTGAAGCAGCATGGGCAAGATGGAATTGTTCACTGTATTCACAATATAAAATTACTGAATTCAAAACAAGATAAAATGATTTTAAAAGACACTGCTCCATACACATCTCTCTCTTTTGCACTTGTTAGAACATCATCTCAATTTTTCTTTTGTGTTGCTTTCTTCTCAGCAAGATCCATGGCCATATTTGTCTTTTGTTGATTCTGCAGCTGCACAGCAATCTTTGCTTAGTTTTTCTTTCTGTTGATATAATTCCCTTCCTATTTCTTCACCACTTTTCTTTCCTCCTCCCCTTTTATTCCCTCAGATGAAAATAATTTATCCATCATGCTGAAAGAACTTTTAGCCTGAGGGCCATGAACGCATGATATCAAAGCTTTCACTACTTTAGATAAATGGTGCGACTTTCAGAATATGATTACTTTTGAACACCATGCATCAATTCTGACAAATTTTCAAACTCTGTCACTTCCGTTTTTAGAAAATTTCCCTTCCCTTATCAAACTTAAGTGCAGACATTGATGGAGGAAAATAACACTTAACAACACAGGATAGTGAGAACATCGCGGGAAGAGAAAAAAATATGTGATTTCAGGAGAAATCTTCGCTCCGACTGAGTTTCGTTTTCGGAAACTTCCTCTATTTTTAGGTTGAAATGCAGTATTTGTGAAATAAAAGGCTATTTAAAAATAATTCTGGGCAGAAGGAACATCGCAAGAAAAAAAAAAGATTACGGGAGAAATCTTCGCTGCATCTAACTTCTGTTTTCGAAAGTTTCGTAACATGGATCCCGTCGTCAAACGAAACCCTTTCCCCCACCATTACTCCCCAAAATTTCTGTTCAGTTGTGTATTGATCTCGAGAATGCCTAAAATGATAACGGAAATGGCAGAATTCTTCGAATTTACGGACGAATCTTTGCCTGAAGACTACTGGGAAATCTCCGCGCCGTCCTAACTTCCGTTTTTCGAAATCATTGCCCACAGTTTCATGCTGAAATACAAACATTTATGCAATAAAATGACATTTAATAACAATATTGGGAACAGGCAAGTTTTTAAAAATGAAAAACTATCCCCAGACGGAAAACGACCCCCTCTAACCCCCTCATTTCTCTTAGTTCTGCATCGATATCGAGAATGACCCAAATGATGACAAAAAAAAAAAAAAAAAAAAAAAAAAACGGAATTCCGCGAATCTGCGGAAGAATCTCATGTATGAAAATTACGGGGCCAGGGAAGTACTTTGAAGTCTTCATTGTGCTCTTCGAAACACTCTCAGACATTTCAAGTTGTGCGACACGTTGCATTGATGTGCTGGAAGATTCCATCTGCCCCAGGGAAGACAATCAGCATGTATGGGTGTACGTGGTCTGCAAGGATGCATTCATAATGAATTCGGTCCATAGTGCCTTCCACAGGTATGAGTGGACCCAGGGAATGCCACGAAAACATTCCCCAGACCATAACGATGCCCCTACCAACTTGTGCTCTTCCAGCAATGATTGAAGTTTGTTCCGGGATGTTTCTTGCCTTATACACCAACGTCTATCCGTTCGATGAAGCAGAAAACGCGACTCATCAAAAAAGGCAATCCTTTGCCAATCAGCGGAGGTCCAATTTCGATACTGCAGTGCAAACAAATGTAAGCCTTTTCTGCTGATGCACCTTTGTTAGCATAGGTGCAGTGACCGTCTATCTGCATCGGAGCCCCATACGCAATAGGGTATGCTGAACTGTCATTTTAGACACACTTCCGGTAGCCCCCGGTTCAATCAGCCAGCGAGTTGCTCCACTCTAGCATGTCAATCGGCACCTCATGCACCTTCGCAGCCGACGTTCAACTCTCACATCAATGGTACGCAGTGCTCCGTGGCTTCCACATCGCTTATTCACAATGGTGCCATTTCTCTAATCAAGATACTTTAACCACAGCAGCACGCGAATAGTTCACAAACTGCGCTGTTTCAGAAATACTGCCACCCTTAGCCCGAAAGCCAATATTAATCCCTTTTTGCAAATCTGATAAATTGCTCCTTTTTTCTATGACAGCAATGAGTAATATGTTTTCAGAATACCTACAGCACACCTTATATACCCTCCAAGCCAGCTCGTGACACGTGCCTTTTTTCATTGGCTACGCGCTGTTGACGCCAAAAGTAGGAGGTGGTCACAATAATGTGACTGGACTGTGTATTAGTGTAGTAGTCAAAGAGTTTCTGTGGTGAGTCTTGAAAAAATGTGGTAATAACGGAGGATTTATTCAGGTCTATGAAAAATTGGAAAGGGAGCGAGACAAGGTGACACCATATCTCCGAAACTCTTTAATGCCACATTGCAAAATGTCTTTCAATCATTGAACTGGGAAAACAAAGGGATAAAGATTAATGAAGATTATGTATTCAAAAAGTAGGAACTGTACACCAAATTAAACTCAAAATAGTATAACTATATACTAAAAATCCGAAAATTTATTGGCGTAGAATAAATAATCAAAATTTCCAATGTAACTTACCTTCATTTAGCTGATGACGTAGTCATTTTTGCAACTACCTCGTCAGAGCTGCAGAGTATGATCCAGAAACTTATTGACAAGAGTAAAGAAGTGGGATTAAAAATGAACTTTCAGAAGACAAAAGTGATGTACAATGCTTTCACAAGAAATGAAGATTTTGCGATTGATTGGGAAAACTGGAGATAACCGATACCTACATTTTTTTTTTTTTTGAGAGCTTTTGGAAGAAGCGATATAATTTTCAAGAGCAATATGCCATTATGTGTTAAAAGAAAAGTGTTTGATCAATGCATCCTTCCAGTACTTATGTATGATGCAGGGATGTGGACCTTAACTTAAAAAGATATACAAATACTGCAGACAACTCAAAGAATCGTGGAAAGGTGCATGCTTGGTGTAACCAGGAGAGATAAGAAGAGAAACTTGTGGATCAGAAAAATGACAAGAGTGGAAGACATCATGATCAGAGTAAAATCCCTGAAATGGCAATGAGCTGGACATATTGCCAGAAGGACAGACCATCGATGGACAACCAAAATTTTAGACTGGATTCCAAGGGACAGGAAAAGACCCTAAAGAAGACCACATGGGAGATGGGTACATGAAATTCTAAAGTATGAAGGAGTAACATGGAGGAGATTGGCACAAGACAGACCGTTGTGGAAGAAACTTGGGGAGACCAGTGGATTGATAATGGTTCACAATGATGATGAAAAGTATGCACACTGGAAGTACGGCATGTGTGAATCAAATTTTATTTAATTAGTTTTACATTGCTGCCAGAATCTGACAATGTGTAATGTCTTTATGGCTGTACAATGCATGCAAGTGTTATGCCAAAATACACAGTGCTGGTTTATGTCTTGGAAATTTTCCCGTGTGCAGCTTAATAATGTATGCTGAAAGCCCAGTCTAATTGTATGCACAAAATTTACTCTCAGTATAAATAAGGAGAGAAAAAATACAAAACAAAACAGTTATGGTTTTTGAATAAAGATCTTTTTAATATTCCCACAGCAGAAAGCTTCTGATCAGTCTGTGACAGATATGAGGTGCCACTAAAGAATCTGCAAGACTGTCAAGACAACAATTGGGTGCATAAAACAATAAAAATTTGCAGTTAGAAATAGAAAAAGAGAAAAAAAATCACCTCATATATATATATTTACAAAGGCCTATCCCAGGAACTACAGCAATTGCAATGATAGCTAGAAACAAGAACACACCTTTGAACCTAGAATTTCTTTGTTGGATTTTGATACAACTTTTGATACTCCCTGAATTTGTTCCTTACATATTAAAAAAAAAAAAAAAAAAAAAAAAAAAAAAATTAACCCATTCGAAAAATAATTTGTGGTTTTACAGTACCATCAGATTTTAACAATTATTCTTTTTATCACAGTGAATATTACACAGGGCAGTCAAAAAGTCAGTTGCCCTCGCATGTAGAAAAAAAAAAAAAATGAACGTTTTAGGAAATGTTTATACTGACATTGGAAATACAATAGAAGAGCCATTTTTTGATGCAATCGCCTAGATTATTTAACCATTTATCGCAGCGTGGCACAAGTTTGTCTATCCCTTCTTGAAGAAACTGTTGTCCAACTTGCGATAACCATTCTCGCATTGCATTTTTGACGTCTTCATCAGAGTGATATCGGCACTTCACAAAGTCATTTTTCATGGGGCCGAACACGTGGAAATCACAAGGCGAAAGGTCTGAACTGTAGGGAGGGTGTTCCTACACCTCCCATTTGAATTTGTCAAGGATGGCCTTCATGATGCATGCCAAATGGGGTGTCACGTTGTCATGCAGAAGGACAATGCCTCTTGACAGTTTTCCTGGCCGTTGTTCTATAATCGCCTTTCGCAGCATCTCAAGGGTTTCACAATGTGATGCCGCATTAATTGTGGAGCCATTTGGCATGAATTCATAATGCACAACAAATGTTGACTGTCGTAGAAAAGAGTGAACGTAACCTTTCTGGCGGAAGGAAAAATTCGGTACTTTTTCGGAGGCGGAGAATGTGAATGATTGCACTCACATGAAGTCTGCTTCTTTTGTGGTGAGAAGTGATTGATGTACCCTATTCTCATCTCCAGACATGATGCGGTCCAAAAATTAATTTTCCTCTCTGTAATAATGATCCAAAAAAGCGAGAGCTGCTCGAAAACGTTGTGCCTTGTGTTGTTCTGTGGGTAAAGAGACACCCCATTGAGCACAAACTTTTCAAAACTCAAGATGCTTGGTGATGATGTGGTGCACACTTCCATGCGAAATATTAAATTCACTTGCGGTCTCGTCCACTGTGATTTGCCAGATTACATGAATCAGTTTGTTAATAAGGTCCACGTTTTCATTTGTTGTTGAAGTTGACGGCCTTCTCACCCGGTAATCATCTTCAATATCCATGTGTCCTTTCTCGAACAATGAACACCATTTTGCGATTGCCTGATGCGAAAATGATTTATCACCGTACACTTGAATATCAGTGGAATTCAACTTTTGGGCCACAAAAACGGATCACTGTGTAGACTCCAAATTTGGATGCTACTTCCTACGGACACATCTTTCATGAGTGATGACAGACAAACTGTTCCCACCATGTCGACAAAGTTAACATGTCGCCTTCGAGAAGAAAGTACAAGTGGTGCCACCACATCACATCTAAATATCTTTTATACAAAAAAAAAAAAAAAAAAAAACGGGCACATGCAACTATCTTTTTGACTGCTCCTCGTATATCAATCCACAGGGGGGGGGGTCAGGGTCAGTTGATTTCAGCTACACTTAACAATGACAGACAACAGCATGAGTTTCTTGGTACACTTTTGAAAGCTCCAAGTGCAAAGATCTTTCAGCTTACTGTCAAGCCGAAATACTAACATTTATGGAATAAAATAATGTTTAACAATAATACACGACAGAAAAAAACACGAGAAAAAAATTTAGGATTTCAGGAAAAATTAACGTTCTATCCAACCTTCGCTGTCGGAAATTTTTGCCCCCATTTTCAAGATGAAACACAAAGCTTTATAAAACAGAATAAAATTTAACAATAACACATGTCTGAGGGAACATCGATATATACAAAAATCATCACAAGTCTGAAAGCTGGAATAACTGATTCGGAAAAACCAAAGAAAACTAATAACCAACCGGGAGAAAAAAAGAGGATTATAGAATTATGGCAAGCTGCTATCTATGGCTTTATCAAGGGCTAGGCACAGATAACACCTCTCATACCTCTATAAAGACCAACAAGTATGGATTTCTGCACCATCCAGTTTGCTACAAAAACAATTAAATAAAAAATAAAATAAACCCACCCAAAAAAAATAAAAAACACCCCCACAGATAATCTTCACTTATTGAGACCCCCAAGCAAGACAAAATTAAAAAACTACAAGGAAAAAAAGTTTTTTGGAGGGAAAAAAAAAAAAAAAAAAAAAAAAAAGGCTCCCAAATAAAAATGAAAACCATCCCTTTAGAAAACTGAATGGTTGGTGCCCGACCTCACACAGCTGATAGAATCCAATATACTTAGTCCAAGAAGTATAACCTAGGAAAAACACTGTTACTACCATACATTACATAAACGTAACTATTTACAAGCATATTCTTAAAAAACCTAAAGGTGGAAAATAGCTTGAATTTAGTTACCCTATTTACAAGAAACTGCCTAAAGAAAGTTCAAGAATGGAAAATAAGAGCCATTCAAAGCTGCACTTGCACAAATTCAAACTAACACAAGGCATGAACAATGGGGCACACTCAACAACTGTCTGCTAATCTTGAAGAAGAGGAAAACCTGTAGAAAAACTCCAAATAACTATAGGAGAAAAGGAAAACTTCAAACCTAAAAAATATTTTTATATAAAAAATAAAATAATAAGCAAAAATAGGAAGAAACTTACCAAAAGGAGATGATGCTAACATGACATGCCAATACGGTTTCAAATCCCAACGTGACTCCAAGCAGTGACGCCAACAGCGCCATCTGGCAGTCAAGAATGCAACCAAATTTCCTAAACATACTGTGGTTATGGTTAAGATAGGAAAAATTCCAAATAGTTTTAAAGTTGCTATCAACTAGTCGTAATACCATAAAATACCTGTTGGGAACAGTTTAGACTGTTCCCAACTGGCTTTAAAAGTATTTAAATACCCCATGAAAACTTAAAACTTTTCCAACCTTTTAATTATACTATTTTTCTTAGTTTTTAACATACACTTTTTTTTGTACATTTTTTTATTTTTTAAAACTTGTGTCAAGATAACTGTTAAATGGATCCATTTGCTACATCAACAGTAAATAGAATTTATCTTCATCAGTAACTTAAGATTGAACAGATGATTTTGCTTTGGGGAGTTAAGCTTTGAATATTGGATAACAGCTTAGTGATGTGTACGTATGTAAAAAGTTACATAAAATTAATGGGATCAGAAAGCATTATTTTTTTATTTTTTGACTGATAACCTCTGCATTTTTTAAAACCTAAGTTTAAAAGAAATTATATAGGAGGTTGCCAGATCCATATATGCTCACAATGGAATCATGACAATATTTTCTCATGTATGAGCAGGAGATCCATGATATAATTGTAGCAAGATAACTCCATCCTGTAGTATTTTTTAGCAATGGCCACTACTCTGGCTAAATGGCCAGTTAACCCACTTTCTTGATCTACTCTTAGCCTTGATCATTGCTGCTCAATGCAATTCTTCCAGTTATAAGTGGAAATTGATCATGCAGTGTTAACTTAATTTTCCATGACTCAGTTATGAGACTGAAGTCACCTCTCACAGTTAGAACAACTTTGAACTGGGGCATAGTAACTTTGCTTTAATTAATAATCTGCAACTTTCAGGCTGGATTGTCAGTCAACTTCATCAAATGGTATAATCTGTTAGTAAGTGGATAATGAAACATATCCCTGGATCATGTTTCCCCATCCAGTTGTTCAGACTATTAAAACTTTCATTGTTTCCGAACATCACTACTTCATTGGCTATTGGAAAACTGCATCTCCATGGATCATACATTACGTTGTGGAGGTTCACGTGAAGAGTGGATACCACTTATTATTTGTGATGCCACCTTTTTACAACCAATTGTAGCATTGCATAGCCTTTAACATAAAGCTTGGTTTTAATTCAGTCCAGTTCTGGCATGATAAAAACATTATGGTGTCAATTTTCAACCATCAATGTTTGCTTCTTTAGTTTTGAGTGCTTAAAGGTAAAAATGTTTGGGTTCTTTGCTATCTGCTGGATTTATGTAAGATGTCCTGTGGCAAATTTAGAAGTACACCAACCAATAAGGACATATATAGCCTAGAACATTAGCAATATTTACTTCCATGGATATAAAAGACAAAGCACTATTGTAAGACTATGGTCTGCACATAGTTATTGAAGTTTTGTGCTACTGGACTGGTCACTGGGTTTTTCAGCTAAGGGTGAAAACATGTGAAAAGCATCCAGATGAACCTTTTATCCTGTGGGTTTCTGCCTTTGCAATCACAGATCCGACAAATTAAAGACATTCCACCACATGCGAGTTTCTGGATCAGCATCTTAACTAGATAGCTAGTGGCAAAATTCTGTCATTGTCCTCCTGAATTTGCAGAGCATATGCTGCTGCAGTGTTCACCTGACTTTTGTCTCCTTATTCAAGAGCCTCATTCTCACAATTCTACCATTGTCTCACGGCCTTATTTATCTGTTAATGTTTGGTTCTTTCTTGGTTATCATTCATTCATTCTCAAAGCATTTGGAAACCACCACCACTTCTCCCCAGTTTATTGCCCTGGTTTTAAGCTTCACTGGCATATTTTTTCATGGAATCCCAGATTCTGTCAACTGGCAAAGATGTCACTGATTGCTGGGTTTTTGCATAAATTCTCAGCATTTGTTTATTTCACATACTTTTCAAGCCTTCATTTTTGCTTGAGATTTCTCCATAATCAGCTAAAATATACTTTACTGAACAAGAAAACAAAGGGAAAACATTAATAAACCTTTCTTGAGTTCAAAACTGAAATTTAAAATTCTCAGATATACACTACTATTTGTGAAAATTGCAACACCAAGAAAGTATTACACTGAACAGATGAAATTTACGTCACAGATTCCTCATGTTACAGGAGATAACTGATTACATTTGCATCTACACAAAGTTAAATAGTTTTTGAATCATAAACATTACATCTATTTAAATGCCAGTAAAGGAAAATAAAATGGGACTATGGTTTCAGCCACTAGGGCTCTCGTCAGCCATCAAATCACCTACATTATTCCGTTGTCATGTGCTGCCATCTTTTGGCTAGATTCTGTTGAACTTCTGGAAAATTTTAATTCGTCATTTTTATTTTGGGAAACCATTATAAAATTATCCCATATGTCGTTAATTTTGATGGATGGGAATTGTTGCAAGCTTGACAATTGATTGAAATTTTGATAGATTCACGGATAAGAGTTAGTTTCCACCCTGTGTAACGTGAAACGACTGTTGCTTCTTTCTAAATGGATGTAAACCCTTTATCAATAACTATTTTAACTAGATCTGTAGTTTTTTTTGTGAATATTTAACATTTTGTTTATGTTCTTTAATTTGAGTTGATAAAGGTCCTTTTGCTCATTCCTATGTATTTTTCTTAGTGCAACCACCTGGTGAGTAAAAAGGTATAAAATAAACTATTTTTGTTCTCAGGTTTTGATGTGTTTGAGAAACAATAAAGACACATTGCAGCCTGAGGGTCAAAGGGATGTGCAGCGATGGGCTCCTAGCAACCAGTCCTCTGTTAAGCAGATGACATCGAACAGTGCTGGACGGCAAAGCCTGACCTGTGACAGTGCTCCACTGCTGTGCTGCCTCCGAGTCATGAGGAAGAGGTGTCTATCGTCCTGTGCAGTCGTGCGATTTTGCGGTCAATTTCCCAGATTTCTGTGTGCCGAGCCTCATCTGCCCACTGACGCCACATCCACATCACTGTACTGGTGTTTCGTCCCATACAAAAGGCAATTTCGTGGTAGGAAAATTCAGCTTCTCTCGTCCCAACAGTTCTTCCTTGCTGAAACTCCGTCAGGTGTTCCTAATGCAAACTTCTTTGGCGACGGGGCATAATGAGGCACAAGAAACACCCTTACGACTCAGTGTCGTCTCTTAACTGATTGCTACATCTGCTTTGAGCCAGCTCTTTACACCCACAACTGGGCAATTCAGAGCTTACTGCTCCAAAACCATCTGCACATTTTTACTAACATTTTCATCACTTGCATGTCCCAACGTGTTGTACATATCCTGTAAGTTTCAAGCTAATACCAGCAGTCCTTCATGGTGTTGCAATTTTCACAGACAGTAATGTACATATATTGCTATATTCTTTCACTCAGGCTCCATATAATACATTATTGAAGGTTTCAAACATTGTTATCTTCATTACATTAGATTGTGAAGTTTAACAGGATATCAGCATTCCTTCAAGTGTACAAATTTGGCATATCACATACACAGTATACACTTCAGATGGGAATTCAATCAATCAGGCAAAACAGAGCTTGACTATACATCCATAAATGTCTGTTACTTTGGAATACAAATGATTTACTGCTAAGGTACAACTACAAAAAGACAATTGAAACAGTAGTTTTATTATAAGAGCACTTTTTGCATTGTATTTTACATCATTTGGTAAGAATAAAACAAATTTTCTATACTAATGATACATTATTATAAGAAAGAAAGAAATCTTTTTAGGTGGAACATTATTAACACTGCCATGTATATTTAGTTGGTGTTGGTTATAAGTTGCAAAGTTTTAAAAGGCTGTCACCTGTAAGTTTAAATTATATATGTTGTATCTATAAAATGCTAAAATAATTTAAATTTTCATAAACATAATTATGCTAGCAATATACCACTCTTAATTATTGCTCCTCTTTTAATATCAACATTTGTGTAATGAAGTAATCACTACATTTACAATTAAAAAAAAGCTGTACAAGTGTACATGTTTTATAATAATCGATAAATCTTATTACCAGTGCTACAAAAATATTTAAAAAAAAAAAAAATGTGGCATCTGCAGAATGTTAACTGCAACCACAAATTAATTACTCCTTTGAATAAATTTGTCAGAATATATAGCCATCTTAGGAGGAGTTAAGTCTTGACATACTAAAAGGACATTGTAGAAAATTTTGAGAATACAAATTTAAGCATTTGCCCTCAATATAAAAGGACATGCTCAAAGGACCTATGTTTGAAAAATCAACCATTAGTTTCATTGCCAATAGAAATGATGAGTATATATCTATGAAGTAATGTATTTTTATAGTATACTTTCCATTAATATAGGGATTTGATTTTTTTCCAGATTAGTGTACCTTTTGGTGTATTAACAAGACATTTTACACCTAACACAGCAACATTAAAATTTACAAATTTTGAAACAAAATTAGCAGGTTCAAATGGCGTGTTATTATTATAATAATTACAACAGAGAGTTGTAAGTGCTTGGCAGTCAACATGTTGAGCTCTCACAGATAACATAAATTAAAAATTTTCTTTCTTCACTAATACAATCAGCAACTATCCATTTTGTCAAATAATCTGGATAGGAACAAAATCACCTCCTGATTGTGCAGAATCTGGTATTTTTAAGAGTACAACAGATGAGCCATCTGTTGTAACCAAGGGTTTGTTATTTGTATCCATTATCTGCAAAATTACTTGCTGGTAAGAACCATAATTTTGTTCAGAAACATTATCAAGGGCTATGGCTACAGGCAGATGAGAATACTGCCCAACAGGTAAATGCATTGTCATAGATGATTCCGGTAGCTCACCATTTGGTGCTGAATATTTGACAACATCTGACGAAGCATCTGGTATACACTTTTCTATGTTTACTTTTGCTTGATTAACACTGTTTGATGCTGTTTCCGCTGTGTCTGGAGAATCAACATCTTCTTCGTCATTACACAAGACAGCATCTTCACAAAGCATGGCTTCCGACAGTTCAATGCTTTCATAACGAACTGTTTGTAAGCGGAACAGCCCATATTTGTCTTGGTGATACCTTTAAAAAAAAAAAAAAAGATTGAATGTTAAAACTTACACTTCAGATCTAGAGGGTGCAGTATATTAATTCAGCTGTAACACTTCAACACATGTCAAATATGAGAATGTGTGATTTATTAGGAATTGTTGAAGAAACACCATAGATGAAGTTCATAAATACAGTACTGAAACTTTTATCCGGGAAGCACTGGAAGGTGCATTGCCAGTTTTCAGGTTTTTTCAGATTTCAGGTTTATATTCAAATGTGTGAGAATTACACACTATGGTGATTATGCTTGACTAAATCAAAATCAATTTTCAACCAGAAAAATAACAGTAATCAAAGTGACAGGAAATCCAGAAAATATTAGGGTTATGCAAAAGTTTCCACCACCCCTCCTAGCGGGCGCTGTACGGGACTAATCGACCGGCGACCCGTGCTGTCAGTTCGTACATGAAGCCAACCATGGCGGTCGATAAAGTTCATTTGCGGCAGTTTGTTATTCATGTTTAATTTAGGGAAAAGTGTGAGTGAAGCATACGGTTCAATATGTCAGGCGTATGGTGAAACTGTTATGAGTGAGCGGACGTGTAGAGAATGGTTTGCCATGTTTAAGAAAGGTGATCTAAGCTTGGAAGACAAGCCACATGCAGGTAGACCGCAGGAACTCGCAGACGAGGAGCTGGAATTACTGTTGCAAGAGGATGCCACACAATCGATCACACAACTGGTGAAACGTTTGAAAGTGGCTCAATCGACAGCGTCTACAGGCCTTGGGGAAGATCCAGAAGATTGGTAAGTGGGTTCCGCATACTTTAATGGAGAGTAATATTGGTCAATGATTGGGCATCTGCTTGTCGTCACTGAAGAGGTTTCAAGGGAAGAATTTCTTGTGGAAGGTTGTCACTGGGGATGAAAAAAGGGTCTAATATGACAACCCCGTACGCAAGCGATCCTGGGTCGACCCAGGCCAGCCATCAACATCCACTGCAAAACAGGATATCCATGGGGAAAAGGTGCTGTTGTGTGTGTGGTGGGGTATGCATAGAGTTCTGTACTTCGAACTTTTGAAACCGGGCAAAACAATCACACTGCACACATATAGTGATCAGTTGATGAAACTGAAAGCCGCAATCGAGCAAAAACGGCCATGGACATGTAAAGGACATTGTCCAGTCATCCTGTTACACACTAATGCCAGACCACATGACAGTGCCACCACGAAATCAACCCTTGAACAGTTACATTGGGAGGTTTTACCACACCCGGCTTACTCCCCAGACATTGCACCCTCAGACTTTCATCTGTTTCGCTCTATGTAACATGCCCTAGCCCAACAGCGGTTTCACCACAGTTCCAGAGGTGGAAAAATTTCGTCACTGCATTCTTCAGCTCAAAACCCAAGTCCTTCTATTACAGGGGGGGGGGGGCATTCATTTGTTGCCTGGAAAATGGCAAAAGGTCATTCATGCTAACGGCCAATATTTCTTTGAATAAATGTGTACTGGTTTCCAGATTGTTCCCGTCTCCTTAAAACAACGGAAACTTTTGCACCCCCTTAATAGTACATACTTTACAAAATAAAAAAAAATAGGTGAACATACATATATTTACAGTTAGGGTGTGTTTCAGTCATTTTTTTTAACTTTCCATAATTACCATAATTTTTGGTCTAATTTGCTGGCAAATGAAGCGATTTGTTATACTGTATGTCTTAATATTGTGGAATAATAATAATAATAATAAAATTATTGAAATGGATACATTTTCTTTATTTGGGGAGTTTAACAATCACCATGAGCAACTCAGTGGGCATGTCCTTAATTTACAGTCACTGTTTCCAGGGAAGGGAGAAAGCCAGTGCTGTAAAACAAGGGCACTGCTATATTAGGGTTATGCAAAAGTTTCCACCACCCCTCCTCATCCCGGACTTGAACCTGGGCCTACTCGGACAGTCAAAAGCCAGTGCTACGACTATTGTGAAACCCAATGACATTATTTCAAGGGCACTGCTCTTTCAAATGTTTAATATGATAAGAGGTAAATAAGTTACTATAACAAGAGATAAATAGGTTACTACAATATGAGATGAATAAGCATACTTCTGTTCATAATGGCTGCTGGCACAGATTCGGTTTTCCAGATTTTCATCTTGGCTAACTACTACGCTTTTGTGGCATTACCTATTGGCATTCGGTGTCTTATGAGCAATCCCGAGACTGCTCTTACAATATCTGTGGCTCGTGATAGTTTCCTGGCCTTCTGTCAGTTATATCCTCAACTGGATAATAACTGCCACCTAAGTTTAGTATTGTGATGGTTTTTTGTATGTAAAATTGTTCTGTGGTTTGCAAAATTAGTAATGTGCAATACCACAGGAGAAGCACTTCAGCAATAATGATGTTGTTGACATGTTAGAAAAACGCCACTCATTTTATCAGCCACTGGTATACATGAACTGGTGGAGGAGACAAGGCTGTAACACCATTGTGCAGCAAATGGTCGTTCTCAATGCATGGCTGAATTGACACCATCGATCGGCACTCTGTGGTATACAAACAATTTAAGAGATTGGGGGTTTTAATCGACTTTTTTAAAAGATAAAACAAGTGGAAATTCGTGGATTCTAATTTTTAAGAATTTTCCCAACTTTTATTAGAAAACAGTGAAAATTTCCAAGTAATAAAGTTCCTTGAAACAATTTTTTTTTTTTAATTCACGGCTGCAAAGGCACACTGAGATGGATGAAATTTGAAGCATTCAGCAATAACATGGAAAATAATTGCTCAAGACAAATTTGTGGAAGAGACTTGGGGAATCCATCCAACACTGGATTAACAATGGAATCAACAAAAAATGCCGGCGTGGACCTGGAAGATGCAGGAGTATACACTATACCCCTCTTGTACCCGGACGGAACAAACAAGAACTATGTGGGCATGACCAAGAGGTCCCTGCGACTAAGACTCCAGGAACATCAAAGAGATGTCAAAAGATGACTTCTCGCTACGGCACTAGCGCGTGAAGTCGCCAACAACTCTGCAACACCTCTGTGGGGACAAATAAAGAAAATAGCACGATACACAACCGCCAGAGCCACCCTCCTCAGAGAAACTATAGAAATCCTATCCAGTCACGGGATATCCAACCAGGAAACGTCAATGGACCTCCCACATGTATGGCGTATGCTCATTAATACGTGCACTCTTAATCACACATCTAGAATATGACACGCACGTTCTATAATATCTCAGCAAACTTCTATTTTTGAATTCATAACTGGAACTCTGTTTTTTGTTTGTTTTTGTATTGGAATACTTATGCCTGAAGAACCACCCGTGGTGGTGAAAGCTAAGCGTGTTTGTACTAGTGTTTCTAATATTACACCAATAAAACGTATTTCAGCGTTTTTAGTATTACTGGTGTAATTCTTCCGTTATTTACAGCTGTCTCCGGGCCATATGGATAGCTTAAAAGAATTCCAGCAATTACGAATCAAGCTGGAGGAGCAGCAATGTCACTTACATTTCTTGACCTGCTGTAAACGCTTCGATATCATTCCAAACTTTCTGCACTTCAAATCTACCATTAATGCGCCGTGGTTCATGAGAAAAAAATCCCTTTTTCAATGCCAAACACTGTCGCACTTAATACAACGGAAAAGGAAACAAGTTATGTCGATGGAACCCCGCCTATAAAGCTGGCACTTGAACCTTGCAATGAACTCCATCCCCCTAGAGCTAGATGCTTCTCTCCGCCGATTAGACATGCTAGTCCAACGCCAAAGATGTCTGTCAGCCACCCACGATAAAAAGCTCTCCAGTTTGCGAGCTCAATGCAAGCCATCCGCTCCTCATTTCACGGTACCAATAATCAACGTCTCAAGTAAGACTTTATCCCAAAGAGAGCTGAGCGTACTAGAGAAAGGTCCGAAATATTGCCCTACTTCACGTCCGCGCTTTCAAGATCTGGTTCCGGCCATAGAAAACCTACTTAGCAGAGTCCCACTAGATAATCGAGACTCACTTAGATATCAATGCATCAACAAACTGGATCAGGTGCAGAAGTTCTTCTCGACCGCTTCTAACAGAAATCCTGAGCACAAGGTGACCATCGCGCAGTTAAAGTGTGACCCTAGCGTGATCTATACCTTCACAGACAAATCTGGCCAGCTAGCAGTGATGAACAAGACGGACTATGATGAAGGGATCCTGGACTTCATCTGACAGTCGCAGTCAACACTCCAAACCAAATCTCCACTTAACCATTGGATAGCGCAGGTTAAGAGAGTGGCGAAGAAAGCAGCACTTCCAGACACCATCAGGAAAGGTGCCAGGATACCTCCAGGGCCAAAGATACCACCAATTTTCGCAAGGCTTAAGCATCATAAGCAGGACAACCCAATTCGACCAATCGTTTCAAGAAGGTAAGCTCCATCCTTCCATCTAGAGAAGGAGCTAGCTACATTTTTGTCTCCTTTCCTGCCACATTCAAATATGGTGCTGTTGTCGTCTCAGGACTTTATAGAAAGAATTAGAAGCCTAAAGGTAGTGCCTGCTCATATCTTAGGGAGTTTTGATATTATCTCACTGTACCCCTCAATTCCTGTTAAAGAAGCTACAAACACCCTAAAGCAAGCACTCGCTGATTCATCGCTTTAGAATGAAAATACGCTGATGGAGATATCCAAAGTCATTGACCTAGTTACAGATGCTAACTATTTTAGTTTCCAGGACAATACCTAAGAGCAGACCAAAGGGGTCCCAATGGGCTCCGCCCTCTCTGCAGTACTGGCCGAAGCAATCCTACAACCCCTAGAAGCCCGGATACTCAGCGCACCTGGACCAAACCCATGTACATGGCTACGATACGCAGATGATGCTTTCTTCATCTGGGCAAACACAGAGGAGGAACTAAATCGGTTTTTCACCAACATCAATTTGGAACACCCTGCCATAAAGTTCACTATGGAGCGAGAAAAAAAAAAAAAAAAAAAAATGCATCCCTACCGTTCCTGGATGTTTTGGTCAAGAAGTCTCCATCCAGGTACCTCAGCACTAGTGTCCACTACAAACCTACCTATGTTTCTAATGTCATGTTGCCTTCCTCATCGTGCCCCAAGGAGAGAAAGCTAGCACTTTTCTGACACAGGGCCAAGGGCCAGGCAAGCTTTCACCCACTCATCAGACAATGCCACACTCCACGCCGAGCTTGACACCGTAAGATCTTTAGCCTTTTCTGCAGGACATTCACCCAGCATGGTCGATCAGATCATACACCAGACGAAGTCTAAACTCGCATCCCGTGGCACCATATGCCCCACCCAAAAACTACAATACACCGGCTCATGCCAGTACGTACCAGACTTCACATATTTCTTAAAAAATTCCCCAAAAAAAACTTGTTTTCGGCATAGGGATTACCGCACCTAGGACAATAGCATCTTGTCTCGCATCAACAAAAAACGGCGGCGTGCACTTGGAAGATGCGGGAGTATACACTATACCCCTCTTGTACCCGAACGGAACAAACAAGACTATGTGGGCATGACCAAGAGGTCTCTAAGACTAAGGCTCCAGGAACATCAAAGAGATGTCAAAAGAGGACTTCTCACTATGGCACTAGCGCGTGAAGTCGCCAACAACTCTGCAACACCTCTGTGGGGACAAATAAAGAAAATAGCACGATACACAACCACCAGAGCCACCCTCCTTAGAGAAATTATAGAAATCCTATCCAGTCACGGGATATGTAACGAGGAAACGTCAATCGACCTCCCACATGTATGGCGCACGCTCATTAATACGCGCGCTCCTAATTCCTAATCACACATCTAGAATATGACGCGCCCATTCTATAATATCTATAGCAAACTTCTATTTTTGAATTCATAACTGGAACACTGTTTTTTTGTTTGTTTTTGTTTTTGCATTGGAATACTTATGCCTGAAGAAGCCACTCGTGGTGGTGAAAGCTAGTGTGTTTGTACTAGTGTTTCTAATATTACACCAATAAAATGTATTTCAGCATTTGTAGTAAAGCCTGACTACAGCATCGCCATTTTAGATACCACATCTCATTTATAATATCAAGACATATATTTTGATTCCTCAGAAATGATCATTAAAAGTAATAAGCATACCTGCCAACCTGGGAAAATGTGCATGAGTAAAATTATATGTGCACATCAGTAAAATCGCACATCACATCAGTAAAACTATGCGCAAATTCATTTAAAAATTAAGGCACTTATATTCTCTCCTGTAGAGTCGACAAACAGATTTGGAATGCTTAGCAACTTACTTTGGATAAAATTTTCGGACTTCTTAAAAAAGGTGACAACAATGGGATAGTTTGTAGTCATTGTTATCATTGCTCCCATCGCATACAACAGCAAATGGGCTGGCCCTCTTGCAAATATGTGACCACTGAAGAAATTCTCTCTCCAGAAATTTCTTTAATTACAGCTGTTGTTTTAGTTCTTGCACACCCATACTTCTTTGCTATTTCGGAAACATTTTCTGGAATAGGGGAACGGCATGGTCCGCAGCACTTATTGGAACATTATGTTCAATTAAAAATGACATAAATAGCAATTCAGCACATATCACATCAGACTGACTGTCGCTCACCTTGAAATAAGAATCCACTTTCACACTTTATTTGACACACTGTGCTTATGTGCTTGGGGCCCTTTCACGTGTCGAGAAATATCATTTTTAACAGCATGGGAAATGTTAAGTCAGATCGGCACACTACACAAAACGCAAACTTTGCACCTTTTTGAGATCGTTTTATGCAGGGAAATTCTTTAGTATAACTGTCCTTAATTAAATGCTTGATAATATTTATTTGCCTTACTCAAGGCCATTGCATGGTTAAGATACAAGTAATGATAATACGAACAAGAAAGATGACACCAAATTTTCAGGTGTAATAAGCACGTCTTTTGAATCCGTTCTGACGCAAATTACATTTATCAAAGCTATTCAAAGTCAATGGAGCCGGTATGGAAAACAATAGTATCTGACGAAAGAAAGAAGTTTTTCAATCAGGTTTTTAATCCCTCAGATATTGCTGTAAACGGAATCGTGAGCTTACGCCCTCTGATTGTAGACTTGTGTGTTAAGAAAAACATGAATTTATATGAGAAACATTTTGCACCAGAAATGCTCTACAACACAGAAAGAATTTTTTAAATCGTACTCTTAGAAACAGAAATATCGACAAAAAGAATGTGACTTTACGTCCCCTGGTGGAAAAACTATGAATTATTTTAAGAAGAAAGTATCCTTAAAAGGTTTTTCCATATGAGCGGTATCGGTCCAAGAAAAAAATAATTTAGTCGAGTTTTCAGGAGCCCAGATTTTGCTACAAATACATCAGAAGCACAAATTAACACTAATGCACCCTGGTGGCCAAACCATTCTTTACCAAACATTAGAAATTATGTGAAAAATATTTTATATCAGGTCTTGTATGCGATACAGGAAGAATTTTTCAAATCGGAGTTTTAGAAGCAGAAATAACGCAGAAAACACAATTTGCCTTTGTGCCCCCTAGCAGAAAGTCTATGATTTACTTGAAAATTTTGAATTTTTAGGAAAACCATGTCCTACTAGAAACACTATCAGACAAAGAAGAATTTTTTCAAATCGGACTCCTAGAAGTAGATATATTGACAAAAATAAGATATATATCTACGCCCCCTGGTGTAGAAACCATGCATTATTTCAAGAAGAAAATGTTCCTAAAAGGTTTGTTGATATGAGTAGTATCGGTCAACAAATGACTTTTTTTTCAATGGAGATTTTAGAAGCTCATATTTTGCTGCAAATACATCAGAAGCAGAAATTAAGACTTACGCCACCTGGTGGCCAAACCATGTTTTACAAAAAATTTGAAATTATGTGCAAAGGATTTCCCACCAGGAGCTGTATCCGTTGCAGAAAGAATTTTTCAAATCGGAGATTTAGAAGCAGAGACATGGGGGGGGGGGTTACCTTTACGCCCCCCCCGGCGGAAAGTCTATGAATTACTTGAAAATTTTCAAATTATATGAAAAACATGTCACACTAGAAACACTATCCAACAAACAAGGATTTTTTCAAATCGGACTCCTAGAAGTAGAGATATTGACAAAAATAAGATATACATCTACGCCCCCGGCGTAGAAACCATGCATTATTTCAAGAAGAAAATGTTTCTAAACGGTTTGTCGACATGAGTACTATCGGTCTACAAACGACTTTTTTTAATCGATCACTCAAGTGGCAGCAACTACTCCAGTGACGTAGTCCTGATGACGAACTAGGCTTTAGTTCGAAAATTTGACAACCAACTTTCATGAAAAATAACCTCTATAAGACCCGTAAAAAGTTAGTCCACAATCACTATGAATAGAGGTGCCATAAATTCATTTACAACTAATACTAATTTCGTTGAATCAAGCCAAGACATTTTTATGCACATTATCGAGCGACGAACAAAAAAAAGCACGGTTGGAAAGCGTAGAAAACTTACTGACTAATGGACCAGCAAAATAAATCATTGCTGGAGAAGCACAGGCTCGAATGAACATTGGACTTTTTTTTTTTTTTTAACTTCCTCTTATAGTAGCATTCTTTTGTTAGGTCAAATTTATTGCCACAGAAGAAGTTACGAAACCATGCCCAACGCATTTTTAATTTCTCAAAACTGGCAGCTTTTGCTTAGTTTCGTCATGTTGGGTATCGATCTGGGCTTAAATATTTCACAGATTTAAAATCCGTTTGAATTTTTTTCTACGATAACTACGTTCTGAAATAGCATTTCGAACTGGGAGTAATAAAGACATGTGCTCGAATGCAAGACACACCCTACGCTGGCCTCTGAGAAGTTGCGCGACCCGGAGGACGAACAATGCATTATCTGAAAAGGAGAACGGGGGGAGGGGGAGGCACACACCAAGAGAGAGAACGTGATTGTAACCCTTACGTTACACAGCTGCATAAATGTGGGAATTGAGGTCACCAGTGTTGTGCTGCTTGCGCAGGGGAAGGTATTCGGATCCATCCAAAAGTCCATGCCAAAGCAGAAAACCATGCAGCTCGCACTTTCTCTTTACAGAGGAAATAAGGAGAATTTTTTCTTTTCAATCATCTCGTGTTAAGGATTTTTTGAAGTGGAATAAAGAGTTTTTTTTTTTTTTTTTTGCTCTTGAAATGGGGAGAAAAAAAAAATACGGATTTTTGGCACGAGAATGAAAAATCGGAAGAAATCACTTTCCGATCGGAATATCGGAAAGACGCTCCAAAATCGGAAGCTTTCTGGGTAAATCAGAAGGATTGGCAGCTATGTACTTGTCAATGGTTGTCAGTTATATATTCTTAAAAATTACAGTCCCTGGATACAGGTCATCCCAAGTTTAACTAGGAAATAAAGTTTGCTAACAGCAAAAATTAGTTTTGACAAAAATTTCACAATATATTGAAGAAAAAATGCATATTGTTAGCAATAAAAATTTTGCTGGACATCTTTTATTTTATAATATGCAAGGAGATAAGTGTCAAAATAATTAATCACTAACAGTTTTTATCTGGCAGAACTTGTCTATGAAGCAAGAGGCAACTGATAAGTACCACTCAACAAGTAGCTTAAGAAGTTGCTTCAAAGTTCTGTTATGCAACCTTCAATAAAGTCATAAATGTAGACAAAAATTAGTTAACCGAGTCTCAAATTCAGAGGCAACAACTGATTTTGAGATTGTTCAAGAAATTAACAAGACAGCACCCAAATTCTTGGGTTTAACGAGCCTGTCTTTTGAATACTTTCTAACGAAAACTTTTTTCAAAGCAGATTTATAGAAAATCAGTGCAAAAGAATGTTAATTAATTTTCCCTAGTGGAAAAACTGTGCGTTTAAAATGCATCACACAGTGCTCTTCAATCATAGTCTGGATGGACCCAGTTAAAAAAGATTTTTTCCCAACTGGATAACAGTAGAAATAGCTAAACTGTGTGAGAAATGTTCTTCATACCAGAATACATCTGAGGCAAAAAGAATTTTTCAAATCTGACAATTAGAACTACAAATATAGCAGCAAATGATAAAACTAAAGTGTTACTTGAAGAAGAAAATGGGTGCAAAACGTTTTTCATAAGCAAGGGTATCCAACCAAGAAAGGACCTTTTCATACATCAATATACAATGGCACCGCTAGTGACAGAAATGTGTGCATTATGAAAAAGAAAATATACACAAAATCTTTTTTGAACGGGAAGACATGCGATTGAAAAAGAATTTTTCTAATACAACTTCTTGAAATAGAAATATTGAGAAAAGTTTATTCATATGTGCTCGCTAGCAGCAAAGTTATGCGTCAGAAAAAGACCTAAGGGCTTCAAGGACCATCCTTCTTGCAGTTTAGGCATCCCAATGCAAAAAGAATTTTTCAAAATTACACTGGCTGCGTGCAGAGATATGATTGTCCACAGATGGACAAGTGGATGGACATAATGTTTAAAAAAAAAAAACCATCTTACAAAAAAGTTGGAGATGAAAATATAATGGATACCCCTACTGCAAAACATGTCCTGTAAGGTGAAAAGGAAGTTTCCATATTTAAAAAATACAAAGGTATATTGCCCCCTCCCCCCTCAAAGACTCCAATTACTCACTAATTTGGATGTATGTAGCATTTTAAAGTTTTTACTTTAAGCATTTATGCCACTGCAACATGTTCTGATCAAAATGAACTTCGGTTAAAACAACACTGAAAAATAATGCAATCAACATTGTATCATGGTTTCTCAGACCACATTGTAAATGAGTTCAATGTAAATATCAAATATGAAACAAAAACATTATTCTCCATGAATGCAGTAGGGCTTGAAAAATATCTGAAAAGTTACATGCCCAGCTGGGCATATACAGAAATTATTTACCTGCCCAGGTAGTAAAAGCTGGATGCCCTGGAAAATTTGTATTTTAAGATAAAAAAAATAACTGAGAGTCCTGATTTGTTAAGTTAAAAAATATGATGAACTTTTTTACCTGTTTCGCATTTCCATTTTAAGGGTCTGCATTCAAAATGTTTGACACAAAAAAGTGTCCATCTCAAGTTTTAAGATGATGATGCTGAAATTGGTACTAAATGATGAAACTGGCATTTGAGAAATTTAGTGATTCTGCCATGTTCCTTTTGTTGAAGCTTCCGCACTTTGTCACTAAAAGCCAGAGACTTAGCTCCATCATCACAGGCATGCATCCTGTCGCTGACTATAAACAACACATGGAACAAAACTACATATGGTTCCAATTTCTGGACCTGGAGCATAACATAATAAAAGAAGTTATATTCTTCTGTCCTTGGCACTCCATAACAATATACAACTCCTGGTGATTAGCAGTGAAATGAAACATGACATCAGACTGTCTTTTACATTTTAGTAGGACATTCTATTCCAAACTGTTTTTATCTTAAAATTTAGTTGCCCAGTCCAGGGAACTAGATATATTTTAACCTGCCCAGGCCAATAATAATTTACATGCCTCGGACATCTCAAGCATGGTATCTTTCAAGCCCTGAATGTAGTCAACACAGAATAGTTTCAATAATGGAACATGTCCCTTAGAAAACATTACTGAAACAAGAACTTTGCCATTGAAGGTTTTCACTGTTCTAGAAACAGACAAATCCACAATGGAAAAAAAAAACCTTGGATGTAAAATAAGCAACTTTTGAAAGAGCTCTTCAAGTACCACTTATGTATTTCAGTCCAGTGTTTCTCTATGTATGATGACTAAATAAGCAGAAATGAAAATGACAACATACATGGAATAAAACACCTATAAAAGACTGGCTCAGCTTGCATCAACTGTAATGAATGACCTCAAAAGCTAATATTAAACAACACTGCAGCAAAGCCCAGTGAAAAACTCGGTGTCAGGTTTAGATGTTTGTCACCATTACGTAGTACTTCAACTTTACTTTTTTTTTAATAGTAAGCTAGTATTTCAAAGTCAGCATGTAAACAAGTATACATCTGCAATCAACAGAAATAATGTAAATGGACGATGTCATCGCTCTTTCCACGTTATTTTTTAAACAACGCATAGCGACTGAAAAATTGTATTCCGGCACCGCTGGGATTGAACCCCAGAACTCTCGATAACTAGTCGACTGCGTTCGAATTTACGCTATGGCGCCAACAATTCTCAGCGCCATGCGTGGTTTAGCAGTCAGCATCTGACTACACGAATACGTATTGATGGTCTCAGCAACTGAGATGGCGTCATCTGGTGGCATTCAACGCAACAGCCATTTAATTGTAGCTGATAAACTCAAAGTGCGATAGAAATGGTTAATATATATAAAATACGTGGAGATAATGTAAATGGATGATCTCATCGCTCTTTCCACGTTATTTTTTAAAACAGAAATAATATTCAAGTCACATGGAGTCATGATGAAACACATTATTTTTGTAGCCCAGGGATACTACGATTGGTTGTCATCCAGGTAGCAGCTGCTCGGATGACTCAAATATTGCGCCATCCCAGAGCAGCAACTGAACCCACATCTGATTTCTGTTCAAATAAGCATTCCACTGCTCCATCCAAGGAATTGTAACTCCAAGCAACTGAGGTCATCAATGTAGGGGTTTGAATAAATTTTCAGACTTGCACTACTCGAGGTGAACTGTCTCACCATGTTACGGACCCATCATACCAGACCAAATATTTACAGATTCCAGACACAGAAATAATCACCAAATTACATCAAATGGCAATGAAACACATTATTTTCATGTCATAAAAATACCACATTTAGCTGCCATCCAAATAGCAACTTCTCAGAAGAATTGAAAATTAATTAGATGTCCTGAAAAATGTATTCCCTCATTCCATGTGATTTAATTAATTCTTCAATGAATACACACCTTGCAAAAAAAAAAAAAAAAAAAAACAAGAAACAAAGCACCCCAAGAAAGTAGTTTGATCCTGATGAAAGTCCGCACACAAGTACCTCAGGGCTGAGTATGCAAATGATTAAAAAATAACGATCAATGACTAAATGGTGGCCCTCACAGCTCATGGGAACCGTGCATCGAGGATGGTATATCAAGAACAAAGCTCATACGCAGAGACAATTGTGACAGTGGATTGTGGTTGCATTAAACTCCACAGACTGTGAGGATGCCTCGACATCAGATCTGTGCACAATACAAGCAGCAGAAAGAGCTTGAGAAACGACGTACAACTGGGCCGAGAGAGGCAGGTTAGTCAAGTCACCACATCGCCGGGCATTTGGGTCGGGGTGCGGCAATAGGATGATGTTGGTGACAATGGGTCGAAGAGGACACAACCCAGTAGCACACAGGCAGTGGATGGCCAAGGGCAATGACAGAATGTGAGGATCAGGCGATTGTGCGAGCCTCATGAAACAAATTTGTCGTTCTCAACTATCCGTGGCCATGTTGCGTTGTCTACAGGTTCTTTAAGTGGCCATCCGGATTATTGCCAGATGACTTGCGGCACGGGGACTACATTTGAGGAGACCACTCTGCCATCTACCACTGACCAGCAAGCATCGCCAGCACCGGTTGCAGTGGTGTCGGGCCTAATCAACATGGGATAGTGTCCAGTGGCGTTGTGTTGTCTTCAGTGACGAGTCATGGTTTGCAATTGTCACCGATGACCAGTGCATATGTGTCTAAAGATTAGTAGGCTAATGAACGGATCCTGCCTTAACCGTGGGACGGCACATGACTTGCACACCGAGATTGCTGTCTGGGAAGCCATTTCCTATGATAGCTGGACATCCTTGGTAGTCCTCCATACCATCCTCATGGCTCAATGGTATGTTGATGACGTTCTACGACCTGTTGTGTTGCCATTACTGTAGCAGCATCGCTGAACAATTTTTCAACAGGATAATGCCCGGCCACACACAGCACGGTACTCCCAGGCTTGCCTCAGTAATGTAAGCACTCTTTTACGGCAGCCAGATTGCTTGGCCTCTCACCGATCGAGCATGTTTGGGACGTCAACTACACCCATCCTGGAATGCCGGCACACTAGCCTGCAATTTGGACACCATCTGTCATGATATACCTCAGGAAAGTTTCTGTCAACTGTATGCGTTCACGCCATGCCAGGTAAGAGCTTGAATCTGAACCAGAGGTGGCACTACAACGTACTGACTTGTTGCACTTGTGTAGCTGTTTTATCTGAACAAATGACCCAACTGCTGCTTTGGAATTGCAATCTCATTTCCTTTCCTATGCATGTACATTACGCATACCAATTTTTGTCTCGATTGCGTGATTCCTTTTGGGTGATATGTTTTTTTTTTTTTGCAAAGAGTTTATTTGTTATTTGTACCTGAAAACTGTAAGTATCTAACCAGATTTCTGTTTTGGCATGACTGCTTCTTGCTGCAAGGATTCATCAGATTCTTATTTCAGTGACTTAACATGGGTCAGAGTTTCAGTGTCCTTACTGGTGTAATAGTCAGCATGCTTAAACAGAAATCAGGAAATGTAAGTTCAATTTCTGCACTGGAATGACAAAGATTTTGAGTCTTATGAGCTGCTACATGGATGGTAGGAAACCTTGGTGTATGTGTAACACATGCTTACAAATAGTGATGCATAATGAAATGGCTATATGTGTCACACAATACAAAATGCTGTACAAGGATTACCAAGTTCTTACCTGAATCTACAATGTCCTGAGGGCCATCGAAACTTATGATGAGTTGTAAGATGATAAGTTAAATAGTTTCCTCGAGCAAATTTCTTTGGGCACAAATGGCATGCATAAACTGGAGGTTTCTCAGTCTGAAATACATTTAAAAAATATTTTAGCTTTCTCCTTTTGTACTTACATTGATATTTTACTAAAACAGAAGCATTTATGAGCATTACTCCGAAAGTTTTTAGATATGATAAAATGGTTAAGGACATGCTATGCTTAAGCACATTTAAATTATTCATCTCCAATATCAGTGTCATTCTGCAAGTGAGTTTTTCACAACTCAAAATCAAGCAGCCAGTCTTTTTGTGGAATGCTCTCAAAAAAGTGCACAATAGTGGATTCAGTTCCATTCTCATAACAAGAACTGACATCCTTGTAAATATTTTTCTTAAGATTAAAAATTAAACCAAAAGACAAACAATACTCAATTAGAAGGTTACAAGAGAATGAAGTCAATAAGCTTGACATGAACTGTCTTCGTGAAACTGTTTTGCTGTGTGATGTGCAAAGAAGTGTTACCATGGTGCACATTACACCTCTAATTTGAAACTCTTGGAGAGCCATATGGGAACTTTTTGTAGCAGACGAGACAGTTTAATGGCTTCAATGAAAGTTGAACTCCTGAAGAACACAGAGTACAAATCACTTTCTCTTAACTGCACAGTGATTTTCGCTGTTTTTGGAATTGGTGACTTCATGGATCTCGTGACATGTTAAGCCTCAAAGTTTCAGAATCTTACAGTTTTTGAAACAATGCGATGGGCAGTGTGCTATACTACATTTGTAAGTTACTGAGGCAATTTTTAGATACTCTGTTCTTTTAAATAATGTTCAATTATGTGTAATACAACAAGCTTTTCTTTTTGAATGAAGTTTATCATGTAAAATGGTAGACACGTCTATGGTTCCCATGCCAAGGGTCTTCCCCATCATTTCATAAGTGCATCCTGCATAGCTTTCCACCATTCTTCACACAACAGCTACATTCCCTGAAGTCAATGCTGATGATCATCATCCACAACATAACTCAATTGTGAGTGAGCTATAACCTATTTGGAATTCCTTAAACAGGATGTCTACCAAATATGGGAAACACAATTTCATGACCACTTTTAAAAGACATCGGTATATACACACAGTATATCCTTATCTACCCAGAACAAAGCATATGCATGCATGCATGCACGCACGCACACACACACACACTTAAGAGAGGTAACACTCCACTCCCTTATTTTTTATCTACTGAAAAAGTGCCCCTTGCTGTTTTGCTAGTAACAAAAATCTACTCATCATACTTTGAGTGAATGTAAAGTTGAAATACTCACCATTACACTACAAGACTTCATTAGACACCCTTCCTTAACATTTATACCTGAAAAATGTCCTGACCCCACAAGCAGCATAATGTAAATTGCTACTAATAGATCTCAAAATTTAGTAAACAACATTATATACATGCTTTTCTATGCTAAGACTTTTTTGCTCTACCAGTTTTCCTTGTGGAGGAGGAAACAAATCCCCCCCCCTTTGACATGCCTTATGCTGTCCATGCATGGAAACTTACCTAAGATTTTTGCCAAAAAAAAAAAATTCATGACCAGTAGACACCCTGTTAAACTACTGAAACACATCTACACAGTAACGGCTACCATCTTCAAAGGCTATTTTGTTAATGTTCTATGCATTCACTTTCTCCCAAATCAACTTCAAAATCACAGAAAAACCTCACATGATATTTTATTGACATGCCTGCATTTATTTTGAAAACCTACTTAACTACTGTTGCCAAGCCAGGCTTACAATAACTTCCAAACCCCTGTCTACTGAGCTTGTAAACTA
Organism: Macrothele yani; assembly: GCA_039090855.1. Lineage (NCBI taxonomy): Eukaryota > Metazoa > Arthropoda > Arachnida > Araneae > Macrothelidae > Macrothele > Macrothele yani. The sequence continues at coordinate 68,555,443 of CM076994.1, read as the reverse complement.
TTGAAAATGTTGCTGCAATTTTTAACCCCCCTACCTAAAACTTATGTGACCTTCACGAGCAAGTAACAATATGTTCTGATTTTTTTAATCAGTCATCAGATGAAATATAACGCAAAAAGTTATCACTATTTAAAAACAATGCTATCACAAAAGTGAACACATCAGTTCTGCTTCAAAATTTAAGAGCAATGAATTCTCACATACTTCATGCAGTAGAAATAAAAATTATTTTTAAACCAAAAAGTACATATTTTGAGTGGGACAAAATTGGCTATGAAAATGCAGAAACTGGTGGTGTATTATTTATAACTGTTTACAATACTTAATACATATTAAGTGCATCATATTGCTGCATTGCAATATCCTTATATACTATATTTACATGGTATAAAACTGATATAAATGTAGTGAAACAACTACAATACTTTCAATTTTTGTTGGCAAACATTTAGAAAGGAGGCTAAGCAGCAGCTCTTAATATTTCAAAGTGTTTTGATTGTTTCAGCAAAGCATTCTCAGCAAACCATTTCATTCTGCACTATCCCTCTGTGTGTGTGTGTGTGTGTGTGTGTGTGTGTGTGTGTGTGTCATCATCATCGTCGTCAACCATTGTCAATCCACTACTGGACGAAGGTCTCCCCAAGTTTCCTCCACAACGGTCTGTCTTGTGCCAGTCTCCTCCATGTCACTCCCGCATACTTTCTAATTTCATCCAACCATCTCCTATGTGGTCTTCTTCTGGGTCTTTTCCTGTCCCTTGGAATCCAATCTAAAATTTTGGCTGTCCATCGATGGTCTGTCTTTCTGGCAGTATGTCCAGCCCATTGCCATTTCAGGGATTTAACTCTGATCATGATGTCTTCCACTCTTGTCATTTTTCGGATCCATGAGTTCCTCTTCTTATCTCTCCTGGTTACACCAAGCATGCACCTCTCCATGCTGCTTTGAGTTGTCTGCAGCTTTTGTATATCTCTTTTAGTTAAGGTCCACGTCTCTGCACCATACGTAAGCACTGGAAGGATGCATTGATCAAACACTTTTCTTTTAAGACACAATGGCATATTGCTCTTCAAAATTATGCTGTTTCTTCCAAAAGCTCTCCAGGCAAGTTTTGTACGCCGATTAATTTCTTCATCAATGTGACCCTCACTTGATATCTGCTGTCCAAGATAAGCGTACATGTCTGTTATCTCCAGCTTTTCTCCATCAATCGATAAATCTTCATTTTGTGTAAAAGCATTGAACATCACTTTTGTCTTCTGAAAGTTCATTTTTAATCCCACTTCTTTACTCTTGTCAGCAAGTTCTTGGATCATACTCTGCAGCTCTGATGGGGTAGTTGCAAAAATGAGTACGTCATCAGCAAAACGAAGGTGGGTTAGATAATCTCCATTAATCTTTATCCCTTTGTTTTCCCAGTTCAGTGATTGAAAGACATTTTCCAATGTGGCGTTAAAGAGCTTCGATATATATTTGGGAAAAATTCTCCTTTAATGTTACATACATAATTCACACATGTTTTACCACTTTCTTTCAAATATTAACAGAAAAAGTATCAGCTTGAAATTAAACATCATGTGAAACTGGTTACATGTTTACCAATACTCTCTAAATTGAAATTACTTATTCTGTCTATGGACAACAGTCAAATTTATATTTCAAATAGGGGAAAGAAAAAAAAGAAGTCTTGTAGGAACAATTTTTCTTAACCAGAAAATTGGCAAACTTTACTATCATAAAACAGGTCTTGCTCTAAAGCCATGTCATATAGGCATGATTACTCTTTAGGATGTATTTTCTATTTCCCATCCAACTCCCACCGACATAACAGATGGGTTTATCTCACTGATTATGGTTTAATCTTCTATACATATCGATTTTTTTTATTAATTACCATAAAAGTATCTTAATGCAGCATTCTTCACACATCATCCCTTCACTCACTCTCCATGTTGAATGTGTTTTGCTGCATGGAATATTTTAAGAAACTGATTCTGTAGTTTTCAATTTAATTAAGTTTTCATACACATGGTAAAAATTATATGACACACATAAAACGTTTGTAATTATTAATTATTATGTTGAAACATTTAGTCAGAAAGAGGAATAGGAAGAGGCCTGTGATGAAAAGAAAAAAGGTTGAAAAGCTCCCTGAAAAACATCTACTCTAATTTACTAGGGAACGACTGAATGTGTTGAAGTCATGTGAGAGGGATGTAGAAAAGAAGTGGACATGTTTTAAGAACTGTCGCAACTGCTGCTGAAGAGGTTTGTGGTATAGCAATGGTGGGTAACACTAGAGGTCATATTTCGTGGAACAGTGAGATTAAAGAAGCAGTAAAGAGAAAGAAGGAAACATATTTGGGGATGTTGCAAGGTAGAGTTTCTAAGGATGAGTATTGTTGTAAGGAGCATAAGCGGGTTCACTATAGTATGGCAAAAGATAAGAGGGATAAGGTGGAAAGGCATGAATTGGCATTTTGGAAAGATAGAAAAACTTTTTGGAAGTACGCAAGACATAGGAAAAATAAAATTCTAAGTTGTGTGAAGAATAGGATTGGAGACATAATATGGAAGCCCAATGAGTTAAGTGAAGGTTGGAGTGAATACTTCTGTGAGTTATTAGATGATGAAAGCAAACGCATTTCTGAGACTGAAGCAGATGATATCACAATGAGAGATGGAAGCACTGGTGGGATCTCAAGAGAAGAGGTGTGTAAAGCTCTAAAATCTCTTCAGAACGGTAAGGTTCTAGGAGTAGATGGCATAACTGCTGAGATGTCAGAATATGGTGGTGACTCTGTAATTGACTGGTTAACTGAAATTTGCCAGTTGTGCTGGGAGTTAGGAATGGTACCTCAGGATTGGAGGGATGCTATCGTTGTTCCCTTACATAAGGTTAAAGGTGATCAGACTGAATGCAGGAACTATTGTGCTATCAGTTTGCTAAAAATGCACATGCGTATAAGTTTTTTATCATGTTATATAAACATTCTTCATGCCCATCTATCATTAGTTTATTATTAGCTCTATATTTTCATTCAATTGTTTACATTTTTGGGCTATTTCCTGCAACTGTTCAACGATAATGCAGCCATGCACATGAAACTTATAACAGGCACTACTACCCTAGTTCAGTCTTCACAATTATTACAGTTTCTGCTGTTAGTCCTTTTCTATGTGTCTGTGCTTAGCAGTTCTACTTCATTTTCTACAAATTTAAAAAAATAATAAAAGAAGGATCAAGGCTGTTTGGTTTTTTATTCCAACTTCTCTCTCACATGTCCTTGCAAACCTTCATTCCTAAATTTCCACATATAGGCATACTTCAGGTTATATGCCTTAAAACTTTGTTTGATCATCTGATGCATCTGTCCAGCTAATGTGTGTAACTCAAAACATGGTATCAGCAATATTACATGCTTTACAAGTTCATTAAAAAAAAGAAAAAAAAAAACAACCTCCTCACGATTGTCTATGTGAGGGTTGAAAAGTTCAGAGCATGACCCCCCCCCCAAAAGTGGTGTCCTAGTTATCGCATGCTGGTCAGGGGCATATTTGGGGATTATCCCACCCTGAGCATCTCTCAATTTGCAGCCCCTCTACTTCCAGTCATGGGCCAACACAACTTGTTTATATAAAACAATATTAAGTGCAGTTGCTACCTATATCTCCCAAACAGTAATGATTTCAGTACAGATATTTCAGATAGAAGATTGTTCCAGGGGCATTAAGACAGTCTGATTGGGGATGGGGATGAAGGACATCTTATCTGAAACTAAAGAATCTGAAAAGCTGGAGAAGGTTTTCATTTTTCCAGGGAACATTTCCCTTCTAGTCATTCCTATGATTTAATACTTCTTCCAACTATTCATGGCTTTAATTAACTCATTCAACACAAAAAATGCTCAATATCAATGCCATGAAGCATATTTTATTTCAGCTCACATTCCCAGATTGCCCAGATAAAACCTGTAAATGAGAATTAAAAATTATCAACAGAACCCACTAATTGCCCAGCTTGGAATGTTTTGCACTAAGTATGCTGTTAATATCTGTTGCTCCTCCTTCTCAATACAATTCTTGTCATCTCTTAACTTTTACCATTGCATTTATTATAATTTTTCAATCAACATCTGTTGTGAAGATTTCCATTCTTTCAGATTCTACCTCCTCCCCCAATACCTTTCATTTTCTTTTTGCCACCCCAAAATAATACCACTCTGAGCCACCTTAGCCCATTGGTAAATACGGTCCTGATGCTGGTCCTGGAAACTACATTCCCTAAAATGCTTAAAGGAGCTAGCACTGGAGCTCCAATCTTAGAGGGTGTTCTATTCAAAACATCCATTTGTTTATGAATGTCAAGTTGTCATTGGTTTTTTAGACTACCAAATGGGATATACTTGCAGCAGCAGTTGATTAGGAACCATGCAATAACAGGGTGTCCCACTAAGTATACATGACTTTGGTTCCTTATGATTCCACAACATACACACATGGTGCTATCATGATTTCTAGAACATAAAATTAAAAATTTTATATACATATCTTTTTCTCTTCCTTTTCTATTTGGATAAGTAATTTTCACAGGCATAAGATTTTATTATATATTCACTTGGCTGAACAAACCTGTAAAGCATAACACCACCTTGTTGAATCCATGCCAGATCGAATAGAGGCTGTTTTGAAAGCTAAGGGCAGCACAGCACATCATTAGGTAGGTGCTCCCAATAGTTTGCTACTCCACATATAAAAAAAAAAATCTCCCTCCAAAAATTTACTTCAAATAATCAAGATTCCCTCTCATATTTTTACAATTTCATAAACATATCAAATTTGAATGTTTCACACAATTTCTATGACTTTTCTAAGAAGGTTCAAAATGCAAGTTCATCTCCCGTGATAAAATTTCCAGTAAGAAAATCAGATGGTGACAAAAGAGGGCAACATATTTTAGAGTACAAGGTATTCCTGATTTGTAACTGCACATGACTGACTTAAAAACCTGGAACCCTTTAAGGGTTTAAACTTTCTTGAACAACTTTCAAAGCCTTTAAAAACAATACTTTAATTTTAAAAAAAATTCAGGATTTTCAAGGAGCATATGAACGCTGCAAATATCACTTAAATAGCAAGTAACAAGTTGGGCACAATGAGTAAAACTGGAAACTTGGTAACATTCAAGCAAAGTATTCTCATCTTACATGGCACATAAAAGCACCATACACATAATGAACACACATTACTTTCCTTGAGAAGCACTCACTCAGTGGACAATAGAAACACATAAAGAGAGCTGTATCCAAAGATATAATTAATGTAAAAAAACTGCCTCACAGTATTTTAAACATAAGGGTGTGTGTGTACATAGCATTATATCATCTATTATGATTGTAAAATTATAAATGGTATTATGATATTTATTACAGTTTCAAAATACACAGCATGTGTAAGAAAAGGTAAATTAATATTGCACATTTTATGGTCAAATTCATATTCTTTCCAAAAGGACATCATTGTAAATTCAGTGGAAAATTTTTGACATCTGTCAAAAGACTTACATGGATTATTAGCTGAAATATCAGAGGATGTAACTGAAAGAGTGTATTTTGTTGTAGTGCCTTCAAGTTTTTGCTACCTTCATAGATTTAGAGAAAGCTTAAGACCAAGCAAATAAGACACTTTTGTGGAAGGTATTGAATGAATATGATGTTACTGGGAATCTACTAAATGGTGTAAAAGCCATGTATGCTGGCAGTAAAGCTTGTGTATGAGTGAATGGTGTTTTATCAAAATGGTTTTCTATTGGTGCAGGAGTCAGACAAGGTTGTGTAATAACACCATGGCTGTTTAATTTATTTATGGACGTGTGCATGCCCGATGCCAAAATAGATAATACTGGTTTATGTCTTGGTGATATCCATGTGTGCAGATTATCCTGTCCCTGATGTACGAAGTTTGCATGAAATTCAAACTGAGTATAAATAAGGGAAAAACCAAAGTTATGGTTTTTGAGAGAGGAACTGGTAGTACTGAATGTAATATATGTTTAAATGGCACAGTAATTGACCAGGTGAACGAGTTTGTGTATTTAGGAAGCATGTTTGACAGAGAGAACAAATTGGATGGCGAATTATTAGGAGAGTGAATTATTCATTGAAAGTCATGGCTGCTTTGGGAGGTTTTCACAGGAATGATGGGTTCTCAAGAGTCCTGCATGGCTGTGTATGAAAGTGTAATTGTTCCTACTCTGACGTATGGCAGCGAAATCTGGGCACTACAGAAGAAACATATGAGTCGTTTGTGTGCTGGAGAAATGCGTTACTTACGGGGGGTTTGTGGCAAGACACGTTCTGATTGTGTGAGGAATGAAGATGTGTTGCAATTGTGTAATGTGAAGCAAAATGTTGTTAGCAAGTGGAGACTAATATGCTTCGGTGGTTTGGCCAAGTTGAAAGAATGAGTGATGAGATGCGTACTAAGGAAATCTTTTTAGCCCAAGTGGCAAGAAGGAAAGGCAGAGGAAGGCCAAGGAAGTCATGGGAGGATCAGATTCAAGAGTGTCTGCATGAGAAAAAGATTATGAGTATGAAGTATAGAAGATCTTGTGTATATCTTGTGTATGGCATGTGATGGATGTCAGTGAAGCCTGGGTTGTATATCAAGATCACTGTAAATGGAGAAGTTTGATACAGTAAGTAAAAAATTATCTGGTAGTTTGTATTTCTTTGTGGAGCTAACCTCTGAATCTCAGAGAACAGCTTGGTGATACATGACGATGTCTTCCTCCTGTTTTACTGCTCTCTACAGAAGATTAAAATACATTACATGTAAATAAAGAAGCATACTCTCCAAATCCTAAATGTTCTAGAAAAAAAAATTTCAAAGTTTTCCAAACAATTTTGATATTCATAGTTATGGCTGGAGTAGGAAAGACAGTGCCTTCTGCAGCTTTTTTATTCTCTGTTGTATTAGAAATGGAGGTATGCATAGTTAACTAAATTATTTTTACTACTTTTTGGATGCTATGCATCTTTCCCAACAGTATTAAAGTAAGTAATTTTGATTTAATGAAAATGGGTACTGGAAGTAGTCAAAACTATTGAAATCTGATTTTTTTACTGTTTTTGATGCTATGCATCTTTCCCAACAGTATTAAAGTAAGTAATTTTGATGTAATGAAAATGGGTACTGGAAGTAGTCAAAACTATTGAAATCTGATTTTTGAATGCTGTCCCATGAAGTGACACAACAATAGTTAATTTCATGGCTACTCAACAATATATTTTACTAAACTATTGCTGAACATTATTTCATTACATTTTACAAAAATGTAACAATATCTCATTGCCATCTGCATAAATTAAGAGAACCTTATGCTGAATGTGATAACAGCCATTACAAAAGTGCATTTTTGATGCTATAAAAAAGTGTGTTGTAGTAAAATTTGGTTTTCTGTCGACCCCTTTCTCAAGGGAGGGATTACCTGCTATTGACAAGAGCTTTAAAGTGATGTAAAACACATTGGGGTGTAACCTGTAGATATCCTACACCAAAGTATATCTTGAAATTAGATTTTAGCTTGTACATACATGCACAGATGGACTTTTGTAGCTACATCACATTTAATTGGTATCAGGAATCATTTCTTATGTTCGTCTAAAAAACCTGAATAATGTAATAATAATAATAATAATAAATATTGTTTTTAAAAAATTAAAGTCAAAATACCTACTATTGTAGCAGCCATAGTTTAGTAAATATTTACTTTTATGACACACATCTTCTTTCATTGGTTTTACAACAACATTCATTAATCCACCTACTAAAGTACTGCTCAATGTCAGGAATTAGTAAACCTTATTGTTTGTTGTTGTGTTTTAATTTCACTTAGTATGTACCAGACTGTGGCTCGGTGTGGTCATGAGTAACACATATCAATAAAATGTCTTGTACTTAAATAAATATGTACTCTTGAATCACTTGTTTTATTTCACATCCACAAACATCTTGGCATGTGAAAAATGCACAGCATCCAGACTACTCTCTTGATTTAAATTTTTTTATTGAATACTAGCTGTAAAGCCCGTTGAGATAAGAATACAACAGGTTCTAGAAATCACTTATTGCTATTCAAGCGTTTATTAACGACGTTGGAAAATATCTTTGTACATGATATTTTTTGTAAATATTTTTTCGGAATCTGGAAGTAGTTTTCCTTGTTCTGGCCCATGGACTACTTTAACTGTGACATCATCAAACCGTCAAACTCTCGACAATGCAACATGAAGTCGTCCATGGCTAAGCACTGGTTCAGGAAGGTAGATAGCTACTTTCTCCAGTGTTTGACCTTGAGACTTATTAATGGTCATATCAAAGGCGAGTTTTACAGGAAATTGTCATCACCTTAATATGAATGGAAGGTCTATAACAGTAGGCGTGAGGTCAATTCGCGGAATAAAAACAGTTTTACCACATGCTGAGCATGTGAGTACTTCTGCAATGACCAAATTGGGTTTTAGTTCTTTAATTATCAGTCTTGTCCCATTGCATAAACCTCATTGTGTATTGAGGTTTCTCAGGAGCATGATAATAACTCCAATCTTCAACTTCAGTCTGTGAAGTGGCATTCCTGATGGAGTTTGCTCATTTAAAAACTCTATAGGATAATACTGTTCAGTATTTTCTTCGCCATCGGCATCAATTGAATCGGAGCTTAAGTATGGTTTATAATATAATAGCAACCTCGTTAGATCATGGAGCATTATAAAGCCTTTGATCGTTTCTACTATTCTGAATAGCCATTGATACATTAGAAGGAACAGCATTATTCATTTTAGCATCTTGAATACTCTCTTGCTCGACTTCATAAAACAGTTTACGTGCTTCCACAAATGGATTATTTTCTTTCATGAATGTATTCAGTGTTTGTAACAGATCTTTATTGCCCCCCCCCACACACACACACTATTTTCTCACATTTGCACTCTTTGGACAGCAGCCTCATCAGGATCCAATATGTACAATAATGTGTATTTCCACTGTTCACCATTATCAGGATTTAATGCTCCTGCACAATGATAGATGGATCCATTTATTCTAAAACAATAAGGCCCATAACCTGGTGGAGGAGCCATTTGTGCTCCCATCGATGAAAATGCAAGAGAATTATTAATTGACTGTATGTCAACCATTAAGTTTTTGAATGCTCATGCTGATTTCATAAGTTGTTCAATTAATGGGGAAGTGCAATTATGATCTAATTTTACTGTTCCTTTTCAGCAACATTTAGAAAATTTACCAACTGAAGGTCTTTCTCCAGCAAATTTTTTGGCTTTACAAAATTCACAAATCTGCTCAAGAGTGCCACATGAGTGCCTCGCTAGTCTTTTCATCGCCTATATGGTTTAAAGCCACACGAGTGTCTTGCTAGTCTTTTCATCGTCTATATGATTTAAAGCCGCATGACGTGTAGCATTTGTTTGTTGTTGTCGGTTCATTTATGTCCTTTGAGCCTCTCGAGCAAGAGTGTTCATTCCTTTGTTCAGGGGTCGTATTTTGTGCCTCTTGCAATATGTACATTTGTCATGTACTGAGATTCAGGTTCAATATGTTCCGGTGTCATATTATTAGCACAACGTTTATGCAAACGCTGAATTTCAAAATTTCTTTCAGCTGCACTACATTTTTGTCTTTTTTTCTGGCAAGTTCAGCATTCCGGAAGTTAACATCTTCTCTTTTGACTGCAGTGCGTTGTTCGTGCTTTGCTCGATCGTAATTGCCTTTTTATTTTTATTATTATTATTGGGGGTTTAACGACCACCATGAGCAACTCAATGGGCTATAAGCAGTCGCCCGTACCTGATTTAGGGCTACTGGTTCCAGGGAAGAGAGAAACCCAGTGCCGTAAGACAAACACAACATCCATGCCTCACCGGGATTCGAACCCGGACCCAGCTCGAACAAATGAGCAGAAGCCATCGCTTAGACCATTGCGCCACCGGAGCGGCAAATAGGCTTTGCGGCGTTTACCTTCAATCTCTTCGTCTAACGAAGGAGGTAAATTTCTTTTTTGATGCGGCATAGGCGAGGCTTAAAACAACAATCAAGTTCGCGAAGGACACTAACGTTCGTCCTTGCCTTACTCAGGGTTCGTACACTTTTGGGGGAAAAAAATTCAAGGACTTTCCAGGCCTTTTCCAGGATGATTATTACGCTTTACAGTATCATGTTCAAATTATTTTTTAAAAGTAATTTCAGTTTTAAGTAATAAAAATGATGAAAGATGCAAATGGATGAATGTGCTTTATGCAAATGGATCAAGTTTATCAAGCACAAGATCGTAAAGAACGGATTCTGTTCTTATGCTCTGACCTTTGAATTCAAGTTGGACCATTTTCTACAAGGGTAGGTTTCTCCTCCCTGATAACATACCAAAACTTTGTTGCAATCAAACAAATTTTATGTGAGTTAACATTCCTAAGCTTGGAGAACTAATACTGCTCTTATGTCTTGGCCCTTGAATTTAATTGCGACCATTTTCAACAGGGTAGGTTTCCAGGTTGTACCCAACAGCATGCTAAAATTTCGCCGAAATCCAACCGCTTTCATGCGATTTATCGTACAGACAAACCTAAAGCATAAACGTTTCTGCAACCATAGTTCGAAAGGGTTAGTAATTTCGAAAATAAAAACATAACAAACAGCGTGAAAACTAGCTCACAAATAGAATATTTGAAACTACAGTATGCACTCTCAATTATTAGGTATGGTAGAGGGGAAGGGAATAGAACTGTCCAAAATGAGCATGTTTTCATTGCGCTAGGCGCTTAAGCACGGCTGAATTCCTTCAGACCCCTTCGTTGCGCTAGGCGCTTAAGCACGGCTGAATTCCTTCAGACCCCACCTACTCCCAATGTTCAAATGATTGAAATGTGCTGATGTTCATGGAATGAAATGGTTGATCAGCTATGATGACCACATAAAAGTTAAGGGGGGGGTAAGTTTATGCAACATTTTACATCACTCCAGTATTTATCGTGTCATCATCAACAATCGCAATGCAACTACAGCTTACGATCGCGGATATTGGCAACCAAAAATCTGCCATATCAACTAAGTGATACAACACACAGGTATCCTGTAACAATGTATTGTAATTGAAAAAAAAAAAAAAAAGGATGTGGAAAAAAGAAACTTTCAGAAATTAAGATCATCAAGTAATGCGTTTGAAAAATCAGTTTTCCTTTATAATGTTTAAAAACATGTTTTTGCTTTTTCACCTGTAGTGTATTAATAAAAAAAACTATGTTGATTTTTTTTTATGGAATCAGACGTCCGCATGTCTGATTGCCTTCATCTGAGTTTACACGTTAGCTACTGTGTACAAGTAGACCTATTTTTTCAGCTCAAAAATATGTAGTTTTGTACATATTCACAGTATAAGTCATTCCTTATTCCCACAGAACTGAATTCAGCAGATGAAAAATGAAGAACATCAAGACCCACCCAACACCATGTTTCTGTTGTCTGCTTTATAATTCAAGAAATGCAAATATGGATCAATGGTGAATGTAGCAACTATGATTTTTATATTTTTATGTATTACCAAGAAGAAGAAGACAAAAAAAAAAAAAAGAGCCGTGAAAGCTGTAAAGCTGAAACGGATATTTCTCCCCCCCCCCCAAAAAAAAAAAAACATTCTGATTAAGATCAAACAGCAGGAGGACGTGTCCATGCACACACACAACCTTTGGTATGTCCTGATGGAACAGCTTCTTTTCATTTGGCACATCGCCATAAATAACCACCTGCAGCTCACTGAACTGTTAGGTTGCACCCTTCCTCCTTCACCCTAACTATGGTAGAAAATGTAAAAAGAAGAAAAAAAAAAAAAAAAAAAAAAAATACTCCCCAATTTTTGACAAAATTACCAAATTTACGTCATGATGTTGCAATTTTTACTAAAATACGTTTATCTGCTGAATTTCACCTAAATCCATTGAAAACTTTTTAATTATAGATGATTTTTTTATTAAAACAGTAACTCAGACGTCTGAATAAAAATGTATGTTTGTAATTCAAATAGAGTCCATATCATCACAAAAAAAATAATAATAATAACAATTCACTTGCTTTTCCCGTAATTTATAATTACTGTCTCTTTTTTTTCAATCCCATTATGCAACGGAAGATTTTTTTTTTTTTTTTTTGCATCTGCTAAAGTTCCTAACGGAATTTGGCAAAATTTGCACTAGAACTTTACTGTGATGTATCTTAACCACTGTAAAAATTTTACTGTGTTATTTTCAAAATTCGGAAAAATGGATTTCTGAAAATTTTCTCCTAGTCCTTTTGAGCTGTGGAAGTGATAAACAGGTGTTTGCTTTCTTCCCAACCAAGGGCTTCGGATCAGCGCTCCCAGCTGTCAATCAACCGTTGCTATGGTAACACCTTTTCTGCTCGAGGCTCACTCTGTCCAAAGAGGCACACATACTTGTCCATAATAAAAATTTCCAATGCTAACTTTTAAAGTTTTAAACCGATTCAATTGGAATTTTGGAAGTGAGCTACTGTAATCCAATTATAGTGAATGTAAAAATTTCAGCCACTTTCGTGAAAAATTCGCAAAGATAGTTTTCTTATTTTTTATCATAAGTAGCTGAAGTCTCTTGAGGGGAGGGTTGGCATGCACATAAACAAGAAGATGAATGTGTTGTTCAGGCATACTCCTCACTGGTGGATGCCAGCTGACTTGGAACATACACGAAATGCTAAATGCCTCTTCTTTCCCCTTCCGTTCTCAGCAGTTGTCGGACAGACATCAAAGCTCCCCTTCCTAACAGACCTACTAGTAATCATCCAATTTTATTGCACTGGATGTTGTTCTTTTTTCTTTTCTTTTCCTCAGCCAAATAGGATTTGGTGCACGTCCGAAACACCACCGTTGCCGGCGGTTTCTTTGACGACAGAGGAGAGGAACTTTAAAAACTGAAGGGGTAAACAGTAACACGATTTCCTAAAAGGGCATTTTTTTTAAGCACTAATTTCAAATTTCAAGGCTTTTCAAGATGGCATGAAAAAAAACACCATTTTTCCAGGATATTCCAGGCCTTGAAAACGCAATCATGATTTTCCAGGACTTTCCAGGTTTTCAAGAGAGCGTGCGCACCCTGCTTACTGAAATAAAAGTCATCCACGGCGTTGAAAGTACGTATTAAAATTAACAAATTTACAAGTATTAACTGCTATTAAATATTTTTAGGAGGAAAATGCATGAGAAAATAATAATCTTGTATGTTTAAATATATAAATAATAAACATCTTACAGCCTAGAACTGAATTCTTTCACTTCCACCGCACTAAAAAAAAAAAAAAACTAACTTCGAACGAAAAAAGAAAGATGTAAACAAAACGTTAAACAGAAACGGTTACGGATAACACGGTGTGAACACTGAAATATAAATGTTAGTCTTTTTCTGGTAAACAGCATAATGAAGCATATCAAGAGTATGTCCAGTGAAACCAAAATTCCTGACGTAGTTTTCCTATTTCTAAAGAGTTGACCGTGTGACGTAACGCATCTCTGACGTAGTTTTCCTATTTCTAAAGAGTTGACCGTGTGACGTAACGCATCTCTGACCTCATGCGAGAATGATTTGGATAAGATGACGGCACACCAGCAGTTTTGTTCTTTGTTACTATGACAACAAAACAAAGTGATATATGCGTGAACTGTACACATGTAGCTCATGACGTCACCTGCACGAAAACATGAAAAGCTAATCGTGACATCACAAACATTTGTTTCTCGGTTGTTGCTATGACGACTTAAAAAGTGATCCAGGTCATCGGCAATTTAGCCTTTTATATACATATAAGGATAATTTTTCAAAAAAACAAACTGATCTAATTTTTTAATTAAATTATTTTTGCTACTGTTTTTTTTAAATTTATTATTGAATATAATAGAAAAAAAAAACTGGTCAATTTCTCATAATGATTCGTGTGGGAAGGGTGCCCTTGTTTCCGATTTCTGTTGATGGTATTTTACCTTCTACAGTTTGTTTTTTTTCTTCTACAATTTCAGCCTTCTGCGTGGTCATTGGCTTCGTCACGAATTATCCAAGAGTTGCTACCTGCCCACAAAAAGGATAAACTTTAGTTTAAATCACTTCGAAGTTACTGTACACACCGTTGTATTTGGACTGGACTCGAGAGAAGCTGGTCCTGCTTCAATATGATGATGGAAAGTTCTTGAAACTTTAAGCAATGGAAATGCCTAGAAATGGAAGCATATAGTAGATTCTCGATTTGCTGTGGCTGTTAGATGGCACCACTGAGCTGTGGTTTGGTTGCCTGTCCTGCTTATTAAGGCACCACAGGCACAAACATTAAACCTGATTCACATATACACATATTATGAGACTTACCCCCTCCCCCTTCTGTTTTTCCGCTTTCTCATTTTTTCCATTATTTTCTATTTTCAAATAATTACAAAATTTTTACAATTCAAAAACTTCTCACAGTCCACCGAAAATCAGCTTGCAACCCACAGTTTGGGAAATGTTGTGCTAGATATTCAATTAGTAGAGATGTTGCACTTATGTTACATACCTAGAATGACAGGCTTTAGCAATTCAGAGAAGCTCCGCTCCCACTGTCAACAATCTGACTGAAAATCTCAAGGTTCAGGTCACTGACAATACTTAATTGTCAACACCACACATACTTCATCAAATTCATATTTTGATAAATTATGTACAGTAGCAAAACATGGGTGCTGCAGAAGAGACACAGGAATCATTTGTGTGGGGAAGAGATGCATTATTTAAAGGGAATTTGTAGCAAGATCCGTAATGTGACGCAAGATATTATTAGTAACGTGGAGCAAATATTTTGAGGTCATTTAGCCATGTTAAAAGAATGAGTGGCAAGAAAGAAAGGTAGAGGAAGCCAAGGAAATTGTGGGAGGACCAGATTTAGAATGTCTGCCTGAGAAAAAGATATGAGTATGAAGTACAAAAGGAGTGTAAACTGAATGATGGGTGTCAGTGAAGCTCAAGTTACCAAGATCACTGTAAATGGAAATGTCTGATATATCTATAGTAAGTAAAATCTAATACTGTCAGTAACTTTAATTTGGCAAATTATTTTGTTTTAAGAAGCTAACCTCTGAATCTCAGAGTACAATTTAAAGTTAAGAATGTATATCATCTGCGTGGCATCTTTGGAGATCATAATTTAACACTGATGTATTTATAAATGAAATTATTTTTATTCAATTACTAATCAAAAACTTTTATTATGGGAATTCTTACTAGGAAATTTTTTATTTTAATTGCAAATTTTCAGAGAAAACTCTTCTCCTTCTTCAGGCTGTCTTTTGTTGTCACTTTTTCTTGTCACTATTGCGGTTATGGTTAACCTTGACAGTTAGTTATTTTTCATCAAATCCTGCCAGATGCTAGGCAGGGATAATCCTCTGCAGTCAATGATGGATTTCGGATTTTTCTCAATTTCTATTCCTTCTTTTTGCTTTCTTTTTTGAAAATTGCTTGGGAAATTGATGACTTTAAGAGAATTCCAATCCATGTGGTGACCAGTTTCTCTAACATGCCTATCTAAACCAGTCTTGTTGGAGAAATTTTTTAAAGCAGCTTTATGCTCTGCTATACGAGTTTCTAGCAGTGGCGGCTTTTGTGAGGAGGCAAGGGAGGCAGTGCCTCCTCAGAATTTTAAAGACTCTTGGTTAGAAGTATTAGTTTTCTTCATTCAGTACTTTTGGGTACAGGAGAGCAAAAGTTTATGCTAGTTAATTCTTTTGAATTAAATGTCGTCCATGCATTCATTCAGTTTTTTAAATTGAAGCTTTTGGAAAGGAATCGGCAGTGCGTAGTTATGAAATGTCCTCAGCTTGCGCTCTCTGTCCGTGAGGCAGAAAGCGAAACGCCTCTTGTAGATTTTGCACCAAACCTGTTTACTTCCACTGAATCAGTAGATCCGAAGGGTAGGCGCTGGAACGGCGAACACAGAGAGTGCATGCGCACTGTGGACTTCCTGTGAGGCAGATGTTATCTTGCCTCACGGGAGCAGCTGTTTCCCTGTAAGCAGCTCCACTGTAACTTCATTCTGACAGCTTCGAGCACCATTACATAGCGCCTTCTTCCTAGTTGCTTTTTTTCCACACTAATGTTTGTGTAACTAATTTTATTTATGTTTTATGAAGAGTTGTTTCTCAGACCATGGCCTCTGCTTCAAACATATCTAATATGGTGGAGATCTTACTGGAAAAGCCTTTCAGTAGGAGAGATTTTGAAAAAAGAATCAAATTAAAAATGATGGTAGACCTACACCTGAAATGAAAAAGATGACTTCAAAGGGCAAAACTTCAAACAGAGGTTTTAATATTGACTGATACAAAAAAGAACAATTACTAACTGGTAGTGAATCAACGAACAAACTATATTGTTGGCCATGTTTGCTGTTTCCTGTGAGTGGCGATGAAGTCTGGCAAGAGAAAGGCTTCAATGATTTGAAAAACTTACCACGTGCTTTGGACAGGCACAAAAAGTGTAAAGATCACATTCTGGCAGTTGTTAAATTAGAGTTGCTAGGCAAAACAAGGTTAGACTACTCTCTCAACGAAGCGAGGAGAACAAGTGACTTATGTCATAATGAAAAAGTAAGAAAGAATCGTGATGTAATGAAGAAGTTGATTGATATTACAACACACTGGCCTGGCAAGAGCTCCCATTTCATGGACACGATGAGAGCAAAGTCCCTGAAAATACGGGAAATTACCTCGAGATGAATGATTTACTCTCCAAGAGTGTTTATGGAGAATAGTACAACATTTTCAGGAACTTCAGAAACAATACAGAATGACTTAATCGAAACAGTTGCTCATATAGTTAAGAACAAAATCAATGCAGATATTGAAAATGCCCAGTTTTTTTCTTGGTAGATTGATGAAGCAACAGACATTAGCTCCCATGCACAAGTATCAATTATAGTTCGATTCGTGAAAGATTCTTGGGATTTTTTGACGTAAGTTCTGATTGGTGTGCTACTGCGCTTAAAGAATTACTGGATCGTGAGCTGGAAAAATTTAGCTACAAAGAAAAACTAGTTGCACAGACATATGATGGCATCAGAGCTGAATGGATTGCAAGCAAAAGTGAAGTGTGATGCCCCTCAAGCATTATTTGTTCACTGCTACGCACACAGGCTGAACTTAGTTTTGAGCAGAGCAGCGTCAGTGTTGAAGGAGTCACATTTTTATTTATTTTTTTGCAAATTTACATGCAATTTGTACATTCTTTTCCAAATTGACAAAGCGTGTTCATTTACTAGAATCTGTTGGTGGACCCAGACCATCTCGTGTATCACAGACCAGGTGGAACTTCAAATCTCGCTCAATGTCTACCATAGCTGACCACAGATTGCTGCTAATTAAAGTATTTGAAAAAATTGAGGATTATTCCAACTATGATGATGAGACAATTCACAAAGCAGCAGGACTAAAACGGTGGCTTCAAGATTTTAATTTCCTTTTCCTTTTCTTCTCATATAAAAAAAAAAATTTGATTTGACTGAGGTTACTTTCTCTGTACTGCAATCAAATAGTTCTGATGTTACATTCTGTAACAAACGAATACTGGCTTATGTGAAAAATTGTTGTACTTTCGAGATCAGAGACAGTTTGATGATCTCTATCATAACGTGTGCAGTAAGGTTGGTTCTCCAAATAAAAGATTTAAAGGAAGCAATGATATTCCACCCACCGTGCAATACAGAAGATTGTATTATGAGGTAATAGACAATGTTAAAACTCAGTTAAAATGCCGGTTTTCTGATATTGAGAAATTAAAATTTCTTCAGCTGGTCGATGTACTCTACTTTGAAGCTCATTCTAGAATTTTTCCTGAACATTGTTTTAAAACTCTGCTTCAAACTTATGAAAAATATTTTGACAGCACCAAACTGCATAGATGAGCTGCAGGTTCTGTATTCAGACAGAGATCTGTGGAACAATGCTAAAAGTACAACAGAACTTCTATCTGCCATATACAATAATAATCTAACACAGGCACTGCCAGAGTTGTTTAGACTTCTTTCCCTCGTAGTAACAATTCCTGCAACATCGGCCTCTCTGGAACACAGTTTCTCGTGCCTGAAGAGGATAAAAAACTACAAGAGAAACTCCATTGGGCAAGAAAGGTTGTCAAGTTTATCAGTTCTGTCCATCGAGAAAGCACTTGTGAAGAGGATGGAAGCAGAACAGACATGGTATGACCATATAAAAAATCACTTCGCCAAACAGAAAGAACGAAAGATAGACCTCGTATAGAAGACAATATAAGCATAAGGTAAGCTTTCTCTCTTGTTGTATAGGTAAATGCTATGTGCAGAAGTTTTCAAGACTTTTTTCTTTTGGTGTCAGTGAAAGTAGAGGTGTATATAGAATTTCATTTGAGATGAAAAAGATGTATAGTTCAGTCTTGATTTTTATCTTCTGTTGATCTCTTTAATAAAAAAACTATTTCAATGCAATATATTTCATATTCAAACTGGCTTAACAGTTCCCAAATAGTCCAAGAGAGCAATTCAGACTGAGAAAAATATATTTAAGCAAAGGGCTGGAATCTTACATAAACAGGTTTTGTGTTGGTCTCAAAGTCATGTAAAATGCGCGTCTCCGGTAAAATCTTTATAAATCTTTTCATGGGTCACGTTACCTATTTTATACTTTGCACATGAGAAAGTAAATAAAAAAATTATAATGTGAAAAAAATTGCATTAAATTGAATAAATTTATTTGAATTCCGGCTGAAAAGTAGTTTGCCTCCCCAGCAATTTTGGTCATGGGCCGCCACTGGTTTCTAGTCTGCGACTTGTCTCACCAATGTAAGACAGTCCACAACTACTGATAATCCACAACTATGTAAGATTGTACACAACTACATTTTACTTCATAGACAACACCTTGCATTTTTAAAATATCTTTTTCTCTGTGAACTATTTTAGGGAAAAATTTCTTAACCTTGTTCTCTAAACTTGGAGCTAGCCTAACATTATACTTCTTACTAATTCTCTTTAAGGACTCAAATAAACCTTTGTGATAAGAATTTATTTTAGTGAATTTTACTTGTTGCTTTTGCGGGTTCTTCCTAGCAGTAAAATTTAGAAGCTTCTCAATTTCTCCTTTAGGATAGTTGTTTTCTGCAAGGATGACTAAGTTTTTCTTTTTTATCTGCTGTAGAGATACTATTTTATTAATTTTTTTCTAAAAACTGACTTGCCACATTTTTCTTAATAGAAACTGGATGATAGGAATTGAAATCCAATAGGTTATCAGTATTCATTGTTTTTTATGCTGACTAGTGAGGAATTTTCCATCTTCATAATGGATAGGACTATTTAAGAAGTTAATTCTTCTTTCTTTTTGAAGTTCAATAGTGAACTTAAAGAAATCATCTAATTCACTGAATGTGTCTAGAATTCTTTTTGGAACAATTTCTGAGCTACATATTATAAATAAGATGTCATCCATGTACCTGCTATATATGCAGAAGTATGTGGGTTGTACTAGTATCTTCTCTTTTAGTTTTTGCACATAATAGTTAGCTAAGAGTGGGGAAAGTGGGGAGCCCATAGCAAGTCCAGATTTTTGAATGACATTTTTTTCTGAAATTGAAAGTAGTTATTCTAAGCAAAGAGAAGGTTAGCATTTCAAAAATTCCAACTAATATGTTTCTATCTTTGTTGTGAAAAATGATTGTACATTGATATGAAATTTAAAAAATTAAGGGTTCTGCCTCCAGCAGAAATAAAAGGAACAGTCTTACACTCACAATCTCTAAAAATAAAATTGCCATGTGATGCTTTTCTCTTTTTTAGATTTCTATTAAGTCTTAAAAGGAATGATGGAGAAGAATAAAAAAAAGTATATGTAGAATCTCAAAGATTCAGAATAAACTTTCTTGTTCACTGACTTCTGTACACTTAACACATAGATTGCTGCCCCTCCCCCAGCTTTTTATAGCAATCTGAAGATCTGCAAAAAGAAGATCCCTGAATTCGTGGGAAAATTTCAAAGCTGAAATTGCCACATCAGTGGCTACATTAATCTTTCAAAACAAACTTCAAATTTATAAACAAAGACAAATTATTAAGTAAAATGCAAGGAAAAATAAATAGTTTCATTCACAAGTGATGAAATTCATTATGATAAAATATTTAAGCAAATGGATGTATGATACTTTTGAGAAAAATTAAAAACAAATTAGCACATTCTGCTAGAATAAATCTTATATCTCCTCTGTATTCTCTGAATTTATATTTCAGTATGATAGCATTTCAATCATATGAAAATATTAAACTGGTTTCTTTCCAGTTAAGCACAATGTACTCGTATTAAATGAAAATGATATGTCCCTCAACACATTGGTTTCAACAACTGCCATCTGTTGCACTTTTGAATAGCACTTCTTCAATAGATAACTGGGTATGTCTTTTCTCTTAAGATTATAAGTCACAATTTCCATAAAAGAAAACACTACTTACCGCATGCTTTCTACGAATATGGTTGTTGTAGCATGTGTGTGACCTAGAGACATAGCCACACCCTTCGTACGTGCAACTAAAAGCAGCAACTGTGCTATGGGTTTCTAAATGCTTCCTAAGATCTCTCTGAGATTTACATCTGAAAATATGTAATTAGGTACAAAAATTAGAAAAAAGTTGTAACTGACAAAATAAAATAAGCAAGAATAAACTTTAAAAAATAATACTTAGAATTTTGGATATTTTTAGTTAAGCAATTATTATTGTAAGCACTTAAATAAAATGACTTGTGATGTAATATCAGCTTAATACAACAGTGCTGTTTTTTTTGCATAAGATTACAGAGGGTCAACTGCACAGGATTACATGTGGGTCATACAAACAGTTACATTGTATATAATGGAACATAAGTAAAACAGGGCAACTTGTTCGGTAAGATATTTAAAAAAAAATGTTTTAGTTCTTCATAAAGATGCCTTGACATCTATAAGTTTTCTGTTTTACATATTATATAAAGTGGGTACAGTCTGCGGGGGTGCATTAAATTATTCAATTAAGATACAATTCAGTTAAAAATCCTAAAAATGTTGCTTACGGAAGTGCGTGTTCAGTCCCACATCAGTAGTTTATTGAGAGCCTCTTGGTCAAAAGCTGTATCCTGTTTCTATATGGTCAGTTGTTAGGGTTAACTCGAGAGCCTTTTGATCAAAAGTTGTATCCTACTTCTAAGATGTCCAGTCGTTAGGGTTAACTCGGTTCTGGCTGTGTTGACTTCATATTGAGTGGGCAAAGGTTTTCAGATAACAATTAAAAATTCTTAAATAAAGAAGTTACTATTTACATTCCACTTGAAGATCTACTTCGTACTTGGCCGTTAGGGCTATTTCGTCAATGTTGGTATTCTCGTAGAATTGCCGAAGAAATCTTCAAGTTAGGTCAATGCACTGCCGCAGACTGTACCCACTTTATATAACGTTTAAAACAGAAAACTTACAGATGTCAAAGCGTCTTTATGAAGAGCCTTGTAGTCACGTAATGGTATGTGAACTTTATGATAGAATCACATGAGATATATTCATGTTTTAGTACTAGTAAAAGCCAATACTGAGGCAGTAGTAGGTATTGGGCAGTGGAGAATCTACTAAGTAACGGCTGATGCCTTGGTAGAGAGTAACTGAAGAATACCATGGACGGATGTAAAGAAAATGTGGGCGAATAATTGGTTTTGATTTAAAGAAGAATTAAAATGGAATAAAATAACAGGTTTCAGGGAAAACATCACATACCGTGGAGTTCAGAACCAAATAAGGGGTACTGGACTTGTTAAGTTAGAAGTATAGGTTCAAGAATTATCTTAAGACATAACATAGTAGTTAGCTTGTGAACAGTTTGTAGGTAATGATTAGTAACCCTGGAGGTAAAGGATACACCTCAGTTGCAATGGTGTATGGCAAACAGAAGCACTTAGCAATTTTGGTGGTTCAAGTAGACAAAAGCACAATTTTACCCCTCCTCCATTTATACAAGGGTGCATATTTAGTGATGGGATAAATAATATGATGCGACAGAGTGTATATTCAAAACTAGGATATAAAGTTATGCTGTGTTATAGGTTCACTTAAGTTAAAATAAAATAATAAATTTCAGATAACTCTCTGATATATAGTTTTTTAGTTTATTTTTTAAAAATTTCATTCACAGATTAACAATCAACCTGAACAGTGGGCAGCACAACAATTTTTCTTTTTACAGAACCACAGCTACTGTAGATGTACTAAGATATCATTTTGTCAAATAGATTCTGTGACATCAAAATGCATACATAGTGTGGAAGAAATATTCTTCTCATAATACGTGGCAAATATGTCATGATAATTAACACAGCAATCGGGTATCGCTGAATTGACTGTAATTACTGTTCCACACGTAATATCAATCACATCAGAAAACTCAAAAAGTTTCATTGCTCTGGAGCGGGAATCGAACCTGCATCTCCCGATTACCGTTTGAGCATGCTAAATGTTACACCACATGATTGATATTACGTGTGAACAGTAATTACAGTCAATTCAGCAATGTCTGATTGCTGTGTTAATTAACATGATGTATTTGCCACGTATTATGAGAACATTTCTTCCACACTATGTATACCTGAGTGACCGGAGATTTGCTTAACAACGATAGATAGCAGCACAATTCGCTTCAATTAAAAATGCGGTTGGAGAATATTCCGATGCTCTTAACACGCAGATACTTGAGACTTTGTCATCCTGGGTGGTGTACTGGTTAGCATGCTCTATGGTAATCAGGAAATGCGGGTTCGATTCCATCTCCAGAGCGATGAAATTTTCTAGTTTTCCGTGATTGATATTACACGCGAAACAGTTATTACAGTCAACTCAGCGATGTCTGATTGAGGATGAGGAGGTAAGGCAACCTGTGAGAAAGGTGACAATTTTTTTTAAAAAGGTGATTAAAAGAGACTTCTTGCCAATAGAACAAAACAGCAAATATAGCTACAAAAAAAAAGAAAAAAGTACTTTTTATTTTTTTTTTATACTCCCCTTCCAAAAAAGGCCAGGTAAAATCATAATAAACTTCTTTATTGTGGTCCTAGATGGAGTATGGCAATTTTTTTGTCATTATATAATTTTACAGAAACAAAAATTACACAAAATTCTGAAAATCTAATGATGTACAATTCTCTTCAACGTTCCAGAAAAACAATTCTGAAGAAAAAACTGTTTGGTTTACTGAGAAGAATTGGCAAGAAAACGGGTAACACAAAAAACATTAAATCTCTTGGGCTCTGTGTTTACAGGAAACCTTCTGCCACCCATAATATCATCCCTTACCATTCTCGCACTTTTGGAAAATACAAACTGTCTGCTCTTAAGTCATACATTCACCGGGCCAACCTTACTTGCAACAGCCATTCTGCTCTTCAACTAGAATATCAGAACATCATCAACATTGGCAAATTGCATGGCTTTCCACCCCTCTTATTACATAGACTAATCAAGAGTTTTGAATCACAGAATAGATCTAGTTTACTGCCTGAACCTTCCACCACCCATCAGTTTGTTGGCACTTTGCCCTTTAGCCTGTCCTACACTCATAAAGTTTGCTCTATTTTCAAGTCGTTTGGCTACAGGATTGCAGTCAAAACTACCTCCACATCTTCTCAAACTCATCCTCAAGGACATAGATCTCAATAAACCCCTAGATTTACAAGGTGTCTACTCTATCCCTATCAACACTTCCACAGGCGTTACCCACTATATTGGTAGTACTTACCGTAGCATAAACCGGTGTTTGATGGAGCATATCGCTGATGTTAAAAAAGGTAGCCCTTCCACCTCTGTTTCAATTTCAACCATCAGCGATACGTCCGCGGCTCCCGAATGGCACAATGTTAAGCGAATAGCCTCGTTCAGCAATCGGCATGCCCGCAGATACTGCGAAAGCATTGAAATCTACCTTACCCCCAACACCTGCAATACTGACGCTCCTTTTAACATCCCTATTATTTGGAAAGCAATTTTTAAATCTGGCAACAACTGACGCTTTTACCACGTCTCATTCCATGGCTGATGAAGGTAGAAGTTGCTACCGAAATGTCCTGCTCTTAATTTTTCAACGTAACTTACGCGTGTGATCACGATTTCAAGAATTCTTTTAATGATTGGTTTACTGTTTTCTAGGCATCTTAGCAAAAAAATGATGTAATCATACTTGATTTTCCTTTCTCAAGGTTCTTCTGGATGATTTCCGCTTCCTTTTCTCACTCTTTCTTCTGCTTGCACACATTTTACTCCTCGAGCATGCCTTCAGCTAATTTTGCTCCCTTTAAATCATTTTTTTTCCGAGTGCTTTCTTCAGTTTAGCTGAAGCTTCCAAAGAGAGTTCTTCTCTTGCATCCTTAGTTTGTAAGTGTTCTTTTTTCTTGTCATTCAGAGCAGCAGTCTCACATTTAATTTACTTTTTTTTTTTTTAATCTTTTCCATTTTCTTCATGATTCGTTCTTTTTTGTTCTTTTTGCTTTTCTTCTAATTCGATTTTATTTTCCCTCTTACATTCTTTCATAAAAGCAGTGTACTTTGAATGTGCTTGTTGTCCTTACTTAATGAGTTTTGGATTAATGGGTACAAAAAGAAAATTAGGATATTGTTTCAAGGCATCCCTCTGAAAGTCAGTACACTGTTTAAAAATCTTTCGGTCATTGCTGATTTATCTTCTCCTAATATATGCTTAGAAGTGGAAAATTGTCTCTCTATGTCAGCATTTCCATGTGACAAAGAGCTGCCCTTTATAACTTTTGCAACGTTTGGGAACTTTATATCTTTTGATAATGAGTCCCGTTTTGAGATGTGTTGTTGCCAGTAATCATCAATAGTTTTGTTTTCAAATGCTGTATCATCTTTTTCCAGTTACAAAATTTTCCACTCATCTCACAAATAATCTGGTTGAACATGAAATGGCATAATTTTAGCAAATTTCAATGTCTCTGCAGCTTCCATCATTCATTCTTTCTTTTGGGTCTAAAAATCTAAAATTTTTAAGTGATCCACTTGATAAGAAAGCTTTTTCCATCACATGCTTACAAGTAATAATATAGTGCTTTTGAGCTTCCTTCAGAAACAACAACTTATCACTTTCTTTCGGGTTAGAAAGCTCGTTTGTGACCATTTCATTAATGACAGGTTCTTCAAGAGGAAGCAGATTACCAATTGTAAACAATCTATATTTTGAGGTTACTCACCTTTAATCCATAGCTCTTTCAGGAGGTTTTCGTCTCTACACATTTCCAACACGTATTTTTCTCATTTACATCGTGGTTCGAGGAAAAAAAAAAAAAAAAAAAAAAAAAAACGCATTTTCAACTCATGCAAATTTCACTCCCTTCCTTTCTTTTCACTATGACTCAAATTCCAATTCAAAATAATCTACCAGGTAGATTATTTTGATTGGAATTTGAGTCATAGTGAAAAGAAAGGAAGGGAGTGAAATTTGCGTGAGTTGAAAATGAGTTTTTTTTTTTTTTTTTTTTTTGCGGCCTCGAACCACGATGTAAATGAGAAAAATACGTGTTGGAAATGTGTAGAGACGAAAACCTCCTGAAAGAGCTATGGATTAAAGGTGAGTAACCTCAAAATATAGATTGTCTAAATAGCACGTGAATAATTAAGCAGCTAGATGACATTTGCAATGCTGTATGTGAATATACAATTGTAAACAGTTCATCAAGATCAACTTTAGAAAAATTAGTGATTTTTCTAATGACAGCAGTCTTCAAAACATGAGCCATGAAAGTCTGAAAGAATGCTCCCTATTTCTTCATGCAATTTGTGGATCATGGGTGCTTGGCACTAAAACGTGCACCGCCCATGTGGCGCAGTGGTTAAGCGATGGCTTGTGACCATTCGTCCTAGTTGGGTCCGGGTTCGAAACCCGGTGAGGCATGGATGTTGTGTTTGTCTTAGGGTGCTGGTTCTCTCCCTTACCTGGAACCAGTGGCCCTAAATTAGGGACGGGCGACTGCTTATAGTCCATTAAGTTGCTCACAATGATCGTTAAACTTTAAATTGAAAAAAAAAAAAAAAAAGAAAAGAAAAAAAAGAAAACATTGTGTGAGCTTCATGAATAGTTCTGCTGATGAAATAATGAAATGAAGTTCAGCTTTTATTGAAAGTTTCTTTAAGGCACTCACAACAGCCTTGTAGGATCAGATTGAAGAGCAGCAGAATTTTTTCTCAGAGGCATGTGCTTAAAGAAATAGAACTGAATAACGTCCCACTGCTCCAAAAACCTGTTGGCTGAAGGCCCCAAGGAAAGCCACCTTGTAGTTGGCATGTTTCAAAAATTTGTGGTGTGGAACGTTGTATTTAGTTGGATTTCTTCAAACTCTTCCCAATGCGTAGGCCAACTGTCAAAATAATGGTAACTGTTGATCAGCAGCTAAAAAGCTTCTTCAATTAAACACTCCAATGATTATGAATATGCATTACACATTGTGTGGAATTTGCAGGTACCTATGTTTATAAGACTTGTCCCCCGTGTCTCCTGGACATTACTATTGAAAAGCCTAAACACTTTTTTATTAACATTAGGATTGTCTGATCCAAACATTAGGCATTTGTTTTGTGATAAATTGGCCTCAGAAAGTCAGAAAGTGCTTCACATAGTTTTTTATGCAATGTTTCACAATCCACTTTACCCCAAAAGAAAGTTCTGAGGTACTGTGTCATTATGTCACATTTGCTTTCTGACCAAAATGTGTTGGTTGTTTGCAGCTCCTTTTTATCTTTAACATTACTTGTTTCATCATTACTCAATGTGTAGTGCGATGAACATGCTCTAGAATAGGATTTTCAATGTTTGATAGCACATCAGAAAAAAATATCGTTTTCTGTGTCTGCCACGTCTTCGTGCACTATGATACTGCAATTCTATTGCTGGGAACTGATCTTCACTTAGTAAGTCGTTTTTTGTCTTCACGTAATGTTCCTAATACGTTGTTGGTGGCATTGTCAACTTCAGTTTCATCATTCATGGAAAGTTGCAAAACCATTTTTGGAGCAACAAAATGCATTTTTGGGGCAGGCAAGGTAAAATACCTTTTTGGAGCAGGTGAAAAAACATTTTTGGAGCAGATAAAATACATTTTTCGTGTAAGAAAACATTTTTTAGAGCAGGTAAAATATTAGTAGATAGAACAAACTCTTAAGCAAAAATTTTTTAGGAAATAGATGCACCCTACTCAAATTTAAAACATCTTGCATTGAAATACACACACACATATGCAAACATTTTAGTTTTCAAATAGATCAAAAAATTTGTAACCATAGCAGGATTCTGTTATTAATCATTTATTTAATTTTTTGCTGCTTTTCTCAATATTTAATTGCTCACTTCTATTCTTTTCTAATTTTTTAAGATAGTTAGCAATGTTTTGCTTCTTTTAATAGTATCTGTCCACTTTTTATTGCACTCATGTCTTTTTTTTATGCCACATTCAATGTTCATCTCAGCATTGTTTAACATTTTATGAAGGAATCCAACTGCTGCAAATGTTCAGCTTCTTCCCATTTCAAATCACCTTGTGAACATTCAATTTCTTCTCTTTTTTGCTTGTTTTGCTACATTTTTCCAGCACTAATCTGCTCTTGATATTTTTTCCAGGATTTTTTATAAGCTGTCAGAAGTTTTTTGGTTACATTAATTTTACTCACATCTCCATTTAATCTTTTGACATGATCTTTGTGCTTCTTGCTCTCCACATGACGCCTACAATAATCGCAGCCGCCTTGCGACAGGCTGAAATCGCAGCCACATGGCTTATAAAACGTGATTCAACAAAATTTTAGATGCTTCATAAAAAGGCTATTCTTTACTATACATAATGCAATACACTTAACGATAAGTTTTATCTGACTTCGTTCTTTTTGTTGTCATAACTGTTTCACTGCTACGTTTCGTTTCGTTTTAATCTAAATTAACCCTTTCCACTCAAATAATTTCACCCATACTCAAACAGAGCTCGCATTTTTTTTTTTCCCTTTTCTGCAGTAGAGGCCACAACTTAGCAGTGAAAGTTCAGCTTTTACTGCTAAGTAGCTCACCAGCCCCGACAAACGAGCTATAGAGGCATCATCAGCATGGCGGCTGACACCCGACCTATTCGGCAAAAAAGAAATGTCTTGCGAGCGTCGACATGCAAGCTATAGAGGCGTCATCGGCATGAAGGGTGCCATCCGACACGTGCAATATTCGGCGAAAAAGAAATGTCTCGCTAGCCCCGGCCTACGAGCTATAGAGGCGTAATGAGCACAGAGGATGACGCCCGACACGCAAGCAATTCGGCGAAAAAGAAATGTCTCGCGAGCGCCAACATGCGAGCAATTGGGGTGGGGGGTGACACCCGATACGCGAGATATTCGCCGAAAAAGAAATGTCTCGCATGCCCCGACATACGAACTATAGAAGCGTTATAGACGTGGGGGACGACATCCAACCTATTTGGCGAAAAAGAAATTCCTCGCGAGCGCCAACATTCGAGCTAAGGCGTGATAGGCGTGGCAGATAACACCCGACACGCAAGCTATTCGGTGAAAACGAATTTCCTCGGGAGCGCCGACTTGCGAGCCATAGGGGTGTCATCAGTATGGCGGGAGACACTGGAGCTATTCCGTGAAAACGAATTTCCTCGTGAGCGTCGACATGCGAGCCATAGAGATGTCATCGGCATGGCGGGTGACACCCGACACGCAGATGACGTTTCTTTTCTTTATCTGGTGAAAAAGAAACGTCTCGCAAGCCCCGACATGCAAGCTATAGGGGCGTCATCGCCGTGGTGAGTGACACCCGACCTATTCGACGAAAAATAAATGTCTTGCGCCCATCGACATGCGAGCTATAGAGGCGTCATCGGCATGGAGGGTGCCACCTGACACGTGCAATATTCGGCGAAAAAGAAATGTCTCGCAAGCCCCGATCCATAGAGGCATAAAGAGCGGCGGATGACACCCGACACCCAAGCTATTCGGCGGAAAAGAAATGTCTTGCGAGCGCCAACATGCGAGATATAGAGGCATCATTGACATGGAGGGTGACACCCAACACGCGAGATATTCGGCGAAAAAGAAATGTCTCGCAAGCCTCGACATATGAGCTATAGAGGCGTCATAGACATGGAGGATGGCACCCGACCTATTCGGCGAAAAAGAAATTCCTCGCGAGCGCCAACATCAGAGCTATAGAGGCGTCATAGGCGTCGCAGATAACACGCAAGCTATTCGGTGAAAACGAAATTCCTCGAGATCGACGACATGCGAGTCATAGAGGCATCATGGCATGGCGGGTGCTGACACCTGACACGCAGGTGACGTTTCTTTTTGTTTATCCGGTGAAAAAGAAAAGTATCGCGAGCCCCGGCATGCGAGCTACAAGGGCGTCATCGGCGTGGCGAGTGACACCCGACCCATTCGACGAAAAAGAAATGTCTCGCGACCACCGACATGCGAGCTATAAAGGCGTCATTGGAGTGGTGGGTGAGCTATTCGGGGATTTCGTAATGTCGCGTTTCACCCGAGAGTTGAGTGGAAAGGGTTAAAATGTTTGCAGCAAAAATTTCACAACCACAACGCCACATGCAATCAATGTAAAGAGTTGGTAAAAGGCGCTGAGCTGAGTTCCCTCTCGACGACTTTTGCGCACGGTACTCTCAAATGGCTGTACAGGGAATCACGTGACAAACTGCGCCTCCGTTGGCGGGGAAGTCAGAACATCGAAGGCGCATAAGGGACTATCTGTAAAGTGCGTTTTTTCGACTAAAAGACGGTAAAAAAAAAACAGAAATTGTGTGCAGGGATCTTGCGAGGGCTTTTCCGTAGTTTTTTCGGGTGGCTTCCGTAAAACTGTAAGATGGAGTGAAAATCCGAAAATGTGGGCATCCCTGAATACCTATGAATCTTTTAGAAACAGAACCATTGTACCCTGCCACGGGAGAGCCATTTTCAGTCGTCCTCCGCATTGACGAAATAGCTAATGACTGACCTTACGCTGTATTTACGTAATCGTGCACCTCGCCCGGAATGAAATAACTGCGCTATCCCAAAGAGCAGGGAACGACATATAAACAATCTCAATTGCACAGCACTCCGAAAGACCACCAAATTATCAGTAAACAATCTTCATCAGGATTTCATAACGTACAGCATCGTTTCTCCTACATACCACGTGATTACAACAAAACTCCTCCTCCAGAAGCATAAACAATTTCATTTCCTACATCGCGAAAATCGTTGTTTTTTCGTTACTTTTGCCGAAAAAACAACGAATTAGAAGGTAGGTGAAAAACATTCAGAAATTTTGGGATTGGTGGTACAGTGTGTGTTGATTAAGCGTCGTTTTTATTTATTTTATTTATTATTTCTTTATTATGGAGGTTTAACGACCACCGTGAGCAACTCAATGGGCTATTATATAAGCAGTCGCCCGTCCCTAATTTAGCCTCACTGGTTCCAGGGAAGGGAGAGAGCCAGTGCCGTAAGACAAACACAACATCCATGCCTCACCGGGATTCAAACCCGGACCCATTTCGGACGAATGACCAGAGGCCATCGCTTAGACCACTGCGCCACCGGGGCGGCGTGCAGCGTTTTCACTAAATTACGCGTAGACCTTAAAAAGCGTCATTCGATTTGACGTTTAAAACAACATTTTTTGTCGTGAAAACAATTTTTTCGCTCGGTAATTTATGCTGTGGATTGCCGTTTCGGCGCAAATATTATTTTTTCGTAATTTGTAGCAGTTTGGCGCAAGATAATGTAATTGGCGCAAACTTTCCATCACTGCATTCATCTCTGCATTTTGCAGAAATCCAGCTTTCTGAAAACATTTAACTATTGTCGAAATCTGTAAATTTTGCCAAGAAGCATGCACCCAACGAATACAATCAAAAACAGCGACTGCTTTTGAAACTTCTGTCACACGAAGGAAAATATTTTGATGACAGCCTGTAAGATTTCACTTTTAAATGGAGTTTCTCAGAGGATGATAGGATAAAATGTTTTTGGCTCTATATAAAATGTTATTGGCTTAGATGCCCCTCAGCTCATCATCATTCATAAAAATTGGGGCTTAACACATTCGTGGACAGTAATAAAAATGCAGACATTTATGGAAAATTCATGTTTCCAGCAGGACAGTAAACTTAAAGTAAGAGGAACCCCCATACAATTTTGTCGGCATTTGCCGTTTGTAGTTACAACATGAAGTAAAGATGGACGGCATATAACGTCATGTCACTGGCATATGCTGCCTTGCCCGCAAACATGTTAGTTGTACTATATAACTACATTCACATAGTTGTAGGCATACTTACAATAATAATCTTTCAACTTCCAGCATCTTCTTTTGAAACTATGTTGCTAAATTCTACATTTTCCCTCAAGTTGCAAAATCATTTTTGGAGCAGGTGAAATACATTTTTGGAGCAAGTGAAATACATTTTTGGAGCAGGTGAAATACATTTTTGGAGCAACAAAATGCATTTTTGGAGCAGATAAAATACATTTTTGTGTAAGAAAACATTTTTCAGAGCAGGTAAAATATTAGTAGATAGAACAAACTCTTAAGCAAAAAAATGTTTTGGCATTAGCTGCACCCTACTCAAATTTAAAACATCTTTCATTGAAATACACACACATGCAAAGATTTTAGTTTTCAAATAGATCAAAAAATGTGTAACTATAGGATTTTATTATTAATCATTTTTTTTACATAAAATGTTTACTTTTCTGCAGCTTTTCTCAATGTTTAATTGCTCACTTCTATCTATTTTTTTCTTCTGTTTTTTAAGATAGCAGCATTTTGTTTTGCTTCTTTTAATAGTATCTATGTCCACTTTCTATTGAATTCATATCTCTTTTTTTGCGTGCCACATTTAATGTTTATCTCAGTATTGTTTAACATTTTATGAGAGGAATCCAACTGCTGCAAAAGTTCAGCTTCTTCCCATTTCAAATCACCTTGTGAACATTGTGAACATTCAATTTCTTTCCTTTTTTGCTTATTTTTTGCTGCATTTTTCCAGCACTAATCTGCTCTTGATATTTTTTCCAGGATCCTTTATAAGCTGTCAGAAGTTTTTTGTTACATTAATTTTACTCACATCTCCATTTAGTCTCTTGACATGATCTTTGTGCTTCTTGCTCTCCACATGATGCTTCCAATCATCGCGGCCGCCATGCGATAGGCTAAAATCGCAGCCACATGGCTTCTTACAAAACGTGATTCGGCAAAATTTTAGATGCTTATAAAAAGGTAATTCTTTACTATATATATCGCAATACACTTGACAATAAGTTTTATCTGATTTCGTTCTTTTTGTTTTCATAGCTGTTTCACTACTACGTTTCATTTTGTTCTAATCTAAATTAACTCTTTCCACTCGATAACTTTTTACCTATACACACCCAGCATCTTTTTTTCCCCCTGCAGTAGAGGCCACAACTTAGCAGTGAAAGCTCAGCTTTAGCTCGCCATCCATGATATACGAGCTATACAGGCATAATCGCCGTGGCAGGTGACACCCAACACGTGAGCTATTCGGCGAAAAAGGAATGTCTCGCAAGCATCGACATGCAAGCTACAGAGGTGTCATCGGCATGGAAGGTGACACCAGACATGCGCAATATTCGGCGAAAAAGAAATGTCTCGCAAACCCCGACACACGAACTATAGAGGTGTCATGGGCGTGGCAGATGACACACGAGCTATACGGCGAAAAAGAAATGTCTCGCGAGCGCCGACATGCAAGCTATAGAAGCATCATCGGCATGGAGGTCCCCCAACATGCAAGATTTTGGCGAAAAAGAAATGGCTTGCAAGCCCCGACATACGAGATATAGAGGTGTCATAGGCGTGGCGGATGACACCTGATACCCCGATGACATTTCCTTTTCTCTACTCGACGAAAAAGAAATGTCTCGTTAGCCCCAACACGCGAGCTATAAGGGCGTGGCAAGAAACACCCGACGTATTCGACAAAAAGAAACGTCTCGCGAGGGACGACATGCAAGCTATAGAGGCGTCATCGGTGTGGCGATTTCATAATATATCATATCATATGTAGACAATTTTAGGAAGGGAGTGTTTGACTCCAGGTCTCACACAACCCTTAGAAATAGGAAGCTAGGAGATTTGGGCTAGAGTGCCCGCTGGGAAAGTGACACAAAAGCGAGGTAGAAAGGGGGAATACGATGCCCTTATTTGTTACCCGGGGGGGGGCAGTACCCAGGGTCTGATGCCTTAATGTGCCCATGCGACACACAGCGAATATTTAGTGCTTCGAGGGTTCGTACCTGAGGTCTTTTCTGTGGCAGCACTAGGCCACC
Source organism: Macrothele yani (assembly GCA_039090855.1). NCBI lineage: Eukaryota > Metazoa > Arthropoda > Arachnida > Araneae > Macrothelidae > Macrothele > Macrothele yani. Next base: position 68,521,973 of record CM076994.1, on the reverse strand, counting down.
CGCGATTTTTTAATGTCGGGTGTCATGGGTTAATATGTTTGCACCGAAATTTTCACAAGCACAAAGCCACACGTAATCACAAAAGGCACTAAGCTGAGCTTCCTCTCCGCTTTTGCGCACAGGCACGGCACTCTTAAATGGCTGTACGGGGAATCACGTGACAAAACTCCATCTCCGTTGGCGGGGAAGGAAGTCAGAACATCGAAGGTGCATAGGGACTATCTGTAAAGTGTGTTTTTTCGACCAAAAGACGGTAACAAATAGAAAATTGCGTGCAGGAATCTTGCGTGGGCTTTTCCGTAGTTTTTTGGGTGACTTCCACAAATTTGTAAGATGGAATGAAAATCCGTAAAAGTTGGCATCTTTGAATACCTATGAATCCTTTAGAAACAGAACCATTGTATCCTGCAATGGGAGAGCCATTTTCAGTCGTCCTCCGCTTCAACGAAATAGCTAATGACTGACCTTACGCTGTATCTCCATAATTGCGCACCTCACCCGGAACAAAATAACCGCGTCATCCTAAAGAGCAGAGAATGACATATAAACAATCTTAATTGCACAATACTCCAAAAGACAACCAAACCATCTGTAAACAATCATCAGGATTTTATAGCGTACAGCATCGTTTCCCCTAGATACCACGTGATTACAACAAAACTCCTCCATAAGCCCCACCTACCTCGCGAAACCTAATCGTCACTTATGCCAAAAAAAACAACAACAACGAATTAGAAGTTAAGTGAAAAACATTCAGAAATGTTTTGATTGGTGGTATGTGTTGATTAAGCATCGTAATACGTTTAACAAAATTTCGTGTAGACCTTAAAAAGCGTCATTCGATTCGCCGTTTAAAACGACATTTTTTGCTCGGCAGTTTTTGCTGTGGATTGCCGTTTCGGCACAGTTGGGTGCAAATATTAAATTTTTTCATAATTTGTAGCAGTTTGGCACAAGCTAATGAAATTGGCGCAGTTCGGCGCAAACTTTCCATCACTGCAATATGGTCAAAAAAAGGTTTGAAAAGGTGACAAAAGTGACTGGCTTCTCACCCTGCTGATTGCTGCATTAATTATGATCAAAATGCATTTCACAATAATTTTCAGCCACTACTTGAAAAAGGTGCTTTGTTTGTTTGAACACCTAGTAGTATAGTATGGCACAAAGTGCATATTTCATCAAAGACTGCATATCACAACACAGTATGTGCAAAGGTTGGCTCAGACTGTAGATGCCTTAATATCTTTTCAACTGGAAAACTGGCTGATTTCATGCAGTTGCAACACTTACTCTGTTACAACAAAACTACATTATATCTTCAAAAAATGTACAACTTTTCAAGGCACTTCATCAGAGGGGTGACTCATCCTTCTTTAATCCAGGGTTCGTACACTTTCAGGGGGGGAAAAAATTCAAGGACTTTTTCCAGGACATATATAAAAATATTCCAGGATGATTAGGGATGGGACATTCGAATCCTCGAATCTTAAAAAAGATTCGAAAACTTGAATATTCACGCTTTTTTCGTCATTCGAATCTTAACCTAAAAAATTTGGAATTTGGTGGTTGTTCTAGAGCGATATTTGTTCGAATTTTCGTCAGCATGACTAGTTCTGACATTAGAAACCAATCGAAGAAGATCATCTGCAAAGTGTACACAGATATTTGAAATAGCTCGTTACTTCTAAAATTTGAGCAAACTCTCTAAAAATTTCTTGATCACAGCCCATCGACAGTAATGTTAAGAAGACTATTCACCACATCAGGTGTCATAGCTGATAAAAAATGAAGTAGGCTAGACCCATAGCGAGTTTGAATGCTAGTGTTTTTAAATAAAAGTCTCTATTAAAGGTTTCTGATTTTTTTACATTGCCCTGAAAGAGTTCAGTGTTTTTGTTAACTCTTAAAACAAACATGTTTTTGATTTTTCTTAATTTCCTGGAACAAATTTACTCAATTTAGTGTTCCATATTTAGTGTTTATCTACATTAACTCTTGAAATAATCCTCCCCACGTCTACACTTGCTTTGATTTAAAAAGGTTTTGGAACTTTTATTATTAAAAAAGTGCCTAAAGTGTGAATTGTTACTCAAATATTTTTTTGTGAAATTATGTTCAGAAAATGGAAATGAACCTCAAAGACTCAAGAGTTATGTACTTGATTTAGTAAATGTAAATTATAAATTTCATTTGTGTCTTCTTAGTAAATATATTATTTGAAAACTGTATCTAATTTGTTTTTAATTAAACACAGATTTCAAATTTTGCTTCAATTAAAGACTTTTAATTTTAAGTAGAAGTCTTTTCTTTCTTTCTTTTTTTTTCTTATAATTATTCTTATATGAAGGATTCGAGAACCTTTTAGGATTTGTCCCACCTCTAAGGATGATGATTATGCTTTACAGTAAGTACCATGGTCAAATTATTTTTTAAAAGTTTTTTCGGTTTTAAGCAGGGCACGAAAAATCTCGGAAATTTTACCCGTCCTCGAGGACGGTTTGTCTAAAAATGTACCCGTCCTCCTTTGAAAGTAACCCGTCAGACTCGTATAAATACCATAACCACGTAGAATTTAAATATCGTTTCAGTTTTCCATTCAATAGTGGCCTAATTGTTGGAACTTTTTACGTGTTATAGTTCCTTCATGTGAAATGCAATTTCTCAGTTGGAAATTATTAGTATTTAATGCAAACAAATACCTCAGTAATCAAATGTAATTCAAGGAAAAACTTTTCATGTACCTCTCAGTTGTAAGTGGTCGATGTTCGAATCTTTGTATGGCTGTTCTCATCAGGCTCTTGAGTTTAGACTTTTAAGAATTTAATCGGCACATTTTCTTCACGGGTCCCGAAATTGGATAGACAAATTAATTTATTCGATGAATTTGTCTATCCAATTTCGGGACCTGTGAAGAAAATGTGCCGACTAAATTCTTAAAAGTCTAAACTCAAGAGCCTGATGAGAACAGCCATACAAAGATTCGAACATCAACAACTTACAACTGAGAGGTACGTAAAAAGTTTTTCCTTGAATTACATTTGATTACCGAGGTATTTGTTTGCAGTAAATACCGTAATTTTTGTTGTATTATCCGCACCAGCATATAATCCGCAGCCCATGAAATTCACACACAAAAGAAATTTTCCTTCACATAATCCGCACCGCCGTATAATCCGCAGACCGTGACATTCAGGAGAAAAAATCGGCGTATAATCCGCACATCATAGATGCTTATCTGGAAGCAGAATTTACGACAGAAAAGTCGGTTGCCCAGAAGTCCGATGTAGTAGGTAAAAAAACCCAAAAAACGATCTTACTAAATAAAGAAATTCATTTTTAAATGTTCCTTTTTTATATACCGTAATTTTGGGGCTAAGAGTCGTGGCGTGGCCCTTATGCCGAATTTGTTTTCGATAAGACTGTTTCTGCCCTGACTTTTTTTTTCTTTTCGTGCAGACGCTTAGTAAATTTTTAAAAACAACGTCTTGGCTTTTTTTCACAAACTTCACTGTGATCGGCCCCCTACCTTTCTACTCATGCATTAGACACCTCTATTGAAAGATAACTCCGGTGTCCTGATGTTGATTCAGAAGGGAAAGTGGGGGGAGGTTGGGGAAATGCTCGCGTAGGTCTTAAGGTTAGGAGGTTTGTTTGTGAAAGGAATGTCTGACTTAAATGCCCTTTGCATGGGGGAGTGGGGGAAGCACATCCCGTGGCTGTGGCAGTAGCATAGAATGTTAATAGAAGGGGGATGGAATAGGGACATAAGCACACTAAGCATAGAATGTTAATAGAAGGGGATGGAATAGGGACATAAGCACACTAAGCATAGAATGTTAATAGAAGGGGGATGGAATAGGGACATAAGCACACAAACCAGTAGCGTGACGTCCGAGGCTTCTGTGGAGAGCGCGCTCAGGGTATCTCTTTCGTTGGCTGCAGCATACAACCTGCAGGAACGTTGATTTTACTAGGTTGGGGAGACTGGTTTGATGAGCTGAAGGCACTTCCTTGAACAAAAGCTTAAGAACATGAACAATGCAAAAGCCTGCCCCAGGATGATTCCATTAGCAGTGACCTATTCCAAACAATACTGGCGGGACGGAAAGACAAATTCTGTTCACTCTTCTTGGTTAATCTGGCATGCGATACAGGTTGTTTCTTGGCTCTGTGCTCCTGAGTTTTGCTTAGATTTTAATTTTTTTTAATTGACTGGCGATTGTGGAAGTTTAAGGCTTCGGCTGGAAATGCTTTCTCACTAATAAGCGCTGCAGCATTATCATCTGATGTTAACAATGGGTAATTAATACTTGGCTGAAGATAAAATCTTTTCACAAATGCAAAAGAAAAAAAGAAGGGAGAGCTTTCTCATTCATATAAAAGTGGAGCTCAAGGCGAAGGCTGAGTGCACACGCAGTAAATGAAAGTAGGTCAAACCACTTAAAAGTGGGACACCGCTGTTTCGAAGTGGTTGGCGGGGAGACAGCGAACACGTGCGAGGCAGCTAGTAAGAGGAAGCGTGGGAATAAGAAACGTGTTACTACCCCATTTAGCTGCTGCATAGAATACAGAAAAGCAACTTCATTCTAACAAAAACGTCTGTAGATGAGAAAAAAAGCATAACGAACATAGAAGGAGCATATTATTATTAAAGAAAACATTACGAACGATAATTTATAAGTTAATTACTTCTAAGACAGATTCTATTGCGGTGAACAGGAACCATCCTGTATCTGACATCCACATTGAATGGAATTCAGACAATTGTGCGGTTTTACAAGCAACACAATATTCTAATGGGAGTCTTAAGATAAACTGTGATTTATATTTGATTACATAAATGGTTTTGAGCATTTAACAAAGGTAAACAAATAACATCATTAGCATGATTAATAAAAAATGTATAAATAAAAGCTTTTACCAGGAAGGTAAGGAACATAATTTAGATTTCTGAGCAGCATCACAACTTCACAGGTGCAGGCCTTATGGCAACTTTTGCTTCCAAGATCGCAAAATTTCTCGCTTGCGGCTCTTGGTCAGAAAATTATGGTATATATATATTTATCTCCGGACAAAGAAAGATCAGTGGTGTGGCATCCATAGAGCACAAAATTTAATCGTGAAGATGCAAAATTTGATTTTGATCTGATCATTACATTGTGCCAATAACAAAACTGATTCAGAACAAGTCACAGAAATTCACATAAAAGTAAAAAAAATTGTTACAGCAATAAAGAAAAAAACGTGCACATCAGAAAATAAATACTTCATTGAAAGCCTTCAAAATATGATTCCTCAGAATCAGAATAAAACATAAAGGTATTCTTCTGGTAAATTGGGGCAGCTTTGTTTTTCATCATCACTGCTGCAATCACTTTTGTCTCTCTGATTTTGATCTGAATTCTGACCAATGCCTGGTTTTCTGAATGCATTTTTTATAGTTTCTGGTGAAATGTCATCTCATGCTTTTTTCACCCAGACTGCAACTTCTACGTAAGTTGCTCGTCGCATATTACTGCTCTTGGTAAATGTGTGCAATCCTTCCGTCATCCAATTTTCCCAGAGCTTCCGCACTTTGCACTTAAAAGATTTATTAACGCCAACATCCAAAGGCTGCAGCTTTTTGGCAAGACCACCTGGAATAATACATAACTCTGCTGAGATGCTTTTGCAGGCTGTTTTTATTGAATCCCGAATGTGCGCCGTCATGGAGTCCATGATGAGCAGCCCATTTGATTGGAAAAAGGATCCTTTCCGTTTTCGGCATACAGAATTAAGCCAAGTAAGCATTGTTTGTTCATTCATCCATCCTTTCTCGTTCACCTGAATGGATATGCCTTTTAGAAATTCACACTTGGGAACAGTTTTCCGTATGAAAATTATCATTGGCTCCAATTTTTCGCCATTCGATGCACACGCCAATACAACGGTAAATGATGTTTTTTCATTTTCTGAAGTTTCGATTGCTACTGTGCTAGTGCCAGGAACATCCACAGTGCGATTCAGCGGACAATCAAAACAAAGGGGAATTTCATCCATGTTTATTATTTGATTAGGTTGCAAATTGCCTTTCTTGATAGCATTTGCAGCAAATATTAAAAAATCTTAGATTTTCTCTCCCAGTCATTGGGAAGCCTTTGTCCAATAGTCCTACGATTCCGAATTCGTAAGTTTTTTCGGCGCATGAAGCGACAACACCACGCAGGTCCTCCTTGAAAATTTGTCAAGCCCATTTCTTGTGTAATTGCTCGAGCCTTCATACGAATTTTAACTGTCGACACAGGTAAATCAGCATCATGTTGGGAAGTTTTTTTGTTTTTTCTTTTTATTGAAGGTTTAACGACTGCCGTGAGCAACTCAATGGGCTATAAGCAGTTGCCTGTCCCTAATTTAGGGTCACTGGTTCCCGGGAAGGGAGAGAGCCAGTGCCGTAAGACAAACACAACATCCATGCCTCACCGGGATTCGAACCCGGACCCCGTTCGGACGAATGATTAGAGGCCATCGCTTAGACCACTGCGCCACTGGGGCAGCACGTTGGGAAGTTACCCACCTTAGAAGGTTTTCTTCTAATATGGGCCAACTTGGCATCCCATGTCAATTAGTTCTTCGCTGTTGGTTACCTTTTCCTAGGCTTTCTTTGTTTTTCCTTCCATAGCCTCACGTTGCTCTCATCAACTTGGAATATTTTCCCCGCTTCGCGATTACCTTCTTCTTCAGCTTTGCCTACAACTTTAAGTTTAAACTCGGCAGTGTAACTGCAACATTTCCTTTTCAAGGACATCATAAACAGCAAGGAAGAAAAATATTACCGTAGCAGCAAAGACGGTCAAAACAGCGATGGATGAACTAAACACAAGGCACAATTCCCGTGGCATCCAGAACAAGGAACTTTGAAAGGAGGAAAGCATAGGTTCCTGCCAGGGCTGGGGGTTCTTACGGGGAGTGCTGTACGTACGTTTCCATTGGCTGCTTGCCAAAAACAGAGAGCACAAGCAGTCAGTGTTGACCTTCTCAACAATAGAAAATGTCTCCCCACAGCTTCGTCGATCTTTCCTTGCGACACTCCTTCCCCCTTCTCTCTGCTACATACGAACTCCTCAACTGAGAAGATTTTTACGGAGAGAGTTCCTTTTCTAATTATACACTTTCTCCTGCACAATTAGCAGGCGAAATTAAAAAAATTGAAGGGCCGCAAAAAAACTTTTTTTTTTAAATCGGCGTATTATCCACGTCGCCTTATAATCCGCAGAACCTGAATTTTTAACTTTTTTAGCAGGTAATCCACGGATTATATGCCGAAAATTATGGTACTAATAATTTCCAACTAGAACTTGCATTTCACACAAAGGAACTATAACATGTAAAAGTTCCAACAGTTAAACCACTATTGAATGGATTTAACTGAAAAAGAATAATGTATATAAAACATGTTTTTTAATCTCGATTCGTCAAGAAATACGTGCATATTAAATATAGTCACTTAACTGAATTTTTTTTTTTTTTTTTTTTATGTACATACAGAAAATAAATACATTTCTGCTTTCCTAGCCAAAAGCTTGTTACACGGAATCTAGAATTTTCAACTGCAAAATGGCAAAAGATGAGAGATAGAATGTGCGGCATTAGGTACGTTCGTCATCAAGGACAGGAAACATGCGGAAAACAGTAATGCATGGGAAGTCAATATTACGGCGGGCATCACATGTGCGAGATGTCAAAGTTACACGTGAAGGGAAGAAGCAACCGATGTTTAGTTGCATTGGTTAATACTGGGTCACTCCAGTATTAACAAATGAAACTAAACAAGGGATTACTGGGGGGGATAGACGGGAGAGAAAGGAAGAAGAAAAAACAACAACTGCGAAGTCACTATCCTTACAGTTACACCTCCCACTTCAGGCATAAAATTCACACGGGAAAACTTTGACAGGGAGTGAGAAAGCAGCACATTGGCTTAGTACGTTAAAATTTTGGAAGGGAGGGTGTCGCTGTGGAACTATTTTGCCAAATCAAAAAACGGCTTATCGCTTAAGAGAATGCGTAATTTTGTAAAACTGCGGCACTTGACATGTGCAAATTTTAAATTGGCATATAAAAAATGTAAAATAAAAATGTTTTAATCACAATTATACTGCAAGCTTGCGGGGGAAAAGGGCCGTCCTGGCATACGTCTTAGTCGGGAAATTAATCGTCCGCAATAAATTCTTAACCGCCATGGGCGGCCGTTCTTGCGCACCCTGCTTTTAAGTAATAAAAATGATGAAAGATGTAAATGGATGAGTGAGCTTTTTCACTCGTTATATTTCCCTTTAATGTTTTTAATTGGAGAATTACCCACTAATGCAAAACTAAATCATGGTGGTGCAATTACCACCAGGCCTATCAGGAAATCCTTTCCCTCAATCTGAAAATGTTTAATTCAATCAGTCATTTTAGCTGCATCACTATTCTGCAGTATCTTCCCATGTAATCAGTCTATTATTGATAACAATTTAAATTATTATAAAACACAGTGAAGGCAGATCCAGAATTTAAGAATGGGAAGGGCACACATCTAATCAGTTAATAGAAGAAACAGAAGGAATCATGATAGAAATCTATGCCTTCTAGAGGAAGAATTGAGAATAATGGAAAGGTTGAAAATAGGTGAAAAATATATGCTAAGGAAGAAGAATTTTTCAAATACATCTCCCAGAAGCAGAGACAGCGGGGTTGGGAAGGGTCAACCTTTATGCCCCTAGCGGGAAATCTGTGCATTATTTAAAGAAGATAATGCTCCACATCTCCATTGCAGTGAATGGCATACAGTAACGAAGAAATTTCTTGATATGGTTTTTAGAAGCAGCAATACAGCTGCAAACTGAAGTACAAAAACACCACCTACTGACCCCTCCTAGTAGTGAAATTGTGCATTATTTTGAGAAGAAAATATACACACAGAGTTTGCACAGTTAGTACTATCTGACCAAAGAAAGAAGTTTTTCAATTGGACTTTTAGTCCTACAGATATTACTGTAAATGGAAACGTGAACTTACACCACCTGGTGGCAGACTTGTGCATTAAGAAAAATTTGAAATTATGTGAGAAACATTTTGCAGCAGAAACACTCTTCAAGAAAGAAATAATTTTTCAAATCGGACTTTTAGAAGCAGAGATATTGACAAAAATAAGATATGCATCAATGCCCTCTGGCGGAAAAACTATGCATTATTTTAAGAAGAAAGTATTCTCAAAAGGTTTTCCGAGGTGAGCAGTATTGGTCCAGGAAAGAATTTTTTCAGTCGAGTTTTCAGGAGCTCAGATTTTGCTGCAAATATATCGAAGCAGAAATAAACACTTAACAACCCCCCACCCCCACCAGCCAAACCATTCTTTATCAACTATTAAATTATGTGCAAAACATTTCTCATCAGGAGTTGTATCCGACACAGGAAGAATTTTTCAAATCGGAGTTTTAGAAACAAAGATATCAGGGAAAATGTGATTTATTTTTACGCACCCTAGCGGGAAAATGTATGACTAACTGGAAAGTGACTATACCTAAAATAGTCTGACATAAATGTAATCGGAAAGTAAAATATTTTTTTCAGTCGGGTGTTTAGAAGCAACTATATGGAATAAAATATATTTTGAATTTTATATCTTCTGCATTTACGCCCTGTAGTGGTGAAATCGTGCATTGTAATAAATAAATAAATAAATTAATTAATTAAAGGATCATCATTTGCACATTTCAAATTTCCCAATGCAAAAGAATTTTTCGAGTTAGACTAATAGTTGCAGAGATATGGTGTCCACAGGCATATGGACGGACAAGCCGGTAACATAAGCACCATCTTTTTTACAAAAGACGTGCTGAAAAAGTGATAACACAGACTTCCCAAAACAAATTCAAATGTATTTTTAAGCACTAATTTCAAGTTTCAAGGCTTTTCAAGACAGCTTTAAAAAACATTGTTTTTCCAGGATATTCCAGGCCTTGAAAACGTAATCATGACTTTTCAAGGACTTTCCTGATTAACAGGGTGTGCAAAGGTGCTTGAAAACACCTTTGCACACCCTGTTAATCAGTCTTGTAAATAATCTTTCACAAACTCCATTAAATCCAACGAAGTCAGCATTTAGTTTTGAGTCTATAATTTCAAAACAGCACAACCTCAAAAAAGGTCTTCTGTAACCATTCCTGCAAAATGGTTTCTTCCTCTGAGTAGAGCACTCCATAAAAACATTACATTTCAGTAAAGATAAATAAAACTTATATCAGAAATTCACACTGGCATTTGCATTCTTGTACAGCCTTTGATAATTCGAAGAACCACCTAGCCAATTCTCAAGTAACCACCCCAGCATTCTAGGACATCTAGAACATCATACCTGCCAACTACTATGTATGTCCGTAGTTTCTACGGATTTAGTTGCCTGACTACGGAAATCACTGTTGAAACTACGGATTCTGCGAATTTTCATCTTTTAAGTTTTTTTTTCTTATGCTATTATTTTATGATATACACGAGATTCTTAAGCAGATTCGCAGAACTCCACTATTTTTTTTGGGGGGGGGGGGGTTCATTGTTTAGATCATTCTCAAAATCGATGCAAAACGGAAGAGAATTTGAGGCGGGGGTCATTTTCCGTCTGGGGATATTTCGTGTTTCAAAACTTTCAAAAACAATAGTTAAACGGAGTAATTTTTTTTTTTTTTTTGCCATGATCGTAATGTTTTTTTTTTTTTTGTGTGTGTGTCCAGTATTCTTGTTAAATATCATTTTATTGTATAAATGTTTGTATTTCAGCTTGAAACTGTAAGCAACAATTTGCAAAAACGGAAGTTAGACGCCATGAAAATTTCCCCGTAATCTTCAGGCATAAGATTCTTTCATGAATTCGAGAAATTCCGCCTCTTTCATTATTATTTTGGTCGTTAACCTGATTGATGCCCAAGTGAAAAGAAAGGGGGTGTTCAGAGGACGGAATTCTATCTTTACGAACGTTTGAAGACAGAAGATCAACGGATTTCAGATTTTTTCCATAACCGTAATTACTTTTTTCTTGCGATGTTACCTCTGTCCAGTATTATTGTTAAATAACATTTCACTGCATAAGTATTTGTATTTTAGCTTGAAGATAGGGGGAGAATTCCGAAACCGGAAGTCAAACAAAACAAAGATTTCTTCCGTAATCGCCCCTTCCTGCGATGTTCCCACTCTTCTGTGTCTATGTATGCTGCGCAATAATACTAGTTACTACTGACAAAGCTCTTGCCAATGTTGGAAGGTATGGAACATAATTCTACATTGTAAACTTCTTATCATAAGCCTCTGCATCTACAGAAAACTCATCACTGACAAAAGTTTGTTAATCCCTTAGTCAATAACAACACTACTGCCAAACCTAGCAGGTTTGTGCTGTCCACTTCACTGCACTGCATGATTTATTTACAGAACTTTAAACCAGGTTTTTCATAATCCTGCCCTTCTTATGCCTCCCCATTTCTTCCAAGTGAAGCAAGAACCTCCACAACACTGTTTGATAAAATGTGTTCTTCATGGTGGTTGGAAACATGCTCATGGTTTCAAAACATGCTGTTATAATTTTCAGCATACCTTCATAACAGCAGGGTACTTAATCCTTGCTTCATGACTTCCTATCCACAAAACGTTTGGCACTTCCTTTTTCATACACAGTTTTCCTATAAAAGTACTGCACTTCAAGAATGGAAACTCTGACACAGAGATCTCTACTCTTTCACTATTGGTGCACAATATCTCCATAAACAACAAGCACAGCTTTTGAACAGTCTACAAAGTTGCATCACATGGTAATGACACTAATTCAGGTGACAATGCATGCTTTAAAAAGTCAAGGCTCCAGCAATTTTTCAACTAATTCCTCAGGAACAAGCGGAAGAACAAAATTATTCACATTCTTTGACCAACCATTTCTTCAATCACCACATTTGGCACTAACTACATCACTATTCATAGAATAAGCATGTAAGACATGAACTGATAAGAGCACCTGTAACTAGGGAGGATCATTATGTCCAATAGCTTCAATGCCTGCCAAAACTTTGATAAGATCATGCTTCAGAATAAGTATACTTGTGTATTCTTGCATGAATTCTATATGAATTTGAAAAATTGAAGATAAAATATAACACTTACTTATACTCACAGTACTGACAAGCATATGGTTTTGCATTGGAATGCCTATACAATACATGGGTCTGCAATGCAGATGGAGTAGGACAAGTCATATCACAATATGGGCACTTGTAATGATTTACTGAAGAAAAAATGACAGAATACTTTCTTAGTGCATGCAATCTTAAATTAAAAATACTGTTATATAGTAGGTAAAGGCATTATTAACTAATGAGTAACTATTGACTCACATACAGTACAGTGCAAACATTTTCTTGTGTTAATGCAATTGAAACCATGCAAAAGACATTTATGTTACAAATACTGATTGACATAAAATTTACTTCAAGATTTTTTGAACATGTTTTGAAAAAAAAAAATAATAATGTGATTATACACTGCTGGACAATTGCTAAGGACGGATCATAAACGGCTATATAGTGCATAAAAAAGTAAGTGTGGTTGGATGCCAAGTGAAATAAAATAATGTCAGAATGCCAGGACATTACAAGAAAGACAATTTATTGTGCTCTGAAATCCAGAAGGCTTTGGAACGTGTTCAAGGGACAAACAGGCCATTTTCTGCAGAATACGTAAACGTAAAAAAAATGCAATTACCGTCCACAGGCGTTCCGGCATAAGATGTCAATATGGGATATGGCCACCATGGAGGGTGATGCAAGATTCCACACGTCGTGTCATGCTTTGCACAACATTATGAAGCAGCTGTTGGGGTAATTTATCCCATTCCTCTGTCAGTGCATGGGTGAGGGTGTCCTTGTTTATTGGAGGGCATTGGCGACCAGCAAAACTCCTCCCCAAAGCATACCACACATTTTCAATGGGATTCAGATCTGGAGAACGTGCTGGCCATACGAGACGTTGAATATCCTTGCTCTCAAGACACTCCTGGACAGCGACTGTTCGATGACATGTTGCGTTGTCGTCCATGAAAATGAATCGATCACCGACAGCACAACGGAACATGCGAACATGAGGTAGCAGAACATCATTAATGTATCGTTGGCCAGTCATAGTCCCAGTTGGAAGCACATAGAGGGACGTACGGCCATTGATCATGATGCCAGCCCATACCATGACACTACATGTCGGATATCGGTCCTTTTCCTGTATGTTTGCTGGACAATATGCAGTACCACTATCACGCCAGATCAATTGTCGTCGACAATCAGATGATAGACTGTATCTACTCTCATCTGAGAAGAGGACAGCAGACCAGTCGTTATCAGTCCAATTGCGATGTTGATGGCACCATTCCAAACGGGCGGTACGGTGACGTCTGGACAATGGGATGCACACAACAGGACGGCGGCCGTATAGTCCTCCTTCATGCAAACGTCTGGCGACAGTTTTTCGGGAGATCCGCTTGCCAGTAGCAGCCATAAACTGATTTGCTACCTCACTAGCTGTGCTGCGCCGGTGTCTTTTTGTTGATAGCACTATGTACCGATCTTCTGCAGGTGTCGTACTGCGAACACGACCTCCCCCGTGACGTTTGCTACACTCTCCATTTGTTTGAAATGATTTCCAAAGCCTTGAAACAACACTGTGGCTGTCGTCGAACTCCCTGGCAACATCTGTTATTTTTCGCCCTTCTTCAATCTTGCCAATTAATACGGCCATGCGTAAAATCATCTAGGTGATGTCGGAAAGACATACTGAAAATTGCAAGTTCGTCAATTGATTCTTTCCCTTTCAACTTTGCGTTTGAACAACAACGGTCAATAGCGTCAAATCCTTTATATCTCTTATCAGCGCTATGACGTCACGAACAAGTTCGGCAATCCAAAATTTGCACACGCACAACACGTCTTACTGTATCCCGCACTTATGCTAGCTAATTTCCACATTTCCCTGCCTTCCATTTTATGGTTGCTATCGTTGCTATTGTCATCTGTCCTTAGCAATTGTCCGGCAGTGTAGTATCACTATGTAAGTCTGTCCATTTGTAGACATAATATATCTCTGTACCTAGCAGTCACATCTCAAAAATTCTTTTTGCACGGTAAAACCTGAACTATGAGAATGATAATCTAGGTCATTTACATTTTTTCCAACGCACAACTTCGCCACTAGGCAGTACATGTGCACACAGTTGCTGTTGAATCTAATTGAAACAGTTCTTTTTTCCTTAAATACTTTTTACCACAAAGATCATTTTGCATAATACAATTCCTTTTACAAATAATAGAGAACATGAATGTACTGGGTGTTTCACTGGGTAGTTACAACTTTCCTGTGAAATAAATCGTTAAAGCATAACGAGATGGCGCTGTAATTCAGAGACGTAGACCAGCAGGTGACAGGCATTCGTGAGGAAGTAGTGGGACAGTGGACACGCGATTTCGGACATGCAGCGATATACCATGGAAGAAAGAGTTTTCTTGGTGAAAAATTGGTATGCGGAGGGTGGAAACCCCACAAAGGTGTTACAAAAGAGTGGGGACAGCGTTTAAGAAACGTCGTAAGCCTTCCTGTGCATACCTGACGAAATTGGTAGCGAAATTCTAACGAACCGACAGTGTCACAGATGACATGGCAAGCATGGTGACAAAGAGAAGAACAGCGCGGACGGTGGAAAACATCGAAGCCGTACGAGAACTCCTGCACAAAGAAGCAGGAATGTCAACACGAAGACTTGCACAGGAACTCTTGATTTGCTTCACAAGCAGTATGGCCCATGGGTCATCACCAGACGATTCCTACAGCGTTTTTCAGCCGGTCTCTTTTGGCCTCCGTACAGCCCTGATTTAATGCTGCTCGACTTCTTGTGGGGCTATCTGAAATATCGTGTGTACCAGGACAACCCACGAACACTGCCTGACCTCTGACGTGCCATCCAACAGGAAATTCCACGGACCCCGACGAACATCTTCCCACCAGTATTGCAGCACTTCGAAGCACGTATTCGCCACGTCATGACAGAGGATGGTCATCATGTGGAACATGTCATCCATTGATTACCTTTTGCCTACTCTTACTTCTGTAAACGTCTTTTTCCTCTTCCAATAAAGTTAACTTTATTGTCTCTTTTTGTTGTCACTACCTAGTGAAACACCCAGTACATTGTATGTATTTCCTCTCAATATCTCTGCCGCTGAAAACCCAATCTGAAAAATTATTTTTGAGTTGGATAATTCACAGGGAGGAAAATTTTGCATATAATTTCTAATTTTTCATAATGCACATTTTTACCACTATAAAGTATAAGTGAATTTTTCTGTTCACATGTTGTGGCTGTATCTACGTGTCTAAAAACCTAATAAAAAAAAATACATTTTCTGGTCAGATACTGATCACCATAAAAAACATTTAATGCTTATTTTCCAGTTGGGGCATGCAAATATAAATTTAATTTTTCTCAGTAATTCACAAAGAAAATTTTTATAATAACTTTTATACGGAACGTAGCACTTTATGCATCTGAAACTTGGACACTGCAAAAAAGAGACAGGGCAAAATTACAATAACTCGAAATGTGCTGGCGACATATGATGAAAATTGCTTGGACAGAAAAATGACAAATGTGGAGCGTGAAAAAAGTTCAGGAAAAACGAGAAATATTCTGGACTATAGAAAGAAGAGACAGTATGTTAGGTCACCTCATAAGACACTTGGAATGGTGTGCCAACTTGATTGAAGGCAGAATAGAAGGAAAGGCTGAATGAGGACGTCCAAGAATTCAATATATGAGTCAAATAAGAAGAGGAAGACCTTACACCGGAACATCAAGCTTATGGTTCAGAAAAGAATTCCCTTTTGGATGATGACCAATGCTACCCACTAACCTTAAAGTTGAGGAGAGAAGGAGGAATAATCTACACTCCTAAAAGTCTGATTTTATTTCTCTTTATTTATTTATTTATTTATTTATTTATTTATTTATTTATTTACTAGCTTGTAGCCCGTCGCTTTGCTGATGCTGTTTGTTGGTGTAGGCTTTGTTTAGCTAGAGAACATAACCCAATGTTAAGCTTCGTCAGCAACTCATCATGGTTTTCAAGCAGATAAATACGAGCAAAAAAATCTACTTTTGCTGAGATACATTTGATTTTGTGTTTACTAACTAACTGCAAGTAGTTTTCTCTTGGATGGGTGAAATATTTGACCATGAATCATAAGGATGGGGTAAAAAATTATCATTAATAAGCTTGAAGTTAAATATGCCTAATTGTTTTGTTTTAATTTTAGAAAAATTAGTGGAGAAAAAAATTTATATCAAGCCAATGCTTCTTGGTAAACAATGGTGTGAGTTCTCCAATGTGGTGCTAAAATGGAGAGATTTTGCTTGCTGCCAACTCTGGAACATCCAATGCAAAGTTGTCCACATGAAAAGCAAGAGCTTTGCAAATTTAAGCCAACAACTTTGAGTGACTGTCCTTGTGCCTTGTTGATGCTCATAATGAAGCACAGGTGCACTGAAAGCTGAATTCATTTAAATTTGAAGGGTACATCAGTTGGAATGATGGGCATTCGGGGAATGAACACATCTTGCCCAGTTCCTTGGCTAGTCATAATTGTAGTTTCAATGATGTGCGGCATGAAACATTTGATGGTCAATCTTGTTCCTTTGCAGAATGTTGGTGGATCCAAATTTCTCAACATGATGGGAGCACCCAGTTTAAGCTCAAGCTTGTGTGATGGCACTCCTGACAATTTTATGTTATTGAGAAATTCTACAGGATAATTAACAGCTTCTTTAGTTTCCACCGGCGAGTCTATAGACTTGTACGTGTAAACGTCTTTCGGTAATTGTGAAAGAAGCTGTCAATTGACAATGTTACCTTGGATATCATTTAACGTAAAGAACATTTTACGTACATTTTTTAATTTTCCCTATTTAACAGTTCTAAGTGACACATGCATTTTTGTTTGCAACTGTATCTCTCATTATA
The DNA here is from genome assembly GCA_039090855.1 of Macrothele yani. Classification (NCBI taxonomy): domain Eukaryota; kingdom Metazoa; phylum Arthropoda; class Arachnida; order Araneae; family Macrothelidae; genus Macrothele; species Macrothele yani. The sequence goes on along the minus strand of CM076994.1, from coordinate 68,504,910 downwards.
ACAATCTAATTAAAAAAATTTGTACTCTGTGCCATTTGCTATGGTAAAGATTGTAAACACTGTCCACTTTAAATAATGCAGTTTTACCACTAGAGGAGTACACATATACTTTTTCTTGCTATCAGTACTGTAAAAGTCGCATTTGAAAGTTGTTGTTTTTTCACGGGGGGGGGGGGGGGGGCATGAGCTTATATTTCTACTAGCTGAATTGTACCCAATGCTGTCCAGGTATAAAGTTTCAGATAGAACCTGTATATTATAGTTTTTTTTGTTTTTTTTTACCAGTGTGATAATATCTTTGGAATACATGAATATAGTAAAAATGTAAGATATACATTCATAATACCTCTTCATAAACTTTGTTATGCTTAAGGTGCTAAAATGTTTTTTTTATTTTATTTTTTCCATTCCAGTTTTCATAGCTTCAGCTGCAGGAATGAATTTCCTCTTTCAGAAGGAGTGTAAGCAAAATGAGTTTAACAAGTACATCCTATATAATCTTTTGTGAACCACAGGTAAAATAATTTACTCAAGACTAGTAGCAAAGCACATTGCATCGCAAGAGTGATGAACATTTGTCACCAACAAACACTGGTGCTACTGATGAAATAATAATGCCCAAATGAGGGAAGTTGTGTTGAATCTCATGTTGCATGTGATAAGAACATTTTCACAAGAGCACCAATGACAGCACATACACATTCTCAGATCTCATAACTCCATGGTTTCCATCAGAAGCGGAACTAGGGAGGGCAGCTGCCCCGGGTGCTGCTCAAGAGAGGGAGCAAAAATTACTGCTTACAGTCTGATTAAAATATGAATTTAAACTTTTGCACCAATTTTTGGTACAGTTTTTTTTTTTTTTTTTTTTTTTTTGGTGTTGCCGTATGTCCGTTTACAGAATTTTTCCATAATATGCTCGCCAGTTTAGGTAACCTTGACAAATTAAAATAAACATTTCTTCCTCAAAAAGTTCAGGGATATTAAGTTGCTAATATACAAAAATGAAGGAACATTTGTATGTGTATTACAAGAAAAGAATCTTGTTCACATTGATGAAGAAATTAATGGGTGTATAAAACTTGGTTGGAGAGCATTTGGAAGGAACAGTACAAATTTCAAGAACAATTTACCATTATGTCTTAAAAGAAAAGTATTTAATCAATACAACCTTCCAGTTCTTATGTACAAAGCAGATACACGGACCTTAACTAAAAGAGACATATTGTGGCTGCAGATATTTAGGAAGCATGGAGAGGTGCATGCGTGTTACGAGGAAGATAGGAAGAGGGACTCTTGGAACAGAAAAGTGACAAGAAATCATGATCAAAGTAAAATACCTAAAAATGACAATCAGCTTGACATATTGCTACAAGAATGGACCACTGATGGAAAACTGAATGAAATATGAGGCAGGACAAGACAGAACGGTGGGGTTTGAAATATGAGGCTGCTTGAAAGACAGACAGGGAGGGGAGGCACAATATTTTATGATTTGCACTGGGCGCAGAAATGCCTAATTATGCTTCTGGTTTCCACAGAAAAATACCATAACATGGTAAATTTTTGTGCTTCTAGAAGGCCTACGTTTTGGAATATCAACATGAAACCGCCCACAGCAACTCAGGCAACAATGAAAACCAATGCATCACACTTTGAAGTGCCTATCATGATTTTTCAACGAGTTATGGCTGACACACACGCGCACAGCCTTTCATTATTATAGGTTTTCAAGAATATCTCCAATTCTAAAAATTTGATTGAAAAATCTTTTCTTGGTCCAATACCATTTACTATAAAGAATATTTTGCATGCACGCACACACACATTCTTCAAGAAAAGCAGTTTTTCTGCTAGGAGTCAAAAAGTTTTATTAGTTTTCAGTCCATCCTTCTTCTCATTCTTCGACTTGAAAAAATCCCCTTGCCCTATGAGATACATTTTGTGTACAATTTGAGACTACAACCCTAATCTAGATAACTTATAACTTACTTGTTAGTACTTCGTTATATACTAACGACTTCTATGCATGTGCTGTGGAAATAGTTTGTTTTCCTTTCTTTTATAGCAGTGTAGATAAGCTTAATGACCGAATGGGCTCCTGCTCAGAGAAATGTCGAAAGAGAATCAACCAACAAAGGGCTTTGATCCATTGTTTAAGTGGTTCTCTTGTGATGTGTTTCTCCAAGCAAGAGTGTACCAGGCCACTGTGCCTAATTGTTCCATGTTACAAAATATGAAGCAAACTATCTGCAGAAATTGAATAAAACCGTAATGTCTACAGGCATTTTTTAAAATTCAGTTTTGATAATTTTTAGAGAACTAAGGAATAATGTAATGTATTGAAAGCAAGATTTATCAAATTCTAGACAGGCTGTAATTGCAAATAATTGCTTACCTGAAATTAATACTGATAATGTTATGTTCATCTCACATATGAGGGAGAATTAAAAAGACACCACATAATGAACGTCCCGATTATACAGTCCATAAAGATAAACAGAAAATATGGAATATAAAGGATAAATAACTTTCATTTTCCCTAATTACTTTATAGTTACAAAAATTAGTGTATTTAACATAAATTTTACATAATATTTAACAAAATCACGTCTTATTTTTTTGTTTCAGGTTTAGCGACCACCATAAGCAACTTGTTGGGCTATAAGCAGTCATCCATCCATCCCTAATTTAGGACCATTGGCTTCACGAGAAAGGAGAGCCAGTGCCGTAAGAGAAACACACCACCCATACCTCATCTGGGACTTGAATCCAGGCTCACTTGGACGAATAGTCAGAAGCCAGAGCTTAGACCACTGCACCACCGAGGTGGCAAACCATGTATTTACATGTTTTAAAGAATATTTGAACAAAGACTTATTTTAAATTCTACATATAATGAAATATTTCAATCGATTAGGTGAAATTATATAACTGATTTATCTGTATTTTAAGTGCACACAAGTATATAAATAACATTTTAAACGACTCACAACATTTAGAGTTCCAGTTAGGTTTAAAAATGCAAGCTGGGAGAATTGTGGCTGAAGAGAATAAATTGCCGTTAAATGATACAATGCTGAAGCTTTAAATCCTTTAAGTGCTTATTTTACATAAATATTAAAGAACATGGAAACTTTTGCTGAAATTGAAGTCTAATGGGAATGATAAAATGGAGAGTGTCTGATAGAGTCTCTTAACATTTTGTTAGAGCGGTTCTATCAAATCGATCTAACAATTTGTATTTTCTATTGGAATTCACTTAGAATCTTTAAAGACAAAGCAAACTAAAACAGCTATTAAAAAATAAAAAAAAAGGAGAGAGAGAGAGAGAATGGAAATCGTGACAGCATTTCTGCGTCTGAGGAAAAACGTGCGCCAGTACCATCCCAACAATTTCTAGCAATCAGGGAAAATACTGCTGACATTTAAAAATCAAAATTGTAATTATTTTAGCTAAAGTTAGTTCTTGCACTTGGCAATGAGAACATCAAATCTATGCTATTTCAGATGTGCCAACCTCTAGCAGAACGTATCAGTAATCAATAGGGGATTTTTCAGTAATGTTTCAGTAATTTTTTAAAGTTAAGGACAATATTATAGTATTACTGTGTAACCTGTAATACTTGTATGAGGTGCCTATCGGTAATCACCATACGGAGCCTCATCGTTAACGCGTGGAATGGGTATTTCATGAGAAATTAATGCATGAAATGTGTAATAACTTTGTATGTTTACACTATCCTCACAAAAAAAATATGAAATTAAATTATCAATATTGTACTTACCTCATGTCATTGCTGACATAAAAACTCCCTTGTTGCTTGTTTTGCAGTGGTATATTCTTTTTCAGAAAACTTTTTATAACACAGCTCACCTGAGGAAAATGCTTTACTTTTCTGTACAAGAAGGGCACTTAATGTTTTGGTGCTCATTGTTGGGCAAAAGTATGTGAGGTATTTCCTTACTATACTAAATATTCTCTACGTAGAGGAATTGCTGTGAGGGATAGTCAATATTACCAACATTAGTTTAGGCAATGTGGAATACTTGAGAAGGCCAGATGAATCCTTTGTCTTAGATATTTCATTCCATGCCACATCTGCTCAAGGATATCCAGCTACATCAATATCAGAGTCTGGGAACATAGCATGAAAGAAGCGACCAGCATGATCACAGCTTGCTATAGGTAGGTTATGCTCCACAACGATTGTAGTAAACAGCAATTCAGCGTTTATCACGCTATTTTCATTCTTTTTTGCAAAAAAATTATCCAAAGGCTTTGTCTTTAATTTTACACAATCCTGGTGTTTGTTTTGACTGGATATGCCTTTGGCAATCATCTCGTCCTACATGGGCTACTGATTACTCTCATATTAGAACCTTTATTTCAGCATTTGTAACATTTTCCATTTCCTTGCTCAAGATTTGGATGTTCCTGGAGAAACCTCTTTGCATATTTATTTGTTTCAGAAACGATAATTCCAAGGATGAAATTGGTAAAAAATAAGTAAAAATATGCAATAGGTGCCACATCAGTTGCAGGAGCATGTTTGGGCCCCTGCATTTCATGTTAATAAAAAAAAGATGCTGAGGTTGTTCATCACTTCTCACTATTAACATCCTCCCATTCACTTTCAGAACTTTCATGATCTGAAGATTCACTGTGAAGATCTTCACCTTCTGAAGAAGATATGGTGGCTAGTTTTTTGGCTTGATGTTGCTAGGCCAATATCACTTTCAAATGATTCAAAATCATCACCATCACTTGGCAAACTTTCACTCTCACTACAAGCCATTTCAAACAACCTTAGAAAAAAATTTCACGCAGTAGGAAAATGCACGTCTCCTAGTCTGAGGAACAAGCTGTCAATAAAGTCATCCTCTGCTAACACGAGTTTGGAAAAAAGATGGGGATTCGTAATTCACGGAGTTTTGCGATTGTGTCCGTTTGTTTGGGAAAAAGAAATGAATAATGTGAAGAGCTTCTAGTAATAAAACACCGCACTTCGTTCTCCCGCGCGGCGAAAGTCCGCAAGAAATATAAACATCCGTCATCGCGGGACCACGCGTTGCGACGAGTTGATCGTTATTGCACTTCGAACGGGGGCTCGAAAAAGTGATTTCCGACAGTACGACGTCTTATAATTCACCAACAATGCAAAGTGAACAGCACTGCCTCAACTGCAGCAGGAAAAGTTTTGGCTAAAGTAACCTTTCTCCTGTCACACGGAAAAGTGCGTGGGGAACCGATAGCAAGCGCAAACTCTTTTACGATGACACTTACTGCATATTACCCGTAATTTTCGTCGTATTAACCGCAGACAACGAAATTCATATTAAAAAAAAAAAAAAAATCCTTCGTATAATCCGCAGACTGTGACATTCAGGAAATAAAAAAACGGCGTATAATCCGCACATCATAGATGTTGAACCAGAAGTGGAATTTCCGACAGAAAAGTCGGCCACATAAATAAATAAATACATCGCTCTTTCCACGTTCCAGAAACACATAGCAACCGAAAAATTGTTTTCAGCCGCCGCCGGGGAATTGAATCTACGGATCTCTCCATATATAGCCTAGCGCGTTAGCTTTACACCATGGTGGCCAACAATCCACGGTGCTATGTGTATTTTTAAGTCATCTTCTGACATCATAAATCCGTAAGATGGGCTCAGCTACTGAGACGTCTCCATCTGGTGGGTATTAACGGCACTGGCTATATATATTATAGCAGTTAAATCCAAAGGGCGAGATCCAAGGTGAAAATCCTCCAAATACGTGGCGTCAGAAAATAAATAAATACATCGCTCTTTACACGTTCCAGAAACACATAATGAGTCCGAAGAAGTATGAGAAAAAAAAAACGATTTTATTAAATGAAGAAATTCATTTTTAAAGGTAACTGTTTTATATTTTTTATCTCCGGACAGATAAAGGGTGTGGCATCCATAGATCACGCCGATGCAGCTCCAGAGTATTGCATTACACCTTGCCAATGACGAAAGGCTGATACAGAACAAGTCGTAGAAATACCGTATGTACTTGCGTATAAGTCGAAAGTTTTTGGAGGAATTCCTGCTTTCAGAGTTGAGAGATCGTCTTATACGTGGGCCAATAAAAAAACCCGTGAATTCTCCCGCGGAATAAACAGACGGATTTGTTTACGTTTTAGATTGCGACACAGAGGCTTTCCATATGTTGCTGCACGATTGTGTTCTGGCCTCAAAACTATAGCGCAGTGACACGATCATATCCTCAATTCTGTCCACCAATTCAAGCTTAAATTCGGCAGTGTAACTGAAACGTTTCCTTTTCAGAGACATCATGATTACCAATGAAGGAAAACAGCAGCAACGACGTTCGCCAAAACAACGAAAGCAAACTAGACACAAGGTCGCGCACATGAAATCCGAAAGCAGAAACGCATAGGTTCGTGCAGCAAGTGCTGTGCGTACTTCTTTGGCTTTTTGCCAAAAACAGAGCCGGCACGGCAGTCAGAGCTCTCCTCAACGATATCAAAATGACCCCTGTCGTCCTTCCCCACAACTTTCCCGATTTTTCGTTACGACATTCCTCCCCGCTCCGTACAAACTCCTGAACTGAGGAAAATTCTTCCGAGGGAGTTCCTTTTCCAATTATTACACCCTTCCCTGCACAATCACGCTGCAGATTTTTTAAAAATCGGAAGGTTGTAATTTTTTTTTTTTTTTTTTTAAATCGGGGTATTAACCGCATCGGTGTATAATCCGCAAAACCTATAATTCTAACTTTTCAACAGATAATCCGCGGATTATACGAAGAAAATTACGGTACCATTCTTCCGATAATATCGCTGTTTGACGATATGATTCATGGACATTCCATTTTTTTTTTTTTTTTTGATTGGAGGTTTAACGACCACAGTGAGCAACTCAATGGGCTATAAGCAGTCGTCCGTCCCTAATTTAGGGTCACTGGTTCCAGGGAAGGGAGAGAGCCAGTGCCGTAAGACAAACACAACATCCATGCCTCAACGGGATTCGAACCCGGACGCCTTACAGACGAATGATCAGAGGCCATCGCTTAGACCACTGCGGGACATTCCATTTCAAAACGATATGATCATTGAGACACCGAAATCTGCAGTCTGATTCGGAAAATATGCGGATCAAAATCGAAGGGCGACAAATCGGCAGCGTCGCACTAAAAGGGTTTAATGAAAAAGGATACAAAATTGAGATTCTCCAAAACACACTGAAATCCGTAATTTTTTTGTTTTTTTTGTTTGGAGGTTTAACGACCACCGTGAGCAACTCAATGGGCTATAAGCCGTCGCCCGTCCCTAATTTAGGGCCACTGGTTCCAGGGAAGGGAGAGAGCCAGTGCCGTAAGACAAACACAACATCCATGCCTCACCGGGATTCGAACCCGGACGCCGTTCGGACGAATGATCAGAGGCCATCGCTTAGACCACTGCGCCACCGGGGCGGCAATCCGTAATTCTTCCAACCTGTCCGTAATTCCGTAATCTGACAGTCGAAACCGTAATAATTACGTACAATTCGTAATAGTTGGCACCTCTGCTATTTGCTTCTAAATAACGCAGCATAGGATATTTAGACATTGTGCTGTTAAATTTCATAATCAATAAGCTGTCACACAGAGATCCTAATGCCATAACGGCAAAAAAAAAAAAAAAAAAAAAAAAAAATTAAACCCAGGGATAAAAAAAATAATGGAAGCAACAAGTGGAGAAAACTAACAGTTAATACGGAATACCATTTTGCCTGAGAGGCTACAATTCATACAAGTACTTCCAAAATCCGGAAGTCTTAAAATTGATTGCATACGTTTGTGACACAAACATTAGTACTGAACTTTTCTCGCAGCTCACAGTTCATTTCCAAGCTACGTCAAATTACTTGTACTGGAAACAATTAGAGGAAGTTTTGTGTGCATGTGTGCTCATAAAATCCTCCTAACACTTTTTTGTCAACATAATTTTTCATCCTGTGGCGAGTGGCATGTTTATACTTAACAATATCTTTACGAAGGGCAATACATTTATGCGATGTTGATCAGGCAAAGTGCGAGAAAGGTCTGGAGCCCACTCAGGTCATTTGCAGTAACTCCCCACAAATAACGTCATCCAAAACGGAGACAGAAGCTTTAGCGCCTGCACTGACACACCTGAAACCAATAGAGCACGCACGGCAAAGATTTAAATCAGTAGTAACTAGGTAGATTTTTTATATTTTTTTCGGCAATGTGAGGGTAAAGATGTGAAATGAATAATTTATGCAACTCTTGTGAGGTGCAGCAACGCAAGAAAAAGAATTTACGATTACAAGAAAATTTCTACCCCGTCTAACTTTTGTTCTCGCAAATTTTTTTCCCCCATGTATAAGCTGAAACCTTAGGAAAAATTACGAGAGAATTACGAATTTTATGTTTCTTATTCTAAATAACGGAGATATTTGCGTTTTTACGGAAAACGGTTCCACTATGCACAAAAATTCAAAAAATAATATCTTCTAATCTATCAGAAACAAGAAAAGTTGAAACTTTCAGGGTTTTTTTCATAACTTGGAGGCAGCTACCCGTAAGAATCGGAGATGTGTTGGTGGAAAATTATTTCAATATCTGACGATTTTGCGTGGAATGACCCAGATGTGAAAATCTATGGTTCCGGGCGTCGGACTACCTTATTTTTCGCAACCAGCCAGCTCTTGCAGTAATCGGAATATCGTCTTAAAATAGCTATAAATAAATTTCTTCATGCATTATGAAATAGAAATATGACAGAATCGAGAAAAATCTCTTTCCGGCCGTAAAACAACGAATCTAGAAAACGGCCGTGAAATCTGGGAAATTTGGTAGGTATGCAATAGTACCGGCTTCATTGCATGGTATTTTTCATACAAAATACTCGTAAGTACTATGAAAAAAATTGATCTTTCCCCCTCTTTGAAGAATCTTCCTATTTCATAATATCTTCCCTGTTCAAACATTTGAAGGTACATACTTTTCCAACTATACCAACTCTGCTACAGAATTACGAAAGCGAAGCTTTAGTTCATAAGTGATACGAACTTTTTTCAAAATAAATTAGGTGCCCTCAATTTGCAACATTCATCCACACTGCTCTTGAAGGGAGGGGGGGGGGGGGGCGAATTTATTAGGATGACCAACATCCGGCAAAATAAAATGTTTTTGTACGGTTTGATAAAAGACAAGTAGAACATGCAAAAGGAAAGGAGAAAAAAAAAAAAGCGCAACTTCTAAAGTTTCCGATGAATTTTGGCGAAATTTAAAATGGAACGTTATTTTCATATATCTTGCCCACTGTAAAAATTTCAGTCCGTTATTTAAAAAATTGAGGAAATAGCTTTTTCATAATTTTTTTCCGTCTACACAGAGAACCAGTGCACCTACTTAGAAGCAAGCGACTGCCTCTGCGCGAACGCAGCAGATAAGAGCCTGCGAAATGGGTTTGTGATTAATGGCTTTCTCTCACGCTTTGACGCGTCCGTTTGTTCGGTTGTAGTTTAGAGCATCTGAAGATGGGGGAAACCGCGAAGAGACGCACACCCCAGCACAGTTGCACTTTAATCGGTGGGTGGGTTACCTCGAAGGATAAAACAACTCGGAATTATTTTAAAACTTAGCAATACAGAAATATATTCTACAAAAGCCTGAAAGAAAATATTTTTTTGGCAAAATAAAAAATTCCCTGACTTTTCAGTTCCCTGATAAAAAATTCCCTGATTTTTACGGAAAAACACGATTTTCCCTGAGTTTTCCCTGATTTTTGGAACAATTTTCAAATTCCCTGAGAATTCCCGGTTTTCCAGGTGGCGTGGGAACCCTGATTTAGTATTGTCAACTAACCCTATTGTAACACTAAAATGTTATACTTAATACAACGTGAACATTAAAAAGTCTAAAAAGGTTTCATTTCATTAAAGATTATTTTACTTACAAATCTTTTAATTATACAAATGCTATCAAACTATTTACAATAAATGACTAAAGTATCAGACAAATCCGTTTAACAGGCGTAATGCAGATATAAAGGTAACTAAACGCAAGCTTTCACCAAACACGGTTGGCTTCCTGAGGCGAATGTTATAAAATATAAACGAAGAATTCCATTTAAATGCACAGAGTAATGTGTAAAACAATGATACAGGTGGTATGCGATAGGCACGCACTGTTCAAGTCATAGAGCAGATGCGCGTGGGTGAGAATTAAGTAGGGCACCCTAGGCATGGGGAAGCTCAATTGATGTTTCAGAGTTGCATAGTCATGCCTTGACAATATTTCTATGGCTTCTCGAAGAAGGGTCGCTCAGGCCGTTGTGTACGGAGCTACTTTCTTCATATTCGACCACAAAGGAACAGCTGATCGGGTGGCAACTTCACGGGCCAGAGCGGTGGCGAGTAGGCCTCTCTTGGCATCCTGCTTATATGTTCTTGGAGCCTTATACTCAGTGATCTTTTTGCCATACCAACATAGTTCTTGGTTGTTCCATCTGGGTAGAGCAAAGGGATGGTATATACCCTTGCCTCATTCAGGTTAACGCCGCTTTGTTTGTAGCCCGTGAGACAGGCTGCGATGGTTCTAGGAGTTTGGATTCCTATACCCAGACCAAATCTTTTTAGGTTGTTCTTCAAAAAATAGGTAAAGCCTGGAATATATCGGCAACTTCCAATGTAGAGTAACTTCTGCATTGGCTGCTGGTTCTGAGGGCTGATGATTTTGGACTGCATGTATGCTACAATGCGGTCAACCATGTGGGTCAGGTATCCCGCAGAGTTTGCCAAATCCCTCAGTTCTTTCAGTTCGGCCAGGGTAGAGGCGTCGTCCGAGGAATGCGTAAAGGCTCTTTTCGCTCTGTGCCTGAAGAGGGCCATTTTTCTCTGCTGCGGCTGCGGACATGTTGAGGTAGGAATTATCACATTGGGAACGTGGGTCTTCTTATAATACACTTCAGTGTGAAGATCGCCTGAAGGGGATTTCTTGATTAATACGTCGAGGAAGGGTAAGTAACCCTCCTTTTCCAGTTCCATAGTGAAATGCATATTAGGGTGTTGTTGATTAATCGAATCTAAAAATTCGTTGAGCTGTTCCCTCGGTTGGTTCCACACGAAAAAAATATTGTCCGCATATCGTGACCATATACGTGGAACTGGTTCGGTCGATGTCATGATCCGAGCTTCGAGAGGTCGTAGTACCGAGAGTGCCGAACCCATGGGGGACTCCTTTTTCTTGCTTGTAGATTTTGTCGCAAAACTGGAAATAATTCAAGCCTGTGACAAAGTCTAGGACATTACATATTTCCAAAACAGTACTTAGTGTGAAAAGGTCAGAGTTGGTGAGTGCCTGATTCAAAATGTTCGTAGCTTCCACGACAGGGATCGAAGGGTACATGGCATCCACATCAAAGCTTCCAAGTAAGTCAGTGGGTGCAATGTTTAATATTGTCAAAGCATGACGTATGCAACTCTGAAACATCAATTGAGCTTCCCCATGCCTGGGGGTGCGCTACTTAATTCACACCCACGCGCATCTGCTCTATGACTTTAACAGCGCTATCACATACCACCTGTATCAATGTTTTACACATTACTCTGTGCATTTAAATGGAATTCTTTGTTTATATTTTATAACATTCGCCTGAGGAAGCCAACTGTGTTTGGTGAAAGCTTGCATTTAGTTACCTTTATATCTGCATTACGCCTATTAAACGGATTTGTCTGATTCTTTAGTCATTTAGTCAAGATCTCTACCCGATCTCTTTAATTGGAGTTTATTTATTTACTGCTATATCCGGGCAATAATGGGTAGTCTCAAAGAATTCTAACGGCTAAGAATCAAGTTGGAAGAGGAACGCTGCCATTTAAATTTCTTAACCACTTGTAAGCGCCTCGATATCATCCCAAAATTTCTCCACTTCTAGTCAACTTTGAATGATCTGTGGTTCCTGAGAAAAAAGCGAACATTCCAGTGTCAAGCACTCTCACACCTAGTGCAATCAAAAAGGAGGGTTGTCATGTCGCTTGAGACTAGACTGTACAACATGCACTTGCTCCTTACGAAGTCCACCACACCTCTTGAGTTGGACATCTGCTTACGGCGGCTGGACATGTTAGTGCTTCGTCAAAACAGAACCATCTGGTCCACCCACAATAGAAAGCTCAAGGAGCTTCAAGCACGAAGAGCTTATCCCTCTCAGCAATTCAAGGTTCCAATAGTCAATGTCTCGAGCAAGGAATTCTCTACCGAAAAGATGAGCGTACTTGAAAAAAGCCCAAAATTCTGTTCCGCTTTGCCGCCATGATTTCAGGACATCATCCTGACAGTCGAAAGCCTACTCTGCAAAGTTACACTTGAGCACAATGAACCACTTAGATATCAATTGTTAGCCAAGATGGCACTAGCTCAACGCCGTTATCTGACCACTAATAGGAAATCGGAAACCGGAGTGAAATTAGTTTCACTTCCCGGACATAGTCTTTACTTTCACTGACAAGACAAGTCAGATTGCAGTGATGAACCGGATGGATTACGAAGCCAAGATCTTCGAATTTATCACCCAATCGCAGTTCATGCCAGTTGTCAAGAACCCTCTTAACCAGTGGGTGGCAAAAATAAAGATGGTTTCAAAAATGCTGAGCTTCCCGACTATACACCAGAAAGGCAGCAAAGTTGCCTCCTGGTCCACAAGTACCTCCCATCTTTGCACGCCTTAAACATCATAAACTGGGAAACCCTGTCAGACCAATTGTCTCCAGGAAATGGGCACCGTCATACCGCCTTGAGAAAGTGCTCGCCAAATTCTTAACTCCTTTTTAACCCCCTTCCGATACGGTACTACTATCATCGCAGGATTTTGTGGAGAGACTACAGAGATTAAACATTGCACCCACTGACTTACTTTAGTGTTCTCCCTAGAGTATTTTTACAGCTGGGTGGCAAGAAATTTTAACTGGGTGGTACTTTAAACGACCCCTTCCTCAATCGAAAAAGAAGAAAGGATCTTGTTTTGCTTAACATGATTGTACTTATTAAATACTTACTGACAAATCATGTTCAACACAGATTTCAGTCATTTTCATCAATATTTATGGTGTATGTGGAAGTAAGTTTTCCAATCTTACTATTATGCGTGTTGTGAAAACATTTATTAAAGGAAATTTAGCTGCGCGGCAAAGAAAATTAGCTGGGTGGGCCACCCAGTAAAAAGGCTCTAGGGAGAACACTATACTTGGAAGCTTTGATGTGGATGCCATGTACCCTTCGATCCCTGTCGCGGAAGCTATGAACATTTTGAAGCAGGCACTCACCAACTCTGCCGTTTTCACACTAAGTATTGTTTTGGAAATATCTAATGTCCTAGACTTTGTCACAGGCTCGAATTATTTCCAGTTTCGCGACAAAATCTACAAGCAAGAAAAAGGAGTCCCCATGGGTTCGGCACTACGACCTCTCAAAGCTCGGATCATGACATCGACAGAACCAGTTCCACGTATATGGTTACGATATGCAGACGACATTTTTTTCGTGTGGAACCAACCGAGGGAACAGCTTAACGAATTTTTAGATTCGATTAATCAACAACACCCTAATATGCATTTCACTATGGAACTGGAAAAGGAGGGTTACTTACCCTTCCTCGACGTATTAATTAAGAAATCCCCTGCAGGCGATCTTCACACCGAAGTGCATTATAAGAAGACCCACGTTCCCAATGTGATAATTCCTACCTTAACATGTCCGCAGCAGAGAAAAATGGCTCTCTTCAGGCACAGAGCGAAAAGAGCCTTTACGCATTCCTCGGACGACGCCTCTACCCTGGCCGAACTGAAAGAACTGAGGGATTTGGCAAACTCTGCGGGATACCCGACCCATATGGTTGACCGCATTATAGCATACACGCAGTCCAGAATCATCAGCCCTCAGAACCAGCAGCCAATGCAGAAGTTACTCTACATTGGAAGTTGCCAATATATTCCAGGCTTTACCTATTTTTTGAAGAACAGCCTAAAGAGATTTGGTCTAGGTATAGGAATCCGAGCTCCTAGAACCATCGCAGCCTGTCTCACGGGCTACAAACAAAGCGGCCTGTCTCACGGGCTACAAACAAAGCGGCGTTAACCTGAATGAGGCAAGGGTATATACCATTCCTTTGCTCTGCCCAGATGGAACAACCAAGAACTATGTTGGTATGATAAAAAGATCACTGAGTATAAGGCTCCAAGAACATATAAGCAGGATGCCAAGAGAGGCCTACTCGCCACCGCTCTGGCCCGTGAAGTTGCCACCCGATCAGCTGTTCCTTTGTGGTCGAATATGAAGAAAGTAGCTCCGTACACAACGGCCTGAGCGACCCTTCTTCGAGAAGCCATAGAAATATTGTCAAGGCATGACTATGCAACTCTGAAACATCAATTGAGCTTCCCCATGCCTAGGGTGCCCTACTTAATTCTCACCCACGCGCATCAGCTCTATGACTTTAACAGCGCGTGCCTATCACATACCACTGTATCATTGTTTTACACATTACTCTGTGCATTTAAATGGAATTCTTTGTTTATGTTTTATAACATTCACCTGAGGAAGCCAACCGTATTTGGTGAAAGCTTGCGTTTAGTTACCTTTTTATATCTGCATTACGCCTGTTAAACGGATTTGTCTGATTCTTTAGTCATTTAGTCAAGGTGTATCTCTGCCCGATCTCTTTAATTGGAGTTTATTTATTTACAATGAAATCGACAACAACTATTTCCCTTTATAAAGGTTATTCAATCAACAGTTATATGTCTTTGCAGTTTCCTGTAAAACAAAAAAAAAAAAAACAGTGAATCTTTCCAAATGTACTGATAAATAGCTGAATATTATGAAAATAAACCATAATGAAATAAATCTTACCATGATGCCGCATATGGTCCCTAAGCAACCGCTCTGTCTTCATTTTGCGTGAGCAATACTCACATACAAAAACAACATCATTTCCATCTGCAAAGAGAAAAAAATATGGCACTTAAAAATCTGATATTACAAAATGTTTGTTAGAAAACAATATGAATTTCTAATAATAAATAATGTGCACATTCCTCACATGTGCGTGCACCACAGCTATAGAATCTTAAAACCCACATTCCCAATATTTCCCATGCACACTCCCTGTAGCAGAATTGCGGCAATGGGCGACGTACGTCACAGAATTTATTTTGGTCCTGCAGACAAAAGCGATATCCCCAAACCCCTATTAAATCCCCCTTTTTCTTGTCTTTCAAAACTTTCTGAAAACGGAAGTTGGACGGAGTGAAGCTTTCTCCCATAATCACAATTTTTTTCTTCTTCTTGCAATGTTTCATTGATTCAGTATTTTTGTTAAACATTATTTTATTGCATAAATGTTTATGTTTTAGCTTGAAAATAGCACTGAAAATTTTTTTGAAAATGGAAGCATGTATGGGGAGCCATGTTGACCTTAAACTCTTTTTTCTTGCGATGTCGCCTTTACCCCATGTAGTTGTTAAACATTGTTTTATTATACTGTATAAATGTTTGCTTTTAAGATCGAAAATGGAAGAAGGACAGAGCGAAGATTTCTCCCATAATATTATCTCTCTTTTTTTCCCCGCGATGCTTTTTCTGCATTGTATTATTGTTTAAGTACCATTTAATTACATTAATGTTTGCATTTAAGATTGAAAATGGAGAAAATTTTTCAGAAAATGGAAATAGGATGGAGCGAAGATTTCTACCATAATTGCAATATATTTTCTCTAGCGATGTTCCATCTGTCCCGTATTTTTTTGTTAAACATAATTTTATTCCATAAATCTCTTGTGTTTCAGGTTGCACATGGTGGTGAAATTCTAGTCACAGACAGCCAGATGTTCTTGATCATAGTTATTGCAATTGCTGTAATACCTAGACTAGATTTTTTTTGTTATTTTAGGTAGGAGACATATAAGGTGGATAGTTTCATTCTTTTTTTACGCTTTCCAACCGTAGGTTGAAGAAGCGTATATACGCTCCATCTTTGCCCATCTGTCCGCAAACTACCTCGTGTAAAAATGGTTCGATTTCAATGAAATTTTAGTATGTGGTAAAGGACAACCTGGGGACGAACCCTATTGAAAATGGGCGAAATGGAGTCTAAGATAAGGACATAGGAGCGGGATCCATCCCATCGCCCTTTTGCATAATAACTTACGTAAAAATGCTTCGATTGCGACAAAACTTTATCATGTTGTTCCGGAGGTATAGTGAACCAATTCTGTTTAATATCATCGAAATGGGGTCAAAGGTCAGGGCACAGGAGCGAGATTTATTCCACAGCCTAATATTAGCCTCATAACTTGAGTAATGATTTCTGTTATGTTGGAAAGCATATCATAACACTGGTCAACACACTTTTTCTGGCATAGGGTATTCCAACGGTTTTAAGGTAATTTTGGGGTGCTGATTCTAAATCTGGCATCAGTTTTTGTCCATCACATCAGGTTTTTGAGATATCAAATATTGCATTTTCAATAAAAACAGCAAATTTATGCTCATATACGAATAGCTAAACAGACATACATACATACAAGAATAAGATAAGATACAATAATAATGAAACAAACATTTAATGAGCCGTAGCACAAAGTTGTGAGAGTGACTGCATATCAATGTGAGTGAATGCATATTACCATGCAAGAATTGAATTGTGAAGATAAGAAAAATATGTACAAAAAGGTTATTAACAATAGTGATGTTACATCTGCATAAACGACCTCTTCCTTGACAATCTCCGATGTACAGCTTGTGGAATGTCTCTCATCAAGGACCAGCAGTAATCTGCCATCATGTTTGAGTCCCATCGGCCTTGGTAACATTCTTCCATAACTTTAATGTCTTGATGAAAGCATTCACCTTGCTCTTTGCTCAAGTGACCCATGTTCTCTGGAAACTGGGCCAAGTGACTATGTAAGTAGTGAACCTTGATGCTCATTCTACATCCAAGTGCTTGGAAACTCAAGAGCAGCTCTTCCACAATCTCTTGATAGTTGTCCGCTTTCCTGTTCCCAAGGAAATTCCGCACCACATCAGAGAATGCATTCCAAGCTCTAGCCTCTGCAGCAGTCATTGTTGTAAAAAAGTGTGGATCCCTGATGAGTGTTCTTATTTGAGGGCCATCAAATATCCCTGTCTTTTTCTTCTCGGCACTGAGACTTGAAAAAGTAGAACATATATAGCTGAAGCAGTCTCCAGTGTGATCAAGAGCTTTGAAGAATTGCTTCATTAACCCAAGTTTTATGTGCAGTGGGGGAAATACAATTTTATTCCTATCAACCAGAGGCTCATTCCTGATGTTCTTGTTACCAGGCATCAAACTGATTCTTGGTGGCCAGTTCTTTTTAACCCAGTGTTCTAATGTAGCCATACTGTCCCAGTAGCACAGGAAACAAGGGTATTTGGTGTGACCTTCTTGTTGACCCAGCAGAAAATTAACCATTTTCAAATCAACACAAATTACCCATCCATGAACATGGTATTCCAATCTATCCAGAACAATCTTGATGTTGGCATACTCTTCTTTCATTTTTACAGAGTGTCCTATTGGGATTGAACCATATATATTTCTGTTGTGAAGTAACACACATTTCAAACTCCTTTTACTACTGTCAATAAAAACTCTTCATACACTTGAATCATATGCGGGCAGTCCCATATTGAAACCATCTGAATGGAAGTACTTTTGCAGTGCTGCTTCTCTGTTATGATAAAAGGAGACACTGGTGCCAGGTCTGAGTAGTCCTTTCTCTTGCAGCCTGGAAGCCAACAATTCAGCAGACTGCTTCAGCAAATACAAATCTCTTACAAGATCATTCAATTCAGGCTGACTAAACAGAGAAATTTTATCACAATCTGCATCAGATGGCGTATATTCGATCTGAGCATCATCATAATCATCTGTAGAAGCAGGTAAACTGAGGGATTCAACATCAATCTCTGGTAGCTCAGTAAATACAGGCACAGGTATTTCCTCACAGTGCTCAACTGGTCGTCTGGCAGATGGGATATCTGGGTATTGTAAGTGTTGTTTGTTTTTCTTATTGAAACCTTTTACATTGACAAAGCAGAAGTAGCAGTTATCCAAATGGTTTGTAGGTTCTCTCCAAACCATTGGAACACCAAACTTCAGCTTATCATTCTTTCCTTTAGACCATGATCGCAAAGTTTCAACACAGATTTTACACACTTTGTGAGGAGCCCAATTTTTGTCTTGGTCTCCAAGTCGTACTTTAAAGTAGGCAAGATAAACTTTCTCAACAAAGGTATTGATGTTGCGCCTTTGATCCTGCAAAGTGAAGCTGCCACAGATGTAGCAGAAGAAATCTGGGTCATTACAGCATTTCCTTCTTTCGGATGTTGTAGCCATTGCTAGATCACGACCTGCAGAAGCAAAATATTAACTACATAAATTACATTTATATCTACATAAAATGACATTATAAACACACTATCCTAAAAATACACCATATTTTAACACTAAAGCAGTCATTAACTTGCAACAACTTGCAATCATAAGTGACAAAGAGTTAATTTTGGGTAAAATAAATGAAAATAGCATAAAAATGAGATGTGATAGAGCAAATCTGAGATCAGATTTGGAATCAACACCCTGAAATTAGTCTAAAATAGCTGCAAAAGTCCAGGCCAGATAATTTTTTTTTCTTTTTTTCTGTTGACCAGTGTAATCAATAAATTGCATGATTTTACTTTTTTTTTTTTTTTTTTTCCAAATCTACACCCATTTAAAAATTTTATTGTTCTTTGCATCAAGTAGTTACTTCACCCAGTGACCACCCGCAGATTTATTGTGGCACCATGATATCTATCGCAGACTGATGAGGAACTTTCTGCTATAGGATGCACACTAAGGAGACTGAAGGTGTGTACCTACCTTCACACAGTATCCAATACAATGTGCAAAAATTGTGATCTATTTAAGAGGAAAACCTTTAAATTTTTTTCAATTACAATTTATTGAGCAAAGTGAGGCCAAAGGCAGAGCGGAGCTCTCTTTACAAGACTCGAGACAATTAGTTGTTCAGGCATAGTTACGAGATGACACATCCGATCATCATGATTTTTTGCAAGCCATCGGACATTGTCCACGGTCAGGTTTTGATGCCTTTCAATTCCCGAAATTCCGTGTCCTTGAGGAATTTCAATTAAAACTAGATGGCCTTTTACTTGAACCGTTTCACGAAAGTCGGCTCGCTAACATTAATTTAAAACAATCGTTTGAATTGAAAAACGAAGAAATGGAGACTTCGTCATTTAGCTCAACACTTGCTTAATCTATAATAATAAAAGGAAGTCTGTGCATGTGTCTGCCTTTTGCGATACAAAGTGAAAAACATGGTTCCCAATCTGAGGGTGTCTTTCCGCTTTATTTACATGCAACCTGATCACAACCAACATGAAGGCGTGAAGGAAAGTAGTTCATGATAAATTTTAGGCATTTCTTTTTAGACTGCTTCATACTTTTCTTCTGGAAGACATAAATCGTGTGCGTTCGTTCTTTAGAATTTGTTATAATAGACGCCTTAATGAGCTTAGATTTTGCAATAGCTTCGCTCAAAATTTTCCAACTGTACCTGAGCTATCGGTTACTGTTGGCAGCTTATCCTAGTTCACATACACATGCACGATATTCTGTAAAAGAACAAATCATCTTCACTTATTGTACCTGTGGCATGAGAGAGTGACAAAAGTAGAGTTGATGCTGATTTTTGGGTGTCCAATCCAGGAGAATGACATCAGAACTTTTTAAAGTTTAACTTCTTTGAAAATACATGGTTTCCCATGGCCTAGTTACTTCTTGCTATATCAACAGACAAAAAGAGCAAGCATTTCTCTTTCATTTTAAAATTATTTCAAGTTCAAAATTGGAAATTCAACCCACCATCACTGACTTCTGTTACCGGTAAAGACACTTTATCTACTCAGTGAGCCCATAGTAGCATTTTTTAACAAAATTAATTTGACTTTAAACAAAAGAAAATGTGCTTGTTGTGCCCCTAGATACAGCAAGAGGTGACTAAGGAATTCAAAAACACACATTTTAAGCAAAATTAAATATCAAAAATAGGCATTGCATTGTTCACTTTGTCATGAAAACATCTTACAGGTCACAGAAATGGCTGATTCCATTACAGACAGATTATGTACACATTTCAATTTAATTCCACTTTAAAAGGGGGGTAAGCAGCAAAAGTGTTTGCTCTAAGGATTCTTTTTGAAGCAAAGACTGCAGAAAATAGAAAAACATGAATAAGTCAGATGTGTACCTGCTGTACAGTATACCTGCAACTTTAGGAAGGGCGGTCAAAAAATTTTTATTACCTAAAGCAAGTGGGACGGGCAGTCTCAGTGAAAAAAAAAATTGGGTTTCCCTCCTCAGGGCGCTCCATGGTAGCAATGGCACACACAACAGCAACTAGGGCCTCTTGAGTATTTTGGAGAGGTGCCAGTTAGTTCTATGTGACATTGGCAAAAAGACCCCAACTCACTGGGTTTTGTTCCAGAATCCTTAGGTTGAATGACCAACTGGAACTGTCAGCTGTGGGCTAATCCCCCACACTGATGTACTTACCTGGTTAAAAATACAAAAAGAAATGCAAAAATGGACTCAAGTGGGGGATATGGTGGACCTACCACACTTGAGAAGGATGGTCCACCACGGTATCGACCTGGAACTGAAAGAAGGAAAATCAAAAAGAGATCTCGGCTGAGTGAGTATAAGATTGGTGTATGGAATACTAAAGGTATAAATGGCAAAATGAATGAGGTGATTGAAGAGATGAATAAGTATAGATTGGATGTGCTGTGTGTAAGTGAAACCAAAAAGAAGGAAATTGGTATAGAAGAAGTGAATGAAACGGTGAGTGTGTGGTCTGGAGTATTGGATAATGTGAGAGGACAGGCTGGTGTAGGTGTGATTTTAAGTGAAAAGATGAAGAACAACTTGATTCACTATAGTTGCATAAGTGAGAGAATTCTCTGGATTCGTTTGAAAGTGAAACTTCAGAGAATAGTAATTGTTGTCACGTATGCTCCTTGTGACTCTGAACCCTCTGATAGGAAGAAAGATTTCTGGAATGAGCTAAAAGCTGTTTTGAGCCAGTTTGGTGCTAAAGAAAAAGTTATAATTGCAGGGGATTTCAATGCTAGAGTAGGCATGCAGAATACAATCTGACAATGTTCTGGATAAGTTTAATGATCGTTGTAAGAATGATAATGGTGAAAGATTAATTGAACTCTGCATTGAGAATGGTTTGTGTGTATCTAATACATTTTTCAACCACAAGTATATCCACACATATACTTGGGAAAATCGTATTCTTGGTCAAAAGAGTGTGATAGATTTTGTTGTCTATGATCAGCATCTGAAACACTTAGTTGTTGACACTCGTGTGATGAGAGGTATAGATATTGGTTCTGATCATTTCTTGGTAGTGTCATGAGTGAAACTGAATATTGGTTGGAGGAAAAGGAATAGGAAGAGACCCAGGATAGAAAGAATAAAGGTTGATAGGTTCCTTGAAGATCATCAGCGTTATTCTGACTTACTCAGAGAACGACTGAAGGAGCTGAAGTCTGGTGAGAGCGATGTGGAAAAGAAGTGGGAATGTTTTAAGAACTGTGTTGTCACTGCTGCTGAAGATGTCTGTGGCACCACAATAGTGGGTAACAACAGAGGTGATGCTTGGTGGAATAGTGAGATTGAAGAGGCAGTAAAAAGAAAGAACAAAGCCTATTTGAGGATGCTGCAAGCTGGAGTTTCTGTGGGTGAATATCGCTGTAAGAAGCGTGAAGCTAATAAGCTGGTTTGCCAGAGTAAGGCAAAAGATAGGAAGGAGAAGGTGGAAAGGCATGAATTGGCTTTTTGGAAAGATAGGAAGTCTTTCTGAAAGTACATGAGACTCAGGAAAAATAGGGGAAACAAAGTGTTAAGTTGTGTGAAGAATAGGGTTGGAGAAATGATATGGGAGCCCAATGGGTTAAGTGAAAGAGTAGGTGAATACTTCTGCGAGTTATTAGATCAGGAAAGCAAAGATGCTTCTGAGACAGATGCAGATAATGGCACCGTGAAAGATGAAAGCACAGAAGGGATCTCAAGAGAAGTAGTGTGTAAAGCTCTAAAATCTTTTCAGAATGGCAAGGCTTCAGGAGTTGATGGCATGACTGCCGAGATGTTGAAATATGGTGGTGACTCTGTAATTGATTGGTTATCTGAAATTTCACAGTTGTGCTGGGAGTTAGGAATGGTCCCTCGGGATTGGAAGGATGCTGTCATTGTTCCCTTGTATAAGGGAAAAGGTGATCAGACTGACTGCAAGAACTATCGTGGTATTAGCCTATTAAGTGTGCCAGGGAAAGTGTTTGGTAAGGTTGTTATTAAATAAGTACAGGGTCTTACATCATAGAAAGTGCGGGATGTTCAGAGTGGTTTTATGCCTGGTAAAGGCTTCACTAACCAAATTTTTGAATTACACATGAAGATTGAAAAGTATCTGGCTGTTGGTAAGAAAGTTTTTGCTGCCTTCATAGATTTAGAGAAAACTTATGACAGAGTAAATAGGACACTTTTGTGAAAGGTATTAAATGAATATGGTGTTATTGGGAATCTACTTAACAGTGTAAAAGCCATGTATGCTGGCAGTAGAGCCTGTGAACGACTGAATGGTGTTATATCAAAATGGTTTTCTATTGGTGCAGGAGTCAGGCAAGGTTGTGTAATGTCACATTGGCTGTTTAATATACACTGGCGGAAAGTGAAAAAAGAACACCAAGAAGGAGATGTCTGATACCAACAAAATTTATACAGCATAATAACGGAATACAGAGGATAACGTGATCAAAACATTATGGCAAAATACAGCTGTATTTGCTGGTAAACTGAAAAATAACATTTCCATGTAACATGGTTAGCACGAGGTTGAAACGCCATGAACTGTGTTACACTGTGCAATTCTGGCATGGAGTCTGTCGTACAGATGTTGGACGTAAGTTTGGGGTATTGAGTACCAAGCATCCTTAACCTGGACGCGTAAATCGGGATGGTGTGGCTGGCCGTGGAGACCAGATAAGTCGTTGTCCCATAAAATCCCACATGTGCTCAATGGGGGACAAATCCGGTGAACGTGCAGGCCATGGAAGTTGTCTCACACCCTGAAGTGCATGTTGCGTTGCACACGCCGTGTGTGGGCGTGCATTATCTTGCTGGAAAACACCACGATGGACCGACCTTACAAATGGCCCAACAACAGGTTGAATGATGTTGTTGATGTAGGAGGTGCTGTTTAACGTACCCGGTACAAACACTAATTGTGTATGGGAGTGATAGCTGATCGCTCCCCACACCAGGAGACCAGGTATAGGCCTTGTGTGTCGCTGGCAGATGCAAGAAGGGTGGAGACGCTCCCCTGTGCGTCTGCAAACATGCATACGGCCATCGGAGGCTCCCAAGCAGAATCTGCTTTCATCGCTGAACACAACAGATCGCCATTGCGTTCTCCAGTGCAGACGTTGGTGACACCATTGCAGCCGTTCCTGACGGTGGGCTGGAGTCAGAGGTACACATGCCAGAGGCACACGTGCACGTAGTCCTGCATCCAGTAAACGGTTGCAGATTGTTCGCACAGTCACCTCAGGTGCAATGGCAGCTCGGATTTGCATCGCAGTGGATGTTCTGCTTGACAACGCCGCTCTTCTTATGCTTTGATCGGTCCGCTCATCAGTTCGTCTGTGACTCCCGGTTCCACGTCTTCTTGTGTGGGAATGTTCCTTGGACCATCTACGTCACAATCGTACCACCACCGATACTTCCCATCCAATTTGCTCCGCATTATGACCACCCGGCCTCGCGGAGTCCAACTAGACGACCTCGCTCAAAGTCCGATAACTGCTGAAATTGTACAAGTCTTCCATGTACAGGCATTGCAGCTTCTTCACGGTCTTTGCACGTGTACGTACGCCGACGACTGATTACATTCACTTTGCCGTACTCCTTAAATACCACCGACGATAATTTGCATATTATGCCGTGCTGTGGCGTAAGACCTCACCGGTTGGTCCCGAAATTAACATCACACCTACGTAAACTCGACCCCATTAACAAATGTAAAGTTCATGATCGTCCGCCAATTCCTTCTTGGTGTTCTTTTTTCATTTTCCGCCAGTGTATTTATGGATGCGTGCATGTGTAATGCCAAAATAGATAATTCTGGTTTATGTCTTGGTGATATCCGTGTGTGCAGATTGCTGTATGCTGATGACACTGTCCTGTTGGCAGAGGGCAAAAGTGAGTTGCAGAGTATGTTGTCCCAGATGTACGAAGTTTGCATGAAATTCAAACTGAGTATAAATAAGAGAAAAACCAAAGTTATGGTTTTTGAGAGAGGAACTGGTAGCACTGAATGTAATGTAAGTCTAAATGGCACAGTGATTGACCAGGTGAGTGAGTTTGTGTATTTAGGAAGCATGTTTGACAAAGAGAACGAATTGGATGGTGAAATTAGTAGGCGAGTGAATTCTTCATTGAAAAGTCATGGCTCCTTTGGGAGGTTTTCACATGAATGATGAGTTAGTTATCAAGAGAGTCCTGCATGGCTGTGTTGAGAGTGTAATTGTTCCTACTCTGATGCATGGCAGTGAAACCTGGGTACTGCAGAAGAAACATAGGAGTCATTTTTGTGCTGGAGAAATGCGTTACTTACGGGGGATTTGTGGCAAGACACGTTCTAGATTGTGTGAGGAATGAAGATGTGTTGCACTGTCTGATGTGAAGCAAAATGTTGTTAGCAAGGTGGAGACTAATATGCTTCGGTGGTTTGGCCATGTTGAAAGAATGAGTGATGAGATGCTTACTAAGAAAATGTTTTTAGCCCAAGTGGGAGGAAAGCCAAGGAAGTTATGGGAGGATCAGATTCAGGAGTGTCTGCATGAGAAAAAAATTATGAGTATGAAGTATAGAAGATCTTGTGTACTGCGTGTAATGGATGTCAATGAAGCCTGAGTTGTATGTCAAGATCGCTGTAAATGGAGAAGTTTGATATGGCAACAGTAAGTAAAAATTATCTGGTAGTTTGTATTTCTTTTTGGAGCTAACCTCTGAATCTCAGAGAACAGCTTAGTGATATGTAGGTAAAGCAAGTGGGATTAGTGTAAAAATTTTCACTGCGTGGAAGATGCATGACCTTGAGCTATTGGCACGTGCGAATGATCCTGCGTTGTTATAACTTGGAACACCGCTAAGGCTCTGAAAACAAAATGGCACAGCCTGTGGAGCAAGTCAAATGGTGCACTGTAATGCGGTTCCTACACTTGAAGGGGCACAATACCAAATGGGTTTATGCTTAGCTCAAACTTGTACAAGGACAACGCCCCATCGTATGACACAGTGGTAAAGTGGCGTAGACGCTTTTAATGTGGACAAACAAGTCTGTCAGATGATTCACGAAGCAGAGGACTGTCTCTCAATGAAGAACCAGGGATTGTGAAAGAAGTGGCGACCCTTGAACTCTAAGACTGGCACATCACTGTCACAGCGACCACACAGAAGGTCAATATTAGTCATGGGTCAGTAGTTAACATCATTTACAATGAACTTCACATGGCGAAGGTCTCCACCCACTGGGTTCTGCGACTGCTGACACCATTGCAAAAAGAGCGCTGAAAAGATGCTGCAGGAGACATGCTGAAGCTCCTGTGCGACCTACCCCTATGGATGATTGCTGGGTGTACCATTATGACACCAAAACAAAGGAAACAGCATGCTTGGTCACTGATGCTAAAAAAGGCGAAGATGGAAGTCTTCCCAGGAAAGCCCAGGCTTAGCGTTTTCTGGGACTGCCGTGGTATGATCCTCACAGATTAGGCCTGTAAAGGTAAAAAAAAAATAACAGGGAAGTATTACTGGGACCTCCTGCAGAAGGTACGGAATGCCAACAAAGCGGAAAGCTAACGAAGAGGATGCAGCTACTTCATGACAATGCCCCAGCTCATTCTGCTCAAGAGATGGTGATACTCGCGGTTAGTTTGGGTTACAAAATTCTGCCTCAGCCCCCTTACTCCCGTGACCTGGCACCATGCGACTTCTTTCTATTTCTACGGCTGAAGAGCCTGACACGCGGCAGTTGTTTCATGGACAATGAGGAGGTGATTTTCAAGATGAAATACTTCCTGAACAGCCAGACAGAGGACTTCTACAACACAGGTCTTTGCCAGTTATTCATCACTGGACAAAGTGTGTTGGCCTAGATGGAGGATATGTAGAGGACTAACTCCACCACCAAAGCTCATGTATGTAGCTCTCTTTTTTCTTAGTGATAATAAAAACTTTTTGACCGTCCCTCATAATGATAGGTAAACATGAAGACCTGAGTTAGTTTAATTGTGGGCAGATGGTCGTTGCAGGGGAAATGTGGTCATTTACTGGGCAACTGATGTTCGAGGTAAGCACTGCTTCTTCCATATAATGACCCATATAATGACATCACAATACAGGGCCATAATGGAGAGGAAATATATACAATAAAAACCTCCGAATAATGGTCACTGCTTGGACCGGGAGAGAGTGACCATTGTTGGGAGGTGGTCGTTGTACGGAGGTTCGGCCTAAATTAACATTGCTAGTCCGTTGCATTTGTGCAAAAGTAGAATAAATATATGAAGCTTATGCACAGTAAAGAAAATGTTGCAGTGCTTTTTTTTCAAATGCTGGCTGCTGAACAAAACTGAATATAATAATTAAATAAATGATTCACAGTGTAGAGGATTTTAAGAAGGCAGTGTCTGATGTCTGGTGTTAAACAGCCCTTAGAAATAGCAAGCTAAGAGATAAGGGTTAGGGTATGCTATAGGAAAGAAAAAACGAAAAATGTCAGGTAGCCCACAGGGACTAAAAGAAGGGACATCGCCAACAGCGGCAAAACTCCAGGCCCTATCAACCAGCCACGTAGTCCCAGTGTGGGCACTTAAAACATTCATGAAAGTTGCAGCTTGCCTCATGTAGAACTAAACTTTTAACTCCTCAAAAGAAAAGTATGAGCCGTAATCCAACTCATTATGATACATTTAGCAATAAATAATAATCTTTGTCCCTATCTATCCTCTTGCTAAAGTAACAAACAAACTACGTAAACTTCAATGGACAATCTGTCCTTCCATTAGATCTACTTCGGGGCTGACTGGGATGTCCATTGACCGTAGTTAAGAGGTTTTGTTGCTCGGAGGTCATTGTTAATGTTAATTCTAAGGAAGCTGTTTGGAACCAACCAAAACTTACCATTGCTTGGAAGTTACAATTTGTCAGCATTTGATGACAGGGCACTTATGAAGGTTTGTGCAAAGACTGTTTGATGTACAATAGCACAACTGAGCTATGTCAGCCAATGTCCACTTTGAATACTCTTGTTACAGTATGCCACCAGCCTATGAGGCTGCAGTGAGTGAAGTAACATCCCCACTAGACCATGGAAGACCAGAAACTAGCAGCTTGGTTCAACAAATCAACATCCCAATCACAACACTTTGACAGGAGGGTACATGAGTAAGGTAGACCACACAATGCCATGGACCTCAACTGTCAAGTTGGGGTGTTACGGTCTGGTGGAGGCAGCGTAATGTTCTGAAGTGTGCTTACATGAGCCACCTTGAGGTTCCCTTATGGGTCATTCCAAGTCAAATCAACACAGGAAAATAGCATTATCAACCTGACCCCTTTGGATTTATATGAAACTTTGTAGATTCGTTGAAATACATTTTCTTTTTAACACAGAGTGAGGAGGTTTTTTTTTTTTTTTAAACCTCTTTTCACTTGCTTTAAAATATGTTACTTAATGCACAATTAAATTTTTTTATTTCAAGGTCACAATTTGGCCCTGAATTTCTCGAAAAGTGACAATTTGATTTTTTTTTAAATGATATGTAAAATTACATGATATTGTGATAATGTGTTGTAAATTTGAGGGTGGCAATTGAAGGGCATCAATAGTTATGAGGAATTGCTAAATCTACATGTTCTGTAAATTTACTGCATGACTAAAATATGCATGTTCCACTGATCAATAGAGAAGCTTTATATCTAGCCAACCAGCAGAATAAAAAGGAATGCATATGCACTACATTTGGTGATGTGTTACTCTTGTTTATAAACCATTTTATGTAATATTTATAAAAAATATGAAAATTTTCATACTACTTGTGAGAGTGGGTGCATTATTTATGCCCAAGAAAATAATGAACTGGACAATAAATGCTTATTATAATTAGAAAAAAACACACCCTACACTAATAGACTAATGTGATGAATATTACGCTTATTCGATTTTATGTTAATGTGTGAGGTATTCATATACATATATGCAATTATTTAAGGAACTCAAAATGGTTCAACGCATAACAGAGCAATGGATTCTTCCAGAACATTTTCACAAAGAGTGAGAGCATGACAAAGAGATTCTGAGGTTCTCACGCTCTGAGGAAATGGATGCCATGCCCAGGCAGATAAACATCAGCAATTAAACCAGGCGACATCCGCTGGTATTGTAAAAACAGTGAGCAGACGCCTGGATGTCTAGAAACCTAGACGTTACCATTGTACTCATATATCCAGTATGCTTTGTATTCAATGTTTCTTGTACTTTGTGGAGAGTTAAGTCTGTCAAAGGGAATACTGCTAATGGAAAACTCAGAAGTGTCGGTCCCCTATGAAAGGAAGTGAGAGGTTCGTAGACAGAAAGAGACACGCTAGTGCTGGTGACGTCGACACCAGGAGAGAGGGAGTGCATGGAGGGAGTAGGACGCCCGGGGGCAAGAGCGGCTGACAGGTGCGCAGCACCGACGAAGTTGGGAGAGGTAGGTGCATGAGAGTACAGAGTGAGTTAGTCTGTTTTCGGGAATTGCAGGAGCAAGGTCGCCGTTAAGCAGGGCTCGAAGGGTTTCGAGTTTTGACGGGTCTAGCATTATGGGTCCGGAAATTCAGTCGGGGTACTGAACGGCGTCGAAGTATCTTTGTGAAGATAAGTTTTTCTTAGCAGTGACACAGGTCCCTATGATAGGGAATATCACTTGCTTTATTTAATTATCCAGGAAGGGATAAATCTAATGCCACAACGGAGAATAAGTGCAGAGCGGAGTTGGAATAAGATTAGGGATAGGAATATTTACCTGGAGACACAGGTCACTCCGCAGACGAGGAGGACTCTCTCCCAAGCGTAGGAGTGTATTATCATGATAGAGACGTCAAGTTTACTTTGACTGTTTACTATATCGGCATTAGTTGAGGGACGTCTGATCGACATCCGGAAAGCGGTATTCCTACGGTCAGACTGACTTCCAACTTTAGTTATTTTTCATAATAAACTTCTGTTAAGTTTGAAAACGAAACCTCCTGTGTTATTTTATCGCCAGAGTAATTTATGCTTGGATTTTAGACCGTCTCAAACTACCTCCCTGATTCGAAGATAATCAAATCATAGTAAAGCGGGGGAGGTTTCGTCTGTTCACCCAATCAGAGTTTGGGTAAGTTCTGAGGAACGAACCTTTGAGATATTCCCATTGACAATGAGATGTGCCTATAGCGTGGGTGCCACAGAGATATAATTGTTATGGGCGTGTCCACATAGGAACTAAGCACGTTCGCTCTCACACTACTAATATCTTAGCAGTTCAGCTTTAAACAAGGGTGCATGTTATTTTCTGAAAAGAGTTTACTTAATGCATTTGAACTTGGCACTGATATGTAATTTTAAAATCTTCAAGAATTTATCTTCTTGTTTAGTGATGACAATTTTATATTGTAACCACTGAAAAAAACTATTTTTATGTAAAATAAAGAGCAAAGTTTGCATCAAGTGCATCACATGAAAATGTTTTCTGTATGATGCTTTGTTATTTTGCATTTAGACTGCTCACTTCAAACTGGGAAACAATTGCATTCAAGTGTAAATGCCATATATATATATATATATATATATATCCTCATCATTGTTAACCATTATCAATCCACTGCTGGACGAAGGTCTCCCCAAGTTTCCTCCACAACGGTCTGTCTTGTGCCAGTCTCTTCCATGTCACTCCCGCATACTTTCGAATTTCATCCAGCCATCTCCCATGTGGTCTTCTTCTGGGTCTTTTCCTGTCCCTTGGAATCCAATCTAAAATTTCGGCTGTCCATCGATGGTCTGTTCTTCTGGCAGTATGTCCAGCCCATTGCCATTTCAGGGATTTAACTCTGATCATGATGTCTTCCACTCTTGTCATTTTTTGGATCCACGTGTTCCTTTTCTTATCTCTCCTGGTTACACCAAGCATGCACCTCTCCATGCTTCTTTGAGTTGTCTGCAGCCTTTGTATGTCTCTTTTAGCTAAGGTCCACGTCTCTGCACCATACGTAAGCACTGGAAGGATGCATTGATCAAACACTTTTCTTTTAAGACATAATGGCATATTGCTCTTGAAAATTAAGCTGTTTCTTCCAAAAGCTCTCCAGGCAAGTTTTGTACGCCGATTAATTTCTTCACCAATGTGACCCTCACTTGATATCTGCTGTCCAAGATAAACGTACGTGTCTGTTATCTCCAGCTTTTCTCCATCAATCGATAAATCTTCATTTCTTGTAAAAGCATTGTACATCACTTTTGTCTTCTGAAAGTTCATTTTTAATCCCACTTCTTTACTCTTGTCAGCAAGTTCCTGGATCATACTCTGTAGCTCTGATGGGGTAGTTGTAAAAATGACTATGTCATCAGCAAAACGAAGGTGGGTTAGATAATCTCCATTAATCTTTATCCCTTTATTTTCCCAGTTCAGTGATTGAAAGACATTTTCCAATGTGGCATTAAAGAGCTTCGGAGATATGGTGTCACCTTGTCTCACTCCTTTTCCAATTTTTATGTGTGTTGTATTTTCAAACAGCCGAATCTTTGCACTTGCATTTTCATAGATGTTATTAATAATATTAATGTATGCATCTTCAATACCGCAGGATTTCAGAGCCATTGCAACTGCTGATGGTTTCACCGAATCAAAGGCTTTTTCATAATCGATAAAAGCCATGCACAATGGAAGTTCATATTCCCTCGCTCTTTCAATTAGTTCTCTCAGTACGTGGATATGATCTATTGTGCTGTAGCCA
The DNA here is from genome assembly GCA_039090855.1 of Macrothele yani. Classification (NCBI taxonomy): domain Eukaryota; kingdom Metazoa; phylum Arthropoda; class Arachnida; order Araneae; family Macrothelidae; genus Macrothele; species Macrothele yani. Next base: position 68,473,714 of record CM076994.1, on the reverse strand, counting down.
CTCCTGAATCCAGCTTGTTCTCTCGGTTGAGCCATGTCCAGTGTCACCTTCTAGCGGTGTGAAAGAACTTTAGTGAAGATTTTATAAACCACTGATAGGAGGCTGATAGGTCTGTAGTTCCTGAGATCCTCAATGTCACCTTTTTTATGTAGCAAGATCATTGTAGCGTTGTTCCAATCCTCAGGACTTTTCTCTTCATTAAGGCATCGAGTGAAAATTTGGGCGAATACTGTTTCGATTTCTCCACTTGCTTCTTGTATGATGTCTACAGTAATTCCATCTTCTCCTGGAGCTTTTCCCCGCTTCATGTTCTTGATTGCATGTGCAACTTCTGCTGGAAGGACTGGAAGAACTCTGGTACTGGTACCTTTCATGATGTCTGGAGTACATGTATCATCCCTTTCATATAATTTGGAGTAGAAATCTTTCACTCTTGTCAAAATTTCGCCTCTATTTCTTGTTACAGAACCATCTTCTTTTCTCAGTGCCATAATCTGTTTTTTCCCCTTACTGAGATGTCCCTTTGCTATCTTTAGGCTTTCGTTGTTTTCAATTGCTTTCCTTACCAGTTCACAGTTGAATTTCCTTACGTCTTCAGTGATACTTTTTCGTACTGTCTTGCATAGCTCTATATATTCCACTTTGGAAGTCACATCTTCTTTAGTTGTCCTCATCACTCTTCTTTTTGCATCAACATTTTGGTTTTTCCTGATAATTTGTTCACATGCAATTTGTTCTTAGACCCAGCTAATTTTGTTGCTGTTTCCATAAGAGCTTTGGTTACTTTTCTGTTAACTTCAGAAATATCCACTTCTTCCGATGTTAGGCCTTCTAAAGCAGAGAATCTGTTCTTCAGTTCCAATTTGAAGGTATTATGGTGTTTTTTAAGGTTGGTTATGTCAATACATTTTGTTTGTCTTATGAGCTTGCTACGTTCGAGTTTAGTGTTGAGGTGCATCTTACATCTCACCAATCTATGGTCACTGCCTGTGTTGAACTTGTTTAGCACACTGCAGTCTTCTATGACGAATTTTTTGTTACACATAATAAAATCAATTTCACTTGTCGTCCCATTTGGATGTCTCCATGTCCATTTCCTGTGTGGCTTTTTCTTGAAAAAGGAGTTTAAGATGAAAAACCCTTCTGCCTCTGCAAACTCTACGAGAGTATTTCCACGCTGGTTTCTGTTGCCGTGACCGAATTTACCTACTGAAGTTTCATTCTGTTGTACGTGACCGAATTTACCTACTGAAGTTTCATTCCTAGTTGCCGTTGCCCTATTTTTGCATTGAAATCTCCCATAATTATCTTCAAGTGCTGCTTACCTTTATTATTTAGATGACGAATTTCCTCATAAAATTCTTCAATTTCTTCTTCAGCATGACTTGTGGTGGGTGCATAAGTTTGAATAATCTGAGCCTGGTATCTTCTCGAGAGTTGGATAACGAGTCGTGCAGCTCTGTCAGAGGAACTTTCAACTTCTACAACTTTATCCTTCAGTTTCTAGTTTATTATAAATCCAACACCACTAGTTCTGCCAGTATCTGTCCCACGATAGTAGAAGAGATGTCCACTTTTCAGTTCGATGAGATCTTCTCCTTTTCTCCTTACCTCACTTAGCCCGACGATGTGCCACTTGATCCTTTGTAGTTCCTCTTCCAATTCAAGAAGCCTTGAATCAGAAGATAGGGAGCGTCCGTTGTACGTAGCCAAGGTCAGCATCAGATGGCAGCCTAGTCCGGTCCTCCGGGGATTCTTAGCACCCTCTGCCTTCATGTCGCACTGGCCGCAGACTTGGCCAGGTACATTCCAGCTGCCGGAGACTGAGGGCCAAGATTTTAGTTGTGGAGTCATTTTGGAGGGGTTTGGCCATAACTCACCACGCTGGCCAAGAGGGTTGGTGAGTGTGGGATAGCATTTCCTCTAATCCCGATGGTATAGTTATACCGCTATGGGCGGTCGTCAGAGCCCCTTTAGTGGGAACAGGATGTACCACGAGAAGGCGGGGTTGACATTTGTCAAGGAGAGGCTGTGATGTTACGCATCACCTGACCTTACATCCCATATATATATATATATTCTCGTGGTACATCCTGTTCCCACTAAAGGGGCTCTGACGACCGTAGTAAAGAAGTGGGATTAAAAATGAACTTTCAGAAGACAAAAGTGATGTACAATGCTTTTACACAAAATGAAGATTTATCGATTGATGGAGAAAAGCTGGAGATAACAGACACGTATGTTTATCTTGGACAACAGATATCAAGTGAGGGTCACATTGGTGAAGAAATTAATAGGCGTACAAAACTTGCCTGGAGAGCTTTTGGAAGAAACAGCATAATTTTCAAGAGCAATATGCCATTATGTCTTAAAAGAAAAGTGTTTGATCAATGCATCCTTCCAGTGCTTACGTATGGTGCAGAGACGTGGACCATAGCTAAAAGAGACATACAAAGGCTGCAGACAACTCAAAGTAGCAAGGAGAGGTGCATGCTTGGTGTAACCAGGAGAGATAAAAAGAGGAACACGTGGATCCGAAAAATGACAAGAGTGGAAGACATCATGATCAGAGTTAAATCCCTGAAATGGCAATGGGCTGGACATACTGCCAGAAGAACAGACCATCGATGGACAGCCTAAATTTTAGATTGGATTCCAAGGGACAGGAAAAGACCCAGAAGAAGACCACATGGAAGATGGGTGGATGAAATTCGAAAGTATGCGGGAGTGACATGGAGGAGACTGGCACAAGACAGACTGTTGTGGAGGAAACTTGGGGAGACCATCGTCCAGCAGTGGATTGATAATGGTTGACAATGATGATGATGATGATATATATATATATATATATATATATATATATAGGGATGTAAGGTCAGGTGATGCGTAACATCACAGCCTCTCCTTGACAAATGTCAACCCCGCCTTCTCGTGGTGCATCCTGTTCCTACTAAAGGGGCTCTGACGACTGCCAATAGCGGTATAACTATACCATCGGGATTAGAGGAAATTCTATCCCACACTCACCAACCCGCTTGGCCAGCGTGGTGAGTTATGGCCAAACCCCTCCAAAACGACTCCACAACTTAAATCTTGGCCCTCAGTCTCCGGCAGCTGGAATGTACCTGGCCAAGGCAGCGGCCAGTGCGACATGAAGGCAGAGGGTGCTAAGAATCCCCGGAGGACCGGACCAGGCTGCCACCTGATGCTGACCTTGGCAACGTACAATGGACGCTCCCTATCTTCTGATTCAAGGCTTCTTGAATTGGAAGAGGAACTACAAAGGATCAAGTGGGACATCGTGGGGCTAAGTGAGGTAAGGAGAAAAGGAGAAGATCTCATCGAACTGAAAAGTGGACATCTCTTCTACTATCGTGGGACAGATACTGGCAGAACTAGTGGTGTTGGATTTATAATAAACAAGAAACTGAAGGATAAAGTTGTAGAAGTTGAAAGTTCCTCTGACAGAGCTGCACGGCTTGTTATCCAACTCTCGTTAAAGATACCAGGCTCAGATTATTCAAACTTATGCACCCACCACAAGTCATCCTGAAGAAGAAATTGAAGAATTTTATGAGGAAATTTGTCATCTAAATAATAAAGGTAAGCAGCACTTGAAAATAATTATGGGAGATTTCAATGCAAAAATAGGGCAACGGCAACAGAATGAAACTTCAGTAGGTAAATTCGGTCACGGCAACAGAAACCAGCGTGGAAATACTCTCGTTGAGTTTGCAGAGGCAGAAGGGTTTTTCATCTTGAACTCCTTCAAGAAAAAGCCACACAGGAAATGGACATGGAGACATCCAAATGGGACGACAAGTGAAATTGATTTTATTATGTGTAACAAAAATTCGTCATAGAAGACTGCAGTGTGCTAAACAAGTTCAACACAGGTAGTGACCATAGATTGGTGAGATGTAAGATGCACCTCAACACTAAACTCGAACGTGGCAAGCTCATAAGACAAACAAAATCTATTGACATAACCAACCTTAAAAAACACCATAATACCTTCAAGTTGGAACTGAAGAACAGGTTCTCTGGTTTAGAAGGCCTAACATCGGAAGAAGTGGACATCTCTGAAGTTAACAGAAAAGTAACCAAAGCTCTTATGGAAACAGCAACAAAATTAGCTGGGTCTAAGAACAAGTTGCATGTAAATAAATTATCAGGAAAAACGAAAATGTTGATGCAAAAAGAAGAGAGATGAGGACAACTAAAGAAGATGTGACTTCCAAAGTGGAATATATAGAGCTATGCAAGACAGTACGAAAAAGTATCACTGAAGACGTAAGAAAATTCAACTGTGAACTAGTGAGGAAAGCAATTGAAAACAACCAAAGCCTAAAGATAGCAAAGGGACATCTCAGTAAGGGAAGAAAACAGATTATGGCACTGAGAAAAGAAGATGGTTCTGTAACAAGAAATAGAGGCGAAATTTTGACAAGAGTGAAAGATTTCTACTCCAAATTATATGAAAGGGATGATACATGCACTCCAGACATCATGAAAGATACCAGTACCAGAGTTCCTCCAGTCCTTCCAGCAGAAGTTGCACATGCAATCAAGAACATGAAGCGGGAAAAGCTCCAGGAGAAGATGGAATTATTGTAGACATCATACAAGAAGCAAGTGGAGAAATCGAAACAGTACTCGCCCAAATTTTCACTCGATGCCTTAATGAAGAGAAAAGTCCTGAGGATTGGAACAACGCTACAATGATCTTGCTACATAAAAAAGGTGACATTGAGGATCTCGGAAACTACAGACCTATCAGCCTCCTATCAGTAGCTTATAAAATCTTCACTAAAGTTCTTTCACACCGCTTGAAGGTAACACTGGACATGGCTCAACCGAGAGAACAAGCTGGATTCAGGAGTGGCTACAGCACAATAGATCATATCCATGTGCTGAGAGAACTAATTGAAAGAGCGAGGGAATATGAACTTCCATTGTGCATGGCTTTTATCGATTATGAAAAAGCCTTTGATTCGGTGAAACCATCAGCAGTTACAATAGCTCTGAAAACCTGCGGTATTGAAGATGCATACATTAATATTATTAATAACATCTATGAAAATGCAAGTGCAAAGATTAGGCTGTTTGAAAATACAACACACGTAAAAATTGGAAAGGGAGTGAGACAAGGTGACACCATATCTCCGAAGCTCTTTAATGCCACATTGGAGGGTTTTTCAGTCACTGAGCTGGGAAAACAAGGGGATAAAGATTAATGGAGATTATCTAACCCACCTTCGTTTTGCTGATGACGTAGTCATTTTTGCAACTAGCTCATCAGAGCTGCAGAGTATGATCCAGGAACTTGCTGACAAGAGTAAAGAAGTGGGATTAAAAATGAACTTTCAGAAGACAAAAGTGATGTTCAATGCTTTTACAAGAAATGAAGATTTATCGATTGATGGAGAAAAGCTGGAGATAACAGACACGTACGTTTATCTTGGACAGCAGATATCAAGTGAGGGTCACATTGATGAAGAAATTAATCGGCGTACAAAAGTTGCCTGGAGAGCTTTTGGAAGAAACAGCATAATTTTCAAGAGCAATATGCCATTATGTCTTAAAAGAAAAGTGTTTGATCAATGCATCCTTCCAGTGCTTACGTATGGTGCAGAGACGTGGACCTTAACTAAAAGAGTCATACAAAGACTGCAGACAACTCAAAGTAGCATGGAGAGGTGCATACTTGGTGTAACCAGGAGAGATAAGAAGAGGAACTCGTGGATCCGAAAATGACAAGAGTGGAAGACATCATGATCAGAGTTAAATCCCTGAAATGGCAATGGGCTGGACATACTGCCAGAAGGACAGATCATCGATGGACAGCCGAAATTTTAGATTGGATTCCAAGGGACAGGAAAAGACCCAGAAGAAGACCACATGGGAGATGGGTGGATGTCATCATCATCATTGTCAACCATTATCAATCCACTGCTGGACGAAGGTCTCCCCAAGTTTCCTCCACAACGGTCTGTCTTGTGCCAGTCTCCTCCATGTCACCCCTGCATACTTTCGAATTTCATCCACCCATCTCCCATGTGGTCTTCTTCTGGGTCTTTTCCTGTCCCTTGGAATCCAATCTAAAATTTCGGCTGTCCATCGATGGTCTGTTCTTCTGGCAGTATGTCCAGCCCATTGCCATTTCAGGGATTTAACTGTGATCATGATGTCTTCCACTCTTGTCATTTTTCTGATCCACGTGTTCCTTTTCTTATCTCTCCTGGTTACACCAAGCATGCACCTCTCCAGGCTTCTTTGAGTTGTCTGCAGCCTTTGTATGTCTCTTTTAGCTAAGGTCCACGTCTCTGCACCATACGTAAGCACTGGAAAGATGCATTGATCAAACACTTTTCTTTTAAGACATAATGGCATATTGCTCTTGAAAATTATGCTGTTCCTTCCAAAAGCTCTCCAGGCAAGTTTTGTACGCCGATTAATTTCTTCACCAATGTGACCCTCACTTGATATCTGCTGTCCAAGATAAATGTATGTGTCTGTTATCTCCAGCTTTTCTCCATCAATCGATAAATCTTCATTTCTTGTAAAAGCATTGAACATCACTTTTGTCTTCTGAAAGTTCATTTTTAATCCCACTTCTTTACTCTTGTCAGCAAGTTCCTGGATCATACTCTGTAACTCTGATGGGGTAGTTGCAAAAATGACTATGTTATCAGCAAAACGAAGGTGGGTTAGATAATCTCCATTAATCTTTATCCCCTTGTTTTCCCAGCTCAGCGACTGAAAAACACCCTCCAATGTGGCATTAAAGAGCTTCGGAGATATGGTGTCACCTTGTCTCACTCCCTTTCCAATTTTTACGTGTGTTGTATTTTCAAACAGCCTAATCTTTGCACTTGCATTTTCATAGATGTTATTAATAATATTAATGTATGCATCTTCAATACCGCAGGTTTTCAGAGCCATTGTAACTGCTGATGGTTTCGCCGAATCAAAGGCTTTTTCATAATCGATAAAAGCCATGCACAATGGAAGTTCATATTCCCTCGCTCTTTCAATTAGTTCTCTCAGCACGTGGATATGATCTATTGTGCTGTAGCCACTCCTGAATCCAGCTTGTTCTCTCGGTTGAGCCATGTTCAGTGTTACCTTCAAGCGGTGTGAAAGAACTTTAGTGAAGATTTTATAAACTACTGATAGGAGGCTGATAGGTCTGTAGTTTCCGAGATCCTCAATGTCACCTTTTTTATGTAGCAAGATCATTGTAGCGTTGTTCCAATCCTCAGGACTTTTCTCTTCATTAAGGCATCGAGTGAAAATTTGGGCGAGTACTGTTTCGATTTCTCCACTTACTTCTTGTATGATGTCTACAGTAATTCCATCTTCTCCTGGAGCTTTTCCCCGCTTCATGTTCTTGATTGCATGTGCAACTTCTGCTGGAAGGACTGGAGGAACTCTGGTACTGGTATCTTTCATGATGTCTGGAGTGCATGTATCATCCCTTTCATATAATTTGGAGTAGAAATCTTTCACTCTTGTCAAAATTTCGCCTCTATTTCTTGTTACAGAACCATCTTCTTTTCTCAGTGCCATAATCTGTTTTCTTCCCTTACTGAGATGTCCCTTTGCTATCTTTAGGCTTTGGTTGTTTTCAATTGCTTTCCTCACTAGTTCACAGTTGAATTTTCTTACGTCTTCAGTGATACTTTTTCTTACTGTCTTGCATAGCTCTATATATTCCACTTTGGAAGTCACATCTTCTTTAGTTGTCCTCATCTCTCTTCTTTTTTGCATCAACATTTTCGTTTTTCCTGATAATTTATTTACATGCAACTTGTTCTTAGACCCAGCTAATTTTGTTGCTGTTTCCATAAGAGCTTTGGTTACTTTTCTGTTAACTTCAGAGATGTCCACTTCTTCTGATGTTAGGCCTTCTAAAGCAGAGAACCTGTTCTTCAGTTCCAACTTGAAGGTATTATGGTGTTTTTTAAGGTTGGTTATGTCGATAGATTTTGTTTGTCTTATGAGCTTGCCACGTTCAAGTTTAGTGTTGAGGTGCATCTTACATCTCACCAATCTATGGTCACTACCTGTGTTGAACTTGTTTAGCACACTGCAGTCTTCTATGACGAATTTTTTGTTACACATAATAAAATCAATATATATATACATATATATATGTTGAAACATCAAGAAGTTTTTTTTTAAGTTTATGAAAAGGAGGAAAACAAAACAAACAACTCTCTAGAACAAGCAAAAGAAAAAACACTACAAACCCCAATCGTCCGAGGCAAACGAGCTCCGAACGAGAGAAAACTAAAAGACAGAAGAATGCAGGGAAGCAGATCAGTGACTGATTCTTCAACGGCTTCGTCAAGGGCAAGCATTAAAAAAAATCACTCACTTATCTACTGAGACCATGAAAGTGTGTGTTTCTGCTAATTTAGTTTGCTTTAAGGACAATTTAAATTTAATGTTAAATTTTCACAAATTTTAACTTTGACAGATTTAAAAGAGACTTCCACCCAAAAACAGCAAACTAAAAAATACTGCCTGACCTCACACGGATAATTAAGAGAATCTCAGCAATCAACTCTATAGAGGGATGACGAACACCCCAAAAATGCAATCCCAGAGAAAATAAATACTGATAAAGAGCAAAAAACCAAGCCAAAGAAGAGGCAAATAAATAGAGTAACATATCCTGTTACATGAAATATTGAATAAAAAATAATTTTTTTTTTTCAAATGAACGAAGAGTAACTTTGCAAATTGCAAATTTAAAACATTAGATTTAAGAAATACCTTAGCATATAGTGTACTTTTATTAATGCACAGTTGGAACATGAGATTGAACCCATAGAGCCAATTTTCAAGCCTCAGATAAGCAATGGATATGCCCAAGACACTCACAACATTTTCCACAGAAGTTTGGTTTAGTGCACACCAATAATTAACGAAAATTTTACTCCATACTTAAAAACGTAAACACAACCTAACAATAAAAAATAAAAATATATGTAATAAAACTTATTGCTAGTACAAGGTAAATTATTTACAAAATATTGTTCTAATCATTGAAGCAACAGGAAAGCCCTAGATCTAAGATCAAAGAACTTGTAACCAATCTCTGGTTACAAGCACTTTATAAAGGGACCTAAAAACGCTGACCAGATATCCCGCGGAAAAAACATAAACACTCCAAAGCAAAAAACTTGCCTCTAAAAAATGTTGAATAATTCGAAAAAGATTAAAAAATAAAATAAAAAATCCATAGCAAGAAAACAGAATAACGACTTACCAGCCATTTGTAGTGCTGAAGCATTCTTACTAAAGGGTCAGCTTCAACTGACACAGAGTGAGTGATTTTTCTTAATGTTTGCCCTTGACGAAGCCATCGGAGAATCAGTAACTGATCTGCTTCCCTGCATTCTTCAGTTTTCTCTCGTTCGGAGCTCATTTGCCTCGGACGATAGGGGTTTGTAGTGTTTTTTTCTTTGCTTGTTCTCCAGAGTTGTTTGTTTTGTTTCCCTCCTTTTTATAAATTAAAAAAAAAAAAAACTTCTCTTGGTGTTTTAGCATTTGTTTAGTTTCGTGGTTTGATCTTTTTTTTTTTATGCAGCCTTGGGTGCATTAGAATTTCAAAGTTGTTTTTCGCTCAGCTTCTGGTTGGCTTTTTAGGTGCATATATACATATATGGTATGTAAGGTCAGGGGACGCGTAACATCACAGCCTCTCCTTGACAAATGTCAACTCCGCCTTCTCGGGGTGCATCCGGTTCCCACTCAAGGGGCTCTGACGACCGCCAATAGCGGTATAACTATACCATCGGGAATAGAGGAAATGCTATCCCACACTCACCAACCCGCTTGGCCAGCGTGGTGAGTTATGGCCAAACCCCTCCAAAATGATTCCACAACTTAAATCTTGGCCCTATGTCTCCGGCAGCTGGAATGTACCTGGCCAAGGCAGCAGCCAGTGCGACATGAAGGCAGAGGGTGCTAAGAATCCCCGGAGGACCGGACTAGGCTGCCATCTGATGCTGACCTTGGCTACGTTTAATGGACGCTCCCTATCTTCTGATTCAAGGCTTCTTGAATTGGAAGAGGAACTACGAAAGATCAAGTGGGACATCGTCGGGCTAAGTGAGGTAAGGAGAAAAGGAGAAGATCTCATTGAACTGAAAAGTGGACATCTCTTCTACTATCGTGGGACAGATACTGGCAGAACTACTGGTGTTGGACTAATAATAAACAAGAAACCTAAGGATAAAGCTGTAGAAGTTGAAAGTTCCTCTGACAGAGCTGCACGACTTGTTATCCAACTCTCGAGAAGATACCAGGCTCAGATTATTCCAACTTATGCACCCACAAGTCACCCTGAAGAAGAAATTGAAGAATTTTATGAGGAAATTTGTCATCTAAATAATAAAGGTAAGCAGCACTTGAAGATAATTATGGGAGATTTCAATGCAAAAATAGGGCAACGGCAACAGAATGAAGCTTCAGTAGGTAAATTCGGTCACAGCAACAGAAACCAGCGTGGAAATACTCTCGTAGAGTTTGCAGAGGCAGAAGGGTTTTTCATCTTGGAACTCCTTTTTCAAGAAAAGGCCACACAGGAAATGGACATGGAGACATCCAAATGGGACGAAAAGTGAAATTGATTTTATTATGTGTAACAAAAAATTCGTCATAGAAGACTGCAGTGTGCTAAACAAGTTCACCACAGGTAGTGACCATAAATTGGTGAGATGTAAGATGCACCTCAACACTAAACTCGAAAGTGGCAAGCTCATAATAAGACAAACAAAATGTATTGACATAACCAACCTTAAAAAACATCATAATACCTTCAAGTTGGAACTGAAGAACAGATTCTCTGCTTTAGAAGACCTAACATCGGAAGAAGTGGATATTTCTGAAGTTAACAGAAAAGTAACCAAAGCTCTTATGGAAACAGCAACAAAATTAGCAGGGTCTAAGAACAAGTTGCATGTGAACAAATTATCAGGAAAAACCAAAATGTTGATGCAAAAAAGAAGAGAGATGAGGACAACTAAAGAAGACGTGACTTCCAAAGTGGAATATATAGAGCTATGCAAGACAGTACGAAAAAGTATCACTAAGACATAAGGAAATTCAACTGTGAACTAGTGAGGAAAGCAATTGAAAACAACCAAAGCCTAAAGACAGCAAACAGACATCTCAGTAAGGGAAGAAAACAGATTATGGCACTGAGAAAAGAAGATGGTTCTGTAACAAGAAATAGAGGCGACATTTTGACAAGAGTGAAAGATTTCTACTCCAAATGATATGAAAGGGATGATACATGTACTCCTGACATCATGAAAGGTACCAGTACCAGAGTTCTTCCAGTCCTCCCAGCAGAAGTTGCACATGCAATCAAGAACATGAAGCGGGGAAAAGATGGAATTACTGCAGACATCATACAAGAAGCAAGTGGAGAAATCAAAACAGAACTCGCCCAAATTTTCACTCGACGCCTTAATGAAGGGAAGATTCCTGAGGATTGGAACAACGCTACAATGATCCTGCTACATAAAAAAGGTGACGTTGAGAATCTCAGGAACTACAGACCTATCAGCCTTCTATCAGTGGTTTATAAAATCTTCACTAAAGTTCTTTCACACTGCTTGAAGGTAACACTGGACATGGCTCAACCAAGAGAACAAGCTGGATTCAGGAGTGGCTACAGCACAATAGATCATATCCACGTACTGAGAGAACTAATTGAAAGAGCGAGGGAATATGAACTTCCATTGTGCATGGCTTTTATTGATTATGAAAAAGCCTTTGATTCGGTGAAACCATCAGCAGTTACAATGGCTCTGAAGTCCTGCAGTATTGAAGATGCATACATTAATATTATTAATAACATCTATGAAAATGCAAGTGCAAAGATTCAGCTGTTTGAAAATACAACACACATAAAAATTAAAAGGGAGTGAGACAAGGTGACACCATATCTCCGAAGCTGTTTAATGCCACATTGGAAAATGTCTTTTAATCACTGAACTGAGAAAATAAAGGGATAAAGATTAATGGAGATTATCTAACCCACCTTCATTTTGCTGATGACGTAGTCATTTTTGCAACTACCCCATCAGAGCTGCAGAGTATAATCCAGGAACTTGCTGACAAGGGTAAGGAAGTGGGATTAAAAATGAACTTTCAGAAGACAAAAGTAATGTTCAATGCTTTTACAAGAAATGAAGATTTATCGATTGATGGAGAAAAGCTGGAGATAACAGACACATACATTTATCTTGGACAGCAGATATCAAGTGAGGGTCACATTGATGTAGAAATTAATCGGCGTACAAAACTTGCCTGAATAGCTTATGGAAGAAACAGCATAATTTTCAAGAGCAATATGCCATTATGTCTTAAAAGAAAAGTGTTTGATCAATGCATCCTTCCAGTGCTTACGTATGGTGCAGAGACATGGACCTTAACTAAAAGAGACATACAAAGGCTGCAGACAACTCAAAAAAGCATGGAGAGGTGCATGCTTGGTGCAACCAGGAGAGATAAGAAAAGGAACTCGTGGATCAGAAAAATGACAAGAGTGGAAGACGTCATGATCAGAGTTAAATTCCTGAAATGGCGATGGGCTAGACATACTGCCAGAAGGACAGACCATCAATGGACAACCAAAATTTTAGATTGGATTCCAAGAGACAGGGAAAAGACCACATAGGAGATGGGTGGATGAAATTCGAAAGCATGCGAGAGTGACGTGGAGGAGACTGGCACAAGACAGACCCTTGTGGAGGAAACTTGGGGAGACTTTCGTCCAGCAGTGGATTGATAATGGTTGACGATGATGATGATGATATTATATACATATATGAACAGAAAGGATCATGAAGATAATGAAACAAATTTTTTTTCCTTCACCCATATCTTCAAATACATTCAAGACACAGCCAATCCACAAGTGTTCTGCACAGAGACATGTTACTAAGACAGATACATCTGCAAGTGCTGTCTCACATTTATTAGAAGTAATACATTGTATTTTTCTGAACGTAGAATCTGAATAACTAACTCATATTCTGTTTTTGTCCACTGGGATAAAACAGTCAAGTTTTTGAGTGTTGGGTACTGTTCTTGATGTTTCAAAATATGGCTGAAATAGCATTTTTCAGCTTCATACTGACTTTCACTGAGGTATTCAAAATCACAAACTGGCATGTGTTTGGCTGTTCAGTTACATAATTCATAGGGAGTCATTATCTGCATTATTATATGGCCTTTGTAAACTTCTTTTAGCTGTAAAACTTAAAAAATTGCCACCAAAACCATCATAAGCACTATTACCGTGGGATGTTGCATAAAAGTTCCACTGAGCAACTCTTCCAAAATTTATTGAGAGAGAAAGAGATCACATATCACCAAATATTCACCAGCTTTCAAAATTTTCTTTTAGCTCATTATGAAAAGCTGCCACCTCGGGGCGCTGCGTGGTAACAATGCAACACACAACAGCAACTAGGGTCTCTGTGAATCTTGGAGAGTTAGGTGCCAGATAGTTCTGTGTGACATTGGCGAAAAGACCCCAACTCACTGGGTTTTGTTCCAGAATCCTTAGGTTGAATGACCAACTGGAACCCTCAGCTGTGGGCTATTCCCCCACACTGATGTACTTACCTGATTAAAAAGACAAAAAGAAATCAATATCCGGATTCAAGTGTGGGATATGGTAGACCTACCACACTTGAGAAGGACGGTGGTCCACCACGGAATTGACCTGGACTTTCTAAACGGCGTGTGAGAAAGAGATCTCGGCTGAGTGAATGTAAGATTGGTGTATGGAATACTAGAGATATAAATGGCAAGATGAATGAGGTGAGAGGAGATAAATAAGTTTAGACTGGATGTGCTGTGTGTAAGTGAAACCAAAAAGAAGGAAATTGGGGTAGAAGAAGTGAATGGCACAGTGAGTGTGTGGTCTGGAGTATCGGATAATGTGAGAGGGCAAGCTGGTGTAGGTGTGATTTTAAGTGAAAAGATGAAGAACAACTTGATTCACTATAGTTGCATAAGTGAGAGAATTCTCTGGATTCGTTTGAAAGTGAAACTTCAGAGAATCATAATTGCTGTCGCGTATGCTCCTTGTGACTCGGAACCTTCTGATAAGAAGGAAGATTTCTGGAATGAGCTAAAAGCTGTTTTGAGCCAGTTTGGTGCTAAAGAAAAAGTTATAATAGCAGGGTATTTCAATGCTAGACTAGGTGTGCAGAATGCAATTTCTGACAATGTTCTGGGTAAGTTTAATGATCCTTGTGTGAATGATAATGGTGAAAGATTAATTGAACTCTGCATTGAGAATGGTTTGCGTGTATCTAATACATTTTTCAACTACAAGTATATCCACACATATATTTGGGAAAATTGTACTTTTGGTCAAAAGAGTGTTATAGATTTTGTTGTCTACGATCAGCGTCTGAAACACTTAATTGTTGACACCTGTGTGATGAGAGGTGCAGATGTTGGTTCTGATCATTACTTGGTAGTGTCACGAGTGAAACTTAATGTTGGTTGGAGGAAAAAGAATAGGAAGAGACCCAGGATAGAAAGAAAAAAGGTTGATAGGCTTCTTGAATATCATCAGCGTTATTCTGACCTACTCAGGGAACGACTGAAGTCTGGTGAGAGGGATATAGAAAAGTGGTAATGTTTTAAGAACTGTGTTGTCACTGCTGCTAAAGATGTCTGTGGCACCACAATAGTGGGTAACAATAGAGGTGATGCTTGGTAGAATAGTGAGATTGAAGAAGCCGTAAAGAGAAAGAAGGAAGCCTATTTGGGGATGTTGCAAGGTAGAGTCTCTGTGGATGAATATTGCTGTAAGAAGCGTGAAGCTGCTAAGCTGGATCGCCAGAGTAAGGCAAAAGATAGGAAGGAGGTGGAAAGGCATGAACTGGCTTTTTGGAAAAATAGGAAGTCTTTCTGGAAGTACACGAGACTCGAGAAAAATAGGGGAAACAAAGTTGTAAGTTGAGTGAAGAATGAGGTCGGGGAAATAATATGGGAGCCCAATGAGTTAAGTGAAAGATGGGGTGAATATTTCTGTGAGTTATTAGATCAGGAAAGCAAAGATGATTCTGAGACAGACACAGATGATGTAACAGTGAGGGATGGAAGCACAAGGAGGGATCTCAAGAGAAGACGTTTGTAAAGCTCTAAAATCTCTTCAGAATGGTAAGGCTCTGGGAGTGTTGATCGCATAACTGCTGAGATGTTGAAATATAGTGGTGACTCTGTAATTGACTGATTAACTGAAATTTGCCAGTTGTGTTGGGAGTTAGGAATGGTCCCCGGGATTGGAAGGATGCTATTATTGTTCCGTTGTATAAGGGAAAAAGTGATGAGACTGAATGCAAGAACTATCGTGGTATTAGCCTACTAAGTGTGCCAGGGAAAGTGCTTGGTAAGGTTGTTATTGAAAAATGGGATCTTACATCAGAGAAAGTGTGGGATGTTCAGAGTGGTTTTATGCCTGGTAAAGGCTGCACTAACCAGATATTTGCATTACGCACGTTGATTGAAAAGTATCTGTCTGTTGGTAAGAAAGTTTTTGCTGCCTTCATAGATTTAGAGAAAGCTTACGACCGAGAAAAAAATAGGACACTTTTGTAGAAGGTATTAAATGAATATGGTGTTACTGGGAATCTACTTAATAGTGTAAAAGCCATGTATGCTGGTAGTAGAGCTTGTGTACGAGTGAATGGTGTATTATTAAAATGGTTTTCTATTGGTGCAGGAGTTTGACAAGGTTGTGTAATGTCACCGTGGCTGTTTAATATATTTATGGACACGTGCATGCGTGATGCCATAATAGATTATAGTGGTTTATGTCTTGGTGATATCCGTGTGTGCAGATTGCTGTATGCTGATGACACTGTCCTGTTGGCAGAGAGCGAAAGTGATTTGCAGAGTATGTTGTCTCGGATGTATGAAGTTTGCATGAAATTCAAACTGAGTATAAATAGGGGAAACACCAAAGTTATGGTGTTTGAGAGAGGAACTGGTAGCACTGAATGTAATGTAAGTATAAATGGCACTGTGATTGACCAGGTGAGTGAGTTTGTGTATTTAGGAAGCATGTTTGACAGAGAGAACAAATTGGATGGTGAAATTAGTAGGCGAGTGAATTCTTCATTGAAAGTCATGGCGGCTTTGGGAGGTTTTCACAGGAATAATGGGTTCTCTACAGAGTCCCACATGGCTGTGTATGAAAGTGTAATTGTTCCTACTTTGATGTATGCAGTGAAACCTGGGTACTGCAGAAGAAACATAGGAGTCGTTTGTGTGCTGGAGAAATGTGTTACTTACAGGAGGGGGGAGGCAAGACACGGTCCGGTTGTGTGAGGAATGAAGATGTGTTGCAGTTGTGTGATGTGAAGCAAAATGTTGTTAGCAAGTTGGAGACCAATATGCTTCGGTGGTTTGGCCATGTTGAAAGAATGAGTGATGAGATGGATGCTTACTAAGAAAATCTTTTTAGCCCAAGTGGCAGGAAGGAAAGGCAGAGGAAGGGCAAGAAAGACATGGGTGGATCAGATTCAGGAGTGTCTGCATGAGAAAAAGATTATGAGTATGAAGTATAAAAGATCTTGTCTATGGCGTGTAATGGATATCAGTGAAGCCCGAGTTGTATGTCAAGATCGCTGTGAATGGAGCACTTGGATACGACAACAGTAAGTAACAATATCTGGTAGTTTGTATTTCTTTTTGGCGCTAACCTCTGAATCTCAGAGAACGGGTGGGTGGGTGGGTAGGTAGGTAGGTAGGTACGGGTGGGTGGGTAGGTAGGTAGGTAGGTAGGTAGGTAGGTAGGTAGGTAGGTAGGTAGGTAGGTAGGTAGGTAGGTAGGTATAATACAATTTTAAATAAAAAACAAACAAAACTATAGAACCATCAATGGTTTTTGTTAGCGTTAAACACTTTGTGGATATTCACTGCTTGTGTAAGTTATATCAATTACATTAGAATCGAACAAATCATTAAAAATAGTTTCACATTTTTCAGTTCCTGGGCATTTTGTTGTATTCACCTAAACAGCAAACTGGTGAAGATGATTCACACTGTGTAGTCTTTACATGTTTAAATTTTTGACCTGCATCACTCTTGGCAGATAACACTTCCATTCTGTTATCTCATCATCATCATCATCGTCAACCATTATCAATCCACTGCTGGACGAAGGTCTCCCCAAGTTTCCTCCACAACGGTCTGTCTTGTGCCAGTCTCCTCCATGTCACTCCCGCATATTTACGAATTTCATCCACCCATCTCCCATGTGGTCTTTTTCTGGGTCTTTTCCTGTCCCTTGGAATCCAATCTAAAATTTCGGCTGTCCATCTATGGTCTGTCCTTCTGGCAGTATGTCCAGCCCATTGCCATTTCAGGGATTTAACTCTGATCATGATGTCTTCCACTCTCGTCATTTTTCGGATCCACGAGTTCCTCTTCTTATCTCTCCTGGTTATACCAAGCATGCACCTCTCCATGCTTCTTTGAGTTGTCTGCAGCCTTTGTATGTCTCTTTTAGTTAAGGTCCACGTCTCTGCACCATACGTAAGCACTGGAAGGATGCATTGATCAAACACTTTTCTTTTAAGACATAATGGCATATTGCTCTTGAAAATTATGCTGTTTCTTCCAAAAGCTCTCCAGGCAAGTTTTGTACGCCAATTAATTTCTTCTTCAATGTGACCCTCACTTGATATCTGCTGTCCAAGATAAACATACGTATCTGTTATCTCCAGTTTTTCTCCATCAATCGATAAATCTTCATTTCTTGTAAAAGCATTGAACATCACTTTTGTCTTCTGAAAGTTCATTTTTAATCCCACTTCTTTACTCTTGTCAGCAAGTTCCTGGATCATACTCTGCAGCTCTGATGGGGTAGTTGCAAAAATGACTACGTCATCAGCAAAACGAAGGTGGGTTAGATAATCTCCATTAATCTTTATCCCTTTGTTTTCCCAGTTCAGTGATTGAAAGACATTTTCCAATGTGGCATTAAAGAGCTTCGGAGATATGGTGTCACCTTGTCTCACTCCCTTTCCAATTTTTATGTGTGTTGTATTTTCAAACAGCCGAATCTTTGCACTTGCATTTTCATAGATGTTATTAATAATATTAATGTATGCATCTTCAATACCGCAGGATTTCAGAGCCGTGGTAACTGCTGATGGTTTCACCGAATCAAAGGCTTTTTCATAATCGATAAAAGCCATGCACAATGGAAGTTCATATTCCCTCACTCTTTCAATTAGTTCTCTCAGTACGTGGATATGATCTATTGTGCTGTAGCCACTCCTGAATCCAGCTTGTTCTCTCGGTTGAGCCATGTCCAGTGTTACCTTCAAGCGGTGTGAAAGAACTTTAGTGAAGATTTTATAAACCACTGATAGGAGGCTGATAGGTCTGTAGTTCCTGAGATCCTCAATGTCACCTTTTTTATGTAGCAGGATCATTGTAGCATTGTTCCAATCCTCAGGAATCTTCCCTTCATTAAGGCATCGAGTGAAAATTTGGGCGAGTACTGTTTTAATTTCTCCACTTGCTTCTTGTATGAGGTCTATAGTAATTCCATCTTCTCCTGGAGCTTTCCCCGCTTCATGTTATTGATTGCATGAGCAACTTCTGCTGGGAGGACTGGAAGAACTCTGGTACCTTTCATGAAGTCTGGAGTACATGTATCATCCCTTTCATATAATTTGGAGTAGAAATCTTTCACTCTTGTCAAAATTTCGCCTCTATTTCTTGTTATAGAACCATCTTTTCTCAGAGCCATAATCTGTTTTCTTCCCTTACTGAGATGTCCCCTTGCTATCTTAAGGCTTTGGTTGTTTTCAATTGCTTTCCTCACTAGCTCACAGTTGAATTTCCTTACGTCTTCAGTGATACTTTTTCGTGTTGTCTTGCATAGCTCTATATATTCCACTTTGGAAGTCACATCTTCTTTAGTTGTCCTCATCTCTCTTCTTTTTTGCATCAACATTTTGGTTTTTCCTGATAATTTGTTCACATGCAACTTGTTCTTAGACCCAGCTAATTTTGTTGCTGTTTCCATTAGAGCTTTGGTTACTTTTCTGTTAACTTCCGAAATATCCACTTCTTCCGATGTTAGGCCTTCTAAAGCAGAGAATCTGTTCTTCAGTTCCAACTTGAAAGTATTATGGTGTTTTTTAAGGTTGGTTATGTCAATACATTTTGTTTGTCTTATGAGCTTGCCACGTTCCAGTTTAGTGTTGAGGTGCATCTTACATCTCACCAATCTATGGTCACTACCTGTGTTGAACTTGTTCAGCACACTGCAGTCTTCGATGACGAATTTTTGTTACACATAATAAAATCGATTTCACTTGTCGTCCCAATTGGATGTCTCCATGTCCATTTCCTGTGTGGCTTTTTCTTGAAAAAGGAGTTCAAGATGAAAAATCCTTCTGCCTCTGCAAACTCAACGAGAGTATTTCCACGCTGGTTTCTGTTGCCGTGACCGAATTTACCTACTGAAGTTTCATTCTGTTGCCGTTGCCCTATTTTTGCATTGAAATCTCCCATAATTATCTTTAAGTGCTGCTTACCTTTATTATTTAGATGACGAATTTCCTCATAAAATTCTTCAATTTCTTCTTCAGGATGACTTGTGGTGGGTGCATAAGTTTGAATAATCTGAGCCTGGTATCTTCTCGATAGTTGGATAACGAGTCGTGCAGCTCTGTCAGAGGAACTTTCAACTTCTACCACTTTATCCTTCAGTTTCTTGTTTATTATAAATCCAACACCACTAGTTCTGCCAGTATCTGTCCCACGATAATAGAAGAGATGTCCACTTTTCAGTTCAATGAGATCTTCTCCTTTTCTCCTTACCTCACTTAGCCCGACGATGTCCCACTTGATCCTTTGTAGTTCCTCTTCCAATTCAAGAAGCCTTGAATCAGAAGATAGGGAGCGTCCGTTATAGGTAGCCAAGGTCAGCATCAAATGGCAGCGTAGTCCGGTCCTCCGGGGATTCTTAGCACCCTCTGCCTTCATGTCGCACTGGCCGCTGCCTTGGCCAGGTACATTCCAGCTGCCGGAGACTGAGGGCCAAGATTTAAGTTGTAGAGTCATTTTGGAGGTGTTTGGCCATAACTCACCACGCTGGCCAAGCGGGTTGGTGAGTGTGGGATAGCATTTCCTCTGATCCCGATGGTATAGTTATACCGCTATTGGCATTAATTTGACATTTTGTTGAATAGTAGTACATAAGTAATGTTAGTGCCACTTCTGCCAGCAAGAGCAGAATTTTTTTGATATTCATTAACTAAACTTGGAAAATCCAATTTTCAGAGCGGGTTATTTTGCCTTGCAAAATAATATGTATGCTTCCTACAAACTGAAGCAATGCAAAAAAATTGAAGTTTTCGAAATCCACCAGAGCAAAACAAAAGTTAATGGAAAATAGAAGAAAAAATTAAAGCATTTTTTTCAGTGTAAGTTGATGCACTTTTATTAAATTAAAGCATTTTTTCTGTTGACATTAGAAAAAATGCAACCTACAAGTCCCATTAAAAAAAAAAAAAAAAAAAAAAAGAAAACCTTTGGGGGTGGGGCCTTTGAACAGCTCTAAGTTTCTGATTTTTAAATCTGAACTGTAACTTTACACTAAGGACAAATCTGATTGGCTTTTACAAGAAAAGACCACTGTCACATTGGCTAAAGCAGAGTTTATTTATTGTAAATAAAGCAATAATAATAAGGAATCTTATTTAACCATTGTCAAGAAATTAAGCATTAAAATTAGTTATATTATATTGGTAAGCATTGACCCCTCACCCAAATGTTACACAATAAACTTTAATCCATGCATTTTAATAAAAAAAAAAAAAAAACCTGGGTAAGACGAGATGCGACACATTCTGAAACTTAACTTATTGAAAACAAAATTTCTTTGTAACTCTAGAAGTTGTTAGATTGCCACTCCCAAAATTTTATGATATGTCAAGGATACCAAGAAGTTCAACATACAATTCTTTGAAAAAAATTAGAACGTCACTATTTGAAAAATTTAAATTTAAAAGTTAATTTTTTTTTAATTGGGAGGGAATTTTATGAAATTTTTATTATATTAAAGCCTGTTTAATAAGCTTTCTATTGACACCAGAATCAACTGGATAAGATATTTTTATCTCAAGATATTATATAAAAGTTAATTGGCTACAAATTTTCAAAAATGCACAGAAATTCAAAATTTTGACCTTTTTTTATTTTCAAAATAATCCATAGGAAAATCCCCAAAATCATTATTTTTACTTTACTACGTAAGGACTACTTTCTCACCAATTTTCGTTAAAATCGGAGATGTCAAGGTTGAGTGCTGTGTTGATTTAACATGGAATGATACATATTTATACCTATTGAGACCATCATCACCACACATGGCTATATTGACATACTAGCAGACCACCTACACTCATTCATAGCTACCCATTTTCCACAGCAGGATACCTTTCAATGAGACAATGTCCCATGTTATCACTCTCATTTGGTGAGGAATTGGTTGGAGGAGCATCACAGCGAGTTCATAACATTCAAACAGTCCTCTCTCTCTCTCTGGATCTGAAACCAATTAAGCATCTGTGGAATGAAGAGGAGTGATGTGTTTGCGCGAGAAACTCACAGGCAACTCTCCACACCTTACATATAGCTGTCCTAGAATGGTGCTGCAGTATTGCCTGAACATTTTAAATGCCCGTTAGTCATGCAATGATGTGCTACTAATGTGAGGGCAAAAGGTGGGCCCACACATTATTACGTGGGTGTATAATACAACTTGTCCTTCAGTGTAATTGAGATAGTTTTTTTTTCCCAGAGAACGCTCATGAATGCACAGAAATTTACTTACAATAACATCCTTCAGTTCCACAATGTAATAGTATTGTCAAGAAAGACTCCAATAGAAAAGTTACTAAGAAATCAGCACAAATTAGAAATCACAGATTACTTTCAAAAAGTACAAAGACAGACTTCCCACCCACCATCTCTACATTTGGAAAAATTAAAACCTACAAAAATAGGGAGTCATAAAGTCATTGTTCCCAAATGCAGTTTGCCACTTATTAACCTCAAAAGAAACCTATATTGTTTTAAAGAATGATACCAACATAGTAATTTCAGCATTAAGAACCTAGAAGCAGCAAAAGAAAAAAAAATTGTGATAATAATAATAAATAAATAAATAAATATCAAATAAGATCTAACAAGTTAAACAACTACAGCATTTTGGCCATTCACACAAGTGCACAATTACTCCACAGAATACATGCTCTAGTCTTCCAGCCAGTTAAAACCCTTCTCACTGTATATGCTTCATTCACCACAGAAATGTTGCTTAAACTTCTGCACACACCCACTGTTCACATCACTCAATAACAACACAAAACAGGGGGTTTTACTAGACTACACAGAGATAATAAAAAAAAGTTCTTCTTTAAAATGTTGGAATTAGGTTCAGTAAGTGAAAGAGTATTTTCCTCCTGTTTCAGAAACAAAAAATTTTGCAACTGATAATTTAGGCATACTTTAGGTTTGCAATATCCAACCCTTTTAGTAACACACATTTGAGAACAATGAAAACAGTCTGGGTGAACTATGGTATACACCTTAAATAATACATCCACATGCTACAATGCAGTCTATGTATTGGATATTTGTTCCAGGACTAGGAGTTACTTTAAAAAAAAAAAAAAAAAATCAGCACATGATTTCTTTTAAATTTAGGACATACAATATGGGTCAGAAATCGTCATTATAAATAAATAAAATGCAGAAATTTTGTTCACAAAAATTCATTTCATCTGATCACATTTTTTCCTACTTCAGTAGATATGAGAATAGACCAAGTAAAAATACGCTTATTCTTAAACTACGCTTTCAAATTATAAGGAATGGATCGTCACATATATTCAACAGAATTGTGGATGAGCTGGTCATAAATAGTGACACTTGCGTGATTTATATAGTTGTTTTCACGACAGAATAAGGAGCAGCAATATCACATTTTAAACTTTAATTTCACCCAAAATGAATGTTTTTTCATTCCTTAGTTACTGATTGTTACATCAAGACACAAAAAGCATGAGTGTTTTTCCTTTTATTTGAAGAATTTAAAAATTGGAACTTTCCCTGTCCATCACCATGTATCATGACACATAAAGTTGTTTTCTCTGCACGATAAGTAGGTATAGTGGTGTTTCTAAACTTTATTTTCATTAACAAAACGGAAAAATGCTTGCTCACTTCCTTGATATTGCAATAGGTGACTAAGGAATGGCAAAACATGCATTTTAAGTGAAATTCGTTTTAAAAATTGGTACTACCATAAAAACAATGTTAACAGGTAACAGAAATGATGCAGATTCCATTGCAGACAGATCAAGCATTAAGTTTAAGATTTATTTCTGCTTAAAAAGATGGGGAAGGGGTAAAATTGTGAGCTCCATTGATTGATTTTGAAGGTGAGACTGTAAGAAATAAGAAACTACGCATTTTATTAGGAAAAATTCTTAATAGTATACAAAATCACTCTCTTGTACCATTACAAAAAATATAAGGAATATAGAAAAGTAACAGAACACAATTAAAAATGAGAAATACAATCAGGAAAATAAATAAATAAGAACATAATTTAACTTAAATTAATTTCAAAATTATCAGAAATATCTGAAAAATTCAAAACGTGGAAAATCTCCCATCATTCTCATCCCCGCTCGACAGCACTACCACCAATTCCAAAACATTTCGGCTGATAGACGGACATCTCGCAAGCTTTCAGAAATGTGATGAAATCCAGGAAAGAAACTTTTTCCAGCCAAAAAATCAGAAAACAACAACAAAATCTGGAAAAATTGGCAGGTATGGAATATATATTAGAAACGTTGAAACTTTTGTTGCACACGAAACACGTAGTTGAGAACAAATCATTTGGGATTGCATAACAACAGTCACTGATTGGGTCACCATTTCTCTTTCTTTAGCAGCCATATTAAACAAAATTTTGTCTTTTGTGGCATTTTGATTGGTAATTCTCACTAAAAATTAAATAGTGAAAATGTTGGTCACACATTTTAATAGTCTGGATCTAATGTGGTGTAAGCAAATTGTAGAACTACTACAGCAGGGAAGAGGGGCACCGGCCACTTTTCAAGAACTAAAATCTGTAAAAAAACATTACTCAAACATTTAGTCGATATGTCTATTATGTATCAATTAAATGTGCGAAATGTATTGATCATATCGATTAAAAACTGAACACCGAAATGAACAAACAAAGCTAATATAATCACACTCTTAGACATGCCATCCACCTCACCTCACCTCTCTCCCCCTCTCTCTCTCTCTCTCTCTCTCTCTCTCTCTCTCTCTCACACACACACACACACACATTCTGAGCACTTCCACCTGCTACTCTCCTTTCCTAACTAGAATAAAAAATGGAGAAAAATGAAAAATAATTTCAATTAAAAAAGCTGACTTTTTTTTACATATGACAACCAGACTTTGCCCTTGTGACATAATCAGGGGGGGGGTTGTTGCCTGTTTTTATCATTTGCAGGTGAGATGGGAAGGATAGAGCATCATGGTCAAAACATTCTAACTCAGGAAGAGTTCATCATTCTCACTATTGCTGATTGCGGCTGCTTTTGATTTAAAAAGAAGAAGAAAAAAAAAAAAAAAAGAGTCAAATGCTACAAAAGTTAATAAGCAAATTCTGAAGAGCATATTGCTTTCTTCCGTCTGTTACCTTGGAAGGTCATGTGCGAAGTTGTACACAGGGGGTTTCCCTAGAAAACTTTATATAACAATAATAAAATTGAAATGTCAAATAATTCTCACCTTCGGTTTTTCTTGGACTTCGCCAGGGTGTTCGCCATTCATGCAGTACATATTGCCAATTTGATGATATTAACGAAAACTGGACGAATCTATATCCTATATTCCATGAAATGGTATGAAACCAACAAAGGAAAGAAAATACTTTAAATTCTAATAAAATTCGGAATACAAGTTGAACTCCATTGGAATAAAATTTGAATAAAACCATGTAAAAAAATTGAACCATAAAACAGCAGTGATGAATCTTCTAAAAAGGACCCTCAAATATGCACATGTTGTTCACACACACTCCTCCAGCCGCTCCATACGCGTTTCAACAACCGAAGTCGTACTAAGCCACAAAAGTTATTATTGTTTCAAAATTTCAGGACAAAATAGTAAAAATTAAGGACTTTCAGGACATAATTTGGCAGTTCACATATAGAAATCTTCGTTTTCAAATACTACACATAAATAAATATAAATCATCGAACAACATAAGAAAAAAAGTATTTGCATTACCATTTATAGGAGTCTGCCTTTGAATGTGGTCAAAAAACTTTGTTCGAGATGCAAACATTCCTCCACAAGTTGGACATGCTATCAGTTTTTCTTGAGTGTGTGATCTCATGTGATCTTTTACCTTATAGTGATTGGCAAAATCTCTATTACAATCTATAATAAAAAGACAGTACAAAGTTAAAAAGAAAATGTACTATGCAGACAAACTATCAATTACATTTAACATTTAAATGACAGTAGTTTTCATCATGTACAAACTACAATGTGATCCACCTGTTACCCAACCACGGTATTGTCGAATATTTGTGGAGTGTGTGAATATAGCAAAACTTTATATAGTGGCTATGATGCTTTACCTCACAAGAAGCAAACAGCATTAGAGAAGATGTTAAATATGTTCACCACCTGCTTCCATGCACAGTTGACACACTACTCCATATTGGAGAAAATATGCAGAAGCATGTCACTGGAAATTGGTGTAATTTCATGTCTGATATTGTCTTTCAGCTGTTCAATTATTAAGTTTCTGTGTGCACACTTTTCCTTTGAGATGACATCATAAGAAATAATCCAGAGCAGTGAGATCTGGCAATCTGAATGGCCACAATTTTTTCAAAATAATCCTACCTTCAAATAAGCTTTGGATTTCCTTCAAGCTCCTATTCAGTGTGTGACATATTGCATTGTCTTGCTCTGATTTTAATGAATTTTAATGAGTCTGTGTCCAACTGATTCACAAACTCATTCAAAATCAGGAAGTACTGATCTGTATTCATAGTCACTTTAAAAAAAATCTGTTTTGAGCATGCAGTGGCTCTTCATGGAGAACACAGGGGTTGTCAGTGCTCTCCAGGAAGAGCACTGGGACATTTGTGCCTGTATTCTGGTAATTTATGTACCTGGAAAGATTGAAATAGGCTTCATCTGTATACCACATTATGTTCAACAGCAAGAGATTGTGACCAAACAATTCCTGAAATCAATGACAGTATGAGAGATAAACAAGTGACACGCCCTTCTGGCGCCAGATTGCCCATAGTGCTGCTATCTTCTGGCCTTATTTTTCATAAGGTAAGGAACAAGCACAAAAGTGTTTCACAACCAGAACTCAATTTCGATGGGTAGTTAGTAACAAATTGCTAGCAAGCAAATGCATTTTGCTAGTGATAAAAAGTGATTCTAGCAAAAGTTGCTAGTGGAAAAATTTTGAATGTTTTAGTGTGAACTGTAAAACACCACTGCATTGCACGTGTAGAATATTTTAGACACATACAAAAAGAAACAACTGCTTTCTGGAAATGAATGTTTTTTGAAAACTACAAACATTATAAAAACATTTTGGCACTAGTAGAAATATCCAGTATATTTCCCTTATCTACTTCTGCATGCGAGTTTGGGTTCAGTTTCATGAAGAGAATTCAGGGTGATTGGAGGGGCAGTTTAAACTTACAAACATTGAATGCTCTCATGAGTATGAGGTTGAAGGTCCGTCCGAAAACAAGTTTGGCCCTGCTGTTTTTAAAGTGGTATGATAAAAAGACCCGAAATCCAGATCATAAACCATATGGAAAATAACTTAAGATTTTGAATCGTGTTCTTGAATTTTGTGAATAAAGTTAAATAATAATTTTTTTTTTTTTTAAATATTTGCATTTGAATTAAATTGTTAGAATTAATCTGTTAGGTCATGAAAAGGTGAGTTATATCTAAATATTTGTAATCTTTTCAGCATTACAATGTGACAGTTAAAGGGGTGAAATCAAGATTTGTCATGATTGACAATGGAGGGAGATGTGTGAAAGTTTCTTTTGTATAATGTTAATACACTTTTGCTAGTAAATAATGCAATTTGCTAGTAAAAATTAAGGCCACTAGCAAGTGTTGCTACTGCTAAAAAAGAAAAAATGTAATCAAGGCCTGGTTTCAACAAACACATTTCACAAAAATATAAAAGGGTTACACAGTTATGGATTATCCTTGACAAGAATTTAAATTTCCTTGAATCAGCAATACGAAAAATGTGCCCTGTTTCGTCATCTATTTGTTTAAATATCGCAATGCATAATGAGCAAGAAAGAAGTTACAAAATATGTGTAACAGAAACATGGCATGTTATATGTGTATGACATGAAATACAAAAACTGTCATATCACATAACACAAAAGCTCAAAACAAAAACTATATTTAGGCACAAACTTTCCCCAAAAACATACAAGAAAAATTTCCCAGATAGGTTAGAGTAAAAAGTGAAATGAACACAAACAATTCATATGTCCTTAAAAAAATATTGCTAGTCAATTATTCAAATATTTTACCCATAAAATATTTGATGGCTGTATGTAACTGCTAAATAATTATTTCTATACATGTAGTGCACATGAACTAGCACCATTTCTTTTCCAGATTGTACAAAATTGTCAGAAATCAATAAAAAATTTGTGCACGCATTTTCTTCCTTAAGCACATTAAGTTTCCAGTTGACGACATGACGATGATGGGCAAAACACGTAACAATAATAACAAATAAAGGTAACTTGATCACGCTAGTTACGTTACAAGAAAATAACTTTTACAAGAAAGTTCGTAAGTTGGGAGCTTTCGACCTTATCTTAGGTCTTTATCACAATAATGGAGGACTAAGATTGTGTTCAGATTCTACATTTGAATTTTTTTTATTTTTGTTGCCAGATCTTAGAATTGATCTCCAGATCATCAGGATGTAGAGAGAAGATTTGGAATTGCAAGTCATTGGGTTGAAAATAATTTCCAGGCTTTCACGGTAACGGAGAGCAAAACGATTGTAACTAGCGTGATCAAGTTACCTTTATTTGTTAAGTTTCCAGTTTTTTCATGCAATGAAAAAGAATATGCGCTTATTTTAAGTTTTCCATTTTAGAGTCTACGTTGGCTTTATGAGAATTAGATTCCTTATTACTTTCCTTTGCACTGGGTGCATTCTGGTTGTTTGAACTTTAGAAATTGATACATGTGCTTTTTGTCTAGTGCATTCCATATTATTGACAGTTATTTTGTGATTAATTACATTGCTTTAATGACCTCAATTTAGTTTGTTATAAATAAATAGATTCAGTTTGAAATCAACTCAGTTAATCTTGTGATGATTATCACTAAAGAAAAAAATGAATAGCGATCTGAGGAAAGTTGAATCCATTTTATGTGCCCATCTTGTATAAATACATTTTTTGCAGGTAGACACAGGACTCTACCCTAAGGTGAGGACAGTGGTAGTCATCTTTCATTAAGTAAAATGGAGTGACATCTCTTTGGCAATAAGATTAGATTTACTGTAAATTTACATTAATGTAACATGAAAATTGCACCCTAGACATCTCATATCAATTAATCTTATCCTCCTCTTCCCACTGCTGCCATACCTGCATGACTGTGCCTCCCTTTCTTTCAACAAGTGGCGATATTACAAAAAGGCAATCTGGCTTCCCGCAGTCTTACAATTCGGACAATTCGGCATTGCTCAAAGTCTGACAACTGCACACCTGGATTTCTTCTGCTGCAGAATGGCATAGACACAAGCTAAAATGCTACACTGTTGGAATTTGGGCAATATAATTAAAGAAACACGTTCTCTGCTAACTGTGTTTGTATCTACACTGGATCACTTGAGATAATGTGGCGAACTTACAAAATTCGCACAAATGCTGTGGCTGTAATCATTTGCATCCCCTACTGGTGGTCTGTTCCCTCATATGAGTGTCTGTCTGATCCAAGGTATTCTTTTCTATGTTGCAATTTCAACAGACAGTAGTGTATACCAACTTTACCATGTTGAAATCGTTGTTTGCAAATAGCACATTCAGTACTGAATTACAGCACTGTTTGTGAAAATTGCAAACCATGAAGGATTGCTGGTATTAGCTTGAAACTTATAGGATAGGTACAACAGGTTGGGCCATGCAAATGATTAAAATGCCAGTGAAAATGCATATGTGGTTTTAGAGCAACGCCCACAGAACTTTCCCGTCTTGGGTATAAAGAGTTTGCTTAAACAAGATGTTACAATCAGTAAAGAGCCGACACTGAGTCAAAAGAGTGTTTCTTGTGTCTCACTATGCCACATTGCTTGCATTATGAACACCTGAAGGACTTTCAGCAAGGTAAGGCTGTTGGGATGAGAGAAGCTGGATTTTCCTATCATGAAATGGCCACTCGTACGAGATGAAACACCAGTACAGTGATGTGAACGTGGCATCAGTGGACAGGCGAGGCCAGGACGCTGAGAAATCCAGGAAATGGACAGCAAAATTGCACGACTGCACAAGATGACAGACACCTCTACTGCATGGCAGTGATCGATCGCACAGCAACATCCACTGTGTTAACACAGTGGTGGAGCACTATCACAGGTCAGGCTTTGTCCTCCAGCACAGTTCAACATCATCTGATTAACAAAAAAACTGGCTGCTAGCAGCCCATTCTGCACATTCCTTTGACCCTCAACCACAGATGCCTCACGCTGCAATGGAGTCCCAAACACAGACACTGGCGCACTGATTGGCAACAGGTTGTGTTTTCTGATGAGTCACAATTCATCTTGATGCACCATGATGGTCGCATATGTGTTCAAAGACATCACGGTGAAAGACACTTTGCAGCATCCTACTGACCCAGTGCCAAGTGTCATGGTGTGGGACACCATTGAGCTCAATTTGCAATCTCGCCTGATGCGAATTGAGGGAACCCTCAGCAGCCAGCGTTACATCAGGGATGTTTTAGAGGAAGAGATGATACCCTTCCTTCAGAGTTGTCCTGGCACTACATTCCAGCAGGTTACTTTGTCACATGGCCCGGAAAGTCCAACACCCCTTTCATGCACTGCAAATAATACTTCTCCCAGGGCCTGCACATTTGCAAGATATGTCTCCAATCGAACATGTCTGGTACTTGGAAGATAAGCGACTGGCCCATCAAGCGTTCTTGCCAGACACCACAAATGAACTCTGGTCTTGCAAAGAAGCTGCCTGGCAGGCTATTTTCCAGGATGATATCAAAAACCTCTTCGATTCAATGCCATGCCACGTAGAGGCTGTTATTGTTGCTTGAGATGGCTTCACACAATAGTGAGTTTCGAAGGAATTTTTTTTTTTTTTTATAAATCTACAAATGTAATGTTACTTCCAGTAACATGAGGAATCTAAGATATAAATTTCATTTGAATAGCATGATTGTTTCTTGGTGCTGCAACTTTCAAAAACAGTAGTGAACATTTCTGATTTTTTGAAGCGAACCTAAATTCATAAATTTGGAATCTATGGACTTTCATACTGGCTGTTGAGCATGAAAAAAATTGCCCACTTTTACAAGCTGAAATAGTTGTTTAAGAAATAGCTTTCTATTAATTGCCATACACACAATGTTTTTTCTAGTACTTTTGTTTCCAATTTTAATTCACACAACTTGAATGTTAACACCCTACGTTTCAGGTTTTGTGAGTGCAAAGGCTCAACTGTTTGAGGACATATATATCACTTATAAAAATTGAAAAGGCAGCGAGACAAGACATCATTTCTCCCAAGCTATTCAATGCCACACTGCAGAATGTCATTCAATCGCTGAACTGTGAAGACAAGGGGATAAAGATTAAAGGAGAATATTTAACCCACCTTTGTTTTGCTGATGACATAGCTAATTTTTGCAGGCACCCCCACAGAGCATGAACTTACTGACAAGAGTAAAGAGGTGGGATTAAAAATGAACTTACAGCTAAAACAAAATTGATGAACTATGTTTTTACAAGAATTGAAGATTTTGAAGTAGATGGTGCAAATCTAGGTGTAACACATGCCTATATCTATCTTGGACAGCAGAGATCGAGTGAGGGCAATAGGCATTTAAAAAATAGAGAAACTAATAGGCATATAAAACTTGGCCGAGTACATTTGGAAAAAGCAGTACAATTTTTAAGAGCAATTTACCGTTGTCTTAAAAGGAAAGTGTTTTAATCATGCATTCTTTATAAATCAAGGCATTAAACTGGGGGGGGGGGCATGACAAAAACACTTCACTAATACTTTTTCAAGGGATTTCAGATTTTATCTTGAAGAGGAGAGAGATGTGGCCTTATTTTCGGTGTAACAGAATAACTGATTCTAGGACTACAGCCTCAAATTACCTTGCCAAAGACACTTCGAAGTATCTTGATGACTCTCCTTCCTGGCACCAGATTCTGCATGGAAATCCAAGTGGCGGTAAAACAATTCCGGGTTATCAAAGACTTCCTGAACAAGGGGGAAAAAAAAAAGAGACATGTCAAAGATTTCAAAATACAGGTGTCCAAGAATTATTGGGCACATTACAAAATTATATAAAACAAAACATTAAACAGATAGAAAGAAACTGACTGTACTAACTTACAATGTAACTACACAAGTTAATAAATTTCGATATAAGATCCCTTGGTTGCTCATAGTCGTCCAAGCAATACTCGATTTCATGCCATGTATTGGCAAGCATCTGAGGAGTTATGAAATTAATAGCAGCTGTGATACGCTGCTTCAGTTCCTGCAAATCAGTACAAGGCGTCTGATAGACACGATCCTTCACATAACCCCACATGAAATAATCCAATGGAGTTAGATCTGGAGAGCGAGGAGGCCACGGAATGGGACCACCATGCCCAATCCATCTGTTGGGGAAATGATCATTTAAGCACTTACATACACACGTTGACCAATTTTCTAGCATATCCAAGTAAATGTCGCCATTTATGGTTTTTTCGCAGAAGAAAGGACCAATCACTTTTCTTTTTGATAGGGAGCACCACACATTAACTTTTGGAGAATCACGTTCCAGTTCAATAGCAGCATGAGGCGGTTCACTGCCCCATATCCTACAGTTGTGATGATTCACAATACCTGATACATGAAATGTGGATTCATCACTAAAAATTACAGTACTGAGAAAGTTTTCGTCATTTTCCACTCGATTCAGCATATCCACAGCGAAATCGTATCAGAGTGTGAACATTTACATGCATCTTCTACACTATTTGAATTTTATAAGCATGAAATTTTAATTTCTTGTGCAAGATATCGTGAACTGTCGATTTCGGAATGCACAGTTCTCTGCTTGCTTTACGAACAGATTTCCTGGGGCTTCGTCGGAAACTTTCATTACTTGGTTAACCGTCTCACCGCTGACGCTAGGCCTACCGGCTCTTCCACGATGTTCCACATTGTCAGTTTGTATAAACTGTTTCATCCACCACTTAATTGAATTCGTAGACAGAGGATAACAACCATACTCTAAACGGTACCGTCTTTTAACTCTATTAACAGACTTTAATTCCGCAAGCCATAACACACACATTGTCTTCTGCTGTACGGATGACATGAATACTGATTGTGCATTTCTCATACATTCTTCATCAGGCCACACCTAGAGTCGTCTATCGGATTCTGGGAACAACAATTCTACAAAACAAAAATATAGAAACCGTGTTAGTAATACGTGACATAAAAAAAACAGACAATGCTCATAGTTTTTTTTTTACATAATTTTGTAATGTGTCCAATAATTCTTGGACACCCTGTATATAAATACAGTGTAACTTATTTAAATCCAAATTTATAGAGTTTTACCTGCAGTAGTTTTTAAGCTGCAGCCCACTGAGATCTCAGAAGGAAAAAAAAATGTAGTTTTTGGCTGACATTCATTTATAAAATAAATGATTGGTCAAGCTAGAAATGAGATACAGAGGGTGAATCGAAAGTTTTGCAATATTTGGATCACTTTATGTCTTCATACGTACCTTTACAATGAAAGCTGACTAGCATTCAAAGTATAAGCCATTGTGTTAACATCTTTAGCCATCTGCTTGGCCAGTTCTTCGATTCCGCAGCAATACCAGTTCTCGAGTTCTTGTCCTTCGAGGCAAAGAACTCCTTCACCCCAGCTGCCATCTCCTCTTGATTGTTGAAGTGTCGCACACAAAGGAAGTGGGCCATGGACCGGAACAGGTAATAATCCGACGGCGCAAGGTCAGGACTATATATTAGATGTGGCATCAGTTTGATGCCCTCCAGTTCCTGGAGTTTTGCACAGGTTGTTCGTGCAGTATTAGGCTGGGCATTGTCCTGCTGTAGTACAGTGTGCTTTCTGTTCACCAGTGCTGGGTACTTCTCCAAAACGGCATACATTAACTCCAGCTGTTCAGAGTAAAGGTTGGCGCTAAGTGGATGTTCATTTTCTTCTCCAAAATGGCATTGGCATACATTCGCTCCAGCTGTTTAGAGTAAAGGTTGGCATTAAAAGTGGGTCTATTTCCATAATCCTAGCACACAACACAGTGGTTGAGCCCGGGCCAGCTTCCTGAACCTGTTGCCAAACGTGGGCGCTTTGAGCATAAGGTGATGATCAGCATCTGGTGGATTTCGAGGATATGATCCATTATGAATTTGTTCCAAGTTGTAATTTTATTGAATGAAGCGTGGGCGCTTCATTCCAAGTTAGAACAAATTCATAATGGATCATATTCTCGAAATCCACCAGAGGCAGACCATCACCTAATTCTCAAAGTGCCCACGTTTGGCAACAGGTTCAGGAAGCCGGCCTGGGCTAAACCACTGCCGTTGTGTGCTGGGATTACGGAAATAGACCCACTTTTCATCACAGGTAACAATTCTCTTGACGAAATTTACATCGTCCGGGTTTTCTCGGAGTTTCATGCACACTTCCACTAGGCGATTTGCTTCAGCTGGCGTCAATTTGTGAGGAACATTGCGGAAGCTCCTGTAGACCTTGACGAGGTCCTGAAGGTGAGGAACCACTATGATCTGCGATATGCCCAGCTCACCTGATAATCTCCAAGTGCTGGTTGTCGGATTTGTCTCTACAGCTTGGCGCACGGCCTCCAAATCCATGGTTCGCGGCCTACCTGACCTTGGCTGATTGTCGAGGTTTCTGTCACCTATGTGAAATTTCTTGAACCATCTCGTAGTGGTGCTGTGGTCCACAGAACCTTCCCCTTTTGCATGGCAAATGTTTCGTGTTGCAGCATTATGGCTGTTCACAGCAACAACTATCACTTTATATCCCTTTCGACTGACTGCAGTGCACGGCTCGAACTAGTTTAAACATGTGACATATCCACTTCAGCACATGCATTTATGCAAACATTGTAAAACTTGACTCACCCTCTGTACAAAGCTGGGGTAGAAACCATTTTGTAGCTTATTTTATAAAGTTTCATATGATACGTAACACAACTAGTTTTGGACAGTTTCAAATATCAAGGTCACGCCACAAAATTTTTGACCTTGAATTTCTCAAAAACTTATTTTTTTCTAATTTTGAAAAATCGCACATAAATTTTTTTTTTTTTTTTTTTTTTTTTTGCATCATTTGAGCAGTTTCATCGTGAGATCATGTTTTCGCCGATTTTTGAAAAATATATACAAAGGAAAAACCATCCGGATGTGAGAGGAAAACAGTAATTTTAATTCACTTTAGCTTAGGAAAAACAACAAAATATGACAAGTTAGGACATGATAGTATGGTTCCTGTATGACTAAGCAGACTGCAGTTATGTATGTACAAGCAAGACACCGAGTCAGCACCAAGCTGCAGGTTTGAGCATTTCACGTTGAAACCTGCATAACTTGCTGCTTGTAGGGTAGGGATTCAACAGCCAGCACTCATTTGTGCCTTGGCTCTCCTAGAGTGAATGTGCAGACTTCATTAAGATACCAGATTTGTAAAAAAAAAAAAAACTACTTCTCTGATGGTTCTGCAGCACTATTTAAAAACAGAAAAAACTTCTCAAACATACACCACCATAAAAATGAGTTTGGAATCAGAGCTGAGTGGCATTTCTATGCAACAGCCCATGGTAAAAGAGTATGGGATGGTCTGGGGCAAGGGCGGATTGGGGCGACTAAACCAGGCCAGGAATTTTAGGATTGCACAAAAAAAAAAAAAAACTACTACAGGGGAACACTTCAAAAATTCCCTCGTGGAAAAAAAAATATATATATTTTGTTAGATCCTGGATGAAAGTGAACTGTTGAAATATACATTGCAAAACAAATTTAAGCAAGATCAAATTTTCACAACAATTTAGCCGCGAAAGAATTTTAGAAATCTGCTCATAATTGAATGTAGCATCAAACCAAGTTCAAAACGGGTGTTGTACTAGATAATTACTTTACTTTGAAAACTTTGGTTTTGACAAAAAAAAATGAGTCTCTTGATGACCCATTTCCAAGTAAAACATCATGAAGATCACTCTGAAATGTGCCAAAAAAATTTTTATGGAATTAAATTTTATATTTCTTTGGTCACAGACAGCCTGCTGCACAGCAGTATTGGTACTTCCTCCTTAAGTAGACGGCCTTTCTAAATCAACCCATTATTTTAATTCATTTATAACAGCGTGCTTGGTCCAATGAAACTTTTCTTACATAAGTACAGAGAATTTCGCTATGTTATTTCACACCAAGCGCCCAAGAAATAGATAGAAGGAAATACTCTCTTTTTTTAAAGACATAACTTTTCAGATGAACATAAAAGCTCAAATGAAGTTATCGATTGTTAGTCATAAGTACCAAAATAATTATTTGTTCTCTCAAAAAAATTGAGACAAAAAGAATACAAGAAGGTGGGCTATTTGCTATTTCCTGAGTGGTCTACCAGGAAATGTTCCAGTGGGCCAATCTGTGCCCCTGGTTGGGGGGGTGAGTCGTGAAATGACTTGCAGCAAGGCAAGTCTCTGACAACCCTTGACACCATTACAGCTGTTTACATGATGAAGGCAGGCCAACTTTTTTCTCCATAGAGTTTTTTCGTTTTGTTTTTAAATAACAAACAACACAAAGAACAGAAAGTGCTTGAAGAGTGATTTCTGGTTGCAAAACTAATACCAGGCACCTAGAAGTTCCACAGTTTCCTCCCTGCGCCAGATAAAGAGATACTGACAAAGGTGTATTGAAACAGTGAGCAATTATACAAGTTTTCTTTGTCAGGAAGGTTTGAAACAAGCTCACACTAGAAGAAGTGAAAAAATACGTAACACACAAGTACAACAATTGATAGTGGCTTTGTGTAGTTTGGGCCAAAAATAAGACAACTAAGATAGTGGAAGTGAAGTTCCTGCTCCATGCTTAATACACCCACGTGATTTCGAAGATAAACTTGGAGTGTCTGTTGGGCAAATCTTGACCTTGGCAAAACTTAGAGGTTCCACTGGCTGCATTTACTATCTTTACAACAAAGAGATGAACATAGCAACAACAGCTCTTTAAAATTATCTGCAAGAGATTGTTGAAGTTGCAAACATGAAAGAAGGGATGGCAACAGACCTCTTAAACTTGCAAAAAGGTACAATTAGTTATAAATTTCAAAAAATTAGCTTTTAAGAATTTTTGATATTTTTCTGAGCTACCTACCTCACCCTCAGCTACCCCCCCTCCTAACTTATTTACGCATGCTAGGTATAATAGCTCTGTTCCGAACTAAAAAAAAAATGGTTCTTGTCTGTCCAAAGGAATTTAAAATTGTGAATTAAAATTACTATTTTCCTTTCACATCTGAAGAACAGCTTTTCATTTGCATTTTTTTTTAATTGACAAAAACATGACCTCACTGCGATCCCATGATGAAACTTTAAACAAATGATGCTAAAACATAAAAGTACGAGTGAAATTTTTCAGAAATTTTAAAAAGAAGTTTTTGAGAAATTCAAGGTCAAAAATTTTACGGCACAACCTTGAAATTTGAAATTATCCAAACTAGTCATGTATCATATAAAAACTTATAAAATAAGCTACAAAATGTTTTTTACCCTAGTTTTCTATCTCATTTCTATCTTGAGTACCGTAACATTTTTTTTTCTTTCTTTCTTTTTTTTTTTTTTGTGATTGAATGTCAACATAAACTTGTGTTTTCTTTCCTTTCTTTCTTTTTTTTTCTTTTTTTTAAGATTTAAGAGGGCTGTAACTTAAAAACTACAGCAAATAAAAATCTAAAAATTTGGGTTTTTTTATTATCACTGGGGAGTACCAAATTTGAAAAAAATCCAAGAGGGTAAGGCTCAAAAGTGTCAAAATATTGGATCACTTGACACAGAACAGCTCAAGGAAGGGGAGAGCATAACGTGTGAATTGCAGATGGAGAGGAGTAGAAGTGCTCAGCATTATCCCAAGGGAGAGAACCCATCCAGAATAGGGGCATACAGTCCCATTCAAAGTCTAAGCTGGCTCAAAAAATTCTGTAGCAAAAATGGGAGGAAAATGTTGCAGCAAAATGCTGAAAAAGTTAGCCGATTGTGTCACTCAGTAAATCCTAATATCTATTTAATCGTTCACACCAATAACACTTTAGACATTATTGGAAAACTAATTATTTTGGAAGATACCAACACATTTAAAGGAACACTGCATTGGGCAGTGCAAGTTGATATCCAGCTAACAGGAAAGTGACAGATAAGGACTTGTTTCTAAAAGCATGATTAAATAAGCTTAAAATCCAAATTTCTATCACTTGGCAGGACATTGCTTTTTCTTGCTGCAACACACAAATTACAGTTCAAATATGCATTTTATCCGTCCAGTTAACTTGCACCCATTTGTAAAGGGAGCACCCATTTTTACACAAGTTGCTCAGAAGGTATAGATTTAGTAGCAATTTTACTTCTTTTTTTTTTTTTTTAACTCAATTTTTTTCAGTTGATTTATCAGCACTGTTTTCGTAATCTTTGTGTTTCTTAATAATTAATTTATCCATAGCAATGGAGGCACGTGTACAATAGGACGAGCAGCCTCTAGAGTGCACTTTTCTCTCCTAATCTGCATTCCATCTCAGTGTGAACTGTGAGAGTTTGAAAGGTCACTCTGATCATGAATGCACTGACAATAAGGGATGGTTTATGGCCTTAGGAGGCATGGGGTGCCTTTAGATGTCACAGCTGACTGGTTCAAACTTGAACTTTAAATGGGGGAAGGGGTCTAATCCCCCTAGCCTCTATAAACTTACCCTACCCCACCCTTTATAGAGTGCTGGAGAGTATAATGGAGGGGGAGGAGATGACTGAGCCAACAGGTGCTATAGGAACATACCTTAAGGAATAAGAAAATATCAGCAGAGTGCGAATCGCTGCCAGGATTTCAGGTACTGTAGTTTTCATGGAAATAGAAAAGCCAGAGCAGATTCTACCAGTGGGTTGATATTTAAATGACTGGTGCCATTTTGCGACAGACACTTTTTTTTTCTTTCTCGCATTTCAGATTAACTCATCGTATTTTGCAAAAATAGCGACTGTAGCTTAACCTCTGGTCTCGTTCTTTTCTGGATGCATCTGCATAGATGGACTTTTGACATACTGCAGAAATTCTCTTGCTGCTTCTGGGTTTAAAAGCCAGTGAAACAGCAATCTTATAAAATTTCAATGTTAGATGAAAAAAGTAAAGTTAATTGAAGTTGAAAAAGGTTTGTGAACTGAAGCAGCAATTGCAAAAGATTTTGGTATTCCAGTTAGCACACTAAGATACTGAAAAAAACAAGGGGACAATTCTAAAAACACAGGAGTGGAACAGTTGCAATGCAAAGGGGGAACATTTACATGATACTCAGCAGCCTGAAATTGAAAAGTGTATGTTGAAATGGTCCAAACAAGCATGGCACCACAGCATACCTCTCAGTGGGCCTCCACTGCACGGTAAAGCAGAATATTTGAGTAAACGACTTCAAATACTGAATTTTAAAAACAACTACAGGGTAGCTTGCTGGATTTAAAAAATGAAACGCAATAATGTTTCAAAAAGTATGTGGAGAGAGTGCTACTGTCAATGAATTTGAATGCATAGAATGGTTTGCAAAAATGCCTAAAGTAATCCAGAAGATATTTTTGGTACTTATGCTTTAGCCGGGTGCCAGTAGAAATGTATCATGGCACCACATGAATGATTATTTCCTTTTAGAATTTAGCTGTAATGAATGATGTGATGAGTTTATGTTTGGTAAACACAATTTATGAAGGAAATATTTCGTAAAAATGGCAGTAATATTGCGATTTTTTTTATTTATCTGGAGGTAGTATATTTGTAAGCGAAGCTGTACATGGTGCTACATCAGTAACGCAGATAACATCTCATTATTTGGATTATTGACAACGTGATTCTCATGTTACTCGGTTATCTGTTTCCGTGGTGTTGAGCCATATGAAAATTTGGGATTTACCTCGAGATGAAGGAAGTGCTGTGTTATTTCTTCAAAGTAAAGGAATTCTTCCGGCTGAAAGAATCTGTAAATTTGGCCATAATATGAAGCTATACTTTGGAAGTGAAAGTATTCAGTGGTGGTGCAACATTAGAACATGCAGATCTGAAGTAGGCTTACACATTGGAAATTGGTTTCAGAGTAGTCGGCTTCCTTTTTTAGCTGCTGTTGGATATGGCATGTCACACGACTATTGATTGGAATAACTATTTATGAGAAATTTGAGATGTTCTCGAACATCAGTCGGACAAAAAAAATTGTGGCCCAGGATTAATTGTGGAGATAGATAAAACATTATTTTCGAAAAGAAAGTCTAATACAGGTCCTGTGCTTCCAGAGTAGTGGATTTTTGGAGGAATTTGTCATTCTATTAATGACTGTTTTTTAGTGAAAGTGCCAGACAGAAGTATGAAAACCCTGTTGAAGGAAATTAAGAATCATGTTGCAGAACATTCTACAATCTATTCAGATTCATGGAAGGCATATAAGACTGAGAAGCAAGAAGAGGCAGGTTTTGAACATTTCAAAGTCAATCATAAGTACAACTTTGTCGACCCAGAGAGTGTGTTGGAGAGAGAGAAACAAATGTCATCATGGAACTGCTAGGCAACATATCGATTTATACTTAGCTGAGTTGAGTTCAAGTGGAGACATCATTTAGCTTCATCAGACCCATTTGATTCCATTTTAAATTGTATTAAAACTTCTTGGCCCTCAAAAATTAATATGTAGGTTTCAGGCCACTAATAATGATTGTATGTTGCAATACATTTCGTTCATAAATTGTGTTTACCAAAAATAAACTCATCACATCGTTCATTACAGCTAAATTCTAAAGAGAAATAACCATTCATGTGGCGCCATCTATCGACAATTGTGATATTTACTGTTACATTTCTACTGGCGTCCGGCTAATGCACAAGTACCAATATTTTTAATGTACACGAAACAGGTTTGTTTTGCAAATAAATGCACTCCACATAAAACATTTACTTTTTGTAGTGGAGGAAAGAAAAGTATGGAGCATGCAACAATACTTTTTTGGACCAAATATGTGTAGGATGGAAAAACAACCCCTCTTAATGACTAGGAAATCTGCCAAATCAAGGTGCTTCTCCAAGGTTGAACCCATAAAAAGCACAGAGCTAATAAAAAGGCTTGGATAACAGCTGAAGTTTTGGGGATTGTTTGAGAAAACTTGACAAAAAAACTCAAGCAATTGTGAGACGCAGAACTCAAGTAGTATTGTTTTAAATTTTCATAATAATATTGAAGTGCATTGACAGCTTTTAAAATTTGATAACTGAATCCTGTGTACCTAGGCACTTAAAGTGAAAACCAAAATTTTTCACTGCTGTGATGAATCACTCTGGCAAAAAATTTGATGAATTCCTCACATACAGTAGATTGGTATGCTCCAAACATACAAAACATCACTTTAAGAATTTAAACAATAGCATATCGAGCATTGGCCAACAACCCCTCTTATTTTATGACTGGGAAATCTGCCAAACCAAGGTGCTTCTCCAAGGTTGAACCCATAAAAAGCACAGAGCTAATAAAAAGGCTTGGATAACAGCTGAAGTTTTGGGGATTGTTTGAGAAAACTTGACAAAAAAACTCAAGCAATTGTGAGACGCAGAACTCAAGTAGTATTGTTTTAAATTTTCATAATAATATTGAAGTGCATTGACAGCTTTTAAAATTTGATAACTGAATCCTGTGTACCTAGGCACTTAAAGTGAAAACCAAAATTTTTCACTGCTGTGATGAATCACTCTGGCAAAAAATTTGATGAATTCCTCACATACAGTATATTGGTATGCTCCAAACATACAAAACATCACTTTAAGAATTTAAACAATAGCATATCGAGCATTGGCCAACAACCCCTCTTATTTTATGACTGGGAAATCTGCCAAACCAAGGTGCTTCTCCAAGGTTGAACCCATAAAAAGCACAGAGCTAATAAAAAGGCTTGGATAACAGCTGAAGTTTTGGGGATTGTTTGAGAAAACTTGACAAAAAAACTCAAGCAATTGCGAGACGCAGAACTCAAGTAGTATTGTTTTAAATTTTCATAATAATATTGAAGTGCATTGACAGCTTTTAAAATTTGATAACTGAATCCTGTGTACCTAGGCACTTAAAGTGAAAACCAAAATTTTTCACTGCTGTGATGAATCACTCTGGCAAAAAATTTGATGAATTCCTCACATACAGTATATTGGTATGCTCCAAACATACAAAACATCACTTTAAGAATTTAAACAATAGCATATCGAGCATTGGCCGATGACCTGGAGGTAAACATAAGAATTTAGAAATAATTACTCGTGGAAGGTTTACCACCAAAATCTTAATGATTAGGTAAAAGAACTTGGCTTATATCAAATACCTCAAACACTCAAAAAAATAAATAAATAAATAAATAAAAAATAACAATAATAATAAATAAAATTAGCCATTCAACTCCAGGACTGGCACAAGACAACAGACATTTAATAATTAGCATAAAACCAAAAATAAAATAAAGATGCCAATTAAATTACAGAGCAAGAAGAAGGGGCACCAAATGATTTCACCCTTTTTAATTAGTTCTTAGGCTGAATGCATCAGTACAGTTCAGAGCTATTTCAGTGGCATATATTGTCCAACTTAAAACAGTTCTCAGCTGATGCTGTTCTCTATTGACTTACTGGAGCCAATTTACTCTGAAACAGTCATGCATAAGAAAATGAAAAGTACTTACAGGTAGGCTGCTTTTTTAATAACCCACATATGCAAATCATTTCATGGCAGAGAAGCATTCATTAGTCAATTTATTCACTTTCATTGGGCACGACCAATTAAAACGTGTGCTGTAGACATGTTTTAACAGGGAGTCGAACCCAAACACACAGTAGTCACCTGTATGCCTCTATTCGCACTGATGCCAAGATCAACTGACGCTACTGACTTGGAGTACTCTGCCCATCTTCCTAGCTACCCACAGGAAAAGTTGAGTTTCTTTACAATGCATGTATGTCGCTTGCATCTCAGCCACTTGGGGCTGCGTTAAGTTTGTCCCTTTTGTCTGCAATAGACTGACCTCCAGAAGGCTGCTTTATGAGAAAATTATTCATGATCTCTCCAGAAGCTTATGTGCCATCATGCACCAGAAAAGGCTATCTCTAACCTTCTTTCTTCGTGATTTAAATTACAAGTGCTTACGGCCATCGCACTTTTTCTGAGTTGTAGTTTTCTGTGAATAGCAAAAGTCATTTCTTATTACGCAAAAATTATTTCTAATTACCAGAGGTTGAAAAATGCGGTCACCCAGGGCGACCAAAATAGTTGTCCGGGCTACCACAGAAAGCATCACTCTGATGAGGATAAAAGCCGATTTAAAAAGAGAAAAACCTTTTTGCAGCTTTGATTTTTAACAAAATCCACATGGTAATTGTGCAGGAGAGGGGGTGTAATTGGGAAAGGAACTCT
Source organism: Macrothele yani (assembly GCA_039090855.1). Lineage (NCBI taxonomy): Eukaryota > Metazoa > Arthropoda > Arachnida > Araneae > Macrothelidae > Macrothele > Macrothele yani. The sequence goes on along the minus strand of CM076994.1, from coordinate 68,430,586 downwards.
CTTGGAAAAAATTTTCTCAAATCAGGAGTTTGTATGGAGCAAAGAGGGGGTGGGTGTCATAATGAAAGATCGGGAAAGTTGTAAGCAGGGACTGTGGGAGTCATTCTGTCTTTGTATTTTTGAGAAAGACAAAATGCTGACTGCTTGTGCGCTTTCTTCGTCAACCAGCCAATGAAAATGTATGCACAGCGATTGCTACATAAACCTACACATGCATGCCTCCTTTCAAAGTTCCATGTTCTGGATCTTGTGTGCGCTGTGCCTTGTGTTTTAGTTTGTCCTTTGCTGTTTTGACCGTCTTTTCTGCTGATATTTTCCTTCATTGCTGTTTATGATGTCTTTGAAAAGGAAACGTTTGAATTACAATGCCGGATTTAAATTTAAAGTGTGTGTGTGTGTGGGGGGGGGGGGGCACAGCTGAGGATATGGATCATGCCACTAAGCATTAGTTTGCAAAAAGTCAGAAAACTAGCGCCGAGTGACATGCAGATAGCTGCAGTCTAAACATAAACAAACCCATCGGTAAACTCAGCACAGGAAAGTTCAACCCTCTTTTCTACTGACCTGTGTATACACAGATTGCCTTACTTTGAAAGCAAGATTTCTTCTAAAAACTTTCGATTTACACGCAGGTATAAACGGTATTTCTATGAATTATTCTGTATCAGCGTTTTGTCATTGGCGATGTGTAATGCAATTACAGCTGCATCAGCATGATTAAATTTTGTGCTCTATGGATGCCCCGCCACTAAATTTTATTTGTGTCCGGAAATAAAAATGTATTTAAAAAAATTACTTTTAAAAATGAATTTCTTTATTTAATAAGATTATTTATTATTATTTTTTCTTTACTTACTTCTTTGTACTCCGGGTTCCGTGTGACCGACTTTTCTATCGGAAATTCTGCTTCTGGATCAACATTTGTGATGTGCAGATTATACTGTGCTTTTTTTTTTTTTTTTTTTTCTGAATGTCAGTCTGCAAATTATGTGCCGGCGCAGATTATAGGAGAGTAAAAAAAAATTGTGCGAATTTCAGGGTAAAGCATTATTTTTTGGACAGAAGTGTACGTGACTTTGATATTATATAGATATATACCACCACATCCCCTGCTGGTCCAATGTCTGGCCACCAAAAAATTTAGCTGGCCACCAGATTTCAGAATATTTTTTTACCTCTGCTAATTACACAGGATAGAAATTCTCTCTCCTCCATGAATCTATTAAAATTTCAACCAATTATCAAGCTTGTAACCAGGGGTGGATTTATGCTGTAGGGGGCCCCCCGTCTCACTGAATTTTGGGGGCCCTCATTTTGAGACACATCAAGATTCTGGGTATATTTACTACAATTTTAAATGGACTATAATCAATTTCATTACCATCAAATTTTATTATTACAAATTTTGAAGACGTGAATCAGTTTTTTTTTTTTTGTTTTTTGTTTTTTGGTGTAAATATGACATGGATAGTAGGTAAGTCAGATAATATCCGAAAACTTGAAAATTTCTTCGTCCTGGAGGGGGAATCGAACCTGCGTCTCCCGGATAGCGCCAGAGTATGCTAACCACTACACCACCCAGAACGACCAAGTTTCAAGTTTCCGATTAATTTGAATATAAGCATCACAGGATTCGCTAGTCAAAGCAACCGGCATTTATCTTTAGCGAATCTGGAGGTTAAGAATTTTATCCTGTGATTGCCAGGGATAGAATCGTCGCTCCAGTACGACGAAATGTTGAAGTTTTCGGATATTATCTGACTTACTATCCATGTCATATTTATACACCAAAAAACGGATTCACATCTTCAAAATTTGTATTGTATGGTGTAATTCCGTATTCCATTCATAATTCTATTGTTATTCTACATGTATGAAAAGAAAACAGAAACAACAGCTGTAATGATGCCGATTTTAAGGTGTTAATAAACACAATATTAAATCAGTAACACTATACCACAACGTGGAGATCGAATGGCAACACAGAAATACAGATTACAGGCGATATTTTAGGTTATGCTGCGATGTTAGCAGTGGTCAGTGTTGCCACCATGCACAAATGAAATCACTCTACAGTTAGCAAAATTTTACCTGCTTCACAAGCAGGATAGCCAACTTTACATTTCTTAAGGAGGAAACAGACGACAAGCACTAAATAAAGTTTGAACCACGACTGCTTTTCTATGAATCCGCAAAATATTATGTTCAACATAACTTTCCCCCTCTTTTTCCTCCTTGCTTTACTTCTCTTTTTAGAGTGAATCAGGGGCCCTCCGGTACGCGGGGCCCTTCACAATGGCGACTTGCGCGACACCATAAATCCGCCCCTGCTTGTAACAAGGACTCCTCTTTTAAAATTAACAGTATCTGGGAAAATTTTCCTGCAACCTTTTTCCCAAAATAAACGTGGCCAATCCAAATATTCCAAAATTTCAACATGGTTGAGCCAAAAGATGGTAGCACACAAAAGAGCCACCTTATGCCCAGAGATTTAAAGATGATTCAAGAGCAGAATAATGTACATGATCTAATGGCTGACATGAGCCCAAGTGACTGAAACCATGGCACCAGTTAATACCTTACTGGAATTTCGAAAGTGAAATTATTTTGATTCATAAACGATCCATGCATATTAAATGTCATTTGCAACTTGCTTTACTGTTTTTTTTGTAATCTTTTAATGATTTCATTCTGTTTTTATAACGTGGCATTTTAATAAAATTCCAACTTTCTGCTACCATGCAGTAACATTTCATTAACTCAATTTTTCATTCATTAACTTTAAAAAAAAAACAGAATCCACATCATCGTCATCACTAATTAATAAGTGCACTGGCCAAACCAGATTTTTAAAGATGATACCCATTTTTGTGAAATTTTGCCAATTTTTGTGAAATTTGCTTTCACGCTCAAATCAGTTTTGTCAAAAAAAAAAAAAGTGTATAAAGGTTCAAAGTGGTGTAAATTCATAAGTAAAATCATAATCAGACATTGCCCAAATGCAAGGGTAATTAAAATGACTGGTCTGGGCATGTAAATAAGAAATCTAGTTGTCTGGTTGAGTATGTGGCAAAAATGAAAAATGGTCAACAATTGCCCTGTTTTGCTTTCACAGCAGAGTCCATAGCAGCATTCACCTGCTTCTGTTTCCTTTGAAAATGTTGACTTCAGCTATGGAGTCTTCATCAGTTAATATATCATGTCCATTCACCATTATTCTTACATATTTATCCAACAATTCTTGCTTCATTCTGGCACTTAGCTTACTGCAAATAAGGATTTAATCTAGAAAACACTATCTACTGAAGCTGTTGATGAGGGGACAATGACTGCTAGTGACAACAGTTTCATAATATTTGGATAAAATAACCACATATACTCTGACACCTTTTTAAATATCTTTATCAAATCAAGTGGTGTCATACTAGTTGCCATAACACTTGCAGCTTCTTTTTGTTTATTTGCACAAAGAAGATCCTGGACCTTTTTCAACTTTTCCATTTCATATGTTAGCTTTGCTGAATTCATCTCACGTTCAAATAGTGTACATTCAGTTTCAGCCTTGGAGCAATCAATGAAAGGTGGAGAAATGGTAGTTCTACCAGCCATTGTTTTGCTTTGTATCTCTCCATAAAAATCAAGCTAAAGAAGCTAATGACTGAGACAATATTCTTTTCTTTGACTGCTTAGGGACACCACTTGGTGCAGTCACTAGATGACTGTTATAAGGCTAAGATCCCTTACAATAGTGGTGTATCACTAGACAGTCATCTAGTGAGACACTACTTGGTGCTCTCACTAGATGACTGTTATAAGGCTAAGATCCCTTACATTAAATATTTCAAAAACTTTAAGAGGAGCACAATCCTTGCTCGTGTGATAAGCTTTTTGTATCTGTCTTCATGTCATTTATATAAAAGGGGCTGCAATACCATCTTGAAACTAGTGAGCCGCGGATGGCTTAGTGGTTAGCGAGTCAGACTATCAATGCAAGGTCCTCAGGTTTGATCCTCGGCTGATCTTTCAGAGATGGTGTGATTTACTAACAATCGCTGAATATCTGCCGTGCATTGGACGAGCACGTTAAGTGACGGCCTCCAGGCTGGACCCACTGGTTAAATGGGTATCCTTTCCTATACCCCCCTGAAATTCTCTCACCCCTCTATGTGCAACATCGTACTTGTACGGTGGCGCCATTTACTGTACTCTAATCTCACTACAAAACTGTTCTGTCAAAGTCGCTTGACTTGCTCTCATTCCTTCCGTTTCTGTGTCCTGCCCAAAAGGCGATCTCGCTGTAGGTGGCTGGGACCTAAACTCTACTCACTGTGGACGGAAGTCCTACAAGAAAATGACAAATACTTGAAACTCATTCAAGCATTTGGTTAGTTTAAATGAAGATAGAGAATTTCTTAGCTGTAAAATAAGGGATGTGTATTCTTTCAACACAAATAACAGCTGATAGCTATGCTGGAAATGCTTCCAGCTCTGAGGATTTCTAGAAAATTCATTAATTTCTGCTAGCAGGTCAGTCACTTTCTCTTTAATGCTGCTAAAAATAATTGAGAACTTTTGCAACCACAAGTTAAGTTTATCCACTAGAGCTAAACATCTGCTAAAAACAAAGTCATTAGCAGAATGTTTGGAGAAAACAACTGTTCCCCGATTCCTTTGATTTCAGGGTCACAATCCTTGTCGAAATGCTCATCCAGGGTTTCAATCAGCTGCTTGTAACTAGCAACAATTCTGTCACAAGAATGCAAGCACGGCCATGTGAAAGCCATTTTATTGTTGACAACTTTAAATTTTTAAGTTCTAGCATTTGATAAACCTCATCTTGAATGTCTTTATAAAGCTGAGTCTTGACAAGGCAGTACTAAAACAGTTTCCACATATTAACAAGAAGTGAATCTGCTTGTTTTAAAACATACTTCTTTAAAAGATGAACAAAAAATACTAGGGCTAATCTATGATTATGGCAATTAACATAAATTGAATGTGGTGAATGGTGCTTAATTCTAGTCTGCAATCCAGTATTTGCACCACTGACATTGCTCTATCAAGATTAGCCCTAGTATCCAGTAAATGTACCACTGACATTTGCTCCATCAAGTGCTGTAAACAAGGATTAAAAGTTTCACATCTCTAGCAAGCATAAGACCTTCAATTGCTTTAACAAGAGCTTCTGCATTTGCTTGAGGTACATTCACCAGCCCTAAATATTCTTCACTCACTTCTACCATATCAAGCTGCTCACGTTGACTTCCATCGGTCATCTTATCAGCCAAAAGTGCATAAGCATCAACACAACATAAAGCAGTTAGTGCTGTTTCTTCAAGGTATATAAAAATGAAACCCGAAAATTCATCAACTCATAGTGATGACAAATATGTAATTTTTTTTGGACAAGTGTTCAAATAATGCTTCAAATGTTCATCACTAAGATTTTCCCCAAGAAACTGGATAACACTTTTAAAGTTCTCTGTAACTGTCCAATATTTCTTTACCATAAAATAGTCTTAACAAATTTCACCAACATTCTAATGTTGAATGCTTTCTTTGCATCCCCTACTGTTTTGCGGCCACTCACCATCAAGTTATGCACTGATCTTGCTCTGAAATTTCTGCTTGCAGACAGCATTTTTGTGTGATTTGCTAGATTCAAGACTATCTAAAATTCTTCTAGAATGATTACTTAATTGAACACCTTTGTTAACCCAGTATCCTCCTTATGTTGAAGTGCCAGTAACATGATAAAATTTACACAGGAAGCCACCAGAGGAAGGGCTATAAAATATCCAGTTGAGTTGTATTCTTTCTCATGCAATGCTAATTGAGTAGGGCTTCCTGTTGATTTTAGTTTTAATTTATTACCTGTAGTGAGAGCACTACAGGAATACTGATTGACACTAGAACATGGCAACTCATCACACTGCATGCTGGGTAAAATGATTCAGCACACAGTTCTTTTTTGTCACTAAAAATTCCAGGGTATGAAAAAACCCAGACACTTGGGTTTTTCCGGGTTTTATTGGAATTTTACTAGTATTATTGGAAAAACAAAGAAGTATCAATCAATGAGTAAATTCTGCCTTAAAAGGGCAAAAGGAATATCTTGATAAAGCAGTGGCTGATTCTTTTTTTACGTTTTCCAACCTAGGTTGAAGAAGCATATATGCTCCAGCTTTGTCCGTCCGCACAATAACTCACAAAAAAATGGTTCAATTTTGATGAAATTTCAGTATGTGGTAGGGGACCACTGGGGATGAACCCTATAAAAATGGGAGAAATGGGGTCAAAGGTAAGGACATAGGAGCAGGATCAATTCCATTGCCCTTATGCGTCACAACTTGTGTAAAAATGGTTTGATTTTGATGAAATTTTTGTATGTGGTAGGGGAACACCTGGAGATGAATCCTATTGAAAATGGGCGAAATGAGCTGAAAGGGCAGGACATGAGAGCAGGATCAACTGCATTATCCTTATGCATCATAACTTACGTAAAAATGCTTCGATTGCGACAAAACTTTATCACATTGTTCCGGAAGTATACTGAACCGGTTCTGTTGAATATCATTGAAATGGGGTCAAAGATCAGGACACAGGAGCGAGATTTATTTCACAGCTATTATCCTCATAACTTAACTAAAAGTGCTTCTATTGCGACAAAACTTTAGTATGTTGTTTCAAAGGTATACTGAACCGATTCTGTTTAAATTATCATCGAAATGTGGTCAAAGGTCAGGACACAGGAACGAGATTTATTTCACAGCCATTATTCTCATAACTTGAGTAATAACTTTAATAATGATTTCTGGTATGTTGGAAAGCATATCATAATCAATGCATTGTAAGATTTTACTAACTTTTTTCTGCTGCTAACGTACCATTCAATGCAGCAGAATTAGATCAGTTTAAAATTATGATTGAAATACTGAGACCTGGATATCAACCACCCTCAGCGAAAGCCATTGGTGGAAAACTGTTTGATACTGCAGAAGAAGAACTTGTATCTCAGCTTTAGGAAACATAAAATTGGGCAGTTTGAATCTCACCATAGATGGCTGGTACAGTGTGAAGAATAAGCCAGTCCAAGCTATTAGTGCCCATACCGGAACAGAAAGTGTTTTGCTGTATGCTGATGATACTGGATCAGAAAAGAAAACAGCAAAATATTGTGCTTCTAAATTAGAGGCAGCCATAAAGGAACACAAAGAAAAATTTGGAAAACTTGTTTTTGCTGTTGTAACTGAAAAAAATAATAATAATAATAATAAAAATAAAAAATGTAGAAAATTTTAAATAAATCCAACTCTCATAACATATGGATGCTCAGCACATCTGTTGAATTTGGTAGAAAAAGATGTTTCCCCAAAGATTGTTTTAAAGCAGATTGTGGAGGTGCAAGAATATTTTTGGTAACGTAAGCCAACATCAACCACATGGATGGTTCAAAGGAAAGTCTGGCTTAATGCCAAAACTACCTAGCGAAACAAGGTGTAACTCTCATCCTGACTGTGTTAAAACACTTGTGGCCAATTATCACAAATACAGAGAAATATCTTTAGAACATATTGAGGAATTTGATCAATCTGTTTAAAAAATCTTGGAAAATATGGGCATTTACCATGAAGATATGAATCTGGAAAAGCAGTTATCCATTGTTGCTAGCACACTGGACACACTTCAGAGAGACACAGCATCTATTTCAGTTGCTGTTGAAATATGGCTGGATTTTTTAAGCTGTTCTCTAAGATTCCGAGGCTAGCATACAAACTACCAGAAGAAATTCTGCAGCCCTACCATCTACATTTTAAAAAGGTTTTGAACAAGCAAATCTTGCACATTTTCTAGCAAACCTCATGAATCCAAAATACAGAGGTCAGAAACTTAACCGAGAACAGGAGAGTATTGCAGAAAAATGGATATCCAAATTTCACCCTGATTATACAGTCGAATAATATGATCACCTTCGGAATCACTGTGTACTTGCCCGGGCGTGTCACAGAGTACATGTGACAAGGTCGACCACAGGGAGATATAAGCAGCTGGCCAGGACAGATGAGCCACAGTGCGTAACATGAGCACAATGGACAAATGTAATGATTTGCTAGACATTCAAAAAGGAATGATCATTGGTTACCAACGGTTACTAAGCCTAGGGTGGAAGCATCTCAGAGACAACAGACTTCGTCGGCTGTTCGCGAGGTGCTGTAGTAAGAGTGCACCAAGAATGGACCGCTGGCACATCGAATACCTCCTGACAACATAACTGTGGAGCCTGAAAAGCCATCGACACCAGAGGTGAATGTCACCTCCATCGACTGGTAAAGGGCAATCGACACGCAACAGTGCAGCACTTGACCCCACAAATGAATGTTGGAGCACCCAGGTATGTTATGTGTCCCCAACAACAGTAGAGCGAACCCTTTTATGCATGGATCTCCAGAGTCGATGCTGCATCAAGGCACCTATGTTAACCCAGGTCCATCGGCAACAACACCTGCAGTTCGCATGGGACTACCATCATTGGACAGTGGAAGAGTGGTAAACGGTTGCCTTCACCAACGAATCCAGGTTTCTACTCCACAGAAGTGACGGAAGATGGTGGGCACAGCGTCAAACACACTAGAACCACCACCCGGACACACTTGTCGGTCAAGTACATGCCGGCAGTGGCCATGTCTGGGGGATTTTTCCTGGTATGCACTGGGACCGCTGGTACCACAGGACAGTGGATGAGCCAATGGCTACCTGTCCATCCTCCCTGACCACATGTATCCCTTCATGTTGGACGTTTACCTGAACGCCAATGGCTACCTGTCCATCCTTCCTGACCACATGTATCCCTTCATGTTGGACATTTACCCTGGTCGTGATGGTGTCTACTAACAGGACAATGCGCCCTGCTATGTCGCTAAGGAGATGCATGACTGGTTCCAGGAACACGGCAGTGACATCTCCATTCTCCCTTGGCCGGCGAAATCGTCCGACCTCAATCCCATGGAGCACTTGTGGGACAATTTGGATCGACAAGTTCGGCATGCCAACCTACAAGCATGTCACCTCCGGGCCCTCTGTGCTTTGCTGCAGTCCGAAATGGCACGTGTGCATCGGGCAACCTTCCAGGGCCTCATTGCGTCCATGCCACGCCATCTCGCTGCTGTCATCTGGGCCAAGGATAGTTATTCACATTATTAGGTAGGTAGTTATATAATTCTGATACAACCATGTATTTGGCTGGTGTAATGGCTTTCAAAATTCATGACAGACTATTTACCTAACATCAATGATGAAAGAAAGTGTCATCGTCCAATTTTCTTCCATAAAATACTGGCAAATCATGGCAAAAAAAGTCTGAAAAGGATTCAAATTCAAAATTGCCTGCAGGATTTTGTAACTTTTTGTACGTCTACATTCAGCACCATTTTCATCTGCCTTCATTGAGAGAATTTTCTCAATGTTTCAACTAGTTTGGAATAAGTTACGAAATAGGCTTGGAGTAGAAAAGCCACAAAGCAGTTCATACATTTTTAAGATCACAGCCTGGATCAAAATTTCCTATAGATTGGTAGTTTTGTTTCTGGCTAAAATCGCTGACATTACATTAATTATTTTAAATATGGCTGTTTTGCAGAAAAACTCAGGAGGTTTGAAAATACTTAAATTGTGTGGGTCATGAAACTATGATAATTTCAGCCTGCTTTTGAGGTTCTAATAAGCAGGGTTCCCGATAGCGTGCGCAGACGCGCCTTTCGCACAAAGAAGTTTCAATTTGCGCAAGAAAAATAAAGTGACGTGCGAAACGGGGCGCGCAGAAAGATTTCAATCGTGGGCTATTAGCATGGAAAATCTATGAAGGCGATGCCATTTCAGATCACATGTGTCAATTTCACGACGTCACGGTTTAATCCGATTGTTCAGTTACATGTGCCGATTTCATGATGTCACGGTACAATCCCAGTATTTCCCTTCCGGTCGTATATAAACGGATTACGGGATAATCCGCGTAGAGCGGGCCGCGAGTGGGCAACGTTCATGACTGTCACGGGAAGGGCCTCGGGTTCGATCCCAGGGAGGTACGAACGCTCGATTCACTAAATATCCGCCGTGCGTCAGATGGCCACGTTAAGCCGTCGGACCCCGGGTACTGGCCCCCCGGTAATAAATAAAGGTGTCTTCCTCCCCTTTCTACTTCGCTTCCGTGTCACTTTCCTATCAGGCGCTCTAGCCCAAATCTCCTAGTTTCCTATTTCTAAGGGTTGTTTAAGACCTGGGGTCAGACACTCCCTTCCTAAAATCCTCTACATATGATCATCCGCGTAGAGCCCGGGTGCTGGCTCCCCGGTAATAAATAAGGGAGTCTTCCTCCCCCTTTCTACTTCGCTTCCATGTCACTTTCCTATTGGACACTCTAGCCCAAATCTCCTAGCTTCCTATTTCTAAGGGTTGTTTAAGACCTGGGGTCAGACACTCCTTTCCTAAAATCCTCTACATATGATCATAATCATAATCCGCGAAGAGTACAACGAGACGAAAGCCCACGCGCTGCTCAGGGTGCCAACCATTAAGGTTTCGGCCACATGATTACCGAATTATGGACAGGTTGGAAGAATTGCGGATTTCAATGTATTTCGTAAAGTTCTGAATTTTGTGCGCTTTTTTGTTAAAATCATGGTTTAAACTGCAATCGCATTTTGCGAATATATTTATAGTTTTTTCACACAAATGCGAAAACTATTAATTGGTCCCGTTTCTAAGTAAGCGCCTTTGAAATTCAGATATTGGATACATCGGCAAAGCCAATATCGGACGGATATGGGGTGAAGAACGGCCAGAGGATGTTGGATGCATTGGCAAAGCCGATATCGGGTGAAAAACCGCAGGGTGATATTACATATGTCGGAAAAGCTGATATCGGTGCAATGACGTTCGCATACCTGCCAAGTATTCCGGATTTCCCGAAAGTTTTACGGAGTTTTGGGTAATTTTACGGTCGGAAGATAGTTCTTCCGGATTTTCGCCAAAATGGCTCGTGAATTTTTTTTTACTGTGGAAATTGATATCGCTCTTATTGTCGCTTAGTGTAAACTCCTGCTTTTGTTTTATTATGATCTCATAGCGATTGAACCTTACGTTATCTCATGTTTCTAGCTGGGAGCGATCGCACACACCCTCTCCCGCCAATCCTTCCAAACTTGTGCTCACTCAGTGTTGGAATAGCTGCGCTAATTGCGCCAAAGTGCTTAATTTTTTTAATTCTGCACTGCGCAGAGTTCGCCAAAATGCGTAATTATGCGTCTAGTAAGCATCGAAAAGTGTGCTTACGCATCAAAGTTTTACCAACGCGTAAAAATACGCATCGGGACGGTATTTCGTCTTTCAAAAACGGAAGTAAACGAAATAAAGATTTCCATAATCGTAATTTATTTTTCCTGCGATGTTGCCTCTGTCCAGTATTGTTGTTATACATCACTTTATTCCAAAAATATTTGTATTTCAGTTGGAAAATGGAGGGAAGATTTCTGAAAACGGAAATTCGACGGCGCAAAAATTTCCCTGTAATCTTCAGGCATGAGCGTGCAACAGCTTCGAGAAATTTCTCCTTTTCCGTCATAATTGGAGTTTTCTTCGAGATCGATGCATAACTGAACAGAAGTTTCGGGGCAGTTGGTAGCAGAGGAGAATATTTTTTTGATGGAAACTTTCGAAAACGGAAGTTAGACACAGTGAAGATTTCTCTCATAATCGTAATTTTATTTTTCATGCGATGTTTCCTCTGCCTAGTATTGTTTTTAAATATCATTTTATTTTAGAAATATTTGTATTTCAACTTGAAAATGGAGGTAAACTGTCCGAAAACGAAAATTGGACGTAGCAAAGATGATTATTTTAAAAGTATCTTATGTTAAATATTAAAAGTTTAGTCAAAAATCAAAGAAATTTTGAGTATTTTTTTGTATTCAACATGAAAAACGACCCCTAGAAGAAACACAAGGCAACTTTCTCTTCCGATACACAGGGAAAATTCCTTTGTTCTTTACTCTCACCCCACAGATGACTGTAGTGATCCCCAGTTAGGGAGAATTCCTCTGTTCTTTACCCAAACCCATGAATGATTGCAATAATCCTAAGGTAACTCGTACCTTTAGGCAATTTAACATCTCTATCACCATGTCACTACTCAAAGGAGATCCACGGCAAGACAGGAATATTTATGCCTGCTACTGCCCCTAATTATGGGAGAGCTCAATTCTTCCAACTGCCAAGTTCACATGGACAGACATTTTGCTAATTATTAGCACCTTTAATTTAGCAGATAGTTTTCGTTTGTAGATTTAAAAAAAAAAAAAAGTTACGTGTTTTGTGGGCTTTTATAAATATGGTTTTAAAAGTTTGACTTCCTCTTACACTGCACGGGGCTCGTTTTCATTGTCAAAGTCAAAGATGTTTTTTTTTTTTTCGATATCGCACTCCTGTTGACTGAAGAGCTTCCTGGGGTTGGGAGAAATATTATTGCTTTCAAGTGTAGGTGAATAAGGCAGAAAAAATAAAGTAGCTGAGTGAAAATGTGGGTGGGAGCAGGGGAGGGCAGAAACTTTTGTGTGGCCAGGTCAAGCAGATGTGTGTCCTGTGTAATCGTTTTCCTCTCTCCCATACTGTGTGGCGGTTTTGGTAATCGTGCGATTTGGAAAGCACACCCTCATGGGCAATTTCCTAAGTTAAGGTGGATTAAAAATAACAGAAATGTGTCTTTGAATTTACAAAACAGACTGAAATTTTTTCTAACTCCATACATTGCTAATAGGACTGAACCCCCTAAATTTTATGTTAATAAATTCAATACTTTTTAAATTAGGCATCAGAATTTTTAACATGTTTTGCAGGGATGGGATGCTCTTAAGAAACGTCTGATTACAAGAAAATCGTCGGAAGAGGAATGTGTGGTGCAAGGTTAAAAGGTGAATATCAGTGCACTTTTTATCCTGTATTTCATTGCATTTAACATTCTTAATCTTGCTCTTGTGCAAATTATCAGATCTACTACTCCACCGCTGCCTCAACTTCAGGTAGTAATTACACAGTGATTGATAAGTATCTGTTGCAGAGACCGATTTTACCAAAAACAACGGATAACAATGCAATATACAGGGGTTGTCCAAAATAATGGAAACACCTTGAAACAATAGGTGTTATGCACCTAATATGGTGTGGAAGCACCCTTGGCATTTAAAACTCCTTGGAATGGATGCATACAAGTCCTGGATGGTGGTAAGTGGTATGTTGTACCATTCTTCCTGCAGAAACTGCTCCAATTCCTTGAGAGACTTTAAAAACCAGAGGTTGTACTTTCATTCAACAAGTCAAAGGGTAATCAAGGCTGTCAATGCTCGATCAGATTCGTCTTAATATTGAGCATAAACACCACACCTCCCAATCACTATTTAAAAACGTAGGTTAAAAAACGTCTTTATTTACAATTAAAAGGGTGAGTTTAAAAGCTCTAGCGAGCACTTTCACGAACCACTATGGCCGCATCATCAGGCTAAGGAGTGAAATCACTATGAGGCGGTACATTACTTATATAGTAACAGATGTGAGCACAATATTACAAATATGTAAATGAGATAAGTAAAAGATATTAAATGTCAATCACTACAAACTATTTACAAAATTACCTAAATTATTTTGAGGGTTCCTCGCTTTGATATTCAAACATGAGATCTCTCCAGGCACTAGGAACATAAGCAGGTATATCCTCATTGCAGCACTTAGGTCACAGTTTTATAGTGTGAAGACTCTCAGTAAACAACATAGAACTTTTTGTCGAGGCTGTTGATAGCAAGTTTGCATTGTCCCAATCCGGTTTTAGGTCTCCCTCAATGACAGTTCTTGACAAAGTCGAAGTAACTACTCCTTTACGAATTGCATATTTATGTAAAGCCCATCTGATTCCCAGACTTCTGTAGGTCGAACCCACATAGCAGAGAATTGCAGTTTGTCCATTAATGTCCAACAGTGGGATACTGTAAACACCAAAATTGGGATAGAGTTGGTACTGTGTCTCTATCATGCCTAATCATAGAAAAAAGGTTTTGGGTCGTGACACCAAAACCCAAAGAATATTTTTTGCAGGTGTTTTTTTGGCAAAGTAACAACTGGTTTCAAATAGGTTATACTTCCCACGTAGGTAGTTGAGGGTACACTTCTGGTGAGGGTTATAGAAGTCTTCCATTTATATTGTTGTACAAGTTTTTTAACACAATCCGTGGGGTACCCATGTACTTTTGCAATCTCGTTAATCTTAATCAATTCTTGATTACAATAATAGGGATTTGAAGAATGGGTAAAGGCGCTATTAACTAGGAATCTAAGTGCTGAATACTTACAGGGGGTTGGTGTACAAGAATTGAAGGGGATCAGAACCGGGATAGAGGTAGGCTTACGATATACAGAGAACTCAAAGTTTGTATGCTTAGGGGAGTGTGAAACCAAGAGGTTTGAGAGACACCGGAGGAGGATAACGGGATCACATTCTGTTTTCTAACACAGACCACAGGGGCTCAATGATGTTTAAGTCCGGTGATTGTGCAGGTCAGGGAAGGTATGCAACTCCATCCTCATGTTTCTCAAATCATGACTGAACAGTTTGACTTCTGTGAATCGGGGCATTATGATCTTGAAAGGTGCAATACCCTGATGAAAACAATGTCTGCGCCATTGAATGCACATGGTCGGCCAAAATGGTGACATAGTCACCGCTAGTGATCCGTCCATGTAAGGTGATAGTGGGACCTGCTGCAAACCACAAGATCATGGCTCGAACTATTACGGAACTGCCCCCATGCTTCACTGTAGGAAAGAGACAGACTGGGTTGTAGGCTTCTGCGGGGATTCTCCACACGTAAACCCGTCTTGTAGTGGGAAATAGTGAGAAACTAGATTCATCGCAAAACAAGATATGTTTCAATTGATCCGCAGTCCATGTTTTATGTTCCTGGCACCACTGTAGTCTCTGTTTC
Organism: Macrothele yani; assembly: GCA_039090855.1. Lineage (NCBI taxonomy): Eukaryota > Metazoa > Arthropoda > Arachnida > Araneae > Macrothelidae > Macrothele > Macrothele yani. Next base: position 68,415,563 of record CM076994.1, on the reverse strand, counting down.
ATATTCACTTGTGACACCAGGGGAATATGAAACGCAGCTCTGCTGTAAATATTGTGCTTATGCAATTCCCTTCGCAAGGTATGGGTCGACACTGGGTTTTGGAGATGTGCATTAAGCTCAGCAGTCACTTTTGACGCTGTGGTCTACCTCCTTGCAGTCACAATCCTCTTTAATGTCCTCCTGTTTCTTGCACTGAGTTTGGTTTTCCTTCCACAGTTATGTCTCGCAGATGATGTGGAGTGAACATTGTATGCTGCCATGACCTTTGACACCGTACCTCTCGATACCCCCCAATACCTGTGCCACTGTGGTTACCGACACACCAAAGAGATGGGCTCCTACAATCTGCCCTCTTTGGAACTCCAACAGGTCCCTTATTGTGCCCTTTTTTTAGCACGTCTTTTGTAAAAAAGATCACGCTTATGTTATCGGTTTGTCGATCCGTCCGTCCGTCTGTACCCACGGTATCTCTGCAACTATTAGTCCGATTAGAAAAATTCTTTTTGCATTCAGAAGCTTGAAATATACGAATGATGATCCTTCATTTCGGTTTTTTTACGATGTACAATTTCACCGCTAGACTGCGTAAATGCAGATGATGTTGAATTCAAAATTACGTTTTATTCCACATATTTGCTTCTAATCATCCAATTGAAAAATTTATTTTATCTTTCAATTCCATTTATGTCGAAGAGTATTTTAGATATAGTTTCATTTTCAAATTCCGCATAGATTTTCCGCTAGGGGGCGTAAAAGTAAATTACATTTTCCCCGATAACTCTTCTAAAACTCCAATTTGAAAAATGTTTTGTTTGTTTTTTTTCAGCAGATACATCTCCTGATGGAAAATTTTTTGCATATCATTTCGAATTTTTGGTAAAAAATACTTTGGCCACCAGGGGGCGTAAGTGTTAGTTTTTGTTTCTGATGTATTTGCCATAAAATCTGAGCTTCTAAAATATCGATTGAAAAAAATTCTTTCGTGGACTGACGCCGCTTACATCGATAAACCCTTTCAGAATATTTTCTTCCTAAAATATTCCAGTTTCTCCGCCAGGGGGCGTAGATGTATATCTTTTGTCAATATCTGTACTTCTAGGAGTCCGATTTGAAAAATTCCTTCTTTGTTACAGTGTTTTCCATGTGACATGTTTTTCATATAATTTCAAAATTTTCAAGTAATTCATAGACTTTTCGCTAGGGCGTAAAGGTAAATTGTGTTTCTCCCTATATCTCTGCTTCTAAATCTCCGATTTGAAAAATTCTTTCTGCACCGGATACAGCTCCTGGTGGGAAATTGTTTGCACATAATTTCCAATTTTTGTAAAAAAATGGTTTGACCACCAGGGGCGTAAATCTTAATTTCCGCTTCTGATGTATTTGCAGCAAAATATGAGCTTCTAAATTCTCGATTTAAAATAACGTTGTTTGTAGACCGATACTACTCATGTCGACAAACCTTTTAGAAATGTTTTCTTCTTAAAATAGTGCACGGTTTCTACGCCAAGGGGCGTAGATGTATATCTTATTTTTGTCAATATCTCGACTTCTAGGAGACCGATTTAAAAAATTCCTTCTTTGTTGGATAGTGTTTCTAGTGCGACATGTTTTTCCTATAAATTCAAAATTTTGAAGTACATCCTAGACTTTCCGCTAGGGGGCGTAAAGGTAAATTGCGTTTCCCCCTATATCTCTGCTCCTAAATCTTAGATTTGAAAAATTCTTTCTGCACCAGATACAGCTCCTGATGGGAAATCGTTTGCACATAATTTCTAATTTTTGTAAAAAAGGTTTGGCCACCAGGTGGCGTAAGTCTTAATTTCTGCTTCTGTTCTGATATATTTGCAGCAAAATATGAGCTTCTAAAATCTCAATTAAACAAAAAAGTCGTTTGTTGACCAATACTACTCATGTCAACAAACCTTTTAGAAACATTTTCTTCTTGAAATAATCATACATGAGACTGACGATGAAAGAAAAATGCTGAACTTTTTCATCGGATGAAAAATCGGAACGCGTCGCGAGAAAGTATGAATATCACGCAGCATGAGCAAGACAGAATTGTTCACTGAAGTTTATTTATGTAAATATTACAATAGAGCACATCAAATGTAACATTACTCACATTTAACAAAAAGAACACGGAACAGAGGGAACATAGCGGGGGGGGGTCAATTATGGGCGAAATATCTGTCTCTTCCGACTTCCGTTTTCAGAAATTTTCCCTCCATTTTCAAGCTGAAATACAAATATTTATGGACTAAAAGAAACATCTAGCGAGAAAAAATTGTGATTACAGGAGAAATCTTCACTGTCTAACTTCCATTTGCAAAAGCTTTGAAAGCTGGAATTCCATCATCAGATGGAAACAACCCCCACCAATCCCTCAAAAATTTCTGTTCAGTTATGCATCTATCTCGAGAACCACAGAAATTATGATGGAAAATGGCGGAATTCCTCGGAATTCTCGGAAGAATCTCATACCTGGAGATTACAGGCAAATTTCCGCGATGTCTAACTTCCGTTTTCGGAAAATTGAACTCCAATTTTTCAAGCTGAAATAAAATATTTATGGAATAAAATTATATTTAACAACAATGCTGGACAGAGGAGCATCACGAATAAATGAAATTACGATTTTAGGGGAAATCTTCACTCTGTTTAGCTTCCGTATTTGTAAGTTTTGAAAGATCAAAAACCATACTTCACCGAAAAAACGGCATCCCCAACTAATACCCCCCCCCCCCAAATTTCTCTACAGTTTTGCATTGATCTCGAGTATGACCCAAATGATGACAAGTAAAGCGGAATTCCGCGAATTCGCGGAAGAATCTCGTGTATGAATAATGCATAGTTTCTACACCAGGGGGCATAGATGTATATCTTATTTTTGTCAATATCTCTACTTCTAAAAGCCCGATTTGAAAAATTCCTTCTTTGTTGGCTAGTGTTTCCGATGCGAAATGTTTTTCCCATGAATTCAAAATTTTCAAGTAAATCGTAGACTTTCCACTAGGGCGCACAAAGGTAAATTGCGTTTTCTGCTCCTAAAACTCTGATTTGAAAAATTCTTCCTGTATCGCATACAAGACCTGATGGAAAATATTTTTCACATAATTTTTAATGTTTGGTAAAGAATGGTTTGGCCACCAGGGGTCATAAGTGTTAATTTCTGCTTCTGATGTATTTGTAGCAAAATCTGGGCTCCTGAAAATTCGACTAAATTTTTTTTTCTTGTACCGATACCGCTTATATGGATAAACCTTTTGAGAATACTTTCTTCCTAAAATAATGCATTGTTTTCCCACCAGGGGACATAAAGTCACATCTTATTTTTGTCAATAACTCTGTTTCTAAGAGTTCGTCAGCTTACGATTCCGTTTACAGCAATATCTGAGGGATTAAAGACCCGATTGAAAAACTTCTTTCTTCTGTCAGATACTATTGTCTTCCATACCGGTTCCATTGACTTTGAATAGTTTTGATGAATTTAATTTGCGTCAGAATGGATTCAAAAGACGTGCTTATTACACCCAAAAATTTGGAGTCATCTTTCTTGTTTTTTTTTTTTTGTTGTTGTTTGGTTTCAAAAGATCTGCTAAATTAGTAATTCTAAATTTCGTGCAAACGTAAAAATCTGCAGTTTTATTAAACAAGAGAAAAAAAGAACACTTTCCTGGATATTTCTATTATACCTTGTCCCAATGGAAATCATGCTAATATAGTTGAAATGACGCATGTACATTTTTAGTGGAAAAAAAAAAAATCGGGAAATAATTAGGTAGTTTATAAATTAGTGAAAAGACTGTTACTTAATGTTGCGTTCTGCTTTTTTAAATGCTGGATAAAACACATGATTAATCCTCCAATAGAAAATACTGACTTATAATGAACCCCTATGCAGAAAACTAATAAGCTAGCATTCATAGAGAAAATTAACATTTTGGAAAGACAAAGAGAAGAAATTCTTCGAAACGATTACAAACAATGTTCACAAAACAACACATTACATTTAATAAACCATGAAAAAATGCATTCCACATGAAATTATAATTATTCTCTCCAAAAATTAGTTGCAAACGAATTTATGAGCTTAACGGCTGATTGTTTGCCCAGGAAACTGCATCTATCACCCACACGGAAAAACACCAGTTTTTAGCACTTTTGTAAAAAAGATCATGCTTATTGCCATCGGGTTTTTCGTCCGTCCGTCCGTCTCTGGACACCATCACTCTGCAACTATTAGTCCGATTTGCAAAATTCTTTTTGCATTGGGAAGCTTGAAATATGCCAATGATGACCCTTCATGTCGTATTCTGCAAGGGGGCGTAAAAGTAAATAGTGTTTTCCCCGATAACTCTACTTTTAAAATTCCTATTTGAAAAAAATATTCTTCAGCAGATACAGCTCCTGATGAGAAATCGTTTGCAAATAATTCCTAATTTTTGGTAAAGAATGGTTTGGCCTGGCCACCAAGGGACGTAAGTGTTCATTTTTGCTTCTGATATACTTCCCACAAAAATTGGAGCTTCTGTAAGAGGCATCGGTTCGCAAACATTCGTTTGCGTTTACAAACCAATGCCACTTACGTCGATAAATTTTTTCAGAATATTTTCTTAAAATATTACAAGGTTTCTCCGCCAGGGAGAGTAGATGTATATTTTATTTTTGCCAATATCTCTGCTTCTAATGGTCCGATTTGAAAAAATCCTTTTTTATTGGTTAGTTTCCGGTGCGACACATTTTTTCATATAATTTCAAAATTTAAGTAATTTACAGAGCTTCCCCTTGGGAGCGTAAAGGTAAATTATATCCCCCCCATATCTCTGCTTTTAAAACGCCGATTTGAAATATTATTCCTGTATCACATACAGATCCTAATGGGAAATGTTTTTCACATAATGTCTAATATTTGGTAAAGAATTGTTTGGCCATAGGGGGACAAAACTGTTAACTTCTGTTTCTGATATATTTACATCAAAATCTGAGCCCCTGAAAACTCGTGTGAAAAAATTATTTCCTGGACGGATACCGCTCACACCGAAAAACCTTTTGAGAATACTTTCTTCTTAAAATAATGCATGTTTTTTCCTGCCAAGGGACGTAGCTGCGTATCTGATATTTGTTGATACCTCTGCTTCTAAAAATCCGATTTGAAAAATTATTTCTTAGTTGGAGAGGGTTTTACGCTCCGAAATGTTTCTCATTGAATTTCGAATCTATCCTAACGCACAAGTCTGCCACCAGAGGGTGTAAGTTCACCATTCCGTTTACAGCAATATCTGCGGGATTAAAAACCCGATTGAAAAACTTCTTTCTTCGGTCAGATACTACTGTTTACCATAACGGTTCCATTCACTTTGTATAGCTTTGATAAATTTAATTCGTGTCATAATGGATGCAAAAGACGTGCTCATTACACCCGAAAATTCGGTTTAATCTTTCTTGTTTTGTTTTGTTTTATTGGAGGTTTAATGACCACCGTGAGAAACTCAATGGGCTATAAGCAGTCGCCCGTTCCTAATTTAAGGTCACTGGTTCCAGGGAAGGGAGAGAGCCAGTGCCGTAAGACAAACACAACATTCATTCTTCACCGTGATTCGAACCCGGACCCCTTACGGACGAATGATCAGAGGCCATCGCTTAGACCACTACGCCACTGGGGCGGCAATTGTGCCTTCACCTGGAATGAAATTGTGTAAACACTGATTTACAATGCAATCACACAGACCCTTGAGACTAAGCAACACTTTTTTACAAAAAAAAAAAAAAAAATTGCAGCTACATGTTCGTTTTACTCAAAAAGCAGCACATACCAAAGTCACTCTTTTCAGCAAGGTGTTTCCATTATTTTGGACAACCCCTGTATATATATATACATGGAAGTGCCAAAAACAGATTTTACCAAAAACATCAACAGATAACAATGCAAAATATATATATACAATGAAGTGCCAGATGCCATGGGATATGCACATAGTATTGTGTAGGACCTCCTTTAGCCCGGTGAAGTACAGCAACTCGACGTGGCATCGATTCCACAAGTGGCCGGAAGACTTCTGGAGAGATGTTGAGTCATGCCTTCTGAACAGCCGGCCACGGTTCCCTGGTATTTGTAGGTGCAGGACCTTGGGTGCGAATGGGTCTTTCCACTACATCCCGCAAGTGTTCTGCTGGGTTCATATTGGGCGAACATGGTGGCCACACCATCCGTCGGGATAGTCCAAAATGTTCCTCAAACCAATTTTGGACAAGTTGGGCACAATGACATGGTGAATAGTACGCCTGGAAAATCCCATCATTATTGGGGTACATGAAGTCCATGAAGGGCTGTAAATGGTACGGAACCACCACCAACTTGCACAGTGCATTGTTGACAGCTTGGGTCCATGGCTTCATGGGGTTTGTGCCACACCCAAATCCTAGCATCAAATTAAGAAGGTAGTGTAGAACACGCTAAGTTACGTATAAAAGTTTAATGCAAATATATTTCAGCCATTACTATGGCCTTCATCTCCTAGCATCAGCTCGTAACTGGTAGTGTGCCCCATCGGACTATGCCACATGTTGCCACTCTTCCAGGATCCAATTACTGTGTTCACGAGCCTAGGCGAGGCGCTGTGTTCGATGTCGTGGTGTTAACAAATACACTCTGGTGGGTCTTCTGCTCCCATATCCCATGGATGCTAAATTATGCTGCACTGACCTGATGGAAATGTCTCTGGTACCACCTGCATTGAATGTGGATGTTATTTGAGCCAGTGTCGCTTGTCTGTTAGCATGGGCAATCCTGGTCAGATGCCGCTGGTCAGGGTAATTTCAGCACCCATAGTCGGCCACTGCGCTGTCCACGTAGGGTAGTAATGCTTTCCAAGAGATATTCTTGGTACACATGTGATACCATGGATCGAGGAATGTTGAATGTTCGCACAACTTCGGAAATTGGATGTCTCATTCGTCTGATTCCCACTACCATGCCTCGTTCAAGTATTCATGTCGGCTTGCCATAATCCTACTGGCAGTTGTTCAACCTGACTCACGAGATTACACCTCGCAACTGATAAAATAGTGGCGTGCGTCGAAGCCTTTATACGACGGCAGCGTAAGTTAAAAATTTGCATACTGCTATCCAGTGACTTTTGGCACTTCAGTAGATATATACAGTATATGCACACATAATAGTTAAACACAACAGTATTTAAAGATGCCTTTTATGTTAAAATATTTTTGTTAAAATAAAATCTGATTGATGATATTTTGTGAAGATACCATTACAGTTCAAAATATCCATGTCAAGACACCTCTTGAGATTAAATATATTTTTGTGAAGATACAGCCCAACGGCATCAATTTCCACCTGAATCAATCCTGAAGTGTCATTAAAAAATGCCATTTTCAATAAAAGCATTCTACTGTTCCAAACATTATCTGGTCCCCTGGTTGTATCAGACAAGAAAAGAAATTTAACCAAACATTCAATCAATCTGATTTAAGCATTCATTTGAAGTAAGTAATGGCTCAATATCCAATAAATAACAATATTTTGCTTCTTTGTAGACTGAAGTTGGATATTTTTAAAAGCTTTTTTTTTCCTTACACCATTTGAGGAAAATTGTACCACTTATACATACATGCCTTTGCTTATTGAACACAAGTGGCAAAGATATTTGACATGTTTAAAAGCATCCCAGCTTATTTTTTCCTTACTTTTCAATGAAAGCAAGGACAGTCAATGCTTGCTTGATTACTTGTTGCATTAGCAAAAACTGTTATGTGTGCATTGTTAACATGCTCTTTTCTTACCTTGCATCTTGTATGAAACTCTTGCAGTATGCCACTAAAGAATCACTAGACTGTGCTTTCCAGTTGGTACCAGTTTCACGTGCATATTTTTTTAATAATATCCTCCACCTTCAAACTCTTTAAGCTTTCACTAAAATATAGGCAGAGGACACATTAGCAGATAGTTTTTCTTCACTGAATTCCAACTTTCTGAAACCATATTGAACCTTAAATCGTCCAGGTCATCCTGGACTTCCTTTAAATTTGTGGGTCTCTATTTAACTTTCCATTTTAAAAGTCTTTTTTTCTCATGAAACATAGACAGTCTTCCTTGATGAGCCCGATGTACATAGCCTCTTCAAATTTTTTGATATTGTGGTTTCTTCATCACTTCTTCTTGTGCTGAACTACCATCTTGATTTTGTAGACAATGTACCTATATTTTTTCAACCATGTTACATCCTGATTTTCCCTTTTCCTAGGCATAAATTACTGCAAATTTGTTTTTTAAGAACACAGCCATTTCAAAAATAAAAACAATACAGTAATAAGAGCAATGAATTCAATTAAGACAAAAAAAAAAAAAAATTGCTGTGTCGGACCCAAAAACCAGCACACTCACAAGATGTGTCTACTTGTATCAGCTGTATTCTAGATGCTTACTGTGGCATATAACTGTGAAAACTCAAAGCAAGGTTTCTAAGAAACTAAAGGCTGTTCTGCAAACAGGAAACTCAATCCAAATTAACAGGAGCAGTGCATGGCAATGTATCTTCAAATAAATGCACAGTGAACAATTTTTCAAAATTTATTACATGATCCAGTTAATCAAACACAAAATAAATAAACTGGTGGAAATGGAAAGTGATACACCCGGAAAAGATTGGTGGAATTGCATGACACTTGGTAGATAGGTGCAGAGTCCTAACCACAATAAATGAAACTAAAATGATGTGAATCAGCTCAAGTTTATTGCTGTTTGGCACATGTTTCAGTACGAAGTGTGCCCACCATGAGCAGCTCTACCCTATTGGATCCTTGCCAGCATGGAAACAATAAGTCTGCGGATGTAGTCTTGGGGTATGTCTCTCCAAGCTTGCATAACATGTTCAGTCAATTCTTGTACAGTTTGCACTGGTGCGCTGGGTGGTGACGTGTCGTAATGCATCTACCCATGGCACCTCAGACATGCTCTATGGTGGACAAATATGAAAATCTCCGAGGCCAATCCACGATTGTGACACCTTGCAAGGCATGTCTTGTGATGCCCGCAGTGTGTGGACGGACATTATCCTGTTGGAAAAGACCATTTGGGATGGTGGCCATGAAGGGTATGACAACAGGTTGCATCACCCTGTCTACATATTGGCAGGAAGTCATAGTGCCTTCAACAACCACCAACAGAGTCCTGCTGTCATAACTGATGGCCCCCGAAATCACGACACCAGGGGTTGGACCTCTGTTACGCTCGGAAGTCACAGCAGGGTTGTCCCTTTCTCCACAACACCACCAGATATGTTGTCGATTGTCACTTTGGCCCAGACAGAATCAGGACTCGTCGCTGAACAACTGTACGTCATTCACGTGTCCAGTTGCGTCTAGCATTACACCAGGTGAGCCGTTGTTGGCAGTGGCATCGAGTTAACGGAATACACTGCATGGCGGTAAAGAATGCAACCCAGCATCAAGCAATTGGTTAACAATTCTCCATGGGGTCACACTGCTGTCATGGCTGCGGTGTGCTTGAAGATGTGCTGCGGTTATCCGTCTGTCTGCAACTACCAGCCGGACAATATGACAGTCGTCATGTGGTGTCATTTTCCTTCATGGACCTGTGCCAGATCTGCGAGTACTAGCGCCTTCTCGCGTCCACTGTGTCACTACTCTCTATACTGACATGGCACTGTGGCCCGTTCGTCACCCGATTTCACGACACAAAGCCCCCATTTCAGACATGCCAATGATGCGAACTTGCTCCAAGTTCGACATGTGGGTGTATGGAGTTCTCACTCTGCGACGTGGCATAGCTGGTTACCAGCAACCTGTGGGCAAAAAACGACCTTGTGACATCACACAGTTAATGACATGAACAAAACAACATAGAAATTTTCCAGAACAAATCGGCACATAATTTACATATCACTACATCTACTGCTTCCACTTTTTAATCATTCAATACCAGTCCTACAGAGATACTTTTTCCAACTCTCATGCAAATCCACCAATTCCTTCTGGGTGTATCACTTTTCATTTGTATTCAGTACTAAGAGGATAACAGGTAAGGGAATACCACTTTAATGGGGTTTGGTTAGAAGCAAATAATGAATTATTATTATGGCTTCATTACTGAGTCATTGCGACACCAGAGTTAAATTTTGTTAAGTTTCACAGTTCTTATCAGCATAAAATCTTCATTGAAATTCTACATTTGGCTGTGTGTAGCAATAACAATACATTCCAGGTATATGGGCACCAAGGTGATAGCCAAAGAGGACAAGATTTACATACTACTACTTGGATGTAGTTATCACTGTATTTAGTGGTGGCAGCAGAACTGTATTATCAAAAAGTTTCATGGTCAGAGTTCAGCATGCCTTTAGTGAACACTAAAACACTTTAGTAAGCACTACATTGCTAGTTATTTGTCACATGTTTCCATATGCATTGCCTCCTTTCTTGTCCTTTTTTTTTCTTGTTTGTTCATCTCAACATAAAAGCTGGTGAGGAAAACATATGAAACAGCTGAAAATCATGAAATATCAAACAGTTTGCAATATCTAAAAACTGTGCTCGATTCATAACAAGCACAAAAAATTACAACCAACAAAATACAAAAAATATTACAATCACTAAATTATTATTCTCTATTAAAAATTTCTTTAAAGTTCTTTAAACTTGTTTCAATTTTAAATGCATATAAAAGTTTAACAGGAATCTGTTGTGCACCTATATACTCAACTTCAGGCAATTTGCTAAAATTTTCTAAGAATTTTCCATGCCTGAGTACAAGCAACAACATAAAAAGATTTGAGAAAATCAATATATTCAACAGTTAAATAAGAATACTGAAATATATTACTTCACAGTCATCCCAGAAACAGACTAGAGGGTCAGGAAGCTCTGGTATAACATTTCGACTGCTGTAACCTAAGGTACACGATGGAAGCTTCTTCCTTTGCTGCAGGTTCTTCCCATAGCACTTTATTTTTGTGTGGAATGCATGGAAAAAAATGTGGCGGTGTAAGTCTGGCAAAGTTTCTGTGAAAGCTTCACAATCTTTCCAGTGGCAATGAAGATCACCTGCATTTAAAATTATTTTGTAAAATTACTAAATGAAGATCCAAGACAAAGTACATATTTTTACAGATGCACATCATTATTTGGAAGAGAAATAATTTACGTAAGTATTTCTAGATGGAGAAACTTTCAATAAATGAATCAAAATATATGTTTAAAAAAAAATTAAGATAACAAATTCAATTCAATGTTGAAACACCCTCTACTGAAAAATAATATACATAAACTGCGAGCATGTTTCTGAACTTCAACTTTCTCAGAGCAAAAGACAACTTGCATTGGTTTCATTTTCAACATCAACATCTGTGTATCTCTTTAGTGATCTGATATATGCTACACCCAAAATTTCTGAATCCAAAATTATTCTGACAATAAAATAAATAAATAATAATAATAATAATAATAATAATAAAGGTATCTACATACCTACTATTGAGACATATACAACACGTTATAAACTCAGCGAACATGAGCTCCCGCCCCGAGAGAAGCCTAACATATGTAGCTATTCTTTGTTAAATTAAACTATTTACAAACTAAAACTTTTGGTTAAAATTAATTAACAACTCTTTATTAAATTATATGTACGTACCCTTAAAACATTCACACTTCTAAAACTATCCAACAGTTAAAAACTTACAACATTTTAGAACCAATTAACTTATCGGGTTGGGAGACACTGTCCACATAGAAACACTTAGTCGTCGATGTACTAGCGAGCGCTTTCATCAATACGTTATCGACATCTTCAGGCTATCGAAATCACATGAGGACTCCCTCGTGTGTTTCTTGCATTCGAAGTTGCATGCCCGAATAGAAGGGGTGTGGTTCATTTGATAGGTATCGAAGGTGCATCTCTCAGTGCCGCAATCTATTGGAAGAGCCGGTAAATATAACTATCATAAGTATAAACTCACTTCCTTTCAATTACAATTTTTTATATGGCGATATATATTATGTTACTAACCTTTTAATTAAACTGCATAATTTTTATGAAAATCTTTTTTTTTCTGTCTTTTCTTATGTATTTTCTCACTTTTTAAAAATGACTTCCAAGCTGTATCCAGAGTAGTTGGGTCCAGTAAGTTACATATTTCATCCTTTTTTTTGTTCGGTTATAACACTCTGAAATCCGTAATTCATTTTCTCTAGTGTGAGTAGTTAACATTTTAATATTTTCAAAATCTGGATATTGTTTATGATTAATACAATATTGAATAAGTGCAGTTCTTTCTTCTTTTTTATTCCAGTTTTTTATGTGTTGATATAATCTTTTAGTTAGTCCATTTTGTGCTACCTATGTAAGATATTTGGTTCCTGGAATCATGTGGAACAATTGAAATTTTATATACTCCTGCTGATTGTAAAATATTTCTATTAGAATTTTTTCTTATAAGTAAATCACCAATATGCAACTTTGAATGCTAGAAACACAGGAGGGAGTCCTCATGTGATTTTGATAGCCTGAAAATGTCGATAACGTATTGATGAAAGTGCTCACTAGTACATCGATGACGAAGTGTTTCTGTGTGGACGGTGTCTCCCAACCTGATGAGTTAATTGGTTCTAAAGTGCTGTAAGTTTTTAACTGTTGGATAATTATGAAGTGTGAGTGTTTTAAGGGTATGTACAATTTAATAAATAGTTGTGAATTAATTTTAACCAAAAGTTTTAGTTTGTAAATAGTTCAATTTAACTAACAAAGAATAGCTACGTATGTTAGGCTTCTCTCGGGGTGGGAGCACGTGTCCACCGAGTTTATAACATGCTGTATATGTCTCAATAGTAGGTATGTGGATACCTTTATTACTATTTTACTTGATAATTTTCATGATATGTATATGCCATAATTATTCCTTACTTAATTCTGTCCTTTTTCTTGTATAATACTGACATACATCACTTCATTTTTCGAAGAGAAGTAAACACCATTTGGTAAAGATAATATGACATCATTTCTCTATTTTGAGAGTTTCTGACTATCTTACCAAAATACAACTTCAATACATGCTTTTATGTCAAACAAATGAATTTTCTCAAATACAACTTTCACAAATCATTTTACAACCAGAAGCCAGTTTACCACAAATTTCTTATCAATTTTAATACAAAAACGAACCTACTGTAATTCCCCACAGCAGAAACAGGCAATGTATACCACAGATTTTATTTTTGTCTTGCGAACAAACAACGATATCTCCAGAAGACTTTTTAATCCTTTCTTGCAGACTTCCTTCGAATCATAGGTGCAAGTTTTTAGTCTTTCAAAACTTTCCAAAAACAGAAATTAGACTGAGTGTGGATTTCTCCCATAATCATTTTTTTTTTCTCTCGCAATGTCCCCTCTGTTCATACTGTTGTTAAATATCATTTCATTGTATAAATGTTTGTGCTTCAGCTTGAAAATGGACATAATTTCCAAAAATAAAAGTTAAGACAGAGGGATGTAATTGTAAATTTTTTTCTCATGATGTTTCCTCTGCACTGTATTGCTGGTAAATATCATTTTATTCTATAAATATTTAAATTTCAGCTTGACAGTGGAGGAAAATTTTCCAAAACAGGAGGCGGGCGGATAGAAGCTTTCTCCTGTAATAGTAGATTGTTTTCCGTAATGTTTCCTTTGTCTAATACTGTTGTCAAAATCATTTTGTTACAGACATGCTTGTGTTTTAGACTGAAAATAAACGCTTCCGGTAATGGAAGCTGAAGGCAGTGATGATTTCTTCTGTGATCTCAATTTCTTTTTTGTGTGTGTGGCATTCCCCATCCTATATTGTTGTTAAGTATCACTTAATTACATAAATGTTTGTATTTAAGATGGTATTCCCCCTGTCCTATATTGTTATTAAAAACCATTTAATTACATAAATGTTTGTATTTAAGATGGAAAATACAGGAAAATTTTGTGAAAACAGAAGTTATCACACATAATCCCCCCCCCTTGTGACGCTCGTTCTGTGTTATTGTTAAATATCATTTTATTCCATAATTCCATAATCTACGTTTCAGCTAGAAAATGGAGGCAAAAGTTTCCAACAATAAAAGTTGGATGGAGCAATTACTTCTCCACAAATCACGTTTTTTCCCCCCTCACTATGTTTTCTACATCATGATTATTGTTGAATTCTATGCTTGCACACTGACTGCAGTAAGTCACCATTTAGCCTGGCTGAAATTGACTTGCTCCCGTGGAGTGATGCAATATTCACAGTGATAATGAACACATTGTTGAAATTTTAAGGTGCTGCGAAACATCAACATTTTTCGACTGAGCGGAAAGTTCCCCCCCCCTCCCCCTAATAACAGAATGATACTACTTTACAGTGCATTTACAGCAGTTACTCTGGTGGCTTTTTTTAAGTTTTCACCAACCCATTCACTAAATTCATTTTTTTTTCAAAGTCATAATAGTACAAAAAGGTAATCGTCAATATTTTCAAGATATAAAAGTGGCTATGAAAACTTATTTCCATAGCCAAAAGGATTTTTTTTTTCGCAAACTGGTCTTCGATCGGCAGTGTGACCCCAGCAATTGGAATTTATACATGTTAACACATGTACAAATGACAAAATCTCCTTTAGACAATAATGAAAGTGGTGCCTAATTTGTTACACAGCTTATAGAGAGAAAGTGTTTTAGGGTGAAAGAATTTTCAGTCTTGGTAATGCTTCCTAGCTTTTAGGTCCCATAGATACATCAAATGTTGTTTCAAAAATTTCTTTTTGTTCTTATATTTTAAAATTATTCGCCATAAGAAAAAAACTGAGTTAGACTGCATTTTGGATTCCTTCGGAAATACTATTTATTATTATCCTGATAACAAAAGATAATAATATTCCAAAAGTAATGTTTTTTTAGTGAAACTTTGACACAAGCAAAGCATTTATATTTAGTCAGCAATGTATTCATAGTTTTTTTCCATCTTGAAACCAAGTTATTGATACCATCTTTGTAAAATTCACAGCCGAGACCACAAATACAGTTCAATACCATTTTTGACTTCATCAAATGTTTTGAAATGTTTACCAGCTGTTGCATTGATTGAAGCAAATGGTAATCATAAGATGTAATATCTGGGCTGTAAGGTGGATGAGGTAGCACCCCCGAACCAAATTTCTTGATTTTTTGGCACGTGATGTCATGGACAACTCCTTTTCTGTTGGCTATTGCATGCAGCTTGAGTGAAATCTGTTTACAAAGACGAGTAAGTTGATCACAGTAGACATCGGAGTCAATAGTTTCACTAGGTTTTAGGAGCTCACAATGAATTACACCCTTTTGACCCCAACAAATGCACAGAAAAACTTTTTTGCCATGAATATTATGTTTTGCTGTTGTTTTAAGAGTTTCATCAGGTGATAAATAACCATTACCATTTGTGAGTAGGATTTTTGTATAATACCCACTTTTCATCACCCATAACTATCCTGTCCAAAAAAGGGTCATTTTCTTGTCTAGACAGAAGTGCTGAATAAATGGACATGCATTGAAGTTTATTGTCCTCGCTAAGTGCATAAGGAACCCTTGTTTGCCTTTTCCATTATTGCTTGAAAGTGATGGAAAGCTGTTACCCTAGCTACACCTGATGTTTCTGCAATTTCATGCAGTATCTGCTGAGGATTTCCCTCAACTATAGCTTCAAAATGTTTGTTAGCAACATGTGAAGGTCTACCTGATTTCAGAGCATCCTATAAACCAAAATCACCACTTCTGAACTTCAAAAACTATCTGACATTTCCTCACATTCACAGATTTTGGAAACTATTAATATTGCTTGCTGCTGTAGTTGCATTGCTTCCTTTGTGGAATTCGTACATCATACAATGCCATACATGGCTGTCTTTTGACAAATCCCCATTTTTTAAGTGATGATCACAAAACTACAAAATTGCTTGGATTACGGTTACCATACAGCACTTACACAGGAAACACTTTAATACTGATAAGCTCCTTACTACACTGGTGTACACAAATTAAGGACGACAGTTTTTCAAACGTAACATCGTGCAGAAGTGCTCCACATCGACTCAAATCATACCATAAGATCCCTAAGATGTAAGAATATGGGACAAGTGAGTAAAACCGTCCAAACAAAGAATCCAAAGGATACAAAGGCACTTTATTGAAAAGGTAGCTTCGAGCACAACTGGACAGAAGACAGAAACGTCTATGTGACAGGCGGCTGCCAAGAAAAATCCAGTCTTTAATAGGAGATATGATCACCCCTGACTGCGTTGCAGGATTTACAACGTCTGTCCATGCTGAGGACGAGGTTGTCAAGGAGCTGTTGAGGCATCGCGGCCCATTCCTCTTGTAGCGCCAATCGCTGCTGCAGAATCGTTGCTGGCGGCTGGTGACGTGCTGTCAAGCGTCTACCGAGAAGGTCCCACACGTGTTCGATTGGATTAAGGTCCAGGGACCTTGCGGGCCAATCCATGCATTGAATATCTTTGCTCTGCAACAGCCACTGTACGATGAGGTGTAGCGTTGTCGTCCATGAAGAGAAACTCAGGACCCACAGCACCTCTAAACAGACGCACGTGAGGCAGGAGAACCTCGGTACAATAGCGGACACCAGTGACTGAACCTCCTTGGAAGATGTGGAGGTCAATACGGCTAGCAAGCATGATACCGCCCCAAACGAGAACTCCGCCACCTCTAAACCGGTCCCTTTCGATGATGTTGGAGGTGTGATTGCGTGTTTCCTGCTCTCTTCAGATGTGTATACGTGCAGAATCGCTCGTCAGACTAAATCGGCTATCATCCGTAAAGAGAACTCTACCCCATTGCTGATGTGTCCAGTTTTTGTGTTCCTGGCACCACAGAAACCGCCGTCTCCGATGAGCAAGCTTTAATGGCACACACCGTACTGGTTGTTGTACAAATAGACCACCTTTGTGCAGCCTCCTGGCCACGGTAAAATACAATAACAGACGTCCAGTTGTCTGTTGCATGTGCCTTGTGATTTCTCCCGCTGTCTGCCGTCTGTCTCTTCTCGCCTGTAGGACAATATACTGGTCATCCGCCGCCGTGGTTGCTTGTGAACGACCACCGCTAAACTCTCGGACAGCTGTTCCTGTTGTTTGAAAGTCTCTCCAAGCTCGTGAAACGATGCTGTGAGCGATCCTGAACTCCTCAGCAACACTTGTCACACTTCGACCTTCTTCCAACTTCCCAATGACGCGACCTCGGGTGAAGTCATCCAGATGTAGTCTACTGGATTGCCTGTTGGCCATATCACACGGTGGTAGCAACTCGACGTCGTTAACTGATGTACACCGTGCAATAGCTTTCACCAAATTGCTGAGCGTACACCGCCCGTGTGCTTTATACCCCTCCGACACTCTCCCTCATGCTGCATATATGTGCATGCCCTACCGTACCGAACCCTAGTCAATCTCCTGAGTGGTCTTTCGGTCCGTTCTGCCTGCTCGTTTTGCTGTTATGCTGATTTCTCCTCTTCGTCCTTAATTTTTGCACACCAGTGTATAATGTGCAAAATTTTATGGGGGGAAAAAGTGGTTGCGAAAAATGGAATTACTGTTGAAATGACCTAATAAAATGTCATAACAAGACTATGAAACGTGCACTGCCCATAATTTTTCTGTGCTTGGGTTCTGATGATTACTGCCAAAAAAGCATTGAACATTGGTTTTAGAAACAATGCCTTTTTAACACAATAATTTTACACAGAAACCAGCTTCTTCCTGAAAAGATAGTTTCAGTTGTGCTCCTTGCAAAGCAAGTTATTTGCTTTTGTCACCATTTATTTGCAGGATGAATGGAGTACAGGGCGCGATTTCACCGATTAGCAACTAGCAAATAGCTAGTGAAAAATGAAATTTGCTAGTGAAAAAAAATCGCAGTAGCAAATATTGCTAGTAAGGTAATTTCTTTATTTAAAGTAACCAAAAATCATTATTAATCCACGAAGTTTACATAACAGTTTCTATTATCACTTGTTAAAACAGCGACGATCAGCGATTCTCTTTCGCCAATTTCCTTTCGACATTTAATACCCATCCTCCCCATATCTTTCATCCCTTCCAAACTGTCGTAGAAGCGCATTGAAACTTCTCTTCATCGTGCCCTCATTGGTCTATTACAGAAACTGAACGTGACGTCGGCAATGGTTGCTGTAGCAACCCAGAGCTCTGGGATGGATCGGTTGTTTGACCACCTGCTCTGCCACCCTCCCTTCTTTTGCCCCACGAACTTTGTCTTCAACTCCTGCGTACCCGAAGCCAAGCGATCGCCTTTATTGCGTGGCATAGATAGACGCTTTTTACGAAACGTGTTCATGGAGGGGGTAAACGATTACGGAAGAAACTTTTGCTTCGTCTGACTTCTGGTTTTGGAAATTTTTCTTGTAAATGAGGGCAACACTCAGCATAAGGGTTTCATGCATTTCTCTTACCCTTACTTACATCAAGGATATTCTGGGTAGTGAAACTGAACTGGACGCGAATGTCGTTTAGGGTTGTAAAATACAAAAGGTGAAGAGAGCACCTGCTTCTGCATTTCGGCATTTGGTACCACATTAATCGGGCCGAATGCAGCTTGCAATATAGTGGCAGTAATGATCGCACTGGTCCCGCAGAATCTTTAAAAATATGAATGACATCCTTATCTTGCAACGTACAAACAACTGTGCTTTCATTTCTGATTGTGAGCAACTTATATCCCCTGCACATTTTAAGGAAGAAATGCAAATTTTAAGCCACCAAGCCACCGCAACTGTCAAAAGATATAGGCAAATTCTGTAAACGGGCAAATGACAAAGTATGGTGCAAAAAAGCAGTGCCAGAAACTGGTGAAAAAGTTTTAAATCCAATTTTAATCAGATTGTTTGCAATGATTTTGTCACATTCTCTTGTGCTGCGCCTGGGGCAGTCACCCTGCCTTAGTTACGCCTGTGTGTTTGTTTGTTTGTGTGTGTGTGTGTGTGTGTGTGTGTGTGTGTGTGTGTGTGTGTGTGTGTGTGTGTGTGTGTGTGTGTGTGTGTGTGTGTGTGTGTGTGTGTGTGTGTGTGTGTGTGTGTGTGTGTGTGTGTGTGTGTGTGTGTGTGTGTGTGTGTGTGTGTGTGTGTGTGTGTGTGTGTGTGTGTGTGTGTGTGTGTGTGTGTGTGTGTGTGTGTGAAATATTTTTAATAGTGATAGGTATCCAAAGTTTAAAAAAAAAAAAAAACTTCAAAATTTTTAAAAGCTATGATATTGAATTAAATAAACCTTGGGACAAATATTTATATCCATTTATGCTTCCTTTGCAGAAAATGTGTGCACTGGAAAAGGAACAAAAGGAACAAGAATTATCATTCTCGTACTTCAAATTACCAAATACAATTTTTTTTAAAACCTAGGTAACAAAGTTGCAGTCCCACAACATTTCAACACAAGTAACACGAAGTTTTAGTCTTGTCAAAAGGGATGCTAAAAAATAACTGACAATGCAATGTTAACAAATATCAGATTTTTACTTATACACTGCTGGACAATTGCTAAGGACGGATCATAAACGGCTATATAGCGCATAAAAAAGTAAGTGTGGTTGGATGCCAAGTGAAATAAAATAATGTCAGAATGCCAGGACATTACAAGAAAGAAAATTTATTGTGTTCTGAAATCCAGAAGGCTTTGGAACGTGTTCAAGGGACAAACAGGCCATTTTGTGCAGAATACGTAAACGTGAAAAAAAATGCAATTACCGTCCGCAGGCGTTCCGGCTTAAGATGTCAATACAGGATATGGCCACCATGGATTGCGATGCAAGATTCCACACGTCGTGTCATGCTTTACACAACATTATCAAGCAGCTGTTGGGGTAATTTATCCCATTCCTCTATCAGTGCACGGATGAGGGTGCCCTTGTTTATTGGAGGGCATTGGCGACCAGCAAGACTCCTCCCCAAAGCATCCCACACATTTTCAATGGGATTCAGATCTGGAGAACGTGCTGGCCATACGAGGCGTTGAATATCCTCGCTCTCAAGACACTCCTGGACAGCGACTGTTCGATGACATGTTGCGTTGTCGTCTATGAAAATGAATCTATCACCGACAGCACCACGGAACATGCGAACATGAGGTAGCAGAACATCTTTAATGTATCGTTGGCCAGTCATAGTTCCAGTTGGAAACACATAGAGGGACGTGCGGCCATTGATCATGATGCCAGCCCATACCATGACACTACATGTCGGATATCGGTCCCTTTCCTGTATGTTTGCTGGACAATATGCAGTACCACTATCACGCGAGATCAGTTGTCGCCGACAATCAGACGATAGACTTTATCTACTCTCATTTAAGAAGAGGACAGCAGACCAGTCGTTATCAGTCCAATTGCGATGTTGATGGCACCATTGCAAACGGGCGGTACGGTGACGTCTGGACAATGCGATGCACACAACAGGACGGCGGGCGTATAGTCCTCCTTCATGCAAACGTCTGGCGACAGTTTTTCGGGAGATCCGCTTGTCAGTAGCAGCCATAAACTGATTTGCTACCTCACTAGCTGTGCTGCGCCGGTGTCTTTTTGTTGATAGCACTATGTACCGATCTTCTGCATGTGTCGTACTTCAAACACGACCTCCCTCGTGACGTTTGCTACACTCACCATATGTTTGAAATGATTTCCAAAGCCTTGAAACAACACTGTGTCTGACGTCGAACTCCCTGGCAACATCTGTTATTTTTCGCCCTTCTTCAATCTTGCCAATAATACGGCCACGCGCAAAATCATCTAGGTGATGTCGGGAAGACATACTAAAAATTCCAAGTTCGTCAATTGATTCTTTCCCTTTCAACTTTGCGTTTGAACAACAACGGTCAATACGCGTCAAATCCTTTATATCTCTTATCAGCGCTGTGACGTCCCGAACAAGTTCGGCAATCCAAAATTTGCATACGCACAACACGTCTTACTGTATCCCGCACTTATGCTAATTTCCACATTTTCCTGCCTTCCATTTTATGGTTGCTATCGTTGCTATTGTCATCCGTCCTTAGCAATTGTCCAGCAGTGTACCTACCTGTCTCTGCTTTTTTTTTCAATAACACTTTTATTGGCTTATACATAAGCTTATTAAGACTTACTGCAATGATAACACATTCAAAAGCATAATTTATATGCCTCTGAATTGGACAGGATAAAAACAACAGTTTTATTGCAAATGAATAACTTGTAATAAACACTAAAATTAAAATGATCTTAACTCACTCTCAGTAAGTTTCTGTATGTGGCAAGTTCCTATGTGTTTGATATATTCTGACATAACATCTTCCACAACACTGCAACACTCCCATTCACATGGTAGTTCTAATTTTTCCCACGAAAATCTCACAATACGCTTCTCAGTTATGTTGGATGGCACTGTTACAAAATAAATAAAAATGGGGGAAAGATTACAACAGCAGTTTTCCACTTCCTTACAAAGCATGATAAAATATAGCACTGCAACAAACACACACACAAATATTGCTCAATTCTGCACCAGAATATATCAGCCTTTCTTTCTTCTCTTATTCTCTTACTCTAATTTTATATGCACATTAAGTGTACTGATAAAAAAAATGAAGTGGCATCCGTGCCCCCTTCCCCCCATCAGATCTGATGCCAGTATCTTTGAATTCATCTGTTTAGAATTTAAGCCACAAAAGCATTTTTCAAATGAAATTTAATGGCTTCATCTAACAAAGCACTAAAGAAATATTTGCCATGTTGTCTTACTTGAGGCTTAAACCCAAGTTCTCAAATAAGAAAAAAATTTACTGTGCAACTGTTTAAATGAAATTCTTATTCAAACATTTCCTTTCACTGTTACTCAATTTTCTTTTCATAATAACACTATATTAACAATCAATGTCTGTTTGCACCTACTTGATATACACTGCATTCTATTGGCAGATCCAGGAGTAAAGATAAAAACATGGTTCATACACTTGTTCAATCACAAAATTCCAGGACACTTGGACTTATTTCCAGGATATATGATCTAAATGCCCCTACTTAAAATATAGTGAAACCATAGGTCTGTTCAACCTGTAACCTACAACAAACAACTCCCTACATGCTTGAGCAAACTTAATGCAGAATGTTGAAAATGTCTGCTGCAGTTATAATAAGAAACTCAGAATCACAGATAAATACTAAAATACCAAAACTGTCACTGAAAATTTAACCACATTTAATTTCTACAAAACTTTTATACACATTATACTATACCGATTTTCAGAAAAAAATATTTTTCTACTTTGGCTTCAGTTCAATTATTGAAGCAAATTAAAGAATAAAAAAGCATAAAACTAAAAAAATATATAGGTATAAAAATCTATAGTTAAAAC
The DNA here is from genome assembly GCA_039090855.1 of Macrothele yani. NCBI lineage: Eukaryota > Metazoa > Arthropoda > Arachnida > Araneae > Macrothelidae > Macrothele > Macrothele yani. Next base: position 68,393,138 of record CM076994.1, on the reverse strand, counting down.
ATAAATGTGGCATTACTCTTGAAATTCTCTCAGATACAATATACAAAACACTACTTATAATTAATTATTTTAAAATAATGCTTACATTGGAAATTTAAGGATAAGGAAAGGTGAAATATTTGGAACTTTTTTATAAAGGAGCAAAGGGATTATCTCTATATTATTTCTATAAGATTTTTTACTGTAAGACCAGTTGTGAGAGAACGACTGACTGAACGTAAACATATGGTTGAGGTATCAAAATAATGGTCTTACCATGTAGATGTGCCAGTCTAAAAGAAAAATGAGATTGGGGCAATGGTTCGGGCATTGTGGTGTGGCAAAGTTTCCATGTCAAGTCTATGGGAGAAGCGTGTAGTTGACATCCGATCGCCTGCGGTTGACTCACACGCTGTTGAAGGCGGAAGTATGAAGGGACTCAGATAGTCCAAAGGCTCTCTTCTCGACGAACCGTTGTGCAAAATAACACTAGCAGGAATTTGTTTGAAAGTTCTTATTAGAACAGCAAACACTCAAAGACCTGATTGCGTTGTGTCATTGGACTGTGTGATGTATACATACAATTTAATATTCCTTCGATCCAGTTTATTCATGTAGGTAAGACGTTTCCCATTACATAAAGATGTAAATAAACTTTTCAAATGAGTTTATTCTTAAAAAAAAAAAAAAAAAAAAACATTCGTTGATTCCAACGGGTTTTGTCTACAGGAGGGGAAAAAAAAAAAATTATTTGTCGATTCCAACGGGTTTTGTTGACCGGGTTCGAATCCCAGTGAGGCATGGATGTTGCTTTTGTCTTACAGCACTTGCAAACCAGTGACCCTAAATTAGGGACGGGCGACTGCCCAAGAGTTGGCTTATGATAATTTGTTCGTGAAAGGTCCGAGTTCAAACCCTGGTGAGGCATGGATGTTGTGTTTGTCTTACGCCACTGGCGCTTTCCCTTCCCTAGAACCAGTGACCCTAAATTAGGGATGGGCGACTGCTTATAGCCCGTTGAGTTGCTCACAGTGGCCGTTAAATTTTCAGTCACAAAAAAAAAAAAAAAAATCATGAACCTGGACTATTGTCACCGAAGTGGTTGAATGAATTTGTCAATCAAATAAAGTTTACATTTGTTGTTTCGTATGAGTTTATTATTTAATAAAAAAAAAAAAAAAAAATTGTCGCTCCCGACGGATTTCGTCTAGTTATTTCTTAAACAGATATTAATGGGAGCAAGGATTTATGTTGCATATAATTTAGGAAAGGAATTTTCAACATAATATTGATGCTCGAGCTATATTTTAAATCTGTACTCACCAGCAAACAAAGTACGCACAAAAATTTCCAAAATGAAATGAGAGAATAACAGGAAAACCTGAAATTCAAGGGCTATGTGTACAGTAGTGATGGACAATGGGTTCAAACCCTGGGGAGGCCAAAATGATAATTTGTTAGTAGTCACAAAAAATGGCACATAAGAATTCAAATGATCTTTACAAGATGCATGTCTATATCACCACTCACTGCCCTCTACATAGTTTTTTAAGTCGTCCTATCCTTCAGAAGACCACACACTTTTATTCGAGCTTAATAGCAAACGACGCCAGCAGAATAAATACGCCTTCATTATGCTACTGCATTAACATTTATGTTGATGGTACCATGAAGATTGGAATGTTGTGTTTTTGCCTTTGTCTTTTTGCATAAGAGAAAACTTGGGAAGAGGTCTTCCTTGTTTTATAATCACACGTCTTTCACAATGTCATTTCTTCTTGAGAAAGGAACCTCCAACAAAGAAGTAATAATGTCAGTATTACATGTTTATATACTGCATATACTACTCTCTCCATCCATTATATTGATTTTGTACAGCTAAATCCAAAAGTTTACACGCAAAATTTATTGTTGCGACAGTAAAAGTAACAAAAAATCCCTCACGCCGTGTGATGCAGTGTACTCTAGGAAAACTTTTAAGACACCGCTTTAGGACTGAGGCTCGCTTGCGAAGTGCCTTCTATGATCTGTTAATAGAAGCGGCACGATTCCGTTAGATGCTGTGCACTGATTGGCTCCCGCACTGTGACCATGGTAACGCCGGCGGCCATGGAGAAACGGGCGCCTCTCTCTGAAGCTTTATTGCGTGCAGTTAGCTATGAAAATCCAAGAAAGTGCTTGTGTGAATATGTGCTGTATGAAACTGAATAATGCTGTATTTTATAGCACTGCATTTTGGTTTTTCTGCTTAAATGTCATTTATTCTTCTGCTTTATACAAATACTTTACTGAGAAAACCACTGGGGAGGCCTGGCCTCCCTTACCTCCTCTGACCGGCTGCACTAGGTGTACAGTTGCATTTATCAGTGATCAAGGCAATTTAACTGAGCATGACACACAACAGCAACTAGGACCTCTGTGAATCTTGGAGAGGTGCCAGCTAGTTCTGTGTGACATTGGCAAAAAGACCCCAACTCACTGGGTTTTGTTCCAGAATCCTTAGGTTGAATGACCAACTGGAACCCTCAGCTGTGGGCTAATCCCCACACTGATGTACTTACGTGATTAAAAAGACAAAAAGAAATATTAAGAATGACTGAAGTGTGGGATATGGTGGACCTACCACACTTGAGAAGGACGGTCCACCACGGAATCGACCTGGACTTTCTAAACGGCATATGAGAAAGAGATCTCGGCTGAGTGAATGTAAGATTGGTGTATGGAATACTAGAGGTATAAATGGCAAGATGAGTGAGGTGATTGAGGAAATGAATAAGTATAGACTGGATGTGCTGTATGTAAGTGAAACCAAAAAGAAGGAAATTGGGGTAGAAGAAGTGAATGGCACGGTGAGTGTGTGTTCTGGAGTATTGGATAATATGAGAGGACAGGCTGGTGTAGGTGTGTTGTTAAGTGAAAAGATGAAGGACAACTTGATTCACTATAGTTGCGTAAGTGAGAGAACTCTCTGGATTCGTTTGAAAGTGAAACTTCAGAGAATTGAATTGTTGTAGTGTATGCTCCTTGTGACTCGGAACCTTCTGATAAGAAGGAAGATTTCTGGAATGAGCTAAAAGCTGTTTTGAGCCAGTTTGGTGCTAAAGAAAAAGTTATATTAGCAGGGGATTTCAATGCTACAGTAGGCGTGCAGAATGCCATTTCTGACAATGTTCTGGGTAAGTTTAATGATCCTTGTGTGAATAATAATGGTGAAAGATTAATTGAACTCTGCAATGAGAATGGTTTGTGTGTATCTAATACATTTTTCAACCACAAGTATATCCACACATATACTTGGGAAAATCGTACTCTTGGTCAAAAGAGTGTGATAGATTTTGTTGTCTACGATCAGCGTTTGAAACACTTAGTTGTTGACACCCGTGTGATGAGAGGTGCGGATGTTGGTTCTGATCATTACTTGGTAGTGTCAAGAGTGAAACTTAATGTTGGTTGGAGGAAAAGGAATAGGAAGAGACCCAGGATAGAAAGAATAAAGGTTGATAGGCTCCTTGAAGATCATCAGCGATATTCTGACTTACTCAGAGAACGACAGAAGGAGCTAAAGTCTGGTGAGAGGGATGTAGAAAAGTGGGAATGTTTTAAGAACTGTGTTGTCACTGCTGCTAAAGAGGTATGTGGCACCACAACAGTGGTAACAATAGAGGTGATGCTTGGTGGAATAGTGAGATTGAAGAGGCAGTAAAGAGAAAGAAGAAAGCCTATTTGGGGATGTTGCAAGGTAGAGTCTCTGTGGATGAATATCGCTGTAAGAAGCGTGAAGCTGCTAAGCTGGTTCGCCACAGTAAGGCAAAAGATAGGAAGGAGAAAGTGGAAACGCATGAACTGGCTTTTTGGAAAGATAGGAAGTCCTTTTGGAAGTACATGAGACTCAGGAAAAATAGGGGAAACAAAGTTGTAAGTTGTGTGAAGAATGAAATTGGGGAAATGATATGGGAGCCCAATGAGTTAAGTGACAGATGGGGTGAATACTTCTGTGAGTTATTAGATCAGAAAAGCAAGGATGATTCTGAGACAGATACAGATGATGTCACAATGAGGGATGAAAGCACAGGAGGGATCTCAAGAGAAGAAGTGTGTAAAGCTCTAAAATCTCTTCAGAATGGTAAGGCTCCGGGAGTTGATGGCATAACTGCAAAGATGTTGAAATATGGTGGTGACTCTATAATTGACTGGTTAACTGAAATTTGCCAGTTGTGCTGGGAGTTAGGAATGGTCCCTCGGGATTGGAAGGATGCTAGCATTGTTCCCTTGTATAAGGGATCAGACTGACTGCAAGAACTATCGTGGTATTAGCCTACTGAGTGTGCCAGGGAAAGTGTTTGGTAAGGTTGTTATTGAAAAAGTATGAGGTCTTACATCATTGAAAGTGTGGGATGTTCAGAGTGGTTTTATGTCTGGTAAAGGCTGCACTAACCAGATTTTTGCATTACGCAGGATGATTGAAAGGTATCTGGCTGTTGGGAAGAAAGTTTTTACTGCCTTCATAGATTTAAAAAAGCTTACAACTGAGTGAATAGGACACTTTTGTGGAAGGTATTGAATGAATATGGTGTTACTGGGAATCTACTTAATAGTGTAAAAGCCATGTCTACTGGTAGTAGAGCTTGTGTACGAGTGAATGGTGTTTTATCAAAATGGTTTTCCATTGGTGCAGGATTTAGACAAGGTTGTGTAATGTCCCCATGGCTGTTTAATATATTTATGGATGCATGCATGCGTGATGCCAAAATAGATAATAGTGGTTTATGTCTTGGTGATATCCGTGTGTGCAGATTGCTATATGCTGATAACACTGTCCTGTTGGCAGAGAGCAAAAGTGAGTTGCAGAGTATGTTGACTCGGATGCACGAAGTTTGCATGAAATTCAAACTGAGTATAAATAAGGGAAAAACCAAAGTTATGGTGTTGAGAGAGGAACGGGTAGCACTGAATGTAATGTAAGTATAAATGGCACTGTGATTGACCAGGTGAGTGAGTTTGTGTATTTAGGAAGCATGTTTGACAGAGAGAACAAGTTGGATGGTGAAATCAGTAGGCAAGTGAATTCTTCTTTGAAAGTCATAGCTGCTCTGGGAGGTTTTCACAGGGATGATAAGTTCTCTAGAGAGTCCCGCATGGCTGTGTATGAAACTGTAATTGTTCCTACTCTGATGTATGGCAGTGAAACCTGGGTACTGCAGAAGAAACATAGGAGTCGTTTGTGTGCTGGAGAAATGCGTTATTTATGTGGGGTTTGTGGCAAGACACGATATGATTGTGTGAGAAATGAAGATGTATTGCAGTTGTGTGATGTGAAGCAAAATGTTGTTAGCAAGGTGGAGACCAATATGCTTCGGTGGTTTGGCCATGTTGAAAGAATGGGTGATGAAATGCTTACGAAGAAAATCTTTTCAGCCCAAGTAGCAGGAAGGAAAGGAAGACATGGGTGGATCAGATTCAGGAGTGTGTGCATGAGGAAAAGATTATGAGTATGAAGTATAAAAGATCTTGTGTACGGCTTGTAACGGATATCAGTGAAGCACGAGTTGTATGTCAAGATCGCCGTAAATGGAGAAGTTTGATACGACAACAATAAGTAAAAATATCTGGAAGCTTGTATTTCTTTTTGGAGCTAACCTCTGAATCTCAGAGAACAGCTTAGTGATATGTATGTATGTATGATTAGAAAACTAATTATAGCAGATGAAAAGTGATTAGTAAGCTCAGAAAATACCAAGAAACAACTAGATTTAAGTTTCTGATATTAGAAAGCAATATGATTTTATGGCAAATTTTTACGTAAAGTATTCTTTAGCAAATTTTAGTATAGATCAAAATAAGCCACAAAAAAAAAAAAAAAAACAGTTACTTATAAGAACATCAACTACTTACTTGCACCAATGGCTAAAAAGTATGTTACAAAAATTAATAAACGTCACAGAAACAGTTTCTCACAGCAGAAGTAAGGTATTAGAGACAGAGATTTTGAAATCGAACAGCTAAAAGAAGAGATATAGAAGGAAACATGATTATAACTATGCCTTCTAGCTGGAGAATTTTGCATAATGGAAAAGTTGAAAATAAGCGAAAATAGTTTTTTATGGTAAAAGTTATGCTAAAGAAAAAGAACTTTTCAAATACGTTTTCCAGAAGCAGAGACTGCAAGAAAAAGGTTTCAACCTATACGCCCACTAAAGGAAAAATTGTGCATTATCTAAAAAAGATCTAATTGTAGCAAAAATCTTATTCATTCTCATCTTTATTGTAGCAAATGGCATACAGTAAAAAATGAAATTTCTCAACAGGGTTTTTAGAAGTGGAGATACAGCTGCATACAGAAGCACCCAAACACCACTTAGCGGTAGAACTGTGAACTACAAACCTCCTCAAATATAAACCTAAAATGTTCCAAAAAGTAAATGTTATCTGGTGTTAGGAGAATTTAATCTTGGCCCTCAGTCTCCGGCAGCTGGAATGTACCTGGCCAAGGCAGCGGCCAGTGCGACATGAAGGCAGAAGGTGCTAAGAATCCCCGGAGGACCGGACTAGGCTGCCATCTGATGCTAACCTTGGCTACGTATAACGGACGCTCCCTATCTTCTGATTCAAGGCTTCTTGAATTGGAAGAGGAACTACAAAGGATCAAGTGGGACATCGTCGGGCTAAGTGAGCTAAGGAGAAAAGGAGAAGATCTCATTGAACTGAAAAGTGGACATCTCTTCTACTATCGTGGGACAGATACTGGCAGAACTAGTGGTGTTGGATTTATAATAAACAAGAAACTGAAGGATAAAGTTGTAGAAGTTGAAAGTTCCTCTGACAGAGCTGCACGACTCGTTATCCAACTCTCGAGAAGATACCAGGCTCAGATTATTCAAACTTATGCACCCACCACAAGTCATGCTGAAGAAGAAATTGAAGAATTTTATGAGGAAATTCGTGATCTAAATAATAAAGGTAAGCAGCACTTGAAGATAATTATGGGAGATTTCAATGCAAAAATAGGGCAACGGCAACAGAATGAAACTTCAGTAGGTAAATTCGGTCACGGCAACAGAAACCAGCGTGGAAATACTCTCGTAGAGTTTGCAGAGGCAGAAGGGTTTTTCATCTTGAACTCCTTTTTCAAGAAAAAGCCACACAGGAAATGGACATGGAGACATCCAAATGGGACGACAAGTGAAATTGATTTTATTATGTGTAAAAAAATTCGTCATAGAAGACTGCAGTGTGCTAAACAAGTTCAACACAGGCAGTGACCATAGATTGGTGAGATGTAAGATGCACCTCAACACTAAACTCGAACGTAGCAAGCTCATAAGACAAACAAAATGTATTGACATAACCAACCTTAAAAAACACCATAATACCTTCAAATTGGAACTGAAGAACAGATTCTCTGCTTTAGAAGGCCTAACATCGGAAGAAGTGGATATTTCTGAAGTTAACAAAAAAGTAACCAAAGCTCTTATGGAAACAGCAACAAAATTAGCTGGGTCTAAGAACAAATTGCATGTGAACAAATTATCAGGAAAAACCAAAATGTTGATGCAAAAAGAAGAGAGATGAGGACAACTAAAGAAGATGTGACTTCCAAAGTGGAATATATAGAGCTATGCAAGACAGTACGAAAAAGTATCACTGAAGACGTAAGGAAATTCAACTGTGAACTAGTAAGGAAAGCAATTGAAAACAACCAAAGCCTAAAGATAGCAAAGGGACATCTCAGTAAGGGAAAAAAACAGATTATGGCACTGAGAAAAGAAGATGGTTCTGTAACAAGAAATAGAGGCGAAATTTTGACAAGAGTGAAAGATTTCTACTCCAAATTATATGAAAGGGATGATACATGTACTCCAGGCATCATGAAAGGTACTAGTACCAGAGTTCTTCCAGTCCTTCCAGCAGAAGTTGCACATGCAATCAAGAACATGAAGCGAGGAAAAGCTCCAGGAGAAGATGGAATTACTGTAGACATCATACAAGAAGCAAGTGGAGAAATCGAAACAGTACTCGCCCAAATTTTCACTCGATGCCTTAATGAAGGGAAAATTCCTAAGGATTGGAACAACGCTACAATGATGTTGCTACATAAAAAAGGTGACATTGAGGATCTCAGGAACTACAGACCTATCAGTGGTTTATAAAATCTTCACTAAAGTTCTTTCACACCGTTTGAAAGTAACACTGGACATGGCTCAACCGAGAGAACAAGCTGGATTCAGGAGTGGCTACAGCACAATAGATCATACCCATGTACTGAGAGAACTAATTGAAAGAGCGAGGGAATATGAACTTTCATTGTGTATGGCTTTTATAGATTATGAAAAAGCCTTTGATTCGGTGAAACCATCAGCAGTTGCAATGGCTCTGAAATCCTGTGGTATTGAAGATGCATACATTAATATTATTAATAACATCTAAGAAAATGCAAGTGCAAAGATTCTGCTATTTGAAAATACAACACACATAAAAATTGGAAAAGGAGTGAGACAAGGTGACACCATATCTCCGAAGCTCTTTAATGCCACATTGGAAAATGTCTTTCAATCACTGAACTGGGAAAACAAAGGCATAAAGATTAATGGAGATTATCTAACCCACCTTCGTTTTGCTGATGACATAGTCATTTTTGCAACTACCCCATCAGAGCTACAGAGTATGATGCAGGAACTTGCTGACAAGAGTAAAGAAGTGGGATTAAAAATGAACTTTCAGAAGACAAAAGTGATGTTCAATGCTTTTACAAGAAATGAAGATTTATCGATTGATGGAGAAAAGCTGGAGATAACAGACACGTACGTTTATCTTGGACAGCAGATATCAAGTGAGGGTCGCATTGGTGAAGAAATTAATCGGCGTACAAAACTTGCCTGGAGAGCTTTTGGAAGAAACAGCATAATTTTAAAGAGCAATATGCCATTATGTCTTAAAAGAAAAGTGTTTGATCAATGCATCCTTCCAGTGCTTACGTATGGTGCAGAGACGTGGACCTTAGCTAAAAGAGACATACAAAGGCTGCAGACAACTCAAAAAAGCATGGAGAGGTGCATGCTTGGTGTAACCAGGAGAGATAAGAAGAGGAACTCGTGGATCCGAAAAATGACAAGAGTGGAAGACATCATGATCAAAGTTAAATCCCTGAAATGGCAATGGGCTGGACATACTGCCAGAAGGACAGACCATCGATGGACAGCCGAAATTTTAGATTGGATTTCAAGGGACAGGAAAAGACCCAGAAGAAGACCACATGGAAGATGGGTGGATGAAATTTGAAAGTATGCTGGAGTGACATGGAGGAGACTGGCACAGGACAGACCGTTGTGGAGGAAACTTGGGGAGACCTTCGTACAGCAGTGGATTGATAATGGTTGACAATGATGATGATGATGATGATGATGATATTGAGAAAAACAGATTAAATGTTTGCGCCCCCAGCGGTGAAATTGTGCATTATTTGGGAAAGAAAATATGCAGAAAGAGTTAGTAGTATCTGATCAAATAAAAAAAAAATTTCAATCGGGTTTAAAGTCCCACAGGTATTGCTGTAAATGGATATGTGAACTTGCGCCCTCTACAGGCACACTTGTGTGTTAAGAAAAATTTGAAATTATATGAGAAACAGTTCGCATCAAAAATGCTCTCCAACAAAAAAAGAATTTTTCAAATCAGACTCATAGAAACGGAGATATTGACAAAAATAAGATATACATCTACACCCCCTGGTGGAAAAACTGTGCATTATTTTAAGCCTGAGGTATTCTCAAAAGGTTATACTTGGTGAGCAGTATCGGTTCACAAAATAATTTTTTCGATTGAGTTTTCAGAAACTCAGATCTTCTTGCAAGTACATCAGAAGCCAAAATAAATACATCGCCTGGTGGCCAAAGCATTTCCCATCAGCAGCTGTATCCAACGCAGGAAGAATTTTTCAAATCGGATTTTTAGAAGTAGAGATATCGCGGAAAACTGTGATTTACCTTTATGCCCCGTAGCAGAAAATATATGCATTCCTTGAAAATGAGACTGTAACTAAAATAGTCTTCGATATAAATGGCATCGAAAAAAAAAAAGAATTTTTTTAATTGGATATTTAGAAGCAAATATATGAAATAAAATGTATTTTGAATTCGATAGGATCTGCATTTACGCCCTCTAACAGCAAATGGTAAAAAGAAAAAAATGTGCATCAAAAAAAAAAAAAAAAAAAAAAAAAGGAATTACCCAATACAAAAGAATTGCAGATATATGGTGTTGCCAGCCGGATAGTTAAAGTGGTAACATATGCACCATCTTTTTTTCTTTTTTTTTTTTTTATATGAAAGATGTGCTTCCTAATAATGCAGCTTTAGTACTGCTCATGAGGCAAGAAAACCAACAGCCCCTTGCATTTGCAGGGGTGGGGAGGTAAATTTTTTCAGACATAAGTTACATCAGTAAAAAACTCCTGAATTACAAAATGTTGTGCAGGAACAAAAAGGCAAGAATGGATAAAATTCCAGGACATATAACAGAATGTTAGGGCATTTCCAGGACAAGACAGAATTCCAGCACTTTTCTAGAAATTTCAGAACACGTACGAACCATGTAAAAACTGGGAATTTTTCCAAGTGGCCACTATCTAGTAGACGGTCGAAATCTAGTGGCCATTTTACTTATGGCTATTTCGTGTTGTATAAACATTTTATCACTACATTGCAAACCTTTCATATATTTAGACATGGGTAAATTTATTCTATAAATATATAATAGCTTAGTAGTTACAATGGCACACTATCTATTGCCCAGGGCAATTAAATGCATAAATATAATATTAAAAGTTATATTTTTTTCAACTCAACATCAACCAAGTTTTTCAGACAGACAATTTTTATTGAACAAATAATTTAATCATTTTTATTTGGTCTCTCTAAGTCCTTGAATAAAATCTCTCCACCATAAATTGCCACCAGTGGATGGGTCAAAATTTTCAAGCAATATTTCGGCTTGCTTTATTTGATGCCTATTTTCTAGTCATTTTTTGCATAAGCATTGTCTTGTCATCCAGAATATTGCTTATGCTGTTCCATATTCTCTTAACCTCTGCATTGCTTGGCATAATGGTCAGCAGTTTTTCAACAATTTGTGCTATGATCTTCATGTACTCAAAAAATGCTTGTTTTCAGTTTCTGTAGCAGACCATTTCCATCTCAATTCAGGCAGGTGTGACCAATATATGTCAGTTGACCACCTCCAATTTTTTTGAAAAAATTATGGTAGCTACTCCTAATAGAGGTAAGTACTGCAAAAGGATTTTTCATAAAAAAATTTGGTCGGCTACAGCATTTTGAAAATAAGCAAAAAATACACCTGTGACGAAAATCATGTGAAACATCAAACAAAGGTCTTCGCTCTTTCCACGTTTATAAGTCACGGAAAAATTCCCATTGGCCGCCACCAGGATATATATAATTTTGATATATGTTGGATATTGCAATTCAAAAATGTTAATTTTTTGAAATTTTGTATATTTTGAAAATTAATTTTATGAGTTGCATGCATCACAGGATAAAAAAAAAAATTACTGCTAACACAACCCTAGTAGAATTGCAGGTTGGCACACTTATCCACCTGATAAGTCTTTTCCTTAAAAAAAAAAATCCTAAATTTGTGAAAAATTAAAAAAAATTGTAATAAATATACTTTTTTTGCCATCTAGCAACATTCCTAAACATAAAGAAAGACCAATTCAATAGCTTCAAAAAAAAAAAAAATCATGTCTCTACCTGTTTTAGTACAGGAGCAATGTACATTTAAAAATTTGGTGTTTCACATTATTTTCATCACAGGTGTATTTTTTGCCTATTTTCAAAATGCTGTAGCTCGACCAAAAAAATTTTTTTTAAGAAAAATCCTTTTGCAATACTTTATACCTCTATTAGGAGTAGCTACCATAATTTTTTCAAAAAATTGGAGGTGGTCAACTGACACCCCACCCCCTGCCTGAATTGAGATGGAAAGGGTCAGCAGTTCTTGGTGAGTTATAGATGATCGAAAATGTTCAGACATTATGTTTCAAAGCTGCTCCGATTCTGCGAAAGCATTATATTCATGGAAATTAAAGTTTTCTTTTGTTGTTTTTTTCATTCCATTTATTGTTAGTTAGGTTCTTCCTGGCATCAAAATAAAAATAGGCTGTATAGCTTTCAAAATGAAGTTCATATCTCATGGCAGAACTATTTTGTGATACTGTGTGGTTACCAGTACTGAATCATAGCCATACATCTACCATAGCTAAGACTGGGCTCCCAGATAATGAGATGCAAACCTTATCACCTTGTTTCACACACTCACATTGATTCCCAACCACTAGACAAAAAAAAAAAGTTACCAGTAATTTCCTGTGTTATTCTAATTTAAATATTATGTTAAAACCATTCTCATAAACCCTTTACAGGTGTTGAGAAGATAGTAGTGGTGACAATAACACATGCCTGCCAAGTGTTCTGATTCAATCAGATTATGACCACTTTTTTTTTTTTAATTAAGGGCAGTGCTCGAATAAAATTTTGGTTGCCAGGTTGCCTAGAAATTTGGCAATGGTGCCCAATTTCCTTTTTTTTTTTACTTCAAAATTCGTAATTTGCAGCAAATACTATAATTCCTGTTGTGTAATTCGCAGTTTATCTATTAAAAATTTATAAATTTAGGTACTGCGGATATCGTTTGAAAACACAAATAAAAAAGCCACGAAGGAGGTACTATTTGCACTCACAGAAGCCTATGTGCTGTGCGAAGCCCACAGAGCTATTCCATGGCACATAACCATTTTGCAAGTTTTGCTGTGCTCATCGGATTAGTTATGTTTTTCTTTCTGGTTTTCAGTTGGAACATATTTAGAAAAAAGATTTAAATACTATGGATTTTTTAGGACTAACTTATGAACTACAGTAATGCTGCAAAAGCTAAGGATTTTAGCTTTTTGTATATACCTAGAAGTACCACAAAACTTAAGGTAGCTGGGAGTTAGACCCCAAGTTGGGAATTTTTGTGTTATAACTATGGCTAGTAAGAGTTTTCACCTACCCCTTCAAAGTTGCAAAATTTTCAACTTTTGCAGATTTCAAGGTTACATATTTTAAAAGAGAGACCAGATATTTTTTTTTCTTTTTTTCTACTAAGGATACCCTTACTGGTACTCAACAAAACCTGCAAGTTTCATTTTGTGGTTCAAACTAGTTTAGAAGTTACAGGCTCTGAAATATTTGTGAAAACTGGCAACATTTAAGCACTCAGAAATGCACAGAAATTGATGAATATTTATGTTTATTTCTATTTTCAAAATATTTTAAAAGTCTTATGGAATTATATTGAAATACCTTTAACTACCAAATACTATATATACAATTTATACATGAGGTAAATATAAAAACAAGTAAGAAAAAACCTTACCAGATAATATTGCGTAGTTTGTGATTCACAAACTTTAGCAGTAACTCTTGTCCGGATATACAACCTTATTTCTGCGAGTGCACTTGCAACTCATTATATTTGTTACTGTCAAATTTAATATTTTGACTAATTTCAATTTGTAACTGATCGAAACGCTAGCCTGCAAAGCTGTGCTCACAGTCACCAGTCAAATCACCGAAGTTTTTTTTACAGTTGCCATACTTAAAAATAATTGACAATTGCTAAAAATGCAACTGACTGGGACACCTATGATATCCCAAACTGTTTCTTTCCTTAATACAGACATTTGACATGGACTAGGAACATCAAACAGAAGTCATCGCTCTTTCTACGTTTATAAGTGAATCACAGAAAAATTCTCATTGGCCGCCACTAGGAATCGAACCCAGGGTCTTCCAGTTACCTGCCGGGCATGCTTCCAATGCACCACAGCGGCCTCGAATTTCTCCAGACTCACATACGAGGTTGTTCCTTGGAGCCTTGCACAATGCTTGGGATTTACTAAAGATGGTAAGCAGCAACTGAACAAATAACTAGAAGGCGAATGAATAATTAATACAGACATTTGACGTGGACTAGGAACATCAAACAGAAGTCATTGCTCTTTCCACGTTTATAAGTGAGTCACAGAAAAATTATCATCGGTCGCCACCGGGAATCGAACCCAGGGTCTTCCAGTTACGTGCCGGACATACTTCCACTGCACCACAACGGCCTCAAATTTCTCCGTGAGTTAAAGATCCAGACTCACGGTCGCCAGGTCGCCACTGGCGATACACTTCATCGTCGTGGTGACTAAAAATGTTTGATTAAATCGCCAATTCTGGCGACCTGTACGGGGAAAACATTTATTTTATTTAACTTGTATTGTACGGAATTTTTTTTTTAACTTGTACAAAACTCGCACGTTCTTGAAAAATTTTACTCCAAATGTATGGAAATCACACGAAATGGCACAATATTTTAATTGTACGGAAGTCGGCCATCACCTTTTTCATTCTGCTATTCTGCTTGAACAGCAGAAAAGAAAAAAAAAAGTTTATAAAAAAGGCGAGGGCGTCGGTTTTTGATCACAAAGAATGCGCCAAGGCTGGTGGGTTATCGTAGGGGAACGAGGTTCGCAAGGTTGCAGTGTAAAGATTAAAATTGGCGGTCGCCACTCGCCACGTGGAGACTGGGTAAAATAAAATGTCCAGTAGAAAAAATAACTTTAGTCGCCACGCTCGAATATTTGCCTTTTTTCATTGCTAAAGAATTAATTTGCATTTTTAAAACACTCCTGTTATAGGAAATGCATTTTCAAATCATCCAACTCAGGCGCCGTGAAAAACAGCCCTTTCCTCCTCAAATAAGTGGGTACGATCTATTTATAGATTCACTCTTCAAGAACGGGGGTGGCTGTTTGTTTTTCCACTTCAGTTGATGCACAAAGTAACCATATCAGGAATGGACGAACACCTGTGGCTTTAGATGAAACTGTGACATCACAATTCGTCTTCAGCAGCTCGTTTTGTTTTTTAAAGTTTGGTTTCTCTGAAAATGCACGATTTTCTATTGCTTAGGCACTTCTTGCTTATCAAACAAAATGGGCAAGCATTTTCCCTTTTGTTTACAAAAAGAAATCACAGGTAGAAAATCAGGACTTCACTTTCCGCCGCCGCGCGCAGTCTTTCTTTCCAGGCAGAGTCGCGTTTCCTTTGCACGTGTGAAGTTGGCTTTAAACAAAATAAAAAAAACAACTCTTGTCTGCCCCTTAGCACGGTAAAATGCTACAAAGGAATGGGTAAACACAAGTTTTTCAGCGAAATTATATATCAAAAATCAGTACTGTACTGTACACACTGCCGTGATAGTAATTTTACGGGTAGCGGAAAAGGCCGATTCCATCACGGGCGGAATAAGTACCGACTTTGAAATTAAATTTAGCTTTAAAAAAGCAGAAAAGGAAAAACACTTTCCGTATTGATTGGTTTTGAAGAGCAGGCTGTTAGAAATAACAAATACTGTGCTTCACTAGAAAAAAAATTTTAAATACGAAGTTGTTCTTTTTCACTATTACTGAAGCTATTAAAAACGAGAAACATAATCAAAAAAGAATATAACAAGAATATAACTAGAAAGTGAAAAGAAAGGTGCATCTTGGGGTTAGAAAAATTCGAAATTTAGAAAACTACGGAACATTTTCATCCGTGCTAAAACAATCATTTTCAGGCAACGAACGGCATGAAGATGCTCAAATTATATCGAACAAATGTCGCGACATTAAAAACATCCAATAAACAGTCCCAAAAATGTTTGATGAATGTTAGAATTTGGAAACATGAAAATAAACTTTGAACAAATGATTAAATAACATTATTTCATGAATTTTTTATTTCTGTAGTATATTTGATGTAGTATTCCGTAGTGATAGACGATTTCCGTAGTGACTATAGAGAATTCGTAGCATTTAGAAGGTCTGAGGTGTTTGGCAAACAGGAAAAAAAAAATGACAAATCATTAAAATTCTACCAAAACAACATTTTCTGAAGGAAGAAGAAGAGAGAGAGAAAAAAAAAAAAAAAAAACCCCGACAATCAGATTTTTTTTTCCGTAGTATATTCGATGTTTCCCGTACTCCGCCGCGATCGACGATTTTCGTAGTGACTCTGGAGAATTCGTAGTATTTGAAAGGTCTGTGGAGGGCAAACAGGGAAAATGACAAATCATTAAAATTCTACCAAAACTAAACGTTTTCTGAAAGAAAAAAAAAAAAGGAAGGAAACAACAACCTGACTCTGGGTTCGAAAACCGGACAGAATCCGATGGAATCAGGATACTCTGCATATGTTCTTATTTTGTCATGACTATATTTTCAACACCTGTGGAGGTTTATCAATGTTTTTAATGTAATGTTTATTAGAACAACCCAGGAAATTACTGAATATTTTCTGTTAGTGGTCAGGAATTATTGCGAGTCTGTAAAATAAAGTGACCAGGTTGGTATCAGATTTCTCCAAATCTCAGCTGTACCACAAAATGATTCTGCTATAAGATATCCAATTCATTTTTGAAAGTTATACAGCCAGTTTTCATTTTGACACCAAGAAGAACCTAACCAAAAATAAATGGAATGAAAAGAAAAAAATAGCAGAATGCAAGCAGCTTTGAAACATGTCTGAACATGTTTCACCATCAATACTTCACTAAAAACTGCTAGAGAAGTAAAAAACAAGCAATTTTTAAAAGTACATGAAGGTCATAGCACAAATTGTTGAAATACCCAATACTGCCGACTGTTATACCAAACAATTCAGAAGTTAAGAGAATGCAAGCATTGTGGGCAATGTTCTTGATGACAAGACAATGCTCATGCAAAGAATGACTTTAAAAAATACAGCAAATTAAATAAAGTAAGCAATTAAGTAAGTACTGTTTGAAAATTTTGACTAATCCACTGCTATCAATTTATGGTGGAGAGATTGAGAGATTTTATTTGTGAACATAGCAAGAGACCAAATAAAAATGATTAAATTATCTTCCCAATAAAAACTGTCTAGAAAATTTGTTTGATGTGGTTGAAGAAAAATGTAACTTTTAAGATCATACAGTATTTATTCATTTAATTGCACTGGACAGTGAGCCCTTGTAACTACTAAGCTTAAATTTAACTATGTCTAACTAAATAAGTGAAAGGTATACAGTGCAGTGATAAAATGTGTATATAATACGAAATAGCCGTAAGGAAAGTGGCCAGTAGATTTTGTCCACCCACTGGCCAATTGAAAAAATCACCAATTTTAATCTTTATTGCAGTGGGGATGAAAGCTGGTGGTGGACAGCTCAACTGTCTGCGTTGAAAAAGTCCAACTGGGAGAAATTTTTATTAAAAAAAAATTCTCCAATTTTTTAAATAACTGAATGCAAATTTTACAGTAACCAACACACGTCAAAATAAACTCCCGTGTGAAATTTCGTCAAAATCCAATGAAAACTTTAGAAATTAGGCACTTTCTTTTTATTATTTTTAATGAATGTTCGCAGAAAGCCTGCATTGTCCATAGGAAAATTCTAAAATCCAGAATCAGCATAGTCCGGATCTCCGGACAATTTCGGATTTTCAAGGTTGTACTGTAATAATATTTCCATATCTGCGAACTACTACGGAATGTCCGTAGTTTCTACGGATTTAGTTGGCTGACTACGGACCTCGCTGTCGAAACTACAGATTCTACGAAATTTTATTTTTTTTTTAATTTTATTGTTTTATGATATGCACGAGATTCTTAGGCAGACTCGTTTTTTTTCTCATCATTTAGATCATTCTCAGGATCAGTGTAAAACTGAAGACAATTTGCGGGTGGGTGGGTGGTGGAGTTCCGTCTGGAGACAGTATTTCGGGTCTCAAAACTTTCGAAAACGATAGTTGAATGAAGTGAAAAAGTTACAGTAATCATATTTCTTTTTTCTCCCGATGTTGTCTTAGTGTAAAGTTTTATTGTTAAATATGATTTTATTGCATAAAAGTATTCCAGCTTGAAACTGTAGTCAACAACGAGCGAAAACGGAGGTTAGACACCGCAAAAATTTCCCCGTATTTTCAGGCATCAGATTCTTCCACGAAATCGAGGAATTCCGCCTTTTTTGTTATTATTTTGGTCATTCGCGAGATCAATGAACTAGTGAACACAACGGGGGGGGGGGGGGATACTCGGCGGAGGACGGAATTTCATCTTTACAAAAATTTCGAAAACAGAAGATTGACTGAGTTTAGATTTTTTCCGCAATCGTAATTTCTTTTTTATTGCGATGTTGCCTCTGCCCAGTATTATTGTTAAATAATATTTAACTGCATAAATATTTGTATTTCAGCATGAAAATAGCGGGAAAATTTCCAAAACCAGAAGTCGGACCGTGCAAAGACTTCTCCCGTAAGCGCACTCCCCTCCGCGAGTGATGTTCCCATTCTCCTGCATTGTGTTATTACTTCAGTTTCAACTTTTAAGAATACCATAACTGAAATATGCAAAATAAAACATACTGATATTATACACTGCTGAACAATTGCTAAGGACGGATCATAAACGGCTATATAGCACATAAAAAAGTAAGTGTGGTTGGATGCCAAGTGAAATAAAATAATGTCAGAATGCCAGGACATTACAAGAAAGACAATTTATTGTGCTCTGAAATCCAGAAGTCTTTGGAACGTGTTCAAGGGACAAACAGGCCATTTTGTGCAGAATACGTAAACGTGAAAAAAAATGCAATTACCGTCTGAAGGCATTCCGGCGTAAGATGTCAATATGGGATATGGCCACCATGGAGGGCGATGCACGATTCCACACGTTGTGTCATGCTTTGCGCAACATTAACAAGCAGCTGTTGGGGTAATTTATCCCATTCCTCTGTCAGTGCACGGATGAGGGTCTCCTTGTGTATTGGAGGGCATTGGCGACCAGCAAGACTCCTCCCCAAAGCATACCACACATTTTCAATGGGATTCAGATCTGGAGAACGTGCTGGCCATACGAAGCGTTGAATATCCTTGCTCTCAAGACACTCCTGAACAGCGACTGTTCGATGACATGTTGCGTTGTCGTCCATGAAAATGAATCTATCACCGACAGCACCACGGAACATGCGAACATGAGGTAGCGGAACATCATTAATGTATCGTTGGCCAGTCATAGTCCCAGTTGGAAGCACATAGAGGGACGTACGGCCATTGATCATGATGCCAGCCCATACCATGACACTACATGTCGGATATCGGTCCCTTTCCTGTATGTTTGCTGGACAATGTGCAGTACCACTATCACGCCAGATCAGTTGTCGTCGACAATCAGACGATAGACTGTATCTACTCTCATCTGAGAAGAGGACAGCAGACCAGTCGTTATCAGTAAAATTGCGATGTTCATGGCACCATTGCAAACGGGTGGTACGGTGACGTCTGGACAATGGGATGCACACAACAGGATGGCGGGCGTGTAGTCCTCCTTCATGCAAACGTCTTCCGACAGTTTTTCGGGAGATCCGCTTGCCAGTAGCAGCCATAAACTGATTTGCTACCTCACTAGCTGTGCTGCGCCGGTGTCTTTTTGTTGACAGCACTATGTACCGATCTTCTGCAGGTGTCGTACTGCGAACACGACCTCCCCCGTGACGTTTGCTACACACTCCATTTGTTTGAAATGATTTCCAAAGCCATGAAACAACACTGTGGCTGACGTCGAACTCCCTGGCAACATCTGTTATTTTTCGCCCTTCTTCAATCTTGCCAATAATACGGCCACGCGTAAAATCATCTAAATGATGTCGGGAAGACATACTGAAAATTGCAAGTTCGTCAATTGATTCTTTCCCTTTCAACTTTGCGTTTGAACAACAACGGTCAATACGCGTCAAATCCTTTATATCTCTTATCAGCGCTATGACGTCACGAACAAGTTTGGCAATCCAAAATTTGCATACGCACAACACGTCTTACTGTATCCCGCACTTATGCTTGCTAATTTCCACATTTTCCTGCCTTCCATTTTATGGTTGCTATCGTTGCTATTGTCATCCGTCCTTAGCAATTGTCCGGCAGTGTACTAAGCAATCTTATAAAAATAATTTAGTATGAAATATACAATTTGATTTTTTTTCAAAGTTTGGCCACTGAGTTTTTTGGTTTTTTTTATGACCACTAACAATTTTGGTCTTGGTGGCCAATGTATACTAGCAAAATTTGTAAATCTGGATCTTTACTGTAAGTCTGGTGGAATTCGTGGCCACTGTGGTGCAGTGGAAATATGTTAGTCTGGAGGAATTTGAGCCCGCTGTGGTGCAGTGGAAGCATGTCAGGTGCGCAACTGGAAGACCCTGGGTTTGATTCCCGGTAGCGGCCAATGAGAACTTTTACGTGACTCACTTATAAACATGGAAAGAGCAATTACTTTTGTTTGATGTTATTAATCCACGTCAAATATCTGTACTAATTATTCATTTGCCTTCTAGTTATTTGTCCAGTTGCTGCTTAGCATCTTCGGTGAATCCCCAGCATTGTGCAGGGCTCCAAGAAGCAACCTGCCAAGTGGCTTGGCAGTTACTCATACGCGAGTCTGGAGGAATTCGAGGCCACTGTGGTGCAGTGGAAGCATGTCCGGCACGTAACTGAAAGACCCTGGGCCCGGTGGCGGCCGATGAGAATTTTTCCGTGACTCACTTATAAACATGGAAAGAGCGATGACTTCTGTTTGATGTTTCTTTCCTTTCTTTCTTTTTAAATACAAGCAACTGCAAAGATTAGGTGACTCTAAATTTCTTGCTAATTTTAATAAAAATATAAACTGATGGAACAAACCATTTTATGAATTATTACATTGAATAATATGTTTATTTATGAACTTTTCCTCGGCTACATAAGAAATAAATGAATTCTTTTCTCTGTCAGTTTGAATTGAAACTAAACGCAATTACTGATTTTCATATGAAAAAAACTTTGACATGAACATACAGCCTATCTGTCTGGATAGGCTGTATGTTCTTCCTGTTGCAGTGTTTACCGCAACCAAACATAATATGTGTGTCAGAGGTACTTCACAACAATCATTATTAGGCCAATAAAAAGATGGAGAAGGCACATGTGGGTGCATGAATTGAACAGTCACTTCACCTTCATCATAGTTAATCTTTTCAACAAATTCCACATGGCCCATTCTATCTCAATTCAGGCAGAGAATACCAACATGTGTCAGTTGACCCCCTTAGATTTGTTCCAAAAAATTACAGTAGCTACTCCTACTACAGATATAAGATATTCCAAAGGGATTTGCTCAAAAAAATTTATATCACTTGCTGCGCCATTTTGAAATTTGGTGAAAAACGCGTTTTTTGAAAGGAATGTCAAAAACGGCATATTTTAAAAATGTTATTGCGTTTAAACTATTTGGGCGATTCAGTTCATTTTTGTTTTGTTTTGTAGCTAATGAATTGATTTTTAACTTGACATACTTTAAATATGCATGTTATAATTATTAGTAATTAAAAAAAATCCACTTTTTAGGTACAAAATTTTGGTTTTTCTGACATTTAACGATTTTTTTTCTTACACTAAGAAAAGTTTTTTTAAATAAATAAAGATGGCAATGTGTAGTCCACCAATGGTAGTTTACAGCAAATTTTATTTATTGCCTAACATATATACAGTCTATACAATTCAACTTCAAAATATGCAAAAGTACGAAAATGCACTATTTTCAAGTAGCAATAACTCAAAAACCTCATTTTTTAAAAATCTTAAAACTTGACCTTATGTTGTCCTATTAGTATATTATCAATTGGTGGGGGCAGAATTGTGTGTTTTTGCCTGGTAAATTTTGAACGTTTTTTTGAAAATGACACTTCTCCAGCAGCATTTGCGGGTCGCAAATAGAAACGATACAAAAACGTATACAATTGTTCTTTACAATGAAATTTTAAAGCCACCCTGATTTTTAAGCTCCACTGAACACTTTTATAAGTAAACTTAAGTTACTCATTTAGAAAAAAATAATGAAAAAAGAACAAAAAAGAAAAACATAGAAAATGTGGAAAACCGAGAACTCATTGAACTGTTTGTCTTTTTACAATTTTCTGATTTCTTTAACACTAAAACAAATAATCGTAAACAACTCCATGTTAGCTGAGATCTATTAACATTATACTAAAATAATTACAGAGTAAGTTTACATAAAGTTCAGACACTGCAGATCTGTTAGATCTGGTTCAGCTCCTTGGTATCGAAAATGTGGAGTCGAGCGGATTGTCCGCTGGGAGTGGGTTCCTTCACCTTTAGCACTACATTGTTTAATGGCACTGCACATACATCCTCTCTCTTTCCACATTCCTCTGGCCATTGGAACTCTTTAGCTGGGCCATGGGGATGCATAAACGACACAGTAATGTCTTCGAGCTCTAGAGATATGCTCTTTATCTGTCCCATCCACCAGTAATCATTATATACACACCCAACAAATTGACCTACTATGAAATCACTGAAAGAGTACCTGTATTTTACTTGGCTTGTTATTTCTACTTTGTGCACATTATGTTTAATTGTTCTTGCCATATAAGCTTCATTATTTTGCACCAACCAATAATGCTGAGATTGTAATCCTACAACAGGTTTTACAGTGATCCATTCTTTTTCTTTACAAGACCTGAATTTTTGAACAACTTCACTTTTGAGGTGTAGTATTTTCGTATTACGTATAAGATTTGAAATTGTACAAACAAACGAAGCTGCGTCTCTTATGGCTTCCACAGATTCTTTTTGTAGATTAAATCTTGTAGCATAGTGCTTGCATATGCCACCTATACCATCGCATGCACTCTTACCATGCCCAGTAGCTGAAAATATCCACTTTCTTTCTATAGTTGGATTACCCTTAGACAACTCATGAAGTTGATATCGATTTTTGAAATGTGCGGCAGCTCCATCTGAAACGTAAACTACTGAGGTCTTAGTTTCCAATGGATACGATTTTGAAATGTCATTTTTTATAAGACCTATGGCACAGAGAGCATGAGCTGTGTCATGGGTTATATCATCAGACACTACTGCAAAACTTTCTTTCACTTGACCAATTTGTGCAACACATGTAAACAATGAGATTTGTACATTTTGCCAGTGATAGCTTTGTATCTCATCAGACAATATAACTGACCAGTTCTCTGCAAAATCAAAATGTAAAACACACACAGAACTCCCTTTCGCAGAGATTTTAGCTTTGGCTATTCCTTCTCTCTGGATTTTTCGGATATAATTATGAGGAATTGCTTTATTAATCCGATGTCTAGCATCTTCGAGGAACCTTTCAGTAGGTACAGTTTTCTGTATAAGGTCATTACGTTCCCAAATAGCATATGTAACTTCTTCATTCAACAAGCCAAGAGTATCAGCTGTCAGTGCATCTGTACAGACAGTCACCACACATTTGGAGCCAACAATCTTCATTGTCTGTTTTGTTACACAAACACTTAAGTAAAAGAGCCTCTTCAGTATACTTTTCATTAGTTACATTTTGGAGAGCTATGCTTTATTAGTGTAAGATTACTACAGTAAATGCAAGTACAAACTGCTTGTATAGGTTGAATTTTCACCCACTTTGGACATAGTGAATAAAATTTTGAAAGTCCAATTTTTATTCCTTCGTTTTCCTTTTTCAATATACTGTATGTCTCTTTGATTGATCTTGTCATAAATCTTTTTGCCTTTTTAACTTTCTCACCATTACCATCTTTAACACATATAACATCTTTTTTGTTTGGACTCTCTCTTGTGCAGTCTTTGCTGTCATCTAGGTAGTATGACAAAGCAATTGCCTTAGTATCTGCAGACAATGGATGTCCACTGTAGGGATCAGGTTTAGCATAAATTCCTTTTTTAACACTACGTGACTTATCTATGATGTACTTTGATACTGAAGGTAACTTTGCCTCCAGTTGCATTTTAGTAAAAGTATGTGGTAACAGTGTCAACAATTGCACTTTTTTATTGTATTTAGAATTTTGAAGAGCTGTGTTAATGTTAAAAAAACACTGATTGCAAGTATAACAGTCAGGTTTTTCAGCAGAAGGTTCACTTGAAATGTCATCATTGACACTATACACTTCTTCTAATTTCTTCACAGATGCAATTACTAGTACTTCCTCTAATTTCAACTTTTTTCTTTTTACATAACTTTGCATCCTCTCAGGCCTAACTTGTGAAGGGGATTTCAATGACGACATATTTACATCAAGAATGTTAATACTTTTGTTGACAGCATTTACAATCTCCTCACTTTCAATAAAAGGTTCATCAGATGAAATTTCTTGTTCAGGTTCATTTGTAAGTTCCCCAAATTTTTTTTTATAAAAAACAACACAATTACTACACAAACTGTCATTACTTTTTACAATAACAGACCTACCTACAATCCTTTGAATTGAATCAGCTAAATCACCAACACCACATAACCTCACACTCTTACTTTTGTATAAAATTTTTTTGTGTCTTCTAATATAGTCCACACACTTAATTCGTTCAGAACTATGATAATCTGACATTATTAAATAGGCCTATTCAGCAAAAATGTAAAAAACATATCTGAGAAATCACAAACACATATCAAGTGTTACTCTTCCAAACAAAAAAACAGACTGCACAGTAGTTATAGCACAGGTGGATGTGGCCATGGAGGGGTACGGGCTAGTGAGACAGTTGATTAGCTGTGCAGTGAACAAACACTGGTCATGCATGTGCATGTATGATCCTGTTGATTCAGCATTGCACAGGTGCAGAACAAGCTTATTTGTTGTTTAAGCATTAAGACTAGGTCAGTTCATTTAACAACTGTAACTTTATTACAGAATTTATTATATAATAATTAAAATTATTTTATATTTTTTATTTACTAGATTAATATTTTAAATATTTTTACTTTAAGTATTATAATTAGTCTACTAGCCTATATTTTAACTTTCAGAGCTAATTTAAAACAAATCTTTGTAGTGTTTTTCTGCGACCTGCAAATGCTGGAGAAGTGTCATTAAAAAAAAAAACGTTCAAAACTTACGAGGCAAAAACACACAATTCAGCCCCCACCAATTGATAATATACTAATAGGACAACATAAGGTCAAGTTTTAAGATTTTTTAAAAAATGGGGTTTTTGAGTTATTGCTACTTGAAAATAGTGCATTTTCGTACTTTTGCATATTTTGAAGTTGAATTGTATAGACTGTATATATGTTAGGCAATAAATAAAATTTGCTGTAAAACTACCATTGGTGGACTACACATTGCCATCTTTATTTATTTAAAAAAACTTTTCTTAGTGTAAGAAAAAAAAATGACGATTATGGGCAAAACACGTAACAATATTAACAAATAAAGGTAACTTGATCACGCTAGTTACGTTAACTGAAACTTTTATAAAAAGTTCGTAAGTTGGAAGCTTTCGACCTTATCTTAGGTTTTCATCACGTCAATGGAGGACTAAGATTGTTGCCAGATTCTACATTTGAATTTTTCTTATTTTTGTTGCCAAAACTTAGAATTGATCTCCAGATCAACGGAATGTAGAGAGGAGATTCGGAGTTGCAAGTCATTGAGTTGAACATAATTTCTATGCTTTCACGGTAACGGAGGGCAAAACGATTGTCAAAAGAAGCAATTCGTTTTGTTTCGTTCCAGTGGGGAACTGCAGATGTGTCTTCCATTGTCAAAATAGACAAGGCAGTATTGGGATTGGCTTTCGACAAGGGATAGGGACAAAGTTGAAAGCCTGAACCTCCCAGGAGTTTACTGCATTCCTATCTCTTCTTCTACTGGGGATAACTTATACATTGGAAGCACATACAGGAGCATTGGCCATAGAATTTTAGAACATAGAAAAGATGTGTCGAAAGCCAATCCCAATACTGCCTTGTCTATTTTGACAATGGAAGACACATCTGCAGTTCCCCACTGGAACGAAACAAAACGAATTGCTTCTTTTGACAATCGTTTTGCCCTCCGTTACCGTGAAAGCATAGAAATTATGTTCAACTCAATGACTTGCAACTCCGAATCTCCTCTCTACATTCCGTTGATCTGGAGATCAATTCTAAGTTTTGGCAACAAAAATAAGAAAAATTCAAATGTAGAATCTGGCAACAATCTTAGTCCTCCATTGGCGTGATGAAGACCTAAGATAAGGTCGAAAGCTTCCAACTTACGAACTTTTTATAAAAGTTTCAGTTAACGTAACTAGCGTGATCAAGTTACCTTTATTTGAAGAAAAAAATTGTTAAATGTCAGAAAAACCAAAATTTTGTACCTAAAAAGTGGATTTTTTAATTACTAATAATTATAACATGCATATTTAAAGTATGTCAAGTTAAAAATCAATTCATTAGCTACAAAACAAAACAAAAATGAACTGAATTGCCCAAATAGTTTAAATGCAATAACATTTTTAAAATATGCCGTTTCTGACATTCCTTTCAAAAAACGCGTTTTTCACCAAATTTCAAAATGGCGCAGCAAGTGATATAAATTTTTTTGGAGCAAATCGATTTGGAATATCTTATATCTGTAGTAGGAGTAGCTACTGTAATTTTTTGGAACAAATCTAAGGGGGTCAACTGACATGCTCTGCCTGAATTGAGATGGAATGGGCCACATACCAACAGATCATATACAAATGCTACATAGCAATTAGCATATAACTGTAACTCATCTTGAAAAGTAGTTACACTGATTTTGGAAATAATGTAATATTTATCAGAACTTAATCTCTTAGCACCAATTCTGAAGTTGGGAAGTTGTGTAAAGTGATGCATTGTGTGTGTACCAGGAAGAACTTTTGTTTTCTCAAAATGGGGACTAAGCTGATTACACACTTTGTTCATCTCTTCTGCACACACAAAGAAAAATGTCATTTCTTTTATATTAGCTTTGCAGAAGTTATACATCATTCATTGCAGCAGATGTTATTGGTTGAGCTAAAGGTTGCTGCAAACTGGCTTTTGTTGTTAGCCTTTTTACAAGTGCACTAATAAATACCATGACATGGTAACTTGCCATCATAGGGCTAAACACTGGAGGGTTCAGGACCCTTCCCAGATTTTCGGAGTCGGGGATTTACAAAAGGTACCGGAGTTCTTCCAGTCCTCCCAGAAGAAGTTACACATGCAATCAAGAACATGAAATGAGGAAAAGCTCCAGAAGAAGATAGAATTACAGTAGACATCATACAAGAAGCAAGTGTAGAAATTGAAACAGTACTCGCCCAAGTTTTCACTCGATGCCTTAATGAAGGGAAGATTCCTGAGGATTGGAACAATGCTACAATGATCCTGCTACATAAAAAAGGTGACATTGAGGATCTCAGGAACTACAGACCTATCAGTGGTTTATAAAATCTTCAGTAAAGTTCTTTCACACCGCTTCAAGGTGACAATGGACATGGCTCAACCGAGAGAACAAGCTGAATTCAGGAGTGGCTACAGCACTATAGATCATATTCACATACTGAGAGAACTAATTGAAAGAGCAAGGAAATATGAACTTCCATTATGCATGGCTTTTATTATAAAGACTATGAAAAGGCCTTCGGTTCAGTGAAACCATCAGCAGTTACAATGGCTTTGGAATCCTGCGGTATTGAAGATGCATACATTAATATTATTCATAACATCTATGAAAATGCAAGTGAAAAGGTTCGGCTATTTGAGAATACAGCAAAAAATAAAGATTGGAAAGGGAGTGAGACAAGGTGACACTATATCTCCCAAACTCTTTAATACCCATTGGAAAATGTCTTTCAATCACTGAACTGGGAAAACAAAGGGATAAAGATTAATGGAGATTATCTAACTCACCTTCGTTTTGCTGAAGACGTAGTCATTTTTGCAACTACCCCATCAGAGCTACAGAGTATGATCCAGGAACTTGCTGATAAGAGTAAAGAAGTCAGATTAAAAATGAACTTTCAGAAGACAAAAGTGATGTACAGTGCTTTTACAAGAAATGAAGATTTATCGATTGATGGGGAAAAGCTGGAGATAACCAATACCTACATTTATCTTGGGCAGCAGATATCAAGTGAGGGTCACATTGATGAAGAAATTAATCGGCGTGTACAACTTGCCTGGAGAGTGTTTGGAAGAAACAGTATAATTTTCAAGAGCAATATGCCATTTTGTCTTGAAAGAAAAGTGTTTGATCAATGCATCCTTTCAGTGCTTACATATGGTGCAGAGACATGGACCTTAACTAAAAGAGACATACAAAGACTGCAGACAACTCAAAGTAGCATGGAGAGGTGCATACTTCGTGTAACCAGGAGAGATAAGAAGAGCAACTCATGGATCCGAAAAATGACAAGAGTGGAAAACATCATGGCCAGAGTAAAATACCTGAAATGGCAATGGGCTGGACATACTGCCAGAAGGACAGACCATCGATGGACAGCTGAAATTTTAGACTGGATTCCAAGGGACAAAAAGACACAGAAGAAGACCACGTGGGAGATGGGCGGATGAAATTCTAAAGTATGCAGGAGTAACATGGAAGAGACTGGCACAAGACAGACCGTTGTGGAAGAAACTTGGGGAGACCTTCGTCCAGCAGTGGATTAATAATGGTTGACAATGACGATGATTATATATATAATGTGTGTATGTATGATCGCCCCCCTCTCCCAGATTTTAAAACATGGTTACGCCAATGCTTTGCCATGGCTTGTTGCAAAAAATGACAACTTCTCTACCAATCTAAAACAGTTCTGTTCATGATAACAAGTTCAGAAAATTCTTGCCGTTATCGTGCAGAACAACTATCAGTGAAATACTCAATATTTCTCACAGTCTGTGGCAATGCACGACCATTTTTTCTAAACTGAACGGATGTAGAAACATCCACAATGACTAGAAATTTCAGTAGGAGGCAAAAATAGAGATAGCAAGTGAGGATAGAACTTTATTTTAAAGTCCTTTAAGGAGGAATTATTGGGGGGGGCTCAACATTCATTAGTAACCATGGCAAAGCATGTTATTATTGATACAAAAAAATTAGGTTGAACGTTTTTTTGTTTCATTTTCTTAAAAGTATTTACATGCACTGGGTTAAAAACTAACTAAAGAAAATTCCTGCACCTTATTATTATAGCTTTACATTCAACAGGTTAAATTACTTTTATTTCATTGCACATTTAATATAAAAGTACAATATTTCTCCTTGTTGAGTTTATGTACTAAGTAAGTACTTAAGAAAAAAATCTGAAGATCCGAAATAAATTATTTTAATAGCTGATGATCCGAAACGTGCGTGCGTGTTCTTCCAGACTTAAGGTTCCCCATAGCTGAAAACTACAAGTCATAGTTATTACATAAAAATTCCCAACTTGAGGTTCCAACTCCCAGTCACTTTAACAGTCCATTAAAAATGGTGATTATGTTTGCGAGTACTGCAGATTTCAACGCCATTGTAAGCAAGGTTAAAAAAAATATTTTCTACCATTTCTATACATTTTCTGTAAACCGAAAATGTCCTCTTTAAGGTAGTGAAAACCAAAAATTTCAATCTTACAATAAGAGGAAAACAATCGCCTTTTTCAAAACTATGGTGAGGCCCTATTTTGGCCTGTCGTAGAAAAAAAAAAATGAACCTGTATATCAGATGGTGGCAGATAAAATTAAAATTGTTTTGAGCTACTTACCAACAGAATTAAAACTACAGGGGGAAAGGTGTATAAAAAAATGAACCTATATATCAGATGGTGGCAGATAAAATTAAAATTGTTTTGAGATACTTACCAACAGAATTAAAACTACAGGGGGAAAGGTGTATACAATGGTCAAGCAACCACTTAATTAAAAAATTGGGTTATATTCAAGAGTCCAAAAATGAGGTCGCCTATGTTGTCCGGGCTACCACGGAAAACATCACTGAAAAACATGTACCGCAATTTTAGTCGTATAATCCACGGATAAATGCCAATATAAAAAAAATTGCGGCCGTCTGATAAAAAAAAATCCTCAGAGTAATTGTACAGGAGAGGCGGTATAATAAAAGGAATTCCCTCGGAAAAATTCTCCTCAGTTCAGGAGTTTGTACGGAGAGGAGGTGGGAAGGGGTATCATAATGAAAGACCGTGAAAGTTGTATTGAAGGACGGCCGGAGTTATTTTGTCTTTGTATTGTTGGGAAAGACAAAACACTGACTGTGCTTGTGCCCTCTTTTCGTCAATCGGCCAATAAAAATGTACGCACAGCACTTGCTGCACGAACCTAGAGATGCATGCCTTATTTCAAACCTCCATGCTCTGGATCTCATTGCACTGTGCCTTGTATTTTAGTTCGTCCTTCACTATTTTGATCAAAGTCTGTGCTGCTGATATTTTCCTTCATTGCTATTTATGATGTCTTCAAAAGGAAACGTTTCAGTTACACAGCTGAATTTAAACTGAAAGTGAGGTAACAGCTGAGGATATGATCGTTTCACTACGCGATAGTTTTCAAAAGGTCAGAAAACTAACACGCAGTGACACGCAAAAAGCTGCGGTCAAAAACGTAAACAAACCCGTTGGTAAACTCCGCGGGAGAATTCACGCTGGAATTTGCGGGAGAAGTCCAGCCCTAATTTTTTTTTTTTTTTTTTCACCTGTGTGTAAGCAGACTCCCTTACTTTGAAAGCACGATTTCTTCCAAAAACTTTCGACTTACACGCAAGTATATGCGGTATTTCTATGAATTGTTCTGTATCAGCGTTTCATCATTGGCAATGTGTAACGCAATTGGAGCTATTGCATCGCCGTGATTAATGAATGCCACACCACTAAACTTTTGAGTTCGAACATAAAAATATATTTTAAAAAGTTTCTTTTAAAAAATGAATGTATTTAATAAGATCGTTTTTTTGTTGTTGTTTTTATTTCTTCCGACTCCAGGGTCTTTGTGACCGACTTTTCTGCCGAAAATTCCGCTTTTCGATCAGCATTTGTGATGTGCGGATTATACAACGTTTTTTTTTTTTCCCTGAATGCCACAATCTACTAATTATACACCGGTGTAGATTATAATAAAGTAAAAGAAAAAAAAAGTGTGAATTCCAGGGTCTGGGGTTAAACGACGAAAATTACAGTAATTCGAGAATTTGCGAGAAACCTAGACAAAAAGAGTGAGTACAGTTTTTTTTGTTTGTTTTTTTCCAGTGAGCCAGGGAGAGATAAGCTGAGGGTAGAAAATTTTTTTGGACAGAAGTAAGTGTACATGACTTTGATTATAATGTAACCACCCATCACCGCAGGTCCAGTGTCTGGCCACTAAAAAATTTAGCTGGCCACCAGATTTCAGAATATTTTTCTACCCCTGATTATATCATGTCAGAATGTCCCGTATATAAAACATGCCATTTTGGATTTTTTTTTCCCTCACCAAAATTGTGAATTGCCCAAAGTATTTTTTCCCCCTGCTGAAAGGTTAAATTATAATACACACATGAAAATATTATAGCAAATTCGAAGTGGGGGCTTATTTTGAAAAAAAAAAACTTTTTTGTTTAATAAAAATGTGGCCTCATTTTTCCATGTTTTTTGTCACTAAATTCAAAAAAAAAGAAAAGCATTCTTTTAATTCCAGAAATGTGCAGAAACAAGTTGTTCCAAAATGTATGGATCATGCAAGAAAAAAATTATGTGGCTGCAACAATTAGTTGTGAAGTTATCATTTTTTTTTTTTTGTCCTACAGTATAGTTAAGAAAACTCATAGTGTGAAAACTTTAGAGGCAGAGCAATTTTTAAGTGAGTAGCTCTGCCTTTAAGTTTAGTAGATCTTGTGGCATTACTCAAGATCTACTGGACTGACTGTCCTACAATTTTAACAGGTTTTATATCTCACCAGTACAATACCTTATACCAATTTTCATAAAAATCTGAGATGGGTGGGTAACATCTTGTGAAAATACTGGATGATTTGACATGGAATGGTCCTGTATAAAACTTGGTTGGAGAACTTTTGGAAGAAATAGCACAATTTTCAAGAGCAATATGCCATTGTGTCTTAAAAGAAAAGTGTTTAATCAATGCATCCTTCCAGTGCTTACATACAGAGCAGAGATGTGGACCTTAACTAAAAAGATATACAAAGACTGCAGACAACTCAAAGAGGCATGGAGAGGTGCATGCTTGGTGTAACCAGGAAAGATAAGAAGAGGAACTCATGAATAAGGAAAATGACAAGAGTGGAAGACATCATGATCAGAGTAAAATTCCTGAAACAGCAATGGGCTGGACATGTTGGTAAAAAAACTGACCACCGATGAAAACTGAAATTCTAGACTGCATTCCAAAAGTCAGGAAAAAAACCCAGAAGACCCCATGGAAATGTGTGGATAATATTCAACGGCATGCGGGAGTGACATGCAGGAGACTGGCACAAGAGAGACCCTTGTGGAAGAAACTTGGGGAGACCTTCATCCAACAGTGGATAGATAACACTTGATGATATATATATATATCAGGTGATGCGTAACATCACAGCTTCTCCTTGACAAATGTCAACCCCGCCTTCTCGTGGTACATCCTGTTCCCACTAAAGGGGCTCTGACGACCGCCAATAGCGGTATAACTATACCATCGGGATTAGAGGAAATGCTATCCCACACTCACCAACCCGCTTGGCCAGCGTGGTGAGTTATGGCCAAACACCTCCAAAATGACTCCACAACTTAAATCTTGGCCCTCAGTCTCCGGCAGCTGGAATGTACCTGGCCAAGGCAGCGGCCAGTGAGACATGAAGGCAGAGAGTGCTAAGAATCCCCGGAGGACCGGACTAGGCTGCCATCTGATGCTGACTTTGGCTACGTATAACGGACGCTCCCTATCTTCTGATTCAAGGCTTCTTGAATTGGAAGAGGAACTACAAAGGATCAAGTGGGACATCGTCGGGCTAAGTGAGGTAAGGAGAAAAGGAGAAGATCTCATCGAACTGAAAAGTGGATATCTCTTCTACTATCGTGGGACAGATACTGGCAGAAATAGTGGTGTTGGATTTATAATAAACAAGAAACTGAAGGATAAAGTTGTAGAAGTTGAAAGTTCCTCTGACAGAGCTGCACGACTTGTTATCCAACTCTCAAGAAGATACCAGGCTCAGATTATTAAAACTTATGCACCCACCACAAGTCATCCTGAAGAAGAAATTGAAGAATTTTATGAGGAAATTCGTGATCTAAATAATAAAGGTAAGCAGCACTTAAAGACAATTATGGGAGATTTCAATGCAAAAATAGGGCAACGGCAACAGAATGAAACTTCAGTAGGTAAATTCGGTCACGGCAACAGAAACCAGCGTGGAAATACTCTCTTTGAGTTTGCAGAGGCAGAAGGGGTTTTCATCTTGAACTCCTTTTTCAAGAAAAAGCCACACAGGAAATGGACATGGAGACATCCAAATGGGACGACAAGTGAAATTGATTTTATTATGTGTAACAAAAAATTCGTCATAGAAGACTGCAGTGTGCTAAACAAGTTCAACACAGGCAGTGACCATAGATTGGTGAGATGTAAGATGCACCTCAACACTAAACTCGAACGTAGCAAGCTCATAAGACAAACAAAATGTATTGACATAACCAACCTTAAAAAACACCATAATACCTTCAAATTGGAACTGAAGAACAGATTCTCTGCTTTAGAAGGCCTAACATCGGAAGAAGTGGATATTTCTGAAGTTAACAGAAAAGTAACCAAAGCTCTTGTGGAAACAGCAACAAAATTAGCTGGGTCTAAGAACAAATTGCATGTGAACAAATTATCAGGAAAAACCAAAATGTTGATGCAAAAAGAAGAGAGATGAGGACAACTAAAGAAGATGTGACTTCCAAAGTGGAATATATAGAGCTATGCAAGACAGTACGAAAAAGTATCACTGAAGACATAAGGAAATTCAACTGTGAACTAGTAAGGAAAGCAATTGAAAACAACCAAAGCCTAAAGATAGCAAAGGGACATCTCAGTAAGGGAAAAAAACAGATTATGGCACTGAGAAAAGAAGATGGTTCTGTAACAAGAAATAGAGGCAAATTTTTGACAAGAGTGAAATATTTCTACTCCAAATTATATGAAAGGGATTATACATGTACTACAGACATCATGAAAGGTACCGGAGTTCTTCCAGTCCCTCCAGCAGAAGTTGCACATGCAATCAAGAACATGAAGCGAGGTAAAGCTCCAGGAGAAGATGGAATTACTGTAGACATCATACAAGAAAGCAAGTGGAGAAATCGAAACAGTACTTGCCCAAATTTTCACTCGATGCCTTAATGAAGGGAAAATTCCTGAGGATTGGAACAACGCTACAATGATCTTGCTACATAAAAAAGGTGACATTGAGATCTCAAGAACTACAGACCTATCAGCCTCCTATCAGTGGTTTATAAAATGTTCACTAAAGTTCTTTCACACCGCTTGAAGGTGACACTGGACATGGCTCAACCGAGAGAACAAGCTCTATTCAGGAGTGGCTACAGCACAATAGATCATATCGACGTACTGAGAGAACTAATTGAAAGAGCGAGGGAATATGAACTTCCATTGTGCATGGCTTTTATCGATTATGAAAAAGCCTTTGATTCGGTGAAACCATCAGCAGTTGCAATGGCTCTGAAATCCTGCGGTATTGAAGATGCATACATTAATATTATTAATAACATCTATGAAAATGCAAGTGCAAAGATTCGGCTGTTTGAAAATACAACACACATAAAAATTGGAAAAGGAGTGAGACAAGGTGACACCATATCTCCGAGGCTCTTTAATGCCACATTGGAAAATGTCTTTCAATCACTGAACTGGGAAAACAAAGGGATAAAGATTAATGGAGATTATCTAACCCACCTTCGTTTTGCTGATGACATAGTCATTTTTGCAACTACCCCATCAGAGCTACGAGTATGATCCAGGAACTTGCTGACAAGAGTAAAGAAGTGGGATTAAAAATGAACTTTCAGAAGACAAAAGTGATGTACAATGCTTTTACAAGAAATGAAGATTTATCGATTGATGGAGAAAAGCTGGAGATAACAGACACGTACGTTTATCTTGGACAGCAGATATCAAGTGAGGGTCACATTGGTGAAGAAATTAATCGGCGTACAAAACTTGCCTGGAGAGTTTTTGGAAGAAACAGCATAATTTTCAAGAGCAATATGCCATTATGTCTTAAAAGAAAAGTGTTTGATCAATGCATCCTTCCAGTGCTTACGTATGGTGCAGAGACGTGGACCTTAGCTAAAAGAGACATACAAAGGCTGCAGACAACTCAAAAAAGCATGGAGAGGTGCATGCTTGGTGTAACCAGGAGAGATAAGAAGAGGAACACGTGGATCCGAAAAATGACAAGAGTGGAAAACATCATGACCAGAGTAAAATACCTGAAATGGCAGTGGGCTGGACATACTGCCAGAAGAACAGACCATCGATGGACAGCCGAAATTTTAGATTGGATTCCAAGGGACAGGAAAAGACCCAGAAGAAGACCACATGGAAGATGGGTGGATGAAATTCGAAAGTATGCGTGAGTGACATGGAAGAGACTGGCACAAGACAGACCGTTGTGGAGGAAACTTGGGGAGACCTTCGTCCAGCAGTGGATTGATAATGGTTGACGATGATGATGATGATATATATATATATATATATATATACACTATCTACCAACAAGTAATTGGACACCCCTGCAATCGACGATATCTGCAGTCCTGATACACGTCACGGCCGTCGCCGTTAAATATCGTGTGGGAAACAACGCAACCAGTCGCATGCAAGATGCCACGCAGTTCGGAGCTCTCTGATTTCGAGAAAGGTGTAATCGTCGGGTATCACAGAAATGGCTGATCTATACATGACATATATAGCGAGTTGAAGTACCCAAAATCGACAGTGGCCTACATGATTGACAAGTGAAGGATGAGAGGTGACTGTCGGAATGTGCCCCGACTCGGCAGACCCACAAAACTGGGAGTTAGAGACCGACGGGTGCTGGCCAGAGAAATTCGGAAGAACGCACCAAATCGATGGGCCACATCCGCGAGGAGTTTCAACAGGCATCCGAGAGCGTTCTTTCAATGAATACCATCCTTAAGGAAGCCCATCTGCTCGGTTATCATGGACGTGCTGCAGCCGACAAGCCTTTGATCACCAAGTCCAATAGCGCTGCTCGGCTAACGTGGTGCGAAGAATGTCGACAGTGGACCGTTGAACAGTGGAAACAGGTTCTCTGGAGCGACGAATCAAGGTTCACCCTCTACCGTTCAGATGGCGGGGTCTGTGTTTGGCGTCTGCCTAGAGAACGTCTCCTGCCGGAATGTATTATTGTGCCAACTGTGAAGTTTGGCGGCGATGGAATTATGCTATGGGGGTGTTTCTCCTGGTATGGCACGGGACCCTTGGTCACAATTCCTCGTAGACTCAACGCCGAGACCTACTGCACCATTTTGGATGACCATTCGCTTCCTACGTTGTGGCAGTTTTACGGGGTGGACCCATGTTACTTTCAGGATGACAATGCCACCTGTCATGTTGCGAGGTCCGCCATGGCTTGGTATGGCGACAATGGGGTTAATTGAATGGACTGGCCTGTGCAGAGCCCGGACCTTAACCCTATCGAGCACCTCTGGGACGAGTTGGAGTGTCGACTTAAGGGATGCCTTCACGGTCCGAAATCGGTGAAGGAACTGACCTGTCTTCTCCAAGCCGAGTGGAAGAAAATACCGCTAGCCGTCGTACAATGCCTGGTTGAGAGTATGCCCCGGAGGGTCGCAGCTGTAATCGCCGTTCGTGGAGGCTCCACCAACTATTGAAGGGGAATAAACTTTGTTTTCCTTTGCTATCACAGGTGTCCAATTACTTGTTGGTAGATAGCGTATATATATATATGTATTATTTTAGTTATATATTGCTCAGCAGACATGCAACCAGGGTGCTTCCTATAGAGGAGGGTTATTGTAGAGAATCTAATAATGCTGCCCCATTGGTGCTGTGGTCTAAGCGATGGCTTCTGATCAATCGTCCGAGTTGGGTCTGGGTTCGAATCCCGGTGCTGGCTCTCTCCCTTCCCTGCAACCAGTGGACCTAAATTATGGATGGGCGACTGCTTATAGCTAATTGAGTTGCTCATGATGGTCATTAAACCTCTAATAAAAAAATTAATAATAATATTACTATTACATGTAATTAAGGGAAAATTTATGACTAGAACTAGATGCAAAAATTTAATATTAAAGTTATTGAAACATTTTGATTTTATTACATTTTAAATATATTAAACCATATCACATTACACAGTGAACCCTTGATGTACAGCCCCTCGCTTTACTGTCACCCCTTGAGCCTGAACAGACGTGCTCTATATAAACATTCCTTGATATACCTCCACACTCCTGGCATCTGCCAGAGGCCAATATATATTACTAACACACCAGCCTCTCCCAACACAAAACACGCTTGATGTACCACCACTTGTAAGCAACGTGAGAATTCCCTTTCTGTTTGTTTGTTGTTGTTTTTTTTGTTTTGTTTTTTATTATGATTCATTTATGGTGAACCTTAATGTTAACAACATTGATTCAATCAAAGATACAAATCAGTGTCTTTTAACATTAAGAAGATTCTTTGTAGCAGGTTGGCGATATTTCAAACATGCTTGTTAAATTAGATCATGTTCTGGAAATAATTGGGTTGAAATCTAAAATGCAAATGAAAATAGATGAGATTTTTTAAGAAACTAAAGTTTGTAAAATAATTTTGCATGATGCCATTATTTTTTACTTGATAAAATTTTAGTAACGTAACATGATTTTTTACTCATTTTCTTAAAATTAAAATGTTAACTGTCTTCCTACTATGCAGAGGTTTAAGCTACAGTCAATATTTTCATGAAATGCGATGAGCTAATCTAAAACACAAGAGAGAAATCAGCGTCCATAGCAAAATGGTGCCAGCTGTTTAAATATCAACCCATCAGCAGATTCTGCTCCGGCATTTCTATTTCTGTGAAAACTGTAGTTTCCAAAATTTTTGCAGCAATTCACACTCCACTGTTATTTTTTTTAAATCCTTAAAGTATGTTCCTACAGCACCTGTGTGCTCAATCACTCCCTCCCCCTACGCTCTAGAGCAATGCATAAAGGGTGGGGTAAGATTAAGAGGCCAAAGGGTTTATAGACCTCTTTCCCCATTCAAAGTTCAAGTTTAAACCAGAGTCAACTGAACTGTGGCATCTAGGACATTCTCCCAAGAGACTCTTTCCCCATTCAAAGTTCAAGTTTAAACCAGAGTCAACTGAACTGTGGCATCTAGGGCATTCTCCCAAGACCATCAACATTAGTTTTCTACTGATGTCCAAAATGTTGTTGGTGTGAACAACTCAGTTGATGTTACGATTTTCCGAGAGACAAAGCGGTTAACTTTCTTTAGCATTTTGTTACAACCTTTTCCCCATTTTAGCATTTTTTCTACAGCGTTGTTTGAGCCAGCTTAAACTCTGCTATTATGTAAAGTGAAACTTTATAGTACACACCTTATGAGTATACAACATCTTATATATCATTCCATAGTGTAGCACAAAATTGCGGGACATAGGTAGGCCGTACGAACTTGGGATATGCCTCATTTTAGAGACCTTGATCCCAAGAATTGGGGGAAATAAAAGGTTTTTCAAAATTTATTCAGCCGATTGCTGTATGTGTCACAACACTCAGTCTGACTTCGTCATCCCAACATGGGGCAGACGGGTAATCATACAACCTTGGGAGATGGCGCCAGCGAGAAAGGAGCTGATTGGCTATTATCAAGGATAAATCAGCTGCATGTGCATCCATTGTTATTTAACTGCAAACTGTGTTGCAGTGAGGATAGAAACAGGGTTCTGTTACGAGTTTGAGAGAGACAACCCTAACGAGGGAGTGTTTTTCGTAATGTACATTAGCAACGGAATTTCAAAAGCACACGTAATGATTGCAGTAATACCTACAGCAGAGATGCCAACCTGTTTCAGATATTTTCAGTAGTACTCGTACAACTTTTCAGTAGTTTTGGCCATTTTTCAGTAGTCATACCAAAAAGAATAATTTTAACCGAGGAAAACAACTCATTTAATTTAATTAGCATTTTTTTACTTACTTATTCATTTATATACATTAAAATCTGTATCAAAATATTCCAAATTTTTCACATGGAAAATAATATACACCATGACTGATACATCTTTTTTACACAACAAAAAATTTATTAAACAGCTTTTTTTAGTGATTTCGCTGTACAGTGTTATGCAGATTTGAGTTCCTCAGCAGAAAATCTTTTTTCATAACACACTTGCCCAGAGGAGAACATTAATTTTTGCAATGAGAAGTGCTTCTACAGTTTCTAAACCTAAATTAGGTTGGAAACGGGCTTGATTTTTTCGCACTAAACTAAAATCTCTCTTACTCACAACATTTGAGTGTGGAACTACAAGTATTGCAAACATTACTTTCGAGAGAATAGTATACTTAACCGCTCCATTACAGCCTCTTAATTTTGATATTTCTGACCAAGTGACGTCTATTCTATCTGTTACTGCTATGGTCTCTAATTTGTCAGCTTGATAACAAGGAATTCCGCTTACAGTATATCAAGTTCATTTTCAGTTATTATAAATGGAAGGCGTTTGACTATGTGTAATACAGAAGTAAATGATGTTATGGCTCTAAGTGAAAGATCTACTACTTCTGCGTGTTTTAAGAATTCATCATAGATCTGTATCTTTTCTAGAATATAAGAACATTCTTCAATGTGAAATTTTTTTGACAGATGTATAGAACTTAGAAAGTTAGTTTTCGTTTAAAATGATTTTGCTTAAATACATTCTTGTTTTCACTCTGATTACCAGTTGTGTCCTTTCTGATTTAATTTTTTTTGAAAAAACTTATTTGAAAAATTAAGCTCAACACACCATCCGCTACGACAGTAGGCTTCACAAACCTCTTGGATGCCATGACAATTTTATCCATCATGCTGAAAGAACTTTCAGTTTGAGGACCATGAATGCTTTCACTATTTTAGATAAAAGCTAGTGTAACTTTGAGAATATGAATGCTTTTTTGAATACCATGCATCAATTCTTACAAATTTTTCAGCTTTGTCACTTTCGTTTTCGGACTCTTCCCCCTTTATCAAGCTGAAACGCAAACCTTTTTTGGGGGAATATGTAAGAACACAGGATACACGTTCAGAACATCGTTGGGAAAAAAATTACAGTTACGGGAGAAAACTTTGCCACGTCTGATTTCCGTTTTCGGACGTTTCCCTTCCATATTAAAGGTGAAATACAAATACTCATGAAATAAAATGAAATTTAACAACAATACAAGGCAGAGGAAACATTGCGTGAAAAATAAAATTACGATTACGGGAGAAATCTTCACTGTTTCCGAAAGTTTTGAAAGACAAAATTTTCGTTTTCAAAAGTTTCAGGCAAAAAGCATCTTTCACCACTACTAATTGCCCCAAAGTTTCTGTTCAGTTATGCATCGATCTCAAGGATAACCCAAATCACGACAAAAATCGGGAATTTTTGCGGCGTCGAATTTTTATTTTCGGATATTTTCCCTCCATTTTCAAAGTGAAATACAAAGATTTATGGAATAAAATTATGTATAACAACAATACTGGACAGAGGCAACATCGCAGGAAAACGAAATTACAATTGTGAAAGAAATCTTTATTTCGTTCACTTCCGTTTTTGAAAGGCGAAATGCTGTCCCAATGTGTAGTTTTACACGTTTCTCGATGTGTGTTTTTGCGCGTTGATGTGTATTTTACGCATTTCTCAATGCATATTTTTACGTGTTGATGCGTACTTTACGTGCTTCACGACGTGTATTTCTACGAGTCGCAAAAAATTACAGATGCATATTTTTACGCGTTGGTAAAATTTCTATGCTTATTAGACGCATAATTACGCATTTTGGCGACGAAATCTGCAACGAAATCCAAGCATACTTTTCTGCAATGCAAGAAAAAACTTTAAAATATTAATTACTGACATGAATGGTCGACGCACGATTAAAAAAAAAACTCTGATGCCAGGCATTGACACTCACGTTCTGCACCAAACGATTTTCAACAGCTTGTCGCTGCACTGCGAAAGAGCTTCAGGCCAAACTCCGCCCACGTCCACCAAAGCGAGCTACGCTCAATGTCCCCAGAATGTTGCATGCTGGGGAGGAAGAGTTTTCATTTAGAATGACTCAGCGCAAGGCCACACTCATCGAGTGCCGGCCGCTAGCGCTAAGATCCAAGCAGCTTTGAGAGGCAGAACTGGAGGCAGCATCGCAAGCAAGACGAATGACGGATCGTCAAGTGGCCGCCGTTGTGTTGGGAAGGGGAACAAGCAAAATAAAAATTAATAACTTCCATTAATGTTCCGTAGAAAAATCACGGTTTTCCGTATTCCGTAGTACAAGAGCTTTTTCCGTAGGAACTACGGAGATTCCGTAGTCGTTGGTATCTCTGCCTACAGCAACCTATCTTTTCAAAAAGCTTTAGGCTTTAGTGGACGAAACTGCCATGCATGAGCACAGCTTGGGTGTGATGAATATTGAGTGTGGCACTGCCACGCTTTGCATTTCGCTAATGAGGAAACTAATAGTCATTTTAATTCCTGTTGTTATAACAGCCTTATTTCTCTTCCAAAACTACAGATAAATATGGGCTGAAGGACTTCTTTTTGAACAGTCCTAATTTTGTCAAACACATCAGGAAATACAATAGTGCAATGTCATTCGTTTCGCGCTCGGCCACAAAGAAGCAGATTCCAGGCAATGGTCTGTACTGCTTTACAATTCAAGGACAAATCCAACAGTACATCTCGGATTTATTACCACTTACTGGTGAAAATTGTACTTCGTACATTCCTCGGCAGCTACTTATATATGTATTGGTCATAATGAAAATAAAGAATTAAAGCGATCAATATTGACAGCCCTGGCAGATATTCTGGCTAATCCCTCAACAGAATACATAAAGCATAAAAAAATTACATAATTTTACTACTACTTTACTTTCTTGAAAACTGTGAAAAATATTTGTTATTGAATTGGGGTTTTCGCCCCACCTAGCAACTAGTATAACTGAATTTTCCCCAAGTATCATGTTTTTAACTTAACGCTAATTACGATTTTTGATGAAAAATAATTAACAAAATTTGGGTTACTTAATCGGCAAACTTGATATAACAACCCAATGTAATGTAACAAATGGTGGCAGTACATCAAAGGTTGACTGAATTTATTTTCCACCTTAATTTTTACTCTCTATTATAAATAGTACATTTTTATCAAAAATCAAAGAGGACCAGCACAGTAAAACATATTTCTTTTGAAAGAGAGTGAAATATGGTTTTTCTTTATTGTTCAGGATGATGTACTGCAAACAAAAGAAAATATAAAACTGAAAGGGAAATCTTTTTTTTTTTTTTTTTGAAAGGCACATGAGAATTAAAGTAAGAGGAATTCCATACTGCTCCTACATGTGCTCCCAGTGCGACTACCGAGCGAGTAGGGGAGCTTGTGTGAAATAACCAAAACTTCTGAAGTTGCCATAAGCTATTGACTTGTTGATGCACATATATTGGATTACAAAACAATGAAGTACTTATCCCCATTGTTCATCTGCTGATGCAAACTGAAGCAACCCACAAATAGCAACCAGTGCCTCAGTCTTAATTGAATCCTGCACACTTATAAAACTTGTTATCCTGAGAATGGGGATACATTGAGTGCTGTTACCAGATTTTACAACTTTTATTTAATTTTATTCATTCTTACCTTGCCCACGTAAAACAGGTCTGTTAAAAGCCATCAATTCATCAGAGCTTGGGAGGGGGTGGGGGGAAACAAAAACGCTGTTTGGAAGAGTACAAACAGTAAACTAGGTATAAATGCATGTTGGCAATTTTC
Organism: Macrothele yani; assembly: GCA_039090855.1. Taxonomy (NCBI): domain Eukaryota; kingdom Metazoa; phylum Arthropoda; class Arachnida; order Araneae; family Macrothelidae; genus Macrothele; species Macrothele yani. The sequence continues at coordinate 68,350,231 of CM076994.1, read as the reverse complement.
TTTTCTCTGTTTTATGTAAATATGGGTATATTTCAGGTTGCTCCACTGGGTAGTAAGTTTGATGCTAGGAACAAAGCTGGGTTCAAAATAATGCGGGGTAGGGGAAAGGGTTTCAAGCCTTGAGGCTGTGCTGCTGTTGCTCAGGGTAATGAAGATGCACTTATTAAATTGCTCAATTGTTCCTTTTCTGCTAGGCCATAAAAGAGTATGATCTAGTTTATAATTTTTGAGGGGATATTAATTATTCCTCCTTTGGTTTCAGTTCATATAATGTTTGGACATTCTGTCTAGTGGCTCTCTGAATTTTTTTCAACATGGCTAGCTAGCCTTCTAAAGTTCCAACTACTATATATAGAAAATAAGAATTTCAGTATTTTTAGATTCTGAAGTACATTTTTATGCATTTTTTTTTTTTGTACTAGAAACTTTTTCTTATCATGACTGTAGTTTTCTTTTGCTTTTCAAGTACACAAATAACATTTAACTTTATTATCTCCATATAAATACTGTTAATTCTATGATGTACCTTACATGATCTGCGAGTGTTAAGGCCCCGGCCAGAATGAACAATTGGAGTGCATCATGCATGGATCTTAGGCTCCTTTGAAGTAGATCAATAACCACAGCATGCATTTCATTAACTCATATGATCAAGAAATCCACACTGAATTTATGAAAAATGTGGATGCAACACAGCATGCATACTTTTGATAAAGTTGTCATCGCAATTACCTGTGCCTAACATGTTTTGCATTACATGTTTTGTATCTGTGACCAACAAAGATAAAAAAACAAACTTAAATCATTGACAATATAACAGTGAAATTCGGCAACCTGCTAATAATATACATACATATTATTTATACATATAGTAGAAATGTCCATATGAGTAGAAATGTGGCTAAATGTTAATTGATTGCTCCAAAATGAAAAGAAAACATGTAATGATTTACATACTAAGACCGATATTAGAAAGCTCTGGACAAAATTTCATCCCTAGGTTTTGATTTGGGATGATATACCTACTAACACCGATCTTTGAAAATTCTGGACAAAATTTGATCCCTAAGTTTTGATTTGAAATATGGTGCAAATGACTTCCTATTTACTTAAATGGGCACTGGTAAATTAATTGAGAACATTAGAGTTATGAAATTAAACAGCACCAGAGATTCAGTAATAATATGTTTCAAAAATTTAGCTGCTACATCTGAAGCCTATTTTTGGCAGAAGAAAACTAGTTTCTTACGCAGTGGCAAACACTGACAGCCTACGAAAATGCGAGATTTAATATAACATACACAATGTAAGAATTTATACTTTCGTTTCAAATCATATAAAATAAAATTGAAATAGATGCATTATGACCAACAAACAAGATAACAAAATGCATGCCTTTAAAATACTGTTACAGCAAAATGTGGCGCCAAAAGAAATTTTAAATAAAAAACAAACAAACAGGGAAAATAAATCAATGAGCTGATCAGAAAGAGAAATTCACATGCACTTCAACTAACAGCAAAACTAAACCAACTACAATCCAAAATAACAGTGACTCATATATTACCCGACATTGTAATACTGTAACCAAAACTATCATCCAACACAATTACTGCAACACCCAATTAACTTTCCGACCTCCAAGGAAACCGTCAACAACTACACGCATTGAGAATGCAACCAACCAGATACAGGATTTCAGGAAAATGCCAATGCATCTAATACTGCCAACGTATTTCTATCTCGTTGAATACCGCCTTTAGTCCACCGAAACATTTCCCATTTCGTCATCAAATTTCCCTTTAAAACATAATTTTTTGTTGTTTGTTTTCCAAGATTTGAAATAAAAACCCCAACTGTTATTGCTTCATTCCACTCCCATCCCCTTCTTCTTTCCAAGCAAAGTTGTTGTGCTATTATATATCGGAAATGCTATTTTAGTTGCATGATTTCTACATTTTAGGTAACAGTTAAGCTGACCAGAAGTCCCCAATTCTTGAGGAGAGCCCTCGAATTTAGTTTACTGTCCCCAAAATCCCTGATTTCTTTGGGGACGCAAATTGTCCTCAAAATTTGATTTTTATCCTCAAGTGTCCTCGAATTTACACTTCCTCATTAGCTCGTTAGATTTCTACTGAAAAATGTTCTTAAAAGTAGTTTTTGCTGTACTTGTTTTTCTATATGCTTCTTCTGAAAACAAATTTTGCCTTTTCTTCTTTCCGAGTTTAACGACCACCGCGAGCAACTCAGAGGACTATAAGCAGTCATCATCATCATCATCATTGTCAACCATTATCAATCCACTGCTGGACGAAGGTCTCCCCAAGTTTCCTCCACAACGGTCTGTCTTGTGCCAGTCTCCTCCATGTCACCACTGCATACTTTCGAATTTCATCCACCCATCTCCTATGTGGTCTTCTTCTGGGTCTTTTCCTGTCCCTTGGAATCCAATCTAAAATTTCGGCTGTCCATCGATGATCTGTCCTTCTGGCAGTATGTCCAGCCCATTGCCATTTCAGGGATTTAACTCTGATCATGATGTCTTCCACTCTTGTCATTTTTCGGATCCACGAGTTCCTCTTTTTATCTCTCCTGGTTACACCAAGCATGCACCTTTCCATGCTTCTTTGAGTTGTCTGCAGCCTTTGTATGTCTCTTTTAGTTAAGGTCCACGTCTCTGCACCATACGTAAGCACTGGAAGGATGCATTGATCAAACACTTTTCTTTTAAGACATAATGGCATATTGCTCTTGAAAATTATGCTGTTTCTTCCAAAAGCTCTCCAGGCAAGTTTTGTAAGCCGATTAATTTCTTCATCAATGTGACCCTCACTTGATATCTGCTGTCCAAGATAAACGTACGTGTCTGTTATCTCCAGCTTTTCTCCATCAATCGATAAATCTTCATTTCTTGTAAAAGCATTGAACATCACTTTTGTCTTCTGAAAGTTCATTTTTAATCCCACTTCTTTACTCTTGTCAGCAAGTTCCTGGATCATACTCTGCAGCTCTGATGGGGTAGTTGCAAAAATGACTACGTCATCAGCAAAACGAAGATGGGTTAGATAATCTCCATTAATCTTTATCCCCTTGTTTTCCCAGCTCAGTGACTGAAAAACACCCTCCAATGTGGCATTAAAGAGCTTCGGAGATATGGTGTCACCTTGTCTCACTCCCTTTCCAATTTTTACGTGTGTTGTATTTTCAAACAGCCTAATCTTTGCACTTGCATTTTCATAGATGTTATTAATAATATTAATGTATGCATCTTCAATACCGCAGGTTTTCAGAGCCATTGTAACTGCTGATGGTTTCACCGAATCAAAGGCTTTTTCATAATCGATAAAAGCCATGCACAATGGAAGTTCATATTCCCTCGCTCTTTCAATTAGTTCTCTCAGCACGTGGATATGATCTATTGTGCTGTAGCCACTCCTGAATCCAGCTTGTTCTCTCGGTTGAGCCATGTCTAGTGCTACCTTCAAGCGGTGTGAAAGAACTTTAGTGAAGATTTTATAAACTACTGATAGGAGGCTGATAGGTCTGTAGTTTCCGAGATCCTCAATGTCACCTTTCTTATGTAGCAGGATCATTGTAGCGGTGTTCCAATCCTCAGGAATCTTTCCTTCATTAAGGCATCGAGTGAAAATTTGGGCGAGTACTGTTTCGATTTCTCCACTTGCTTCTTTTATGATGTCTACAGTAATTCCATCTTCTCCTGGAGCTTTTCCTCGCTTCATGTTCTTGATTGCATGTGCAACTTCTGCTGGAAGGACTGGAGGAACTCTGGTACTGGTATCTTTCATGATGTCTGGAGTGCATATATCATCCCTTTCATATAATTTGGAGTAGAAATCTTTCACTCTTGTCAAAATTTCGCCTCTATTTCTTGTTACAGAACCATCTTCTTTTCTCAGTGCCATAATCTGTTTTCTTCCCTTACTGAGATGTCCCTTTGATATCTTTAGGCTTTGGTTGTTTTCAATTGCTTTCCTCACTAGTTCACAGTTGAATTTCCTTACGTCTTCAGTGATACTTTTTCTTACTGTCTTGCATAGCTCTATATATTCCACTTTGGAAGTCACATCTTCTTTAGTTGTCCTCATCTCTCTTCTTTTTTGCATCAACATTTTGGTTTTTCCTGATAATTTGTTCACATGCAACTTGTTCTTAGACCCAGCTAATTTTGTTGCTGTTTCCATAAGAGCTTTGGTTACTTTTCTGTTAACTTCAGAGATGTCCACTTCTTCCGATGTTAGGCCTTTTAAAGCAGAGAACCTGTTCTTCAGTTCTAACTTGAAGGTATTATGGTGTTTTTTAAGGTTGGTTATGTCAATAGATTTTGTTTGTCTTATGAGCTTGCCACGTTCAAGTTTAGTGTTGAGGTGCATCTTACATCTCACCAATCTATGGTCACTACCTGTGTTGAACTTGTTTAGCACACTGCAGTCTTCTATGACGAATTTTTTGTTACACATAATAAAATCAATTTCACTTGTCGTCCCATTTGGATGTCTCCATGTCCATTTCCTGTGTGGCTTTTTCTTGAAGAAGGAGTTCAAGATGAAAAACCCTTCTGCCTCTGCAAACTCAACGAGAGTATTTCCACGCTGGTTTCTGTTGCCATGACCGAATTTACCTACTGAAGTTTCATTCTGTTGCCGTTGCCCTATTTTTGCATTGAAATCTCCCATAATTATTTTCAAGTGCTGCTTACCTTTATTATTTAGATGACAAATTTCCTCATAAAATTCTTCAATTTCTTCTTCAGGATGACTTGTGGTGGGTGCATAAGTTTGAATAATCTGAGCCTGGTATCTTTTCGAGAGTTGGATAACAAGTCGTGCAGCTCTGTCAGAGGAACTTTCAACTTCTACAACTTTATTTTTCAGTTTCTTGTTTATTATAAATCCAACACCACTAGTTCTGCCAGTATCTGTCCCACGATAGTAGAAGAGATGTCCACTTTTCAGTTCGATGAGATCTTCTCCTTTTCTCCTTACCTCACTTAGCCCCACGATGTCCCACTTGATCCTTTGTAGTTCCTCTTCCAATTCAAGAAGCCTTGAATCAGAAGATAGGGAGCGTCCATTGTAAGTAGCCAAGGTCAGCATCAGATGGCAGCCTAGTCCGGTCCTCCGGGGATTCTTAGCACCCTCTGCCTTCATGTCGCACTGGCCGCTGCCTTGGCCAGGTACATTCCAGCTGCCGGAGACTGAGGGCCAAGATTTAAGTTGTGGAATCATTTTGGAGGGGTTTGGCCATAACTCACCACGCTGGCCAAGCGGGTTGGTGAGTGTGGGATAGAATTTCCTCTGATCCCGATGGTATAGTTATACCGCTATGGGCGGTCGTCAGAGCCCCTTTAGTGGGAACAGGATGCACCACGAGAAGGCGGGGTTGACATTTGTCAAGGAGAGGCTGTGATGTTACGCATCACCTGACCTTGCATAAGCAGTCACCGGTCTCTAATTTAGAGACATTCGTTCTAGGGAAGGGAGAGAGCAAGTGCTATAAGACAAACACACCACCCATGTATAGCGTCTAGAAGGGAAAGTGTGCCGAGCGCCTAGCGATCGTAATGATTGGCGTGGATTCCGAAATTTGTCCCCTTCGTAGACGGCGCTGCGATCGCCTTCCCTTCCCTCTTTCTTACTGTGAGGGGAGCGGGAAACTAAATTCGTGTTGCTTACTGTGAAAAGAGCGGCAATTTAGACGAAGACGTGTTATGTTTTAGGTTTTAGAAGTAATGTGGATTGCCTAAATATTGTATATAAGTTATACTTAGCTCATTATGCGAAAGAGAATTAACCATTGCTTTGTGCCAGGTTGCAATACTCAGTAAAAAAACAGTGAGCTGTCACTGTTTGGAATACCCCAAAATGATAAACTTTTACAGCAATGGCAAAGATTGATTCCCGTGCAGATACAAACTTAGACAAATTTAGTGCTGTGTGTGAACTGCACTTTGATGAGAGATTTGTGGTTTGCCGCCCCGGTGGCGCAGTGGTCTAAGGCGTTGGTCTCTGATCATTTGTCCGAAAGGTCCGGGTTCGAATCCCGGTGAGGCATGGATGTTGTGTTTGTCTTACGGCACTGGCTCTCTCCCTCCCCTGGAACCAGTGGCCCTAAATTAGGGACGGGCGACTGCTTATAGCCCATTGAGTTGCTCACAGTGGTCGTTAAACCTCCAATAAAAAAAAATTGTGGTTCAAAATTTTGTACATAAATAAACGAGAAGACTGTTTTTTTTTTGTTTTTTTTTTTTTTTTGGTTGAAGGTTTAACGACCACCGTGAGCAACTCAATGGGCTATAAGCAGTCGCCCGTCCCTAATTTAGGGTCACTGGTTCCAGGGAAGGGAGAGAGCCAGTGCCGTAAGACAAACACAACATCCATGCCTGACCGGGATTCGAACCCTGTCCCCTTCCGGACGAATGATCAGAGACCATCGCTCGAGAACACTGGTTAATACCCAGATACTGTATATAAGTTATACTTAGCTCATTATGCGGAAGAGAGATAACAATTGTTTTGTGCCAGGTTGCAATACTCCGAACAAAATCAGTAAGCTGTCACTCTTTGGAATACCCAAAAATGATAAACTTTTACAGCAATGGCAAAGATTGATTCCCATGCAGATAAAAATTTAGACGAATTTAGTGCTGTATGTGAACTGCACTTTGATGAGAGATTTGTGGTTCAAAATTTTGTGCATAAAATAACGAGGAGACTGTGTTAATACCCTGAGGTCGGCCCATCTTGACACCAGATGCAATTCCAACAATATTTCCAAACCTTCCTCATTATTTGTCAAAACCTCTGGCAAAAAAGAGGAAAGTTAGGGAAACCGATGATAAGCCTGATGGTAATTTAAATAGCTTGGAATTGACTTCCGAAAGAGTTACACTGAACTGCTTTCCGAATATCAACTTTCCTTCAGAACTCTGGGGTAAGCAGATTCTTGCTAATAATTCAAAGTGCATAATTTCCCATGTTCATTCATTCAAATGTGAATTGTAAAATTCACTGACAACCGAAAAACTGGAGGTTGTAACCGAAAGTGAACCAGAGATTACCTGTGAAGTGTATTTACGTGGATTAAAAATTAACACAGTTTCTGATATTACTTCTAAAGATGAATTAGAATCCATTATTGGATATACTGATAGGCTAACAGTATGTCATGGCGCAGGCTCCATTTCAGAATTTGAAAATAACAGGAAGTACCTTGAAAGTGGACTTATTTTTGAGAATAATTTGTACAGCAAAAATTGTGTAAGGAAAAGAACAACAGAGACTTGCCTCAAACGTAAGTATCTGCAGCGCTTACTTTTGCACAAAATAGCTTATCATAGAATAAAGGCTACATTTAAAAATAAGTAGCAGAATAAAGTTCGGAAAATCAACAGACGGGTTATTTCGCTCTCTGATTACATAAAAAATCCAAAACAAAAATAAGAATTTTACAGAACTTTCCATTAATGAAAAATGGCAGAATTACCCATTAAGCTGCAGCAAATGGTTATTCATTGTTATACGGCAGCAAATGGTTATTCATTGTTATACGGCAGCAAAAAGGAAATCTGCAAGAGGTATGTCGTATACCAAGAAATGGTTACTTGAATGCTTACTAATGAACATAAAAAAAGTTTAAAATTGTACGAGCACATACGGAAACACAAAATCAGGATCCTACCTAATAGAACAACTATTAGAAAGTATATTTCAAATTACAACAGTGGTTTTGGATTCAATGCACAGACGTTTGAAATAATTTCAAAGAAAACAAGTAAGATGGAGGCTTTTGCAAGATATGGTGGTATATTAATAGATGAAGTGAAGCTTACAGAAAACCTGCAAGCAAAATCATCTGGTGAAATAATAGGGTTTGTTGATATTGGGCCATACACTTCAGAAACTGTTAAGCATACCCCATGTAATCACGGACTGGGAATGGTGTTCCAGCCATTAAATGGAGTTTGGAGCCAAATAATTGGTGTTTTTGCCATAAGTAAGAATATAAGTGGGACTTTGCTTGCAAAATTTATTATTGAAGCTGTTATTCTCACTGAAAATGTAGGTCTGTTTGTTGATTTTATTACGTGTTGGAACAGGAATATGTGGAAGACATTTGGTATATCAGCAGATTGTTCTGGGACTAAATACAGCATTATGCAACCCACAGATTGTTCTAGAAGTTTACATTTCATATCAGATTTTCCTCACTTCATAAAATGTGTACGGGACGCATTTGTTACCAGAGGTTTTCTTCTGCCCGAAAGAGAAGCAAGACCAGAGCATGTTGAAGCAGCATGGAGGAAGGACTCTGACATAACTACTCTAAAAGCCATGCCAAAATTTACACGCATTCATATTCACCAGAATAACTTTGAGAAAATGAGGGCAAGCTATGCTTTGCAGCTTTTTAGCAACATAGTATTAAAAGGCCTTTTTCTCTATAAGCATTATATTGAAATATACATTGGAAGTACTAATGCAACTGTCTGATGATGGAGTTAATAACTGTAAAAAAAAATTATGATGGAGTTAATAACTGTAAAAAAAATTTATGATGGAGTTAATAACTGTAATGATCTCAAGGAGTCCATCAAGTAGTCTCCCTGTAGATTCTGAGGGATGCAAAGTATTTAATGATTTTCTGCTATATTTATATAAATGGGAAGCTTTTGCAGGCGATAAGAAGATTGGGTTTTTAAGTGCTAGCACAGCTGCAGGATTACGAGTCACTATAAGCAGTGCCAACTCTTTACTAAAATATCTAACAGAAACCTTGAACTACAAGTATGTAATGAAATCGCGCTTGAGTCAAGACTCAATAGAAAACATTTTGGGCCTTATTCGGCAACTGTCAGGCTGCAATGACCACCCCACTGCAGCAGAATTTTTAGTGACAATTCAGTGTTTAAGTTTTTATAATCTGGCCAAACCTGTAAAGTGTGGTACTAGCTGTACAACAGAAATCATCAATTCCCTTATTGAGCCAAGCGACACCATCAGTTGCAAACCTAATGTTTTGTTAAATTTAAATGAACTTTTAAGTGAAGTGATGGAATGCTAGATAATGTGAAAGATACCTTGAATAGTGCTGCGTATTCTGATTGTGCTTCCCTTTCCCCACATAATTCCCATAACCAGTTGCTAGTTTATGTTGCAGGTTATGTAGCTAGGAAATGTGTTGCAATAACTAAATGCAAAGATTGCACCAAAATGTGTTTCACATGTAATATTGAAGAAAAGGCCAGATTTTCTGGGACACTGATACAAGAATTTGATAAAGGTCGCTTACTATATCAATCACAGGAACTCCTAGTTCTTGTCAGTCAACTGGAAGGTATTGTTACACATTATTTTAGCACCGAAAAACTACACAGAGATAGTAGCGTTGATATTGTAGCTATCTTGATGATAAAGAAAATTAAATTCATTGGTTCTGCAGAACACAGTAAAGATGTGACATGTAAGATTGCAATATTTTTTTTTACTGACACGGTTGCATTTCTATATAAAGGGACTTAATAAGATTTACAATGATAATAGAGAAAAATGAAGTACCTTAAGCTGAGACGCTGCAAATAAATATGATGTTCCTGGATCTGGGTGTTGAGGTTCTTTTTATGAGGAAGCAAGTGAGAGACAGCTTTATACTTACTGTGGAGTCAGTCAATAGCTCTCACTTATAATTACTGTGGAGTCGGTAAATACATACTTACTCCACAGTAATGCTACAGGTCAAATCTTCACCCCGAGAGTTCCTCAAAACCACTTTAACAGTTAATAAGAACTTTGCCACAGAACAGGTTCAGTCATTCAAACCCAAGGGGTTCGAACTTAGTCACATTACCACTGTTCAACTCTGAGCAAGCAGAGCAGCCACTGCTGTGTTTACTGATCTACTATATATTACCTTATGTATGCATATGACCATATTAAAAAGAATGGATAACTTTGGGAGTATGTAGCAGTAGCTAGTTAACTTTTCCTTCATTAAATATGATATGTATGCACATAGCAGACAGTAAGCCTAGAAATATGCAAATAAGTGATCCTAGAAATTTAACCCAAATTCATTAAAAAATTTTCCAGCCTAAACTGAGGTTAAGAAATGTCCAGGTTGTTAACAAACTTAGAAAAAAAAGTTACAAAAACTAGTAAGTTATTTAGAGATTCCAAATTCATTTCTGTAAATGTATTTATTTAAACAAAAAAAATACATTTCTTGTTCTCCCCACCCCCCAAGTAACGGCATCAATGGTGAAAGATAAAAGACGTTCAAAAATTGCAATTGCAATGGTTGCTATCAACTGCGCTGGGGACAGAAATGTATTCTGAAGCAATTCCATTATGTGGAATTATTACAGAATATATTTACTTCACTGGTAATTAACGGTTCAGCAGATTTTAATATACAAAAATATTTTAAGGAACACGTGTGGTAGCAATAGGTAATAATATTGCAGAGTTACTATTTTTCGTTAAAAATGTTTAGAGCTGTGAGATTCATTTAGCAAATCGCACTACCCCTTCATCCTTTTTTTTATGTTCAAATCCCAAAACCACTTGTGGCAATCTGATATTAATGCACTTTTTTTTGTCAATCAATATTTAGCTTTAGCATTTCGAGCATTGCGCTAAGAACTGTAGCACAAAAAACGTGAAACTACTTAAATTATTCACTCTGGAACATAAAAAAAGACACGATTAACATAATGCCACATTGTTTTGCACATAGTAAAAAAAAATCTTTTGACTTATAAAAGAAATAACACAGGTCTCTGATTTTTCGCTTCCACGAAGAATACCTTTTAGTTCATTATATTCTGAAGGATGCGTAGTTATGCCCAAACAACTGTGCACTTTATATTCATTGGTATAGAAATTCCGCTCATTGAACTGATATTTCTTTCACATTCTCTTGTTAACATACATACGTAGGAACTATTGTGAGAGCTGTGAAAATGGGCCTCAAGTTCTCTTGAATAGCTGCTTTCCCGTGATACAGTTTGTATAACTAAAGCAACGAAAATGATTTCTAAAGATTTTACGTATTTACTGATAATAAAATGTATTCAAATTAGCAAAAATTTTGTAATATCTTTTTGCTCAGGTTAGAGGTCCTTTTAACCATGACCCCCCCCGTCCCCCAGTATGGGGGTTGCGTGAGCTATCAGTACACCCTTGCTTGTATAGCTTCTTTTCGAGGTCAACACGACGCTGAAACATTCTAGATGCTTGTTTGACATCTGATGCTTTATCATTGAAAAAGTTAGGTGACACAAGTTGGTCAACTAGATCTGATGCTACATTGGCATAAAAAACCGTTTCGTGAACATACAAAATGGTTGGTGTAAATTGAATCATGGGAAGTTGAAAAACCAGAATGTTGATTATAAGCGAAAGGGCTACTAAAACAATTCCGGGAGTATGAAACCCCTCTTTAACACATTTTGGAATACGGTGTTTCAGAGATTAAATGCAACAAGCAAATATTTGCAGGGTCCTAAAATGAATCTTTTGAAAGCTGTGAACTCTCTAAAACAATTTAAAGCATTCATCATAAGTTTGAGAAGTAATTTTTAATCCATAAAAGCCGACGCCGAAACTTTGACCGACAACTATAAATTTAAAGATGAGAAATGTCGACAGAAGAAAAAAAAACACTTTTGACGAGGCTACAGAAAACGAAGTTGTTCTGCAAAGCAGAAAACTTTTTCACAGAAAACGCTTACATTATATGCGACACGTTAACCTATGAAATTCATCATAGTAGAAGTCTATGAAGACTTATTAGGCATGTTCGCTGTTTTTTTCAGCATTCAGGGGACAAGTGACAAAGTGTGAGTATCTGCTTTAAAACTGGTGAAGACATTCAAAGAAAACATTGATATAGACCAGTTTCAAGACGAAATTTTTCAATTGTTGAAATTCATTAAGGAAGAAAGTGTCAGCAATCCCACATATATGGATCAATGCCTTAACGATGGACTGCGATCAACATTTCCAAATATCGAAACAATATTGAAAATTCTTTTGACAATGCGAGTAACGAATACCAGCGGTGAAAGGTTCTCTTCAGCTTTGATGAGAGTACAAAAGTTACTTAATGAATTCATTGGGGGCATGAAAAGTTGTTTTATCTATTTATGATGTTTAAAGAATGACTTAACAAACTGTTTCAATTATGATGACATAATCGACACATTTTCCTAAACGAAAGTGCGAAATAAAGTAGTTTAAAATTGCTACCATACTACTAAGATGTTTATTTTATCACACTCCGACATGCATTCCAAACAATTTGATTTCTCTAGCAAAAGAGTTCTCTACTTCAATCTGCGCTTTGGGCCTCAGAATGTCTAAATCCGACTCTACACAACCCTTATAAAAATTTGAAAGGAAGTGAGACAAGGTGACAGCATATCTCCCAAACTCTTCAACGCCATATTTGCGAAACGTGTTTCAATCATTGAACTGGGAAAACAAGGGGGAAAAGATTAAGATTAATGTAGATTATTTAACCCACTCTCGCTTTGATGACATAGGTTTTTTTTGTTTCTTTTTTGTTTTTTTTGGAGTATCCCCTCAGAGCTAGAATGTATGACCCAGGAATTTGCTGACAAGAGCAAAGAAGGGGGTTTACAAATGAACTTACATTTGACGAATTCTTTTACAAAAACTGAAGATTAGGAACAGTGGCGGCTCGTGGTTGAAAAAATAGGTGAAGAGCTACAAGAGCAATATGAAAAGATATCTACTGTCTTCAATGAAAATCACTATATGAGGACTGACCTATTTTTTGTATATTAGATCAATTCTTCTTTCTTTTAAAGCTGCAAATTTGTCTATTATGTCGTCATAGAATGGTTGATTCTTCGTGAGCATCAATAAAATATCTTTCTGAATAGAAATATTTGCCAAAGAAGCAACTCTGTCTTGAGAAATAGTGTTTCTTCAGTAAGTTTGTATTTTTTAAGGCAAGAAAAACTCCTTTCCACTGACACACTTGTACATGGAATGGTTAAAATGAGGGCAACCAATTTATAAGCTCCTGTAAAAATGTCTTTATTTTCATGAAGCACTCGAAGAAGTTCTTGAGTCGATATATTTTATTAATTTTTAGTTGGCATATACAAGACTCAGTTCATTTTTAAGGCGCTGGAGTTTAGTAAATATTTTTCCATAAAAATGTTGTAAATTTTCAAAAGCGTGAAAGGGAAAGCTTGAATTAAATTGTTCGAATTTGGTTGTGTCAGCAAGACAAACAAATTGAAGTCTTTCACAGTCTTAAAATCTTATATCGATATCCATAAGAATGTGGTCTAAAATTTCAAAATACTTTGTTTATAATTTTGAAAAATTGTTTCTTGTGTAAGAGCAGCACATTCCCGTTTAAATCTGTTTAAAAGCTTTTCCGAACAGTGTTTCAAATACTTCATCGTTCCTTTTATGACTCAAAATTTCACGAGTTTTTTTTTAATTTGAGTTACGCAGTAGTTTATGTCTAGTGATTTTTTCTGCAAAATTTCGAATAATAGATCGGTGGGGCCAAACATTTCATTAAATGCTATTGCCAAAAATGTAAATTCAAAAGTGTCCATATCGTTTAAAACCCCTTGGCAAGTTGAATTGATTTTTTGTCTGATTGCTCACTATTTGTCAGAAATTCGAATACTTCCTTCAATTTATCCCAATCTGCAACAATTACACTTACTAACTTCGAAGTGGAGGACCATCGAATTTATGCTATGGTTGGTATGCGTCTTGCGGTTGTAGATGTGAGTGTATAAGATCGCTTCACTGAGTTGTGAAAAAACGAAGGAATTCCAGTGAGGCTTGCGTAAAATATACGACACTTTGAAATTTTAGAAAAACTCTGCTGTAATACAAGGTTCAAACGATGTGCTAAGCAATGAACAAAAACAGTTTGAGAAGCTTTATCCTTGACTTTTTCTGGAGCCCATTCAAGTGTATAGACATTACACTTGCCCCATCATAACATTGTCCTATTAATTTGTGTTGATAATCGAATTGTTCCAAAATTTTGTCTAGCATTTTGTATATAGCTTCTGACGTTCGATCTGCACTCACGTCGTGGAAACCCGTAAATCGCTCAGCCAATACACATTCCGAATCAACAAATCTTATTAATAAAGAGCACTGAGAAGTCTGATTTATGTCTGTATTGTCATCTACTTGAATAGAAAAGCATTGAACTTCATTTATTTCATTTTTACCGTGATCGTTTATATATTCAGAAATGCATTCAATTAATTCATTTTGAATTGTTTTTGAGTCACCTGTGAAGATATTTTTTATCTTTTCGTATTGATTTTGAATTTCTAAAGGACTTCTTGATATCAACAATGAAAGTAATTCCTTGAAATTTCCACGATTTATCGAGTCCATGCTTTCGTCATGGCCACGGAATGCCAGTTCTTGTTTGCTCAAATAAAATACTGCATCAATCACTGTCTGCAGAAATTCTATTTAAACGAACAATTTCGTTGAAATGCATTTTCAAAAACCTAGCATTCTCCCTCAGGGCATCGGCAATGGTGCTCTGATTTTTTTCAAAATTCCTTAGCGTTAACTCGCATTTTAGGTGTTCGCTAGAATCACCATGCTTATGAAGTGAGCGTGTTATATTTAATAAATCTGAGAATCCGTCTTAATCCCACGCTGAATGTTTATTACTAAAAAGTAAGCAAGGCCAACAAAATAATTTTTGTAACACAGAAGTACTACAAAGCCATTTGTATTCAGTAAACCAACAATTTTTAAAATTAATATTGTAAGATTTACTGCTCTTCTTGATTTCTTTTTGGCAACAATTGTCAGTGAATCCGTCGGTCGTCCTTGAAGTAAAATGTCTCTTTTATCTTCATCTTTCCACCGATTAAATGGAGTTTGTAATAAATTACAAACAATGTCCGTCACAGGATACATACTTTAATTAAAACTATCATTAACTGTTAAACTGTACACGAAACTACAGTAACAGCTATACTTTTTGACAAATAATCACAAAGCCCGAAAAAACAAATCCCTTTCGGAAAGCATGTACCACAACACTGCAAGATACCCTGGGTAAACCGTTTCACCGAGATCTTCTTCGAAGGTCACGAATCCATCAGCAGAGCTTCGGCGCCGAAAGATAAAACACTTCACTTGCGCGCCAGATAGGGTAGGTTGACGTCACGGTTACCGTAGCAACTCGGTAGAAAGCTGCAGACTTCCAAGGGGTTTTTTTTTATTGGAGGTTTAACGACCACCGTGAGCAACTCAATGGGCTATAAGCAGTCGCCCGTTCCTAATTTAGTGTCACTGGTTCCAGGGAAGGGAGTGAGCCAGTGCCGTAAGACAAACACAACATCCATGCCTCACCGGGATTCGAACCCGGGCCCCTTACGGACTAATGATCAGAGGCCATCGCTTAGACCACTGCGCCACCGGGGCGGCTCCAAGGGTTTTCATTTCGGCTCTTCATTTGCACTGTTTGAGTATGAGGACTTGTTTTCCGTATTGAACGCGTTATGTGAATTGATACCTAATCAAAATTTGGAGTATTTTGTATAATAGGTGAAGAGGCACTTCACCTACTTCACCTAAAAAGCCGCCACTGATTAGGAAGTTGATGGAGCAAATATGGTTGTTACCGATACCTACATTTACCTTGAACAAAAGATATCAAGCAAGGTCTACATAAACCAGAAATGAGAAGGTGAGTCAAAAGTTCGTCCCATCTGCAGCTAAAAACTTGAATGATGCAGCATAGCCATACACGCTCACCTCATTCTGCAAAGTACAGGCCGTTGTTTCCTACAGTTCTTTGCCAGCGTTCCACCAGAGCCGCATTTCCACGGCACTACCTGTCGGCAGGTTTCGAGGACAGAAAATATCTGATATCAGATTCTACATCCACCAATGAAGCGAAGTGCCTTCCTCGTAGGAAATAGTCCACGGAGCGAAACAGGTGGCATTCGGATGGGGTCAAGTCAGAGCTGTACGGAATATGGGGTAATATCACAACCCCTTCCAATTCCTGTAGTTTCAGGAAGACTATTCTGTAGGTGTGCCTTGGGGGTGTTATCCATGGCCGCTTTCTAATGATGAGGGCTGAGTAGCGGCGGTTGTTTTTCATAGAGATTCCGTGAGTATCTAGCACAAGTTCCCAGTGTAGGGGACCCTCAGAATTCCATAAAATGCACAGCATGACTTTCCACTCGAGATTCGCTCATTGTGCCACTGGCTGTGTTTCCTGGTGTGTCCTCAGACACTGGTGCCCAGTGGCAGGATAACGTTGAATTATACACTTTTCCTCGTCTGTGTCGATACGACACGAAGTCAGAACCTGTGGTCCTGTGGACTGAGCAATCTTCGACAGAGAGCAGCACCTTGTTTCGCCTTCTGGGGTGTCAATGTATGGGGAACCATTCGATGGCACCTGGAGGAGAAAACAAGCTTGTGCAGGTGATGAACAAAAATGGATTGGGAAGACATCGCCTCAGCTGCCGTTTGTAGTGTATTGTACCGGGATTCGCTTTCACAGCTTCCACCATGGTATCGATATTGGTGATCGATGGACTTCTTGACCTCGACATGTGTTCGAGACTGATGTCCGCAGCATTGATGCGCAGGAACCATTTCGGTGCAGTGCTGCTGTCCACTATTTTCTCGCATTCAAGTGCAGAAATTTATCTCTCTGCTGCTGCGTTTAACTCATTTTTTAATAATGGCGTAGGTGCACTCAAACAGTGAGTTTATTGGTCTCCACCCTCTGCTCACCTGTTAATGCAATGTAGCTCCGTGCCAAACTCACATCATTAGCCTTTTTCGTTCCACGTCATCGCAGTACGCAATCGACGCGACGGTGGAGCACGTTTCGCACAGGAATGGAGCCCCAACTTTATGTGGAGCTCAAAATGGGACAAACTTTTGACTCGACCAGGTAAATAGGGCATGCAAGACTTGGTTGAAGAGCATTTGGAAGAAACAGTACGTTTTTCAAGAGCAGTTTACCATTATGTGCTAAAAGAAAAGTGATAATTTAATCAATGCATCCTTTCAGTTCTTACATTTGGAGCAGAAACATTAACCTTAACTCAAAGAGACATACAGAGATGAAGACAACTCAGAAACACATGGAAAGGTTCATACTTGTGTAATCAAGAAAGATACGAAGAGGAACACATGGATTAGGGAAAGGAAAAAAGGTGATGACATCATGATCAAAGTGAAGACGCTCAAGGGACAATCGACTGGGCATATTGCTAGACAAATTGGCCACGCTTGAGCAACTGAATTACTGAAATATTAGATATAATACCAAGGGACAGGAAAAGACCCAGAACAAGATCACGTGGAAAATAGGTGGATGAAATACGAAAATCTGGTGCAGTGACTTGAAAGAGACAGGTTCAAGACAGAAAGTTGTGGAAGGTACTTGGTGAGACCTTCACCCAGCAGTGGATTGACAATGATTGATGATGATGATATGTACGAGTATATACTCATTTACCGTACGATGTTTTATTTCTCTCTCCTTACATTTTTAAAATGTTTTCGCTCTCAGAGAAGTTGCCCTACCCCCTCCTGAAAATATTAGGTTCCGTAACCCATGGTACCTGGTACCATACATTCTATCGGATTTCGATACGCATGGCTTTCCTCCATTTGTCCCCGTATAACTTTCCAACCACGTAATGTGTATTGCCGTCAGTTTGCTAAAATGCAGTGGCGGCTCGTGAGTACATCTACAGGGGGTTCACAATTAATAATTTGCAGTTTTTGAGATACACTGTGTCACACACTTCTGTGTTGTTTGCAATATTCATATAATTTAGGCGCTGCTATACCTTGATGTAATGTATTAATTTTGAAACGAAATGTTATTATAGATATTACTGTACTTTAACTGTTTCACAACTTAA
This sequence comes from Macrothele yani, assembly GCA_039090855.1. Classification (NCBI taxonomy): domain Eukaryota; kingdom Metazoa; phylum Arthropoda; class Arachnida; order Araneae; family Macrothelidae; genus Macrothele; species Macrothele yani. The sequence goes on along the minus strand of CM076994.1, from coordinate 68,332,281 downwards.
TAATAAAGGATTACTTTATTAATCATACTTGTTATAATATGCTAATTGTTCTCTTTTACTCAAACAATTATTTTCATTTAATTTTAAAGTAGTAAAATAAACGCAAAAACAGAAAGCTTGTTTTAAGTGTTAAATATTTAGATAGTTAGTCATAAGGCCTCATGCTCTCAATTATTAGATTAGATTATTAAACACACAGAAAAAGGAAAATGATCAAAGCTGTTGCATATGATGGTAAGGTCTAGTATTTACTTACACAAATTTACTTGGATCGTAGCTTACAAAAATATTTTCTTTAAGTACAGTTTTTGTAAACAAAGTCAATCCTTCTATCTTTTCTTGACACAAAAAACATCAATAACTCTTTCATTGAAATTATGGATGTTAGAAATAATTTTCTTCTCGATTGCAAGCATGGCTAAAGCTGTAAGCCTCTCTTGACACATCGTAGACCGCAAAAATGTCTTTTTCCGTTTTAGGGTTGAAAAACACCTTTCAGCTGCAGTAGTCGTCATTGGTATTGTTGCAATAATTAACAACAGTTTATAACTTTCAGAAAATGATGACAATAAGTTGTTTTCAATAAAAAACTGTAAAAGACTAACAGCACCACGCATGTTTCTAAAATCAGTTCTTTTGTAAATGATTTCAAGCTCTGTCTTGAGGCGATTTTTTTCAAGAAATGAATACACATTTACTGTATCTTCAAGCAATTTCTTTGGGAGTTTCTGTTCAAACTCTTCAAACTTTTGTGATTCAAAAAGAGATACAGCTGAGCAAGCTGTTGCGAATGAAAATCTTGTTTTTATTTGCGTTGTAATAATGTCACAGGTTCCCTTGGCAGCCACTGTTCTACTTAAGTAAAAATCTTCTTCGCGCCTCGATCGTTTAGGTGCATTTTCTGGGTACTGATTAACCAGCTCTGTCACTTTGTCCATGTTACCTCTTTCCTTATCAACGGCTTTGACGAAGTGGTCAGCATTGGCTTTAGTTCTCACAGAATCAGTGTAAGTTAGCTGTAATTGGTTGTACAAAATATCCACATGTGGCATTAATCTGTGAAAAACAGAAAGCCAAAATATGAACTTATTATCTCTAAGGAGACGAGCTAGAGCACCAGTTTTAATTATGGTGGTTGGTTGCTAAGAGGTTGATTGGATTTCCTCCATACATTCAATTAATTTCTCTCTGTACTCAAAAACAGTATTAGCAGTTCTGCTCTTAAAATTCCACCTTGTAGCTGACGCCCGAAGTATTCGTTTGCCAACTATCTTGTCCAAAACAGACACTCTCTGAGGGGAATTCGAAAAAAAAATGTTATATCACTTAAGTCCGAAAAAAATTCTGACATCTTGGTTTTGGCTTGTTGCTTGAGCTACCATCAAGTTCAACTGATGAGCGTAACAGTGAACGAAAAAAGCATGTTTATAGGTTTGTTGCACTATGGTCTGCACGCCAGCATGATGCCCACTCATTACATTCGCACCGTCATAGCTTTGAGATACGAGTTTTTCTGGATTTTGCACAACATAATCTAAACTGGTACAAATACATTTGGCTATAGATTCTGCGTCGTGCCCTTCAGGGTTATCAAATTTCCAAAATCTTTCAACCGGTTGGCCATTAGCTTAAACATAGCGGAAAACTATAACTAACTGAACTGAAATACAGACGATACGTCTGATGTTTCGTCCGCAAACAAAGAAACATACTGTGCAGTTTTTATTTCTTCTATTATGTTTTCTTGACATACAAAAAGCATAAATCTAACAATTCATTTTGAATTTCTTTCGAGGTACCTTTAAAGACAGTAGCGGCACTCAAGTGTTCTTTCAAAGATGAGTCAAGTTCTGCAGAAAAGTTTACAAGCCCTTTAAATATGCCAGGATTTAAGGAATCGTCATCCTCACGATGAACTCGAAAGGCCAACTCAAATGCACCGCAAAATTTAATACAGTCTATAAGCTTAGAAAGGACATACCTATTTTTAGTCACTTGTTCATTGTGCTTTTTAATATTTTGTCGATAAGCACTGTCAAGCTGCAGACGAACGTCAACCTTTCCCAGCAAATTGAAATCCAATGTAGCACTTATGTGTCCATGAGAACTTTCGTGTTTTTTAATTTTTTGTGTCAAATGAGCTAAGTCACAAACGCCGTTTTTCACCCAAGTAGGATCGCCCTTTTCACGGAAAAATAACAAACAAGGAAAACAAAATATTTTGTTTGTTTGTTCACAACCACAAAGCCAAGGAATTTTTTCGTATAGCTCTTCTTAGAATTTTTTCGTATAGCTCTTCTTAGAATTTTTTCGTATAGCTCTTCTTTAAATTCTCTTTTAAAAGTTCTAGATTTTGATGTCGATGTTTGACTTTTATTAAGTCGGGGCATTGGCCTACCACTCTCTTTTATTGCTATTTTAACTTCTATAGGTAAATTGCTAAACGCTACTTCCTTTAAATTACTAACTGAGTACTTACAGGTACTTTCCATTATTGTACAGTAAATAAAAACAACAGTTCACTAGCTACACTACAATAGATAAACTGTAATAAGTGTAATTTCAACTAAAACTTTATCACCAAATAATCGAAACTGGAAACTCCAAAACACAAATGTAACACGCGCGCAAAGGTTAGGAGCATCCCCCGTGAACTACAGCCGTGCAACAACTGAGCTGATCTGTGTCACAGGCAGCTCATCGGTATTCTCCGTTAAGCTGCTTGTAGACATGTTTCCCCCACCCCTACCACGAGCAACTGGACTCGCCCGTCTTTCGCATATCCCGTGTGTCCAGTATCGAGCTAGCCACAGGCGCGTCATTACACTTAACCTCACTTTGCGCGCTCTTCGCTGTTTTTCATTGTCCGCTCTTTTAAACTTGCTGAAGATAAGCCATTTAGTACTGCGTCAATAAAGATGTATTATTTATATCGTATAATTTTTTTCCAATTTTTTATAGGGGGTTCACGTGCTCTTGTGCTCTTATGGACGAGCCGCTACTGCTAAAATGGTTTGTATATTTCTGCTGACAATTCATCATATGCCTGTCCGTGCACAGTCGCTACCACAACGTCCCCTAATTTATTTTAGCAATGCCCATGTTTCCTGCACTGGTAGATTTTTCAAAAAAATAAAATAAATAAATAAAAAGATACCAAGAGTCCTGCCCCTACAAGATGTCAATACTTTCTTCACATAAAGCTATCATCACCTGAACAAGTAGATAGGCTGGCCCACTAGATTTTCCACTCTCCTGATACTTAAGGCACCCGGATAGCAATGCTATGAGCCCTCAATCATTCTTTTCAAATTAAAATGATCTGCACTCAGTGTTGAAAGGTAATCATTGGTATCGCAATTAGAAACTATGTCACAAAAGAGCTCTGGAATTCTCAGAGTTATCGCCCTGATGGTTGAGTGGTAAGTGGCGCGAGGGTCCTATTAATCATCCGACCTGGACCCGGGGTCGAGTCTTAGATAAGGCATGGGTGGTTCGTTCGTGCTATAGTACTTTCCCTGGATCAAGTCGCCCAAAATTAGGGACAAGCAACTCATTATTGCCTGGCCTCAGATGTTAACAAAAGAAACCTCAGATTCACGGCTGGAAGACCTGATATCAGTTTTTAAATCTGTGCTTGTAGCACTAAAGCATGTAGAACTATTCTTTGGAAGTGAGCAATTCTGTACAATGAAACATTTGCAAAAAGAATTGATTTGATGAAATATAAAAAAAAACAAGTTTTTATCTCGTTTCGCAAGAGCATCCTTCACCCACCCCCCACCCCCACCCCCACCCTCCATCACCATCTAAAGCTGTACAAAGTCACCTGTTCTTTATTTGGTGTCATTTAAAGAAAAGAACCAATATCATAGTGCAAACGCACCACTCATGCCTCATCCCAGGCTTGAGCTAGCCCAGCTCAGTCCATTAGCGAGAAGCCTTCACTTGGCCACTCCATGAGCATTTGATATAAAAGCTGGGAAATTTAGAATGCAATTTTTTTCCTTATTGTAACACCCTGTATAACCAGACAATGGTTAGGAGTGCAAATTTGTTATAAACTTCGACAGATACGAAATTAAGTGAAAATTTTCTGCATATTTCTTCTCGTAACCGATATCATAAAAGGCATGACTTCTGCAGATTGACTGTTGTGCTTCCATGATATATATATATATATATATATATATATATATATGCAAGACAGTACGAAAAAGTATCACTGAAGACGTAAGGAAATTCAACTGTAAACTAGTAAGGAAAGCAATTGAAAACAACCAAAGCCTAAAGATAGCAAAGGGACATCTCAGTAAGGGGAAAAAACAGATTATGGCACTGAGAAAAGAAGATGGTTCTGTAACAAGAAATAGAGGCGAAATTTTGACAAGAGTGAAAGATTTCTACTCCAAATTATATGAAAGGGATGATACATGTACTCCAGACATCATGAAAGGTACCAGTACCAGAGTTCTTCCAGTCCTTCCAGCAGAAGTTGCACATGCAATCAAGAACATGAAGCGGGGAAAAGCTCCAGGAGAAGATGGAATTACTATAGACATCATACAAGAAGCAAGTGGAGAAATCGAAACAGTACTCGCCCAAATTTTCACTCGATGCCTTAATGAAGGGAAAATTCCTGAGGATTGGAACAACTCTACAATGATCTTGCTACATAAAAAAGGTGACATTGAGGATCTCAGGAACTACAGACCTATCAGCCTCCTATCAGTGGTTTATAAAATCTTCACTAAAGTTCTTTCACACCGCTTGAAGGTGACACTGGACATGGCTCAACCGAGAGAACAAGCTGGATTCAGGAGTGGCTACAGCACAATAGATCATATCCACGTACTGAGAGAACTAATTGAAAGAGCGAGGGAACATGAGCTTCCATTGTGCATGGCTTTTATCGATTATGAAAAAGCCTTTGATTCGGTGAAACCATCAGCAGTTGCAATGGCTCTGAAATCCTGCGGTATTGAAGATGCGTACATTAATATTATTAATAACATCTATGAAAATGCAAGTGCAAAGATTCGGCTGTTTGAAAATACAACACACATAAAAATTGGAAAAGGAGTGAGACAAGGTGACACCATATCTCCGAAGCTCTTTAATGCCACATTGGAAAATGTCTTTCAATTACTGATCTGGGAAAACAAAGGGATAAAGATTAATGGAGATTATCTAACCCACCTTCGTTTTGCTGATGACATAGTCATTTTTGCAACTACCCCATCAGAGCTACAGTGTATGATCCAGGAACTTGCTGACAAGAGTAAAGAAGTGGGATTAAAAATGAACTTTCAGAAGACAAAAGGGATGTACAATGCTTTTACAAGAAATGAAGATTTATCGATTGATGGAGAAAAGCTGGAGATAACAGACACGTACGTTTATCTTGGACAGCAGATATCAAGTGAGGGTCACATTGGTGAAGAAATTAATCGGCGTACAAAACTTGCCTGGAGAGCTTTTGGAAGAAACAGCATAATTTTCAAGAGCAATATGCCATTATGTCTTAAAAGAAAAGTGTTTGATCAATGCATCCTTCCAGTGCTTACGTATGGTGCAGAGACGTGGACCTTAGCTAAAAGAGACATACAAAGGCTGCAGACAACTCAAAGCAGCATGGAGAGGTGCATGCTTGGTGTAACCAGGAGAGATAAGAAGAGGAACACGTGGATCCGAAAAATGACAGGAGTGGAAGACATCATGATCAGAGTTAAATCCCTGAAATGGCAATGGGCTGGACATACTGCCAGAAGAACAGACCATCGATGGACAGCCGAAATTTTAGATTGGATTCCAAGGGACAGGAAAAGACCCAGAAGAAGACCACATGGAAGATGGGTGGATGAAATTCGAAAGTATGCGGGAGTGACATGGAGGAGACTGGCACAAGACAGACCGTTGTGGAGGAAACTTGGGAGACCTTCGTCCAGCAGTGGATTGATAATGGTTGACAATGATGATGATGATGATGATGATGATGATATAAACATCATCATCATTGTCAACCATTATCAATCCACTGCTGGACGAAGGTCTCCCCAAGTTTCCTCCACAACGGTCTGTCTTGTGCCAGTCCGCTCCATGTCACTCCCGCATACTTTCGAATTTCATCCACCCATCTTCCATGTGGTGCAGTATGTCCAGCCCATTGCCATTTCAGGGATTTAACTCTGATCATGATGTCTTCCACTCTTGTCATTTTTCGGATCCACGAGTTCCTCTTCTTATCTCTCCTGGTTACACCAAGCATGCACCTCTCCATGCTACTTTGAGTTGTCTGTAGCCTTTGTATGTCTCTTTTAGTTAAGGTCCACGTCTCTGCACCATACGTAAGCACTAGAAGGATGCATTGATAAAACACTTTTCTTTTAAGACATAATGGCATATTGCTTTTGAAAATTATGCTGTTGCTTCCAAAAGCTCTCCAGGCAAGTTTTGTACGCCGATTAATTTCTTCATCAATGTGACCCTCTAGTCATATCTGCTGTCCAAGATAAACGTACGTGTCTGTGATCTCCAGCTTTTCTCCATCATTCGGTAAATCTTCATTTCTTGTAAAAGCATTGAACATCACTTTTGTCTTCTGAAAGTTCATTTTTAATCCCACTTCTTTACTCTTGTCAGCATGTTCCTGGATCATACTCTGCAGCTCTGATGGGGGTAGTTGCAAAAATGACTACGTCATCAGCAAAACGAAGATGAGTTAGATAATCTCCATTAATCTTTATCCCTTTGTTTTCCCAGATCAGTAATTGAAAGACATTTTTCAATGGGCATTGAAGAGTTTGGGAGATATAGTGTCCCCTTGTCTCACTCCCTTTCCAATCTTTATTTTTTGCTGTATTCTCAAATAGCCGAACCTTTTCATTTGCATTTTCATAGATGTTATTAATAATATTAATGTACGCATCTTCAATACCGCAGGATTGCAGGGCCATTGTAACTGCAGATGGTTTCACCGAATCAAAGGCGTTTTCATAATCGATAAAAGCCATGCACAATAGAAGTTCATATTCCCTCGCTCTTTCAATTAGTTCTCTCAGTACGTTAATATGATCTATTGTGCTGTAGCCACTCCTGAATCCGGCTTGTTCTCCCGTTTGAGCCATGTCCAGTGTCACCTTTAAGCGGTGTGAAAGAACTTTAGTGAAGATTTTATAAACCACTGATAGGAAGCTGATAGGTCTGTAGTTCCTGAGATCCTCAATGTCACCTTTTTTATGTAGCAAGATCATTGTAGCGTTGTTCCAATCCTCAGGAATATTCCCTTCATTAAGGCATCGAGTGAAAATTTGGGCGAGTATTGTTTCGATTTCTCCACTTGCTTCTTGTATGATGTCTACAGTAATTCCATCTTCTCCTGGAGCTTTTCCCCGCTTCATGCTCTTGATTGCATGTGCAACTTCTGCTGGGAGGAGTGGAAGCACTCTGGTACTGGTACCTTTCATGATGTCTGGAGTACATGTATCATCCCTTTCATATAATTTGGAGTAGAAATCTTTCACTCTTGTCAAAATTTCGCCTCTATTTCTTGTTACAGAACCATCTTCTTTTCTCAGTGCAATAATCTGTTTTCTTCCCTTACTGAGATGTCCCTTTGCTATCTTTAGGCATTGATTGTTTTCTATTGCTTTCCTTACTAGTTCGCAGTTGAATTTCCTTACGTCTTCAGTGATACTTTTTCGTACTGTCTTGCATAGCTCTTCTATATTCCACTTTGGAAGTACCATCTGTAACGTACCAGGAGATGTGACGTACCTGCCAGAAGGACGCACACGACATAAAGGCAGATAGGAATCAGAATAAAATGTCCGCGTAGCTCAATTGGTAGAGCAACTTATTCCGGAATGAGTGGAATCGGGTTCGAATCCTGGCGCGGATAAAAATGACGGAGAAATTCACTTCGTTATACATCTTCTTTAGTTGTCCTCATTTCTCTTCTCTTTTGCATCAACATTTTGTTTTTTCCTGATAATTTGTTCACATGCAACTTGTTCTTAGACCCAGCTAATTTTGTTGCTGTTTCCATAAGAGTTTTGGTTACTTTTCTGTTAACTTCAGAAATATCCACTTCTTCCGATGTTAGGCCTTTTAAAGCAGAGAATCTGTTCTTCAGTTCCAACTTGAAGGTATTTTGGTGTTTTTTAAGTTTGGTTATGTCAATACATTTTGTTTGTGTTATGAGCTTGCTACGTTCGAGTTTAGTGTTGAGGTGCATATTACATCTCACCAATCTATGGTCACTACCTGTGTTGAACTTGTTTAGCACACTGCAGTCTTCTATGATGAATTTTTTGTTACACATAATAAAATCAATTTCATTTGTCGTCCCATTTGGATGCCTCCATGTACATTTCCTGTTTGTCTTTTTCTTGAAAAAGGAGTTGAAGATGAAAAACCCTGCTACCTCTGCAAACTCTACGACAGTATTTCCACGCTGGTTTCTATTCCATCCCAGACTGGGACAACGCTAAGATCATAAACACACCTAACTCTGTTTATTCCTTGTTATTTGCGGAATGCCTCTATATTTCGGCTTATAATACACGTTGCTGTAATGACTATTATCCTTATGTTTTATCTGAACCTTGGAGCAATCTTGTTGGGAAGGACAGCACAATAGCAATTGCTTCTGTTAAGTGATCATTGGCTAATTATGCCTTTTTTTGATTGTCTTGTTATCTGGTATATCATGTGACATTGACATTACCTTTCCCATGATGCATCTACTCCACGTACTTAAGACCAGCATGTAGCCACATGGTGAAATTACATCTGATGAAGGTGTCAATGTGACACCGAAAGTACTCATGTGTTTTTAAACTGTATATAGATTTCATTTTTTAGCTGAATAAATATCATCGTGCAACAAGACGGATTTCTTTTAATACTAGTATTCATGCACGAATTATAGTGTCTACCGCCTTACCTACTGAAGTTTCATTCTGTTGCCGTTGCCCTATTTTTGCATTGAAATCTCCCATAATTATCTTCAAGTTCTGCTTACCTTTATTATTTAGATCACGAATTTCCTCATAAATTCTTCAATTTCTTCTTCAGGATGACTTGTGGTGGGTGCATAAGTTTGAGAAATCTGAGCCTGGTATCTTCTCGAGAGTTGGATAACGAGCCGTGCAGCACTGTCAGAGGAACTTTCAACTTCTACAAATTTGTCCTTCAGTTTCTTGTTTATTATAAATCCAACACCACTAGTTCTGTCAGTATCAGTCCCATGATAGTAGAAGAGATGTCCACTTTTCAGTTCAATGAGATCTTCTCCTTTTCTCCTTACCTAACTTAGCCCGACGATGTCCCACTTGATCCTTTGTAGTTCCTCTTCCAATTCAAGAAGCCTTGAATCAGAAGATAGGGAGAGTCCATTATACGTAGCCAAGGTCAGCATCAGATGGCAGCCTAGTCCGATCTTCAGGGGATTCTTAGCACCCTCTGCCTTCATGTCGTACTGGCCGCTGCCTTGGCCAGGTACATTCCAGCTGCCGGAGACTGAGGGCAAAGATTTAAGTTGTGGAGTCATTTTGGAGGGTTTGGCCATAACTCATCACGCTGGCCTAGCGGGTTGGTGAGTGTGGGATAGCATTTCCTCTAATCCCGATGGTATAGTTATACCGCTATTGGCGGTCGTCAGAGCCCCTTTAGTGGGAACAGGATGCACCACGAGAAGGCGGGGTTGACATTTGTCAGGGAGAGGCTGTGATGTTACTCATCACCTGACCTTACATCCCAATATAAAATCCTCAGGAGTCTTTCTGAGCATTTTATATTGGGATGTAAGGTCTTTCTCAATTTATATATGTATATAATATTAATGTACGCATCTTCAATGATCATCTTCAATGATGCTTTGATGCGTAACATCACAGCCTCTCCTTGACAAATGTCAACCCCGCCTTCTCGTGGTACATCCTGTTCCCACTAAAGGGGCTCTGGCGACCACCAATAGCGGTATAACTATACCACCGGGATTAGAGGAAATGCTATCCCACACTCACCAACCCGCTTGGCCAGCGTGGTGAGTTATGGCCAAACCCCTCCAAAATGACTCCACAACTTAAATCTTTGCCCTCAGTCTCCGGCAGCTGGAATGTACCTGGCCAAGGCAGAGGCCAGTGCGACATGAAGGCAGAGGGTGCTAAGAATCCCCGGAGAACCGGACTAGGCTGCCATCTGATGCTGACCTTGGCTACGTATAATGGACTCTCCCTATCTTCTGATTCAAGGCTTCTTGAATTGGGAGAGGAACTACAAAGGATCAAGTAGGACATCGTCGGGATATGTGAGGTAAGGAGAAAAGGAGAAGATCTCATTGAACTGAAAAGTGGACATCTCTTCTACTATCGTGGGACTGATACGGGCAGAATTAGTGGTGTTGGATTTATAATAAACAAGAAACCGAAGGATAAAGTTGTAGAAGTTGAAAGTACCTCTGACAGAGCTGCACGACTCGTTATTCAACTCTCGAGAAAATACCAGACTCAGATTATTCAAACTTATTTACCCACCACAAGTCATCCTGAAGAAGAAATTGAAGAATTTTATGAGGAAATTCGTCATCTAAATAATAAAGGTAAGCAGCACTTGAAGATAATTATGGTAGATTTCAATGCAAAAATAGGGCAACGGCAACAGAATGAAACTTCAGTAGGTAAATTCGGTCATGGCAACGGAAACCAGCGTGGAAATACTCTCGTTGAGTTTGCAGAGGCAGAAGGGTTTTTCATCTTCAACTCCTTTTTCAAGAAAAAGCCGCACAGGAAATGGACATGGAGACATCCAAATGGGACGACAAGTTAAATTGATTTTATTATGTGCAGCAACAAATTCGTCATAGAAGACTGCAGTGTGCTGAACAAGTTCAACACAGGTAGTGACCATAGATTGGTGGGATGTAAGATGCACCTCAACACTAAACTCGAACGTAGCAAGCTCATAAGACAAACAAAATATATTGACATAACCAACCTTAAAAAACACCATAATACCTTCAAGTTGGAACTGAAGAACAGATTCAATGCTTTAAAAGGACTAACATCGGAAGAAGTGGATATTTCTGAAGTTAACAGAAAAGTAACCAAAGCTCTGATGGAAACAGCAACAATATTAGCTGGGTCTAAGAACAAGTTGCATGTGAACAAATTATCAGGAAAAACCAAAATGTTGATGCAGAAAAGAAGAGAGATGAGGACAACTAAAGAAGATGTGACTTCCAAAGTGGAATATATAGAGCTATGCAAGACAGTACGAAAAAGTATCACTGAAGACAAGGAAATTCAACTGTGAACTAGTAAGCAAAGCAATTGAAAACAACCAAAGCCTAAAGATAGCAAAGGGACATCTCAGTAAGGGATGAAAACAAATGGTTAATATACAGTATATCAAATACGTAGAGATAATGTAAGTAGTATATAGGGGTACTATGGCACACACCAAAATCACATAAAAACCTCAAAATCAGGCATTTTTTGATTTTTCAGACCTCAATAATCACGAACATTTTAAGGCTTTTTATGATCAAAAACATCATATTTTCATTAAAAATCATTGATTTTTGGGCATAAAATAGTCAAAACATCAGATTTTTGAAAATTGAAGTTTTTACTCTGTTTTTTCATAAAAACAGACATCATAAAAACACACATTTTTGATGATATTTGACGACTTTTTTGAACAATTGCAATCATTTTGAGCTTTGAATAGCTTTGAAAGTGATGAAATGATGGATTTAGTGATCAATAGAAAAGTTGTAAAACAAACTACTTTGCAAAGTCCTTTTTAAAAATGCATTAAAAAAAGGGGTACCCAAAATGGATACCCCTTATAGAAAGATTAAAAATTTAGGAAGATAAAAAGTGTAGGAAGATTAAAGTTCTAATTCAAATGGAATTAAAAGTATGTTATTTTTTCAATTTCTAAGTAAGGTTTAAAAATGTTTAATTCTAAATAAGACATGACTTGTATGCTTAATTCATCATTCTTTTTTCCTGATGCAAAGAGTATTAAAGGTTTATCTGTGTAGGCATCACTATTAAATAATATATTCTCCCCAAGTGTAATTAAAACTTCTGATTTCCCATTAGTATAATTAGGACGTAAATAAAATGTAATTTTCATATCCATATTTTCACTCAGTTTCATATTTCTGTCAAGGAGATTGCTACTAAATTTCATAAAAACGACTGTTTCCCAGTAACGCATAGCACCAAGAGTATTATATGCTTTTTTATCTTCTTGAATTGTTGCATAACATTTTTGATTATCCACGTAATTTTTATTAACTGCGTCATACATATCCTGAGGAGATGGAATATTCACTAGTCTTTTATTTTGAACATCAAACTTTTCATCTTTTAAAATTAAAACATTGTTTTCTAAATACCTCTTATTCACTGCATTCTTATCTGCTGTAGGATCAGCAACATTTCCTATTCTTTTACCTTTTGCATTAATTACATTCCCATCTTGAATATGTAAATATTTTTGATCCAAATTACTTAATTCACCTTTAAGTACAGCATCTAAATCTCTTATTCTTACAGCAGTTTCTTGAACAAAATCTGAAAAACTACCATTAATATTTTTTTCTATTTCACTTTTAACTTCCAGATTATTCTCTCTCATTTGTTTTAAAACATATTCTCTTGTAGTAACATCATGTTCATCTATAGGTTCTTTACAATTTTTTAAATTTTTTTCTTCCATATCATAATTACCATCATCTGTTAATTTAAATCCATTTCCAGGAGGTCCAGATGGTCCAATTCCAAATTCTTCATAAGACGAACCAAAAGGGTACCAATTCATTTATTTAATCTAAAGTTTTCAAAGTTTTAAATTCCTTATTAGCCATATTAAGTGATCCTCTTTTTGTTTCATTCACGATGAAATAAAATCTATATGGTTTACCTGGATTTGATCCTAATCTCCAGTTAAATTCTAGTCTTAAATTCGAAATATTAGTATACTCTGGATGATTAGATAAATTAAAATAAATGATTGGATACAATCTCGCATAATTTACATAACTTATAAGACATCCACTTTCAGTATTATGAGTATTTAATCCAGCTGCTAATAATTCAGAATAACATCTATTATAATCTAACTGCCCATCTTTAAAATTCGTTTTATAAATTTCTTCTGGAACTTTTTTATTATTACATAATATCCAGCATTCAAGGAGATCTAAATTATCAAAAACCATATTGTTCTGATTTTGATTGCTTTCTTTTTCTACATACTGTGGAATGACAAGAACACTTAACACCTCATCAGATGTAGTTCTTATATGACATGCACCACTTGATGTTGTTTGCTGATTACTTTTCTCAATTGAAGCAGAACACCAAGTAATTTCAATAGGTGTAGAATTCAAAGCTATACTTTTAAATTCAGCCTCAATGGATGGGTACAACTCTACATAAGGTAACCATAATTGAAAATCAGATATAATAACTTTATAATTGGGATTTGCAACATCTGTGTATAACATATCATTATGACTATTTCTTTGAAATTCAAATGTAACTTTTATATCAGAAATTAATCTTCTAAAATCGTTGAGGAACCCAAAAAGTTGTCTTAAAGGAATCCAAAATTTTATTACATTACTGTTTTTTGTTAAAAGCCATCTCTGTCTAAATCCTTTATCATAAGAGGCATTTTCTTTTAATTTGATATCTGATCCTTTCTTTACATCTTTATTAGGATCATCTATTACTATTTTATCTTTATCAGCTGATTCTGATGTATCAACATAATACATCATATTTGTAGCCTCTGAAGTGGAATAATCTTTTGTGAAATTTATAAGTCCATTAATTTGATGAATTAATGAAGCACATTCAATATTAGAATCAGTTTGTTCTTTTCCTATAGTTAATGAAGCGGATCTAAACAGATTCCCACCATTTACAAATGTAACATTATCAGTTCCTATAGTATCATTATTATTTTTTACTATTTTACTTTCTAAGCATATATAACCGTTACTATATAATATAGGTGAATTTGTATCTTTAATAGTAAACTTATATTGATCAGATTCTTTTACATTAGTACTATCTTCATTATGTTTTATATATTCATACTTAGCAATTTTATTACTGTAATAATCTGGAATAGCTTTTAAGTCCCAAAGTTTTTCCATTTATTAGGATAAAAAACTCATTTATACCGTTTCAAACCAGATCCATCCTGAATTTTCGTTTTAGCTAATATATCATTAACAGTTACAGGAGGTTTAGATAATATATTTTCAAGTTTATTTTGAATAACATTTTTAGCTTTATCTTCAATTGCTGATTTACCTAAAACTTCTAATATTTTTTTTCCAATTCCTTCAGTGAAGATATTACCACCATATCGTTTTGCATATAATCTATGTTTGTTATAATTCATTTATTAAGCTAAAATTAATCTATATAAAACTCTCATATTATTCAAGTCTATCAGTTCATTATCTTGATTCGTGATATACATTCGAATTCTATGAATATAATTTCGTCTATTAATGGGTAAAAATAAAGGATTTATTTCATCAATTTTTATTAAACTGCCAGGAGGATTAGATGGCGTAAAGGAATACAAAATATCTGAATTAATATTATTATATAGAGTCCCTATAATTACATCACAATGAATGTGTATGTCATCAACTCCTCTAGAAATGTTTGCCATATATTTTCCTTCTTGATGATTATCTTCATATATTTCTGATTCAAATCCTAAAATTTCATGTAATTTACTCTCTCTAAGATCAATTTTATATTCATCTTTTAATTCAATTATAAAGCGCTGTGTAGCGAAATTAGCTTTAAATTTAATTGGTGGTTCATCTCCAAATCGTTTTATTAAAAAGTTATTTAATTCCCTTAATGTGTAATTTCCATTATCTAAAGTTATTTCATGCCATAAACTACCATCAAAATACTTAAATGTATTATTTTCTTCATCAATATTGTTCCATGAAACCCACATAGACATAGATTTTAAAGCTATTTTTGAATTTTCATTAACAGGAATAGGTGGGACATATTCAATTGTAAAATCTTCTGATTTCTCAAAATTTTTTGAATCTAAAATTAACATTTATTAAGCACAAAATCTTCATTATAACCACTTGGTTCTTGGGTAAAAGAATATAAAACTTCAACAGGTGATTTACCTTTATTCCTTTGAGTTATGTATTTCATACAATAAAAACCACATTTAACAGATGTTGGTTCTTGTAAAAAACTCGAATTATATCTAATTCCTTTATTAGATGTTTCAAGATATTTTACAATATTTTTAGGTATGAAAATGTTATTCAATTTAATGTCTTTATATTTATATTCTCCAAATGGATCAAAATATTCCACAAAATTATATTTAGGATCATTATAATAACAGACCCAATGAGTCCCAGGTCCTGTAGATATATCTAAATTAATAATTCCACTTTCAAATTTCTTAATCTTTTTAGGTAATAAATCTGATGTAAATACACCTCTGAATCCTTTTACATCTTTCATATTTTGTTCTATCGTTTTATTGGATATACCTCGTAATTCTGAAGAACTCCCTTTCCAGAATGTTTTTTTTAAGGTGTGAACCTTTCGGTTTACAACCTGATCCAGTTACTTTACTTAAAGCTTTATTCACACCAAAACTAGCAGCACCAGATAAAGCACCAGTACCAAGAGCTGCTAAGATAGGGATCAAAAAGGGTAAAATACCTCCGTTTTTCTTTAATTGTGTCTTACTTATAGTTATTCGTTTACCATTTTTAATTTGATTAATTTGAGTTTTTGTTAAATACATATCATGATTAGCACTTTTAGTTTTATCAATTTGCAATGTAATTTCTTCACCTTTCTTAACTGCTGATTTTAATTTGTTTTTCTGACCTTCACTCAAATAAATTCTTGATACAATATAATTACTCATTTATTAAGATAGAAACTTTGAATAATATTGTTTTACTTGCTCATTAGTCATTTTACCCTCTTTCAATAATAAATCTAGTATTTGAACTACTTGGTTATATACTTTCTTATTTTTAGTTCCCTTACATATTTTATCTGTTAATTTATCTAAAATATTAAGACCCTCACCCATATAGTAATTCCCCATTTTGAGAGCTTCTAATGCTCTAATATATTTTCGCACCTCAGCCATTTTATAATCGAAACGATCAATTTTTTTCTGTAATTTTTTCTTTTTTTCTTCATCTTTAGCATTATTAAGTGCTTTTACTTGAGGACCTTTTAGACGTCCGATTTCACTGATTTTTTCATTTGCTTGTTTTATTTTTTCATCAATCTCTTCATCAGACTTATTAACTAATTCTGAAGGTAAATCAAATCCTAACTTTTTTTTAATAACTGATACATTCAAGTTTTTGTTTAAGTTAATTTTATGAATTCCTGCTTCTCTCTCATACATTTCTTTAGCATCTGAAATAGGTTCTTCAACATCTTCTAAGGCAGGAATTCTTGAAGATTCTGCAATTGGTTGAAATGAAAGTTCTTCAATTGCATCTTGAATAGCTTTTAAATTTTCTTTTCTAGATACATCTTGATATTCTAATTTTTCAACTATAGGTTTATGAAATTTTGTGATTGCCTCTTCATATCCTAAATCTTCTAATTGCTTTTCCTTATTTCGTTTTCTTAGTTCAGCATTTACTTTTGCTAATTTTAATAAATCTTGTATCACTTTACTCATTTATTTAACTGAAAATTTGCTTCCAAGCAAATTATTTTACTTCCAAGCAAATTATTTTACTTCCAAGCAAATTATTTTACTTATATAAATGGAAGATTTTGAACAAATTGAAGAATATTTATCTTTTGCTGAAATGGCATTATATCTAGCTGAATGTTATTTATCTCAAGGAATACCAGCTGAAGACTTATTATTTGAAGCTGAAATGTTTATTGAAGATGCTGAATTTCTATTAAATAAATATGATTAAGCCTTGCAGCATTAAACTAAAAGATTATTCAGAACCAGAAGAATTTATAGATCCAAATCAAAATCCAATATTACCTATTCATCCTTTTAAACTTTTAATAACAGGATCTTCAGGATGTGGAAAAACAAATTTACTATTAAATTTAATATATGATCATTTAAATTTTGATGCATTATTCATATGTGCAAAAGATATTAACGAACCTAAATACTCTAAATTAAAAGAAAATTACTCAGTGTTTGATGATATAGAAGAGGAAGACATTTTAAAAATAAAGGGAAAGAATAAAAATAAGTTATTAAAATTATTTAAAAAGTTTAAGAAAGAAACATTATTTAGTTCAGACATAAATGAATTTATTACTGTAGATGACTTAGATCCTTCATTAAAAAATCTAGTTATTTTTGATGACTGTGTAAAAGAAAAGATCAAAACGAAATTGAAAAATTTTTTATAAGAGGAAGGAAGAAAAATGCATCCATTATTTATTTATCACAGACCTATTATTCAACACCTATTGATATAAGAAAAAACTGTGATTACTTTATATTTTTAAACTTCAGCACAGAGAAATTAAACAAATTATTAGAGAAATTGATGGTGATTTTAATATAGATCCTTATCAAAAAAGTATTAAAAAACCTTATGATTTCTTCATGTTAGATTTGAAAAATCCTCATATGAGATACAGACATAACTTTGATCCTATATAAATGGAAGAATATTTAGAAAAGAAAATGTATGTATACAGAAAAAGTTTTAATTACTATAATAAAATTAGTATATCACTATCAGTAGGCAAATTTATATTTAGTGCTTCAGGTTTATCAGCTTTTGCATTTTATTCCTTTAGCAGCACTTTCTTTAGGAGCAGGAGTCATTGAAGGTGTTGATAAAACTCTAAATATTTCAGAGAGAAAAGAAGAATATAAACAAGCTTACAAATTTTATAAACAGATATTAAATTTAATAAACGCTAATTCAATTTCAGAACAGGATGCTTACGTTAGAGAAGAGGATTTTATAAAAAATATGAAGTATTTTCCTTTAGAGAAATATGTAAAACAAACGCAACTAAATGGTTATAGATATGTAAAATAGATTTACACTTAAATAAATGGAATTACAAGGAGGTGATATAGTAGGATGGTTACAAGATAAATTAAATCCACCTGAAATGCATATACCTGGTTACCAGTATTGTGGTCCATTTACAAAATTAGAAAAGAGATTAAAAAGAGGTGATCCAGGAATTAACAGAGTTGATAAAGCTTGTAAAAAACATGATGTAGCTTATAGTAAAACTAAAGATACTAAACAGAGACATATTGCTGATCAAGAACTCTTAAACGATTTAGATTCAATTGAAAATACTACAAGTGGATTCTATCCATTAGGAGAGAAACAAGCTAGAGCTGTTATAAAACCAATTATAAAAGCAAAGAAAACATTTGGTTTAGGAATTTCATCCTATATGTATTGCTTAAAGTGCAAACAGAAAACTGAAACTAAAGATATTCAAGAAACAGTAGCTAAAAATGGAAGACCGATGGCAAAAGGAAAGTGTAAAGTTTGTGGAGCTAAAAAGAGTGTTTTTAAAGACGTCGTGAAACACCTTAAAAATATTTATTATACACCAGAAACTGGTTATTGTGGTATTAATGAATTACAAAGAAAAACTAAATTACCCAGGAAAGATATAGAAGAGTTTTTACATCAACAAGATGTATATACAAAACATAAGCCACTTATTCATAGATTTAAAAGAAGAAGAATTTATGTTTCTCATGTCAATGACCAATTTCAAGCTGACCTTATAGATATGCAAGAATTTAAATCCTTTAATAATGACACAAATTATATTTTATCAGTGATTGATATATTCAGTAAATATGCTTGGACAATTCCGATTAAAAGAAAAACAGGTGAAGAGGTAACTAGAGCATTTAAAAAAATATTTAAAGAAAGAAAACCAGAAAAACTTCAAACAGATAAGGGTACAGAGTTTATAAATAAACAAACTCAAAAGTTATTCAAGGATGAAAATATTCACTGGTTTACAACTGAGAATATTGAGATTAAATGTGCTGTTATTGAAAGATTCAATAGAACTTTAAAGACTAAAATGTGGAAGTATTTCACAGCAAATAATACTAGAAAGTGGTTAAATGTACTAGATAAATTAATTAAGAATTATAATAATTCTTATCATAGATCCATTAAAATGACACCTATAGAAGCAAGTAAGGAAGAAAATGAATTAAAAGTTTATAATAATTTGTATAAAGAAAAAGAGAAAAATAAACCAAAATATCAAAAAGGAGATAAAATAAGAATTTCAAAATATAAAAGAGAATTTAAGAAAGGTTATCTTCCAACATTTACAGAAGAAATATTTATAATTTCCGATATATTGAACACAGATCCTCCGACATATAAAATAAAAGATTTAAATAATGAAGAAATTACAGGAACATTTTATGAAAAGGAACTGGTTAAATATGATAAGAAAGATGAGGTTTATAAGATTGAAAAAATTATTAGAAAGAAAGGAAATAAATACTTAGTTAAATGGTTGGGATATCCTGATGAATTTAACAGTTGGGTTGACGCTGTAATTTGAAATTTTTGCAAAACGCCACTTCGGAGGAGGGTCTATGCTTTATTTTTTTTTTTATTTTATTTGTACCTGGCCAGCCAGGTACGTATGGGCGTTTTAGACCCTCCACCGGTTGTTATTCACACTCTACCATCAGATGTTATTCACGCACACGCTCTACCATGAACCAAACTTATTTTCAAAGTTTGAACAGGGAGCCATTCTACCGTATCGAGTTTCGAACCTGAGACCTTTTGCATGCATGCCTGACTCGCTACCACTCGGCCAACACAGGCCGATGAATTCTTGCTTGAAACATATATTTACGTTTCAAGCAATAGAAAATTGGCGATGATCCAAAGTTGTTACGTAACGAAGAATTGCTTCTTTCCGAGGACACGTATCGCGCGCCGCGGAGAGTATTTTGGCAGCTGTTCAACTCTGGTTATGTAAACATTTTCGCTCGCAGCTTATCAGTAATGACTACATCTAAGCAAGAAAGAGATTTAATTGCTTGTGCTACCATCTATATGTGAAAGAAAAAACTGTATTTCAGTATTTAAAGATATAATTTCTTAGGCAGGAATTATTAACGATTTAAAATAAGATATACGTGAAAAAGTATTTAATAACATGATATCTAATAAATGGCTTCATTAAAAGATGTATGTTATGAACAAATCAAAGATAATTACTGGTATGGTCTATTTGGAGATTTTAAAATTATAATAGATAAAAATACTGGATACTTTAATGCTACAAAATTATGCAAACAAGGTGGTAAAAAATTTAAAAAATGGTTAGAGAATAAAAAATCTCAAGAATTAATAAAATATTATAAAAATTGTGGTGGCCCGAATTCGGGCCGCCATAAAAATGATCAAATGTATGAAATAAGAGAAGGAACAGGTAAGAATATTATTAATGGAACATATGTTAAGCAGGAATTAATTTTAAATATATCTTGTTGGGTTTCAAACGATTTTTATGATAAAGTTAACAAGATTGTTAAAGACTATTACATTAAAAAATTCAATGATAAATACAAGAATGATAATGAAAAATTAAATAAGAAATTAAATAAGATAAAAAAGAAAATGGAAAAATTAAAACTTGAAAATGAAAAATATAAAGAAGTAGAAGAGGATATAACACCTAAAACTGCTAATTCTAAAAAGCTTCATATGTTTACTATCATACAGAAAAATAAAGAAAACTCTGATTATCCTTATTATGTAATCAGATGTCAAAGAGATAAAATGAATAAAACTATTGGTAATTTAAAAATAAAGTATCCAGATTTAAATACAGTATATGAAATAAAATATAATCCTAATCCTATTAATTTATTTAACAGAGTTAAAGAAAATATATCATACATAGAAACTAAATTTAATCATCTTAATATTGTTAATGATCATACTATTGATAATTTAAAAGAGGCTATTAAAAGAATAACTAAGTTCTAAAGTTTTTAATAAAATGATATCTAATAAATGGAAAATGATATTGAAGAAGCGAATTACTTTTCTTATTCATCTTCAGAAGAAGAACAAATTGAAATTCCTGAAAATTTTAAAAAAGTAATGAAACAAATAAAAAGAATGAAATATGATGAAGAGGAAGACTGTTATTATATAGATTATAATAAATATTTAAAAAGTAGATATGTTAGTAGAATAAGATATTTTAATCAGTTTAAAAGAAAAAATAACCTTAAATTTAATAAGGAAGCAGAAGATTTATTTTTAAAATTATTGGATTTTATGTACTATGAGAAAAATTTAAAATATGTATATTTTATTAAAAAAATTTGTGACTATTATAATATATCAAATGATATTAAAATTAATATAAATCCAAAAAATGAAAAGATCTGGGAAGACTTTAAAGCAGCAAGCTTTTCAGCTTAAAGCAAAGTATTTATAAATTTGTTTCCTAATAAATGGAAGACAAAACATGCACAAGTTGTAAACAAACAAAACCTATTGATGAATTTTACATTCATCGTCGTTATGGTAGAGTTGATCGTCAGCATATTTGCAAATATTGTCAAACTTATACTCTATATAGGAAACTGGTTTGTGATTGTGGAAGAGAATATACTTATGCTCATTATCAAAGACATTTAAGAAGTTCTTTACATAAACGTCTTTTGAAAATCTGTTTATAAAAATACCTGCCTATAAATAGTTACAAATTTTTTTCCTTATAAATGGAAAAGTCTTTGAAGCCTATTATTGTGCATCTTAAAAGTGCTCTGAATGCTATTAGTGTTCAGAAACTTAGAAATGCTTTAAAAAGATTAAATATCAGAAAACGAAATGTAAAAAAAGATGATTTAATTAAATCGTTGATAAAATATATTAGAAAGACAGGTGATTATAAGTCTGTTTTAGTAGATATCCTTGGATTAGATACATCAGAATATTTAGATAGAAAAAGAAAAATATTTATTAATCATCCAGAGAGAAGAAATAGAATTAAAAAATTATTTGATTCTTTTAACTTAAAATTCAAAGATAACAAACTGAAACCAAGAAAAGAAAAGAAAATTAAAACAGATGTAAATCTTGAAAAATTATTTAAACCTGATTATGAAATTATTGAAACAAAAGGAAAATATATTAAAAAATATATGGTACATAGAAAGAATTATAGAGTAGCTGGAGTAAACATTAAACCTGAACAATATTTCAATATTTTACAACATATATTTAGAAAAGCAATTGGTAAAATTCAAGGTAAAGTAGATATAATTGTATATAATCCTAAACTGAATAAACCATTTCATGATAAAATGATGTATACTAAGGATGCCTATGAGCTATATATTTATAAATTATCTGATCAAATTGAATATAAGGAATTAGAAATAACTGATTGTATATTTGATTTTAATGTAATTGAATTACCTTCAGGAGGTAAACATATAAAGATAATTAATGATGAAACAATAGAAAATAAAAGAAGTATCTGTCAGATAAAAAATGATGATAACATATGTTTAGCTAGATCAATTGTAACTGCTCTATCTATTCAAAATCCTAAGCTATTATGTGATAAATTGAATCATAATGAATTATCAAAAAATGATATTAGATACATCAAAATGGGTAGAGTTTTACAAAAATCATTAGCTGTAAAATTACATGAACTATGCAATATTCCATTAGAAATATGTTGCTTAGAAGAGGTTAAAATATTTGAAGAATTCTTAGATATTCAGATAAATATATTTTGCAGAGAGAATTTTAATGAACGTATATATAGTGGTAAATATAAATCTACATGTATTTACATATTGAAAAATAGAAATCATTTCGATGTAATTACTTCTGTTAAAGGATTTTTAGGAAAAGAGAATTACTGTGATTATTGTCAAATAAGCTATAAAAGATCAGATCAACACAGATGTCCTCTCAAATGTGATAGATGTTTTAAAACAGATAGTAACTGTAATGGTGAAGAGATATTTTGTAAAAAATGTAATCGATTATTTAAAGGTGAGGAGTGTTTTGATAACCACAAAAGAAAAAATAAGAAAGGTGTTAGTGTATGTAAATGTCTATGGAAATGTTTAAAATGTAAAAGAATTATTAATCGATATGAGAGAAAACCCAAAGAGCATGTATGTGGTGAAAAGAGATGTAAAAATTGTTGGAAATATGTATTACATGATCATAAATGCTATATGAAACGTAAAGATGCTAAAGGTGGTAAATGTGAAAATGATTGTCCTAAGTTAACAAGAAATCGAAAAGATTGGTGTGAAAAATGTAGATATGAATATACTGAGAAATATATATTCTTTGATGTTGAAACTAAACAAGAAACAGGAACTCATGAAGTTAATCTAGTTGTATGTCAAATGTATGATGGTAGTGAAAAGATATTTGAAAATGAAAATGATTTTTGTAATTGGTTATTTCAACAAAAACATTTTGGATATACTGTACTAGCTCATTATGGTAAAGGCTTTGATTTTCAATTCTTAGCTAAATACTGTTTTAAAAACAAAATAGAAGTGTTTACTATATATAATGGAAATAAACTCAATTATATGCAGGCATTTGGATATAATATAAGATTCATAGATTCAATCAATTTTACTATGATTCCATTAAGAGATTTTCCAAAAACATTTGGGTTAGAAGAGATGGCAAAAGGTTATTTTCCTCATTATTTTAATAAAGAATGTAATCAAAATTATATAGGTAAATACCCTGAAAAACATTACTATGGATGTGATTCTATGAAATCTGAAGAGAGAAATGAATTCTTAAAATGGTATGAAACTGTTAAAAACGATACGTTTGATTTTCAAAAAGAATTTGTTAAATACTGTAGATCAGATGTAGATATTTTAAGAAGAGGATGTTTAGAATTGAGAAGATTATTCTTAGAAATCGCAAATATCGATCCATTTAAATATGTAACTCTAGCAGGTGTATGCATGAGTATTTATAGAGATAAATTCTTAAAAAAAGGTACAATTGCCATAGATGATGATACAATTCAAAAAGACAAATATAGTAAAAAATCAATTGCTTGGTTAGATTATCTGTCTAAAAAGAATAATATCAATATTCAACATGCATTAAATGGTGGAGAGAAAAAATTAAAATTAGGTAAGAAAATTTATAAAGTAGATGGATTTTATGAAAACACAGTGTTTCAATTTCATGGATGTCACTGGCATGGATGTAATAGATGTTATAGAGAATCAACTATAAATGAACAGAATCAGATATGTATGAAAGACTTATATAAAAGAACTAAGAGGATTCAAAAGAAGATTTTAAAAGCTGGATATGAATTAATTGTTATATGGGAATGTGATTTTAATAATAATAAAGAAATTAAAAAATATATAAAAAATGAATGGAATAGAGATTTCGTGGAACCTTTAAATCCTAGAGATGCATTTTATGGGGGTAGGTGTGAGCCTACTAAATTGAAATATGAATTTAAAAATAATGAAAAAGGTAGATATATTGATGTATGTTCACTGTATCCAACTGTAAATTACTTTGATAATTATCCAATTGGTCATCCTGTTAAGATATTTAATCCTGAAAAATTTGATAAAGAATGGTATGGTTTCATCAAATGTAAGGTCTTACCACCTAGAAATTTATATCATCCAGTGTTGCCAATTAAAGATGAAAAATTGATGTTTGCTCTTTGTAAATCATGTTCTAAAACTATCAAATGTAATCACTTTAAAACTGTTGTAGATAAAAAGAAATGTAAAGAATGCTTTGAAATTAGAAATAAGGAGTGTAATCATAAAAGAGACGAAAGATGTTTCACTAGTACATGGACTACTGATGAAATGAATTTAGCAATTAAAAAAAGATATAAAATTTTAAGAATATATGAGGTTTGGAATTTTGAAAATAAAACTGATGAACTATTTAGAGATTACGTTAAAATGTTTTTGAAATTCAAATTAGAAACAGATGATAAATGGTCTGAAAACTTTAAAAGTGAAAAAGAATATAAGAAGACAGTTTACAAGAAATTAGATATAAAATTAGAAAAAATAGAAAAAAATCCAGGAATGAGATTTATAAGTAAGATATGTTTGAACTCATTATGGGGTAAGTTTGGACAGAGAAAAAATATGAAACAGACTAAATACGTAATGGATTTAGATGAATTTTATAAAATTATATTAGATGATAATCTCAAAGAATTAAATATGATATTTATGAATGATGACTGTGTAGAAATGACTTATAAAATGAAAGATGAATATGTTAAAAATAACTTCAATACTAACGTTTATATAGCAGCTTTCACCACTAGTTCTGCTAGAATTAGATTATATAAAATGCTTGATAAATTACGTGAAAAAGTGATTTATAAAGACACAGATAGTGTTGTGTATATAGATGATGGAACTAATAAAATCAAAACAGGATGCATGTTAGGAGAATGGACAGATGAATTGGGAGAGGACAAATATATGAAATCCTGGATAGCTGGTGCACCAAAAGACTATGGATACATACTAAATGATGGAACTGTAAAAGGTAAAGTTAAAGGATTTAAAATGAGCTATGAGAATGAAAATATTTTGAATTTCAATGATAGAATGAAAGTAATAACAGGTGAAACAGATTACTTAGAAATATCAAATAATCAGTTTAAGATACAAAAAGATAGAAATATAGCTGTAGATACACTGAACAAGAAATACATGTTTGGATTTGATAAAAGAAGAATTCTAGATGATTTGAATACTGTACCTTTTGGATATGTATTTAAAAAAGTGAGTAAATATAAACAATGAATGATATAATTGTGATTATAAATATTCAAGGATTTGTACTCCCAAATCGTAAGATAGCAAGAGAGATAAGTTGGGTACACTCAAAACTGAATATTGGTGAAACAATATCAGTGTTCACACCTGACTGCAAATTAGATGAACAAGAATTGAATATCGTACGTAAGTGTGTTTTAGATGTGCATGGACTGAGATTTAAAAGATATCCAAATAGCAAAGAACTATGGATTAATAATTGTGAGGTAAAGAACTATATTAAAAACCTGTACCATATTTATGGTGGTACATTTGCATATAAAGGAGGAGTAATGGAAAAAGAGATGCTTGAAGATATTCCATCTGTTGATTTAGATATACCTAAATGTCCAAGAGTTTTAGGCCCCGGATGCTCTATGTATAGATGTATGCATTATAAGAATTATATTTCAAAAAATGAAAACTTATAAATGGATTTAATGGGTGACCTTAGAGCTCTATACTGTTCTTCAGATAAAAAATATAGTAACGAAATATCTCAATTCGCTCATTTTTGTGATGACTTGATTCATATGTATAGAGATAATTACAAGTTTTCAGATATTCTAACTATAGTTTATAAATATTTAAAAAAGGTAAAAAGAATGATTGATAAAAAAGAAAAAAACGAGGAAATTAAAAACAAAGGATTAGAAATTTTAAATGAGTTTGTAAGTTATTGTAATTTACAGTTCTCATCACATGTATTCAAAAACCTTTAAAAAAATAAAATCTTATAAATGGATGAGTTCAATAGCATCAGATTATTTACAGAAACACAGAAATTAAAAGATTTGAATCCTGGAGATTATAAATTGATGTCACTGAAAAAATCCAAACGAAATTCGGAGATGCAACTATTGCAAAAATAGAAGTCAATGATGAAGAAAGAGAATATTATCTTAGAAAATGTCACGGAAAACTATCTGACAGTGCAATTAAAAAAATTAATAAAGGTAATTATATATTCAGATTCAGAGGTAAAATTGATGATCTATATTATGATTATGAATTAGTAAAAACTTAAAAAAACGAATTCTATTAAAATGAAAGTTCACTTCGATCCTAATGTCATATATGTAGGAAATGAAAAGGTATATGGGAAACATATGCAGTTGATCGAGAGAGGTTCAAAAGAAGAATTACCGAAACAGAAAATAAAATAGGACATATCTTTAAAGAGAAATGAAGTACTACATAACAAAACCTTATATTATTGAATTCGTTTAAATCTTTGTAATATTTTTAATTAAATCTTGAATTTGTTTAATCTTCCTAAATTTTTAATCTTCCTATAAGGGGTATCCATTTTGGGTACCCCTTTTTTTAATGCATTTTTAAAAAGGACTTTGCAAAGTAGTTTGTTTTACAACTTTTCTATTGATCACTAAATCCATCATTTCATCACTTTCAAAGCTATTCAAAGCTCAAAATGATTGCAATTGTTCAAAAAAGTCGTCAAATATCATCAAAAATGCGTGTTTTTATGATGTCTGTTTTTATGAAAAAACAGAGTAAAAACTTCAATTTTCAAAAATCTGATGTTTTTGACTATTTTATGCCCAAAAATCAATGATTTTTAATGAAAATATGGTGTTTTTGATCATAAAAAGCCTTAAAATGTTCGTGATTATTGAGGTCTGAAAAATCAAAAAATGCCTGATTTTGAGGTTTTTATGTGATTTTGGGGTGTGCCATAGTACCCCTATATACTACTAATGTATAATGGACGATGTCATCGCTCTTTCCACGTTATTTTTAAACAACGCATAGCGACTTAAAAATTGTATACCAGCACCGCTGGATTCGAACCCCAGAACTCTCGATAACTTGTCGAGTGCGTTCGAATTTACGCTACGGCGCCAACAGTTCTCAGCCCCATGCGTGGTTTATCAGTCAGCATCTGACTACACGGATACGTATTGATGATCTCAGCAACTGAGATGGCGTCATCTGGTGGCATTTAACGCAACAGCTATTTAATTGTAGCTGATAAATTCAAAGGGTGATAAAAATGGTTAATATACAGTATATACACAATTTTTCAGTCGCTATGCGTTGTTTAAAAAATAACGTGGAAAGAGCGATGGCATCGTCCATTGACATTATCTCCACGTATTTGATATACTGTATATTAACCATTTCTATCGCCCTTTGAATTTATCAGCTACAATTAAATAGCTGTTGCGTTAAATGCCACCAGATGACGCCACCTCAGTTGCTGAGACCGTCAATACGTATTCGTGTAGTCAGATGCTGACTGATAAACCACGCATGGCGCTGAGAATTGTTGGCGCCGTAGCGTAAATTCGAATGCACTCGACTTGTTATCGAGAGTTCTGGGGTTCAATCCTAGCGGTGCCGGAATACAATTTTTCAGTCGCTATGCGTTGTTTAAAAAATAACGTGGAAAGAGCGATGACATCGTCCGTTTAAGAAAACAGATTATGGCACTGAGAAAAGAAGATGGTTCTGTAGCAAGAAATAAAGGCGAAATTTTGACAAGAGTGAAAGATTTCTACTCCAAATTATATGAAAGGGATGATACATGTACTCCAGACCTCATGAAAGGTATCAGTACCAGAGTTCTTCCAGTCCTCCCAGCAGAAGTTGCACATGCAATCAAGATCATGAAGCGGGAAAAGCTCCAGGAGAAGATGGAATTACTGTAGACATCATACAAGAAGCAAGTGGAGAAATCGAAACAGTACTCGCCCAAATTTTCACTCGATGCCTTAATGAAGGAAAGATTCCTGAGGATTGGAACAACGCTACAATGATCTTGCTACATAAAAAAGGTGACATTGAGGATCTCAGGAACTACAGACCTATCAGTGGTTTATAAAATCTTCACTAAAGTTCTTTCACACCGCTTAAAGGTGACCCTGGACATGGCTCAACCGAGAGAACAAGCCGGATTCAGGAGTGGCTACAGCACAATAGATCATATCCACGTACTGAGAGAACTAATTGAAAGAGCGAGGGAATATGAACTTCCATTGTGCATGGCTTTTATCGATTATGAAAAAGCCTTTGATTCGGTGCAACCATCAGCAGTTACAATGGCCATGAAATCATGCGGTATTGAAGTGCGTGCATTAATATTATTAATAACATCTATGAAAATGCAAGTGCAATGATTCGGCTGTTTGAAAATACAACGCACATAAAAATTGGAAAAGGAGTGAGACAAGCTGGCGCCATATCTCCGAAGCTCTTTAATGCGACATTGGAAAATGTCTTTCAATTACTGTACTGGGAAAACAAAGGGATAAAGATTAATGGAGATTATCTAACCCACCTTCGTTTTGCTGATGACGTAGTCATTTTTGCAACTACCCCATCAGAGCTGCAGAGTATGATCCAGGAACTTGCTGACAAGAGTAAAGAAGTGGGATTAAAAATGAACTTTCAGAAGACAAAAGTCATGTTCAATGCTTTTACAAGAAATGAAGATTTATCGATTGATGGAGAAAAGCTGGAGATAACAGACACGTACGTTTATCTTGGACAGCAGATATCAAGTGAGGGTCACATTAATGAAGAAATTAATCGGCGTACAAAACTTGCCTGGAGAGCTTTTGGAAGAAACAGCATAATTTTCAAGAGCAATATGCCATTATGTCTTAAAAGAAAAGTGTTTGATCAATGCATCCTTCCAGTGCTTACGTATGGTGCAGAGACGTGGACCTTAACTAAAAGAGACATACAAAGGCTGCAGACAACTCAAAGTAGCATGGAGAGGTGCATACTTGGTGTAACCAAGAGAGATAAGAAGAGGAACTCGTGGATACGAAAAATGACAAGAGTGGAAGACATCATGATCAGAGTTAAATCCCTGAAATGGCAATGGGCTGGACATACTGCCAGAAGGACAGATCATCGATGGACAGCCGAAATTTTAGATTGGATTCCAAGGGACAGGAAAAGACCCAGAAGAAGACCACATGGGAGATGGGTGGATGAAATTCGAAAGTATGCAGGGGTGACATGGAGGAGACTGGCACAAGACAGACCGTTGTGGAGGAAACTTGGGGAGACCTTCGTCCAGCAGTGGATTGATAATGGTTGACAATGATGATGATGATGATGATATATATATATATATTGATACGAAAATTGGGTCTAAATTAGTAACTATTAAAAAGGGGGGACGGTCTTAATATGCGTGGTTGAATTATGTTGATAATTAAATTAAATATTTGGCCTATTGCAAATTAATTGGGAAATTAACTTATTTTTAATTAGGGAAGTCTTGTAATTTTTTTTGTCTGGGTGGAAACAAAGGAATTAGTGGATCATCTCTGGGGGTCTGTGAGCATCATGGGACCACACCAGACGGTAATTGAGAAGCACTCAGACGCTCATAAAGACGATTTCAAGTGGGACATTAATGCCAAAAATCGGTAGGGAACGAGAAAAATTATGATTATGAGGGGCAAGAGGCGACGACACTTCGTTGGAGAGGCACGAGAGAAACCTCAAGTGTCGAGTGAAGAGAAACAGATGAGGCCCACGTGACAAGGAATGGCAAAAAGTAGGAAAGGAAGAAAACAGTAGTGATCTCGGTACGTTGGCAGGAAGACAGACGGAAAAACTCGCTAGGAATCATCTCGGAACGCAGTTGTAAGCCGGACCGAGAGATTGCCATGAGAGTACGCTATGCGGCTTTACGCAGTGGTCAGCCGTAATGAGCCTGCTAGGTACGAAACCTGAAGTCCGACTCTTATCTAAGATTGCCCCGGTACTTCTAGCGCAGCGGTAAGCCGCCTAGTACGATGAAAAAGGGAGAGCTTAACAATAATTAGGTGGCTGGGTAAGACCACCACAAAAAAATGCCAAATAGAGAAAGCATGCTTAAAACGAATCATTAACTAACTACACTGCCAGTAAACCACCCTCTCGAAAACACCCCTTCTCCAACGAGGAAGAGTAGAGGTCGCCGACCTCTGGGAAAGCGTCCATGGGTCCTCGCTCCCAGCAAACTACGCATCTCTATCAGCGGGGTAAAAGAGAGCTACCCTTGACCATTCTACTGCCCCCGGTCTGCGGTGCGAAGAGGAGTCAGCGCTGGGTGTTACTTTTTCCCCTACCAAGAGCGGTCGGGGAAGAGAGGAGAAATGCCTTTTCTGCGGCATCGAAAGAAAGAGTGGAAAAGCAGCAAATTAGTGAAGACCCTCTGTGACACACAGGTGAAAAACCATCCCCTACTACTACTAATACAGAGGGCGCGCGTGTGTGTGTGTGTAAGTGATACCGAAAGAGTGTAATAAATACATGGGTTGTCCAACATCGTCCAGCTATTCGTAAGTACTGACTTTTGATTATCAGATTGCATAGCTCATTTTAGAAATGGGGTTGTAACCCGTTCTCTAATGCCTAGACTGCCAACTGAACTTATTAGCCGTACACTGGTTATCCAGAACTTTAAATATTCCCGCTATGGTGAACTGAAATTCTCTCAAGAGATAATTACAAATGAGTAAGGACTGAACTAGGTGGGAGATCCCTCCCCTTTCTTTTTATGTATGCCTACCGAATGTACGGAATTTACATCCTAGCAGACAGGATGTTCCGTTAATTAAATAGATTGGTGTTAACTGATTATTTGTACTCTGTTCTTTTAGGCTCTGGTGTATGACTTCCCTGTGTTTCAGCAAGCATCACGTTCTCGCCCATTTATACCAGCTCCCGAATTAAAAGAACCTTCACGCCTCATTTTTATTGATTGGTGACTAGCATGTATAAATTATACCGCTCGGCACGTTGTTTTTGTATCAATTGGTGGTCAACGGTGGGATATAACAACCCACGACCACGGCAAAATTTTGTATCAAATGGTGGCAGCGAATAAACGTTCGTATCATTTAGTGACGAGTGCTTATAAATTATATCGCTCGGCACGTTCTTATCAATATATATATATATAGTAAATAGTAAATTGCAAAAAATTAAAATTGCAAAAAATTAAAATTTTATTAAAAAATGCAGAATGAAATTCAAAGTGAAAGTTCAAAATTGAAAACCGAACAATAAAAAACAGGTTGCTGTCATCAGGAAAGCATCAACCTGCGGGAGTGGCCTTTCTAGTACCAACAAACGACAGGGAGAACCAAAAATGTCGGTTGGTCATGCTCCCCGGGCCACCAGACCAAACATCAAAACATACTCAAGAATTCAGAAAACAAAATTGTAAACACTGAAAAAATGATAAAAAATACTTACCAGTGGACCAGACAGGTCAACGCCACGAATGAAGACCAAACCAAACTGAACCAAGGACCTACAAAACATAAGTATTCGCGGTTAGATAACATCCTAGCAAGCCAAAAAAAAAAAAAATTGTGAAATGACGAGTTGCAAAACTGTGTCTGTAAATGAAAATCTTCAGCCACTAGAGACCCACCAAGTGGCACTTTGTTTTGCCTGATTTACTTAATATTGTTAGGTCATGGATTAGTAAAGCATGTCAATGTGTAATTTGAAACTCTTTGAAACCAAATTAAAATGCAAAATTAAATGTTATACAAAATTTGTAGGAAAGTTCTTAGATTGCAATTTAGGAGGAAGTGTTTTAAGATTTTTTATCAACAAAAACTATGTGGAACATATTTTTGCTATTCTGTGAAATAGAGAAAGAAGTAAATTTCAATGTACTTCTTTAGAAATGTTAGAGAACCAATGAGTGTAGTAAATGATATCGAAATCAAAAGCATTTCTTTTATCATAAAGAATCACCACACCCCTGCCCCCTCGTCCACCTGTATCTCCAAATCGAGGTAACAAACGCAAGTAGACGAGCTGTTAGTCTTTTGAATCCTGAAGACCTCGCCCTAGAAAAAACTAGTCTTGTATCCTGAAGAAGAAACTAGTCGTATCCTGAAGAACTCACCCTAGAAAAAACTAGTCTTGTATCCTGAAGAACTCACCCTAGAAAAAACAAATATTGTATCCTGAAGAACTCACCCTAGAAAAATCTAGTCTTGTATCCTGAAGAACTCACATTAGAAAAAACTAACAGCTCGTCTACTTACGCTTGTTACCTCGATTTGGAGGTACAGGTGGACGAGCGAGGGAGGGTGTGGTGAATCTTTATGATAAAAGAAATGCTTTTGATTTCGATATCATTTACTACACTCATTGGTCCTCTAACATTTCTAAAGAAGTACATCGTAATTTACTCCTTTCTCAATTTCACAGAATAGTAAATATATTTTTATCTCAAAAACTACAGTCTTGTGACGATTATATATAGATTAAGATAATACAACGTAGTTGTCACAAATGTTTCCTTTTTCAAGCCGACCATGGTTTCGCTGGGTTTTGACCTAGCTTCATCAAGGACGAATGACACGCAAATATTCAAATTGTATACGACATCATAAATGGTGTTTACAGTCACGTGTTTTAGTTAGATGCTTCCACGCGTTTGATAGAAATGGCGTGGATGCCATGTCATTAACAAGTTGCGAAGACTTCTGATATATAAGAGAGCTTCCAAAATATTAAGTTTGGTGGTTGAATCTGGCTTGTCAATAAGTTTTGCTTCTTCAAAGAGAAATTTGTGGTCCTTTTCGTAACAGTGTTTAGCCATCGATGACTTTTTTAGGTCACAATCCCGAATGTATGTCTTGTGCTCCTTCAATCGAAAGCTCAAGGCTCTACGAGTCTGTCCTATGTACGAAGCGCCACATTCACATGGAATTTGATAAAGTCCCCACGAGTTTTTATCTTCAACATAGTCCTTTGATCCTAAAAATCTCATTTTGTTCATGGGTTTAAAAATCACCTTAAAATTAAAGATTTTGAGAAGTTTTGTAATTTTGAAGGCAATGTCACGGGAAAATGGAATAATG
Organism: Macrothele yani; assembly: GCA_039090855.1. Lineage (NCBI taxonomy): Eukaryota > Metazoa > Arthropoda > Arachnida > Araneae > Macrothelidae > Macrothele > Macrothele yani. The sequence continues at coordinate 68,298,520 of CM076994.1, read as the reverse complement.
GCAAAATTCTCTCGCAATGGGCGCATCACAGGAGTTAGTGGGGAGATGGGCTTCGGTTTCCGGAATTTTGTTAGAGCCTAGTCTATAATGGAAGGGTTGTATCCTCGCTGTACTGCAACACGTTTAAGGAAATAAAGTTCTTTTTCAAAGTGTCCTCATCTGAACATATATGTATCGCGCGATATGCGCAACTGTAAAAGGCGCTGAGTTTTTGTTGATAAGGGTGATTAGACTTGGCATGTAGAGGTGAAAAAATAGTCAAACTTATAAATTCCATTGATCCTCACATTCAATTCAGCTACGAAACTGAAAATAACGGATGCCTACCATTCCTTGACGTCCTGGTAACTCGCTTAAATCAATCTCTCGCAACCACAATTTATCGGAAGCCTTTCGCTATTTTTTCACCTCCACATGCCAAGTCTAATCACCCTTATCAACAGAAACTCAGCGCCTTTTACAGTTGCGTATATCGCGCGATACATATATGTTCAGATAAGGACAGTTTGGAAAAAGAACTTTATTTCCTTAAACGTGTTGCAGTACAGCGAGGATACAACCCTTCCATTATAGACTAGGCTCTAACAAAATTCCGGAAACCGAAGCCCATCTCCCCACTAACTCCTGTGATGCGCCCATTGCGAGAGAATTTTTCCATTATTCCATTTTCCCGTGACATTGCCTTCAAAATCACAAAAATTCTCAAAACCTTTCATTTTAAGGTGATTTTTAAACCCATAAACAAAATGAGATTTTTAGGATCAAAGGAGTATGTTGAAGACAAACTCGTGGGAATTTATCAAATTCCATGTAAATGTGGCGCTTCGTATATAGGACAGACCCGTTGAGCCTTGCGTTTTCGATTGAAGGAGCACAAGACATACATTCGGGATTGTGACCTAAAGAAGTCATCGATGGCTAAACACTGTTACGAAAAGGACCACAAATTTCTCTTTGAAGAAGCAAAACTTATTGACAAGCCAGATTCAACCACCAAACTTAATATTTTGGAAGCTCTCTTATATATCAGAAGTCTTCGCAACTTGTTAATGACATGGCATCCACGCCATTTCTATCAAACGCGTGGAAGCATATAACCAAAACACGTGACTGTAAACACCATTTATGATGTCTTATGCAATTTGAATGTTTACGTGTCATTCGGCCTGATGAAGCTAGGTCAATACCCAGCAAAACCATGGTCGGCTTGAAAAAGGAAACATTTGTGACAACTACGTTGTATTATCTTAATCTATATAGCAAAAATATGTTCCACACAGTTTTTGTTGATAAAAAATCTTAAAACACTTATTTCTAAATTGCAATCTAACAACTTTCGTACAAATATTTTAAAACATTATTTAAAACATTTAATTTTGCATATTTATTTGGCTTCAGAGTTTCAAATTACACATTCACATGCTTTACAAATCCAGGACCTAACAATATTAAGTAAATCAGGCAAAACAAAGTAACCTTGGTGGGTCCCTATAGTGGCTGAAGATTTTCATTTACATTCACAGTTTTGCATCTCGTCATTTCACAATTTTTTTTTTGGCTTGCTAGGATGTTATCTAACCGCAACCGCTTTAGCGTTATCGTATATATTTGTGTTTTTGTGGGTCGTTGGTCCAGTTTGGTTTGGTCTTCACTCGTGGCGTTGACCTGTGCGGTCTGCTGGTAAGCCTTTTTTAGCATTTTGTCAGAGTTAACATCTTTGTTTTTTGAATTCTTGAGTATGTTTTGATGTTTGGTCTGGTGGCCTAGGGAGCATGACCAACCGACATTTTTGGTTCTCCTTGTCGTTTTTTGGTACTAGAAAGGCCACTCCCGCAGGTTGATGCTCTCCTGATGATGGCAAACTTTTTTTTTTTTTTATTGTTCGGTTTTCAATTTTGAACTTCCACTTTGAATTTCAAATTGAATGAAATTCAAATTTTCATTTTCATTTTCATTCAATTTTCATTTTTTACAATTCACTCTATATATGCTGCTACGTGAGGTACAGCTGATATAGTAGTATATATAGAGTTAATTTCGGCGCTTCTCATGGTACTAGCTACATTTCTTACGTTATGTTCTTTCTTTCTTACTTTTGCAAATTAATTTATATATCATCATCATCATTGTCAACCATTATCAATCCACTGCTGGACGAAGGTCTCCCCAAGTTTCCTCCACAACGGTCTGTCTTGTGCTAGTCTCCTCCATGTCACTCCCGCATACTTTCGAATTTCATCCACCCATCTCCCATGTGGTCTTCTTCTGGGTCTTTTCCTGTCCCTTGGAATCCAATCTAAAATTTCGGCTGTCCATCGATGGTCTGTCCTTCTGGCAGTATGTCCAGCCCATTGCCATTTCAGGGATTTAACTCTGATCATGATGTCTTCCACTCTTGTCATTTTTCGGATCCACGAGTTCCTCTTCTTATCTCTCCTGGTGACACCAAGCATGCACCTCTCCATGCTACTTTGAGTTGCTGCAGCCTTTGTATGTCTCTTTTAGTTAAGGTCCACGTCTCTGCACCATACGTAAGCACTGGAAGGATGCATTGATCAAACACTTTTCTTTTAAGACATAATGGCATATTGCTCTTGAAAATTATGCTGTTTCTTCCAAAAGCTCTCCAGGCAAGTTTTGTACGCCGATTAATTTCTTCATCAATGTGACCCTCATTTGATATCTGCTGTCCAAGATAAACGTACGTGTCTGTTATCTCCAGCTTTTCTCCATCAATCGATAAATCTTCATTTCTTGTAAAAGCATTGAACATCACTTTTGTCTTCTGAAAGTTCATTTTTAATCCCACTTCTTTACTCTTGTCAGCAAGTTCCTGGATCATACTCTGCAGCTCTGATGGGCTAGTTGCAAAAATGACTACGTCATCAGCAAAACGAAGGTGGGTTAGATAATCTCCATTAATCTTTATCCCCTTGTTTTCCCAGCTCAGTGACTGAAAAACACCCTCCAATGTGGCATTAAAGAGCTTCGGAGATATGGTATCACCTTGTCTCACTCCCTTTCCAATTTTTATGTGTGTTGTATTTTCAAACAGCCGAATCTTTGCACTTGCATTTTCATTGTTGTTATTAATAATATTAATGTATGCATCTTCAATACCGCAGGTTTTCAGAGCCATTGTAACTGCTGATGGTTTCACCGAATCAAAGGCTTTTTCATAATCGATAAAAGCCATGCACAATGGAAGTTCATATTCCCTCGCTCTTTCAATTAGTTCTCTCAGCACGTGGATATGATCTATTGTGCTGTAGCCACTCCTGAATCCAGCTTGTTCTCTCGGTTGAGCCATGTCCAGTGTTACCTTCAAGCGGTGTGAAAGAACTTTAGTGAAGATTTTATAAACTACTGATAGGAGGCTGATAGGTCTGTAGTTTCCGAGATCCTCAATATCACCTTTCTTATGTAGCAGGATCATTGTAGCGGTGTTCCAATCCTCAGGAATCTTTCCTTCATTAAGGCATCGAGTGAAAATTTGGGCGAGTACTGTTTCGATTTCTCCACTTGCTTCTTGTATGATGTCTACAGTAATTCCATCTTCTCCTGGAGCTTTCCCCCGCTTCATGTTCTTGATTGCATGTGCAACTTCTGCTGGAAGGACTGGAGGAACTCTGGCACTGGTATCTTTCATGATGTCTGGAGTGCATGTATCATCCCTTTCATATAATTTGGAGTAGAAATCTTTCACTCTTGTCAAAATTTTGCCTCTATTTCTTGTTACAGAACCATCTTCTTTTCTCAGTGCCATAATCTGTTTTCTTCCCTTACTGAGATGTCCCTTTGCTATCTTTAGGCTTTGGTTGTTTTCAATTGCTTTCCTCACTAGTTCACAGTTGAATTTTCTTACGTCTTCAGTGATACTTTTTCGTACTGTCTTGCATAGCTCTATATATTCCACTTTGGAAGTCACATCTTCTTTAGTTGTCCTCATCTCTCTTCTTTTTGCATCAACATTTTCGTTTTTTCTGATAATTTGTTCACATGCAATTTGTTCTTAGACCCAGCTAATTTTGTTGCTGTTTCCATAAGAGCTTTGGTTACTTTTCTGTTAACTTCAGAGATGTCCACTTCTTCCGATGTTAGGCCTTCTAAAGCAGAGAACCTGTTCTTCAGTTCCAACTTGAAGGTATTATGGTGTTTTTTAAGGTTGGTTATGTCGATAGATTTTGTTTGTCTTATGAGCTTGCTACGTTCGAGTTTAGTGTTGAGGTGCATCTTACATCTCACCAATCTATGGTCACTACCTGTGTTGAACTTGTTTAGCACACTGCAGTCTTCTATGACGAATTTTTTGTTACACATAATAAAATCAATTTCACTTGTCGTCCCATTTGGATGTCTCCATGTCCATTTCCTGTGTGGCTTTTTCTTGAAGAAGGAGTTCAAGATGAAAAACCCTTCTGCCACTGCAAACTCATCGAGAGTATTTCCACGCTGGTTTCTGTTGCCGTGACCGAATTTACCTACTGAAGTTTCATTCTGTTGCCGTTGCCCTATTTTTGCATTGAAATCTCCCATAATTATTTTCAAGTGCTGCTTACCTTTATTATTTAGATGACAAATTGCCTCATAAAATTCTTCAATTTCTTCTTCAGGATGACTTGTGGTGGGTGCATAAGTTTTAATAATCTGAGCCTGGTATCTTCTCGATAGTTGGATAACGAGTCGTGCAGCTCTGTCAGAGGAACTTTCAACTTCTACCACTTTATCCTTCAGTTTCTTGTTTATTATAAATCCAACACCACTAGTTCTGCCAGTATCTGTCCCACGATAGTAGAAGAGATGTCCACTTTTCAGTTCGATGAGATCTTCTCCTTTTCTCCTTACCTCACTTAGCCCCACGATGTCCCACTTGATCCTTTGTAGTTCCTCTTCCAATTCAAGAAGCCTTGAATCAGAAGATAGGGAGCGTCCATTGTACGTTGCCAAGGTCAGCATCAGATGGCAGCCTAGTCCGGTCCTCCGGGGATTCTTAGCACCCTCTGCCTTCATGTCGCACTGGCCGCTGCCTTGGCCAGGTACATTCCAGCTGCCGGAGACTGAGGGCCAAGATTTAAGTTGTGGAGTCCCATCGGGATTAGAGGAAATTCTATCCCACACTCACCAACCCGCTTGGCCAGCGTGGTGAGTTATGGCCAAACCCCTCCAATTTATATATGTATACATGTATCTTCTTTATAGAATGTATATATACTATATATATATCATCTTATTGGAGGTTTAACGACCACCGTGAGCAACTCATTGGGCTATAAGCAGTTGCCGGTCCCTAATTTAAGGCCACAGGCTCCAGCGAGAGAGCCAGCGCCGTAAGACACACGCAACATCCATGCCTCCTTTTTCTAATATGATATCCATTACTAGAGGAGGCATCACACTTGGGACTTCGCTAGACTTCGGAATCAGGGTGGGCGACGGGTGGGCGAGTATTATATTTGCTAGGGCAAGTTTGACAGCATGTTTTATGTACAAGACACTGAAAAGAAATTAACGCTTTTTACTACCGGCTGCAAAGGAATGCGATGCAAATCCCCCCCCCACTTGGATACACACACACACACAACTAGATCGGACTTATTACGCCATTGGTAAACCAACAAGAAAACATGACAATGACTGATGGGTTAGTGATGTATGACAATGACTAATGAGTTAGTGATGTAAGATTTAAGTGTTGCTGGAATGTTGCCTTCAACATTTTTGTTGCTGTGAATGTCTTAATCGCATATCAAAATTTTGGATTTTTGCTTACAGAAATAGTATTTTACTTGAAAAATTGCTTTAAAGGAAGCCTTTCTATTTGTTTTCCTAAATACAATTTTAACATCGTGACACGCAGACACGCCTCCTTGCTCCATAAATCCCTTCCTTCAAGCCATCGACCTTGCCTTGCACTGCTCTCCTTCAAAGCAGACGTCAGCTACGTCCCGCTCCCTGGGTGCACCGGGGGAAGGCGTAAGAGGACTTCTGTAGCTTTAGACACAGCATTCCGTGTTGGAATCCTCTACTTCGTAGAACAAACAGCCGAGCAATTAACAATTACATCCCTCAGTCAGGGAATTGCTATCAACTCTCCTTATTCGTCACTGGAGATACTAACATGAAAAGAGGCTTAAACTAAGGATTTGGAAACATCAGACTCAATAATATTGGCAAAGTCCAAAATGTACACTGAAGAGCAATTGAATTAGAGATTCCTGTCTAGTAACGTGTAACACCACCTTTCGCCCTGATGACGGCGGGTATTCGTCTCGGCATGGTCTCGACAAGACACCGGAAGCGTTGGGAAGCCATACGGATCCACGACCCCTGAACAAGCTCCCACAGTTCACGAAGATTTGATGGAGGGAGGTTAGAGCCTCGAACATCTCTCTCGATGGCATCCCAGATGTGCTCGATGGGATTGAGATCAGGTGACCTAGTTGGCCAAGGAAGCGGGGTCATGTCGGTGGAGTGTTCATCTAACCATTCAGATACTATTCGGGAGCAATGGCACGGTGCATTGTCTTGTTCCAGGATGAGGTTCCCAGTGGGATGTTGAAGAATACGCACAAACGGGAGCAAGTGGTCGTCTAAGATATCCCGGTAAGGTTGACCTGTGAGGGACGATGTCACATGTACCGGGGATCCCATTTCAGTCCACGTAAACAGTCCCCAGACGAGAATGCCAACCCCACCAGCTTAAAGACTACCCTGCTGGTAAGAAGGATCCATCGCTTCATGTGGTTTGCGCCGTACTCGTATCCTGCCATCCGCATGTACCAACGTGAATCTCAACTCATCAGTCCAGGCAACATTTTCCCACGTGTCTAGGGTCCAGTGGCGATGTTCCCGCGCTCATGCTGATCTTTTTGCACCCTGTGATGTGCGGTCAGCAGAGGTACCTTCGTGGAACGATGGCTTCTGTACCCGATAGCGATGAGATGGTTCTGGATGGTGTGGCTGCTTACACGTTTTTGTGCGCCAGCGTTAAATTGCCGAGTGATTTCTTGCACTGTGGGCCGTCTATCCGCTGTTACAATGCGAGCTGGCCGACGATGACCCCGCTCATCAACACGCTGTTGTCCACGGCAGTTGGCCCTTGCAGGGATGGTTTTACCGGATTCGATGTACTCACGGTGCACCCGTGACACAGTGGCTCGTAAAAATCCCAGTGCCTGCACGACTTCCGAGATGGAGTGACCCATTCGTCGGGCCCCGACAATTTGCCCACGATCAAATGCGCTTAGATCCTTCGTGTTACCCATACTGCGTCCAACTCTTACTGATTCCCGTCGCATCTCTCCTTATATTGTCAGATCGGTGCATACGTCATGTCGTTTCCGTTTACGGGGCCGCCCACAGCGCCACATTTGCATAACGCCAGCTGTCTCTAATTCAATTGCTCTTCAGTGTATGTTAATGCTAAAAAATTTAAAACGGCACATTTTGAACTGGATGTGCAAGACCAATTTTAGGGTGCGCTCTCTCCCACCTTCGCACCCCCTTGGTTACGTCCTTGCATCACACGCACAAAGAACACAATTTGCAGTAAATATATCTTCATACGGATGCCCAAAAGAATGAAAAAGAAGTGCTAATAAGCTGTAGTGTGTGCATCGAAATCGTTTTTTAAAGTGACTTAAAAAAAGTGAAGGCAAGCTCACATGTTCTGACTGGATACAAGCAGAATTAACAATAAGGCTGATAACTTTAGAGATTACTTATGAGTGTTCTAAATGGCTTCTGATGCATTCAAGGTTTGGAAACAATCTTCCCTCCCGACCGGCCTCAGGTAAAGAAATTTTCGAAAGTAGTTTCCACATCCAGAAATGACTTGTAGACCAGTGCTTTTCAACCTTTTCACAGATTGTACGTCTTTTAGGACATAGCAATATTCGAGTACCACCAGTGGCTTAGCAAGATGTCAAAAACTTGATGACTAAAAAAAAAGGAAAGAAGTCATAAAGTACGCTCACTTACATCACTTTTAATGGGAAACTTGTGCCTGTTTCTCTGGTATTAATCTTTGCACTCGTGGCTTGAGAGTGCTTACTGATAGAATTAAGTCAGACTCCAGCTAAAGACAATTTCTTTCTTAGTTTTTATACACGTCAATGAAGAAAACGCCTTCTCGCACAAGTATGTGAAACCAAATGGCAGTAACGCTACGATAGCTTTTCCCCCACTTCAGGGTACAGCTTTGCAACTTGGCTCCAGATCTCGGTCAGTGCTTTTTCATTAAAAGTTCCTTTAAATTGCGGTCTGACGTTAATTCCAGAAGTGCTTCTTGGTCTTGAGAGGAAAGGTCAGAATTCACAGCATTGTCCATAATGGAGGGCGATGCAACCCGACGAATTCCAATATCACATCTTCTTGACACGAATGAAAAATACAACGCAAACTCGGTATGCAATTTTTCCGAGTGATTTTTTATGGCAGTTTCAATATCTTCAGTGTCAACAACAGAATTTAGTTCAATAAAGTCTGACACATTGGGAAGCCAGCAGACGGCGAGGAGGAACCCGGTGGCATGTCGTGATCGGTAAAGCGTAGGAGGGTAGGGGTGGAGCCGACACATCAGCCCAGAATAGACACTTTGACCTTGAAGTTTTCTGCCTTTTCTTGTATGTTCTCCGGCTATTTTGAGCGCAAAAGAGAATGACGAGTCATGGGTTGAAAGCCTTTCAGCTCCTTCACGGAAAATGCGAAAACAAGTCCACGGCAAGTCTTTCCAATCCAATGAATAATACACGATGACCCATGCATTTGACTGCAAAAGTGTAATGGTATTACCTTGTCTAGGACGATGTCGCGTACCACCTGCCAGGTGCCGAAGTACCACCGGTTGAAAAGCACTGTTGTAGACCACTAACGGTTACATGTATATATCTATAGGATTACAAAAATTATCTACCTATACATACTTTAACAATTTTAGCAATTCATCTTGGGACTTGATGTATGGCTATATTATTTTTATTGGCCCCTGCTGGATTTTTTCAATGTAACCAAACATTCGTGAAAGAAATACGCTTCTCTGGGCAATCACGGGATAGGATTCTTAACCTCTAGATTCGCTAAACATGAATGCCGGTTGCTTCGACTAGCGAATCCTGTAATGGTTATATTCAAATTAATCAAAAACTTGAGACTTGGTTGTTCTGGGTGGTGTAGTAGTTGGCATACCCGGGCGCTATCTGGGAGACCCTGGTTCGGGTCCCGCTCCAGGACGATGAAATTTTCAAGTTCTCGGATTTTACCTGACTTACCTTTCTTGTCACATTTACACCAAAAATCGGATTGTTATCTTCAAAATTTATAACCAAACATTGTTGTCTGGCACAGTTTTATCAAAAAATACACGAAACACAATATGCTTTTTTTACGTCTTTGTATAAAGTGCGGCATATTATGTTGACAGTTTCAAGAAATTAATTGCTCTCCGCCACATGAAACTACTTCACGCTCTTTCATCTAGATGAAGGAGCTTTCCACTTTTTTTATTGTTTGTTTATTTTGATTTCTGTTTCCTTCTGTTGAAGCTATGACTCCCATTTCTGACAACTGAAAATTGTTTCTTTCATTCATGTTGCATCCTATAACACTTTTTGATGGCAACCTTGAAAATATTTTGTCCAAAATTATAGTTATTATACTGTGTCACACTTGTGAAAATGCTTTAAAAAATCTTTTACTTTAAATAAACGTTCTGGTTTTTTTTTTGGTTTTTTTTTGGAGTTTTTTTTCCATAACTTTTTTTAACGCCAACATAGCATCAGCCCTGGCTGATCACTATGTATCACTTGGTGGTTTTAGTTATAACTAATCAGATGGTAAGCAAGTATTGGAAGAAATTTTTCTTTCAGAAATAAGAAAAGGTGCTTCGCTCTCAGACAAAGCTGATGCAATGTGGACAATATCAGTAAGGAACGAAGAAAATCTGGACATTTTGCCCTACCTCAACCCCTAATGTTGTGCACCACTAACAGCTAGCCTGTCTGTTAGTGGTGCACAAAATTAGAAATTTAAGTGTTAGAACCATCCACAGGGAAACAAAATTCAATGTTAAGTGCATAGAAAACCACACCATGCTGAATGGAAGATCTTTCTACACCTCTCCTTTCAAACAGTTCTGCAGATACCATTAAACCGAAATAATTCTCTGCACTACTGATGGTTTATTCAGTTGGAATCTCAGTCTCGTGTTTATTAATGACTTTTACCACAACATATTATTTTATCAGTAACATACATGAGACCAACGAAGAAGAAAACAAAACAAGATGACACCGAATTTTCGGGTTTAATGAGCACGTCTTTTGAATCCGTTCTGACGCAAATTAAATTTATCAAAGCTATTCAAAGTCAATGGAACCGGTATGGAAAACATTGGTATCTGACCGAAGAAAGAAGTTTTTCAACAGGTTTTTAATCCCGCAGATATTGCTCTAAACGGAATCCTGAACTTACGCCCTATGGTTGCAGACTTATGCGTTAAGAAAAATTTAAACTTATATGAGAAACATTTCGCAGCAGAAACGCTCTCCAACAAAGAAAGAATTTTTCAAGTCGGACTCTTCGACGCAGAGATATGGACAAATATAAGATATGCATCTATGCCCCCTGGCGGAAAACCATGCAATATTTTAGGAAGAAAGTATTATCAAAAGGTTTTTCAATGTGAGCAGTATCGGTCCAAGAAAAAAAAATTTTGAGTCGAGTTTCAGGAGATAAGATTTTGCTGCAAGTACATCAGAAGCAGAAATTAACACTTATGCCCCATGGTGCCTAAACCATTCTTTATCAAATATTAGAAATGTAACGTACCAGGAGATGTGACGCACCTGCCAGAAGGACGCACACGACATAAAGGCAGATAGCAATTAGAATCAATGTCCGCGTAGCTTAATTGGTAGAGCAACTTATTCCGGAATGAGTGGACCCGGGTTCGAACCCCGGCGCGGATAAAAATGACGGAGAAATTCACTTCGTTATAATGGCGCCCGAACTATCCGGATGACCCGACCGTTCAAAATCTCGCATTGGTGTGATGTTATTTCCACACCGCGAGATAGGAAAATGTGAGCAGCACTTCGAAAGAAAAAAAAAAGAAAAAGAAGGGGGAGATGATGTAACGTACCAGGAGATGTGACGTACCTGCCAGAAGGACGCACACGACATAAAGGCAGATAGCAATTAGAATCAATGTCCGCGTAGCTTAATTGGTAGAGCAACTTATTCCGGAATGAGTGGACCCGGGTTCGAACCCCGGCGCGGATAAAAATGACGGAGAAATTCACTTCGTTATAGAAATTATATGAAACACATTTTCCATCAGGTCCGGGCAGGCATCATGTTGGACGGCCGCACACCTCTCCATGTGTTTGACAGAGGCTCCCTGATTGCTGAGAGGTATAGGGATGAGATCTTACAGCCCTATGTTCGACTTCTCAGGGGCGTAGTTGGCCCTCGGTTCCTTTTTATGGACGACAACGCTCGTCCACATAGGGATCACCTGGTCGACGATTATCTTGAAAGTAAGGATATTCGCCGGACTGATTGGCCAGCCAGATCGCCAGACCCAAACCCTATCGAACACGTCTGGGACGCTCTTGGGAGGGCAATTGCAGCTCGCCATCCCCCTTTGAGAACCACCCAGGAGCTGAAAACTGCGTTGCTGCAGGAGTGGGACCGACTGCCACAGGGATTCATCAACTGCCTCGTTTCTAGTATGACGTCGCGCTGTGAGAGCTGTATGACTGTGAGAGGGGACCACACCCCCATATTAGAGTCATTTTATGTTCGATCTTGCACCGTGGATTTAGGACATTCTTGAGCTGATGAGCCTTACTATGGTACAATTTTTGTCTTATATAACTGTGTATCCATACCAAATTTCATTAAAATGTGTCCATTAGTTTTTCAGAAATTCGACAAAATGTGAAAATTCTCTTAATTTTGAACATCAGTGTATATTCAAAGGATTTCGCATCAGGAGCTGTATCCGGTGCAGAAAGAATTTTTCAAATCGGAGTTTTAGAAGCAGAGATATCGGGGAAAACGCGATTTACCTTTACGCCCCTATAGCGCAAAGTTTATGAATTACTTGAAATTTTTGAAATTATATGAAGAACATGTCACACCGGGTACTCTATTCAATAAATAAAGAAATTTTCAAAGAGAGCCACTAGAAGCAGAGATATTAACAAAAAATCTATATAAATCTACGCCCGCTGGCGGTGAAACCATGCAATATTTTAACTAGAAAATATTCCGAAAAGGTTTATCGATGTGAGTGGCATTGTCCACGAACTAATTTTTTCAATCGAGATTTTAGAAGCTCAGATTTTATGGCAAATACATCAGAAGGAAAAATTAACACTTACTGTTGGCCAAAGTATTCTTTACCAAAAATTAGAAATTATATGCAAAAGATTTTCCATCGGGAGCTGTATCCGCCGAAGGAAAAAATTTCAAATCCGAGTTTTAGAAAAAGAGATACCGGGGAAAACGTAATTTACTTTTACGCCCCTAGCGGAAAATCCAGGCGTCACTTGAAAAAAGTAACTATACCTAAAATACTCCTTTACATAAATGGAATCGAAAGATAAAATAATTTTTTCAGTCGGATGTTTAGAAGCAAATACATGGAATAAAATGTATTTTGAATTCGATACCTTACGCCATCTAGCGGCGAAACTAATATATAAAAATATTTACGCCATCTAGCGGCGAAACTACATCGTAAAAAAAAAAACGAAACAAAAGGATCATCATTCGCATATACGATTACAGAAGATTTCGTCCGACTTCCGTTTTCGGAATCTTTTTCACCATTTTTAAGCAGAAATGCAAATGTATTTATGGAATAAAAGGATCTTTAGCAACAATACTCGTACTGGGCAGAAGAAACATCGTGAGAGAAAAAATTACGATTACGGGGAAAATCTTTCTTTCGTCTAACTTCCGTTTATGAAAATCTTGAGAGACGGAATTCAATCTTCAAACGGAACCCAAATCCCTACCCCCAGCACCGATTTCCCCAAAAATTTCTGTTCAGTTAATGCTCCAACGGATAACGGAAATAGCGGAATTCCTCGAATCCACGGAAGAATCTGATGCCTGAGGACTAAAAGTAAATCTTCGCGCCGTCTCAATTTCTGTTTTCGGACATTGTTGCTCACAATTTCAAGCTAAGATACAACTATTCAAGCAATGAAATGATATTTAACAGCAATGCTGAGCAGAGGCAACATAGCGAGAAAAATGAAATTTGGATTAAGGAAAAATTTTTCACTCTGTGTAACTTCCGTTTTCGAACATTTTGGAATACGAAATACCGTTCCCAGATGGAAAACGACTCATCACTCCCCCTTCAACGATCACCATAAAAATTTCCAATTTTTGCATCAATCTCGGTTCCCAAATGACGAAAAAAAAGCGAGATTCCGCGAATCCGCAGAAGAATCTTATGTATGAAACAGTATCACGTTCTAATACGGTGATATGTAATGATAGAAGCCTGATAAAGAAGACATCTTTGAAATCTTCAACAAAGCTTTGGAAATTACTATTGCAAACTAAGTTTAACCATTTTAAAATATTTGAATTAAATAAAATATTATCATCATTGCCATTGTTTCCTGTTGTCAGATCACAACAGGAATTAAATTATCGAATGTTTACATAGCCGCCCTGGTGACTCGGTGATCTAAGCGCTGTCTTTTGACTATTCATAGATAAAGGGTCCGATTTTGAATCCCGGTGAGGCATGGGTGTTTTGTTTGTCTTGCGGCACTAGCACTCTCCCTTCCCTGGAACCAGTGGCCCTAAATTAAGGACGGGTAACTGCTTATAGCCCAGCTAGTTGCTCACGGTGGTCATTAAACCTTCAATAAAAAAAGTTTACATAATCTACCAAAAAAAGAAAAAAAACCGACTACAGATAACTATTGCACTGTTATGAAGCAGTGAATCTTAGTATGATTTCAAAAGTAATTCATTCTTCCACTGAATCTGAAGCTAATGATATACAGTTCTGAATATGCTCATATTTTGCTTACTGTATAAAGTGTATGTACATGTGTTGGTACTAGGCCGACAGAGGGCGCAGCGGAGGAGGCCAACGACAGACGTGAGAAAATTGTGGACATGTGAAGACGCGTGAGAACTGATGGGAGAGGCCGCAGAGTGAAATCTGATGTTAAGACTTATAATGCGAAAGACAAAACAACGAAGTTTGTGTATGTGTGTGTATTTTAGCTAATTCACATAAAATGATCTGCAATAAATTAAGCGCAACAAGTTCCAGGATGTGTGACCCTAATTGGAATATGTGAATGTTATTGTGTATACGACCGTGTGCATCATACCCAAAGAAGATGTTGGAATGCCGGAGAGCCCGTGCACGAACTCCCGGAAGAGGTAAGAAGTCAAATATTAATGCCTCTAATTACCTAAATTTAATTGAAACGCAAAAAATAAGAACAATATTGGCGCCCAACGTGGGGCTCTCTAGCAAATATGAACTGAAGGCAATATTTTCATACTGTATTGAATTTGAAGTGTTAAACTGAAATTGCTTAAAATATGTAATGGCGGAGGATTTAGACAAACTAAAAAAGAAAAGAGCGGTCAACCGCAGATTAAAAACCATTGTTATTAATAAACTAAAGCATTGATTTTAATTTTGGGGTCAGTTTGATACGACCATACACTCAAATGAGGGTTTAAATAATTTGAACAAGTTTAGTTACTTAAAATCTTATTTGGGCGGAGCAGCTGCTGTTGCAATATCTGGATTACCTATCACCGAAGCAAATTATGACAAGGCCATAAAATTTTTGAGGGATAGGTTCGGAAAAAAGGATGTTGTTATACGTTCACATATGAATAAATTATTGTCTCTACCACCTGTTAAGAGGTTAACAGACACCTTTGGACTGCGGAAGTTGTATGATAATTGCGAAGTCCAATTAAGAAGCCTCGAATCACTGGGAGTAATCTCCGACACTTATGGAAGTTTGTTGTGTCCCATGATATTGAAACTGATTCCCAGTGAATTAGTACTAGAATTCAACAAACTTCGGGAAGCTGATGATATTTGGAATATAGAAGAAGTTATGGAATTTATAAGAAAAGATATTGAAAGTCGTGAGTGGTCCCAGGCGATATGCGGAAACACAGAATTAAAACCAAATCTTTCTCAGAGTGTTAAGGCAGTAAACAATACGCCCATCAGATCTGATCACACGCACGCAAAAGAATTCATGAAGCAAAATAAAACGTTTCATTCGGCCGCTGAACTGAATGCTACTGTAGGAAATAACCCGGAGTCCTATGAAAAACGCGTTGAAGACATATGGACTGCGGTCAACATTCAAAGGAATAACGAATATTGTGTTGGAGGAAGTTGTATATTTTGCTCGTCGAATCATGATTTAGACAAATGTACTTTAACAATAGCGGAAAAAAACGTAATTTATTGCGACAAGGGAGATGCTTTAATTGTTTCAAAAAGCATCACTTGGCGAAGTTTTGTTTATCAAAAGATAGATGTAAACATTGTCATCGAAAACACAATACATTCATGTGCGATGCAGAAAAATAAAACACAGCAACAGCCGTAAAACACGTATCACAAGCAGATCAGCAAGAGAACGGTATCCAGTTAAGACGATGACCGCAACTACGGTGGGAAAAGATAAAAATCGGAGCGTGCGAATTTTGGTTGACGGAGGCTCACAACGGATGTTTGTTATGGAAACTGTTTCTAAAGAGCAAAAGTTAAAAGGGGCACGAGAAGAACAATTAACGATATTTTCATTTGCGGCGAATTCACCAGTAACAGAGAGAAAAAAAGAGTTCGCTTGGTTTTAAATGACTCTAAAAGTGGACGCAGAATAAATATTGAAGCGTTAGAGACACCTAACATCAGCGGAGCTTTGATTGAAGTATATACACCAGGGAAAGAAATACGAAGTTATTGTGAAAAAGAAGAAATGTTGTTAGCTGATGAAGCGGGAAAATGTAATAACTTAGAATTATCAGTTTTAATCGGAGCTCACTATTATTGGAAGGTTGTAACCGGAAGAGTGCGTAGGATAACGCCATCCTTGGTCGCTTCACAAACTATTTTTGGGTGGACATTTAGTAGCACCTCGACGCTGTCAAATGCGTTAGCGTCACAGTCTGTCATTAATGTTATGAAAAGTGCCACCAGTATAAGCCCAAGTACTACTGACTCTGAAATGAACGAAATGTTGAAGCACTTTTGGGATCTTGAAACGCTAGGAATAAGGAACCAAACTAATAAAACAGAAGATAATCGAATTTATGAGGAATTTCGCGAAAATCTGAAAATGGAAGATGATAGTACGCGGTACGGTTTCCGTGGAATCAACAAATAGAAGAATTGAAGGATAATTACAACCTGGCTGAAAAACGACTGAGATCGCTTGTTCGGAAATTCTATAGGGAACCACAGTTCTACGAAGAATATAAAAAGGTTATCAAAAATTATTTAAAAGAAGGAATTGCAGAGGAAACGAAGGATGATAGCAGCAATGTAATATATTACATGCCACATTAGGCTGTAATCAAGGAAAACAAGGATATCACTAAACTACGCGTAGTATTTGATGCGCCATCTCACGCCGAGGATTGTTCATCATTAAATGCTTGTTTACTCGCAGGGCCAAACCTACATCCTGACGTGCTGGATTTGTTGATCAGATTCCGTAACAATAAAATCGCCTTTACAGCTGACATTCAACAGGCATTTTTACAGATTCCTCTTGTCAAAGAAGACCGAGATGCAGTTAGAATTTTGTGGATTGATGAGGAAATAGATGACAGCGACTTCCTCAAAGTAAAACTATTACGAATGACTAGAGTCATATTTGGTGCGAAATCAAGCCCATTTATGCTGGCTGCAACGCTAAGAGACAAATATAAACAACAGTATGACAAATATAAACAACAGTATGAGGATGCATTCAAGCTACTGAGGAATTGTCTGTATGTGGATGATTTAATTGGAGGAGCAACAGATGAAAATGAAGCAATGATTTTATCAAGAGACGTTAAATGTATTTTGAATGAGAGGAACTTTAACATGAGAAAATGGAGAACAAACAGCGTATCCCTTCAGCAATTGTGGAATAATGAAGAAAATGATATTCAATGCGCTGCAAGCAATAAAGTTTTGGGATACCTATGGGATAGAGAGAAGGATGTTATACGAATAGACGTCTCTGAAGTGATTGCATACGTGAGTAAGAGAAAGGACTGCAAAAAAGGTTCTGAAGACTGTTAGTCGTCTATATGACCCGATTGGTTTTTAAGCCCATTGCGACAAGGAAGATGCATTAACTGTAGAATATAATCGAAGTATAAGAGGCAAAATGATCTTGCAAGATGTTTGGAAATCGGGCGCAAATTGGAATGCAGAATTGTCCGTAGAACTAGAGAAAAATTGGAAAGATTTGTGCACAGAGTTATCATAGATGGAAAATGTTGACCTACCAAGATATTACTTTGGAAACATCGAAGAAAGGGAGTTGAGAAATATCAAGTTGCATTGTTTCACAGATGCGAGTCAAATAGCTTATGCTGCAGTGATATATTTGAGATATAAAACCAAAGATGAAATAAATTCAATAAATGTGATTTCAAAGGCAAGAGTAGCACCCTTAAAGAAAATATCCTTACCTTGGCTAGAATTGATGGTAGCGTTAATAGGAACTAGACTAGATGAATCTATTGAAAAGCAACTGAAGCAGAAGTTTGATTTAACCTTACATTTTTGGACAGATTCCAGTACAGTTTTGCATTGGATAAAAGGAAATGTCGAAAAATGGAAGCCATTTGTGCAAAATAGGATAAAAGAAATACAAAGGAACTCCGATCCGTTAGGAACATACTGCCCAGGAAAAGAGAATCCTGCAGATTTACTCACTAGAGGAGAGGAGATTGAAACTATCAAAGGTAATAGTCATTCGTGGCATGGACCAGAATGGCTAATTAGAGAGGAAACATCTTGGCCACAATTACGAACTGACTTGTCCACAGACGACAGTGCAAGGGAAGAAAGAAAACGAAAGAGTAAAAGGACCCTTCAAGTAAGCTGCGTAACGGAAGAAGGGAGGACCCCTATTTTTAATATAAAAAAAACCCCAGTGAATTGAAAAGGGTTCTTCGTGTGGCTGCATGGATTCTAAGATTCGTACATAATGTTCGAAATAGAGACTCAACAAGATCAGGAGTTCTGACAGTTGAAGAATTAAACTCCGCGGAAATTTATTGGGTTAAACAATCCCAGAGAGAGTGTTTTCCAAATGAAGTAAATGATTTAAACTGTGAACAGGTCATTTCTTCCGATTCGAAAATCTACACGCTTAATCCATTTCTGGACAAAGACGGCATAATGAGAATTGGAGGAAGACTACAGAATGCAAACTTAAACTATGACCAAGTTCATCCAGTAATTTTGTCAACCAATAGTTATTTGTCAGAACTACACTGCTGGCCAATTGCTAAGGACGGATCATAAACGGCTATATAGCGCATAAAAACGTAAGTGTGGTTGGATGCCAAGTGAAATAAAATAATGTCAGAATGCCAGGACATTACAAGAAAGACAATTTATTGTGCTCTGAAATCCAGAAGGCTTTGGAACGTGTTCAAGGGACAAACAGGCCATTTTGTGCAGAATACGTAAACGTGAAAAAATGCAATTACCGTTCGCAGGCGTTCCGGCGTAAGATGTCAATGCGGGATATGGCCACCATAGAGGGCGATGCAAGATTCCACACGTCGTGTCATGCTTTGCACAACATTATCAAGCAGCTGTTGGGGTAATTTATCCCATTCCTCTGTCAGTGCACGGATGAGGGTGTCCTTGTTTATTGGAGGGCATTGGCGACCAGCATGACTCCCCCCCAAAGCATCCCACACATTTTCAATGGGATTCAGATCTGGAGAACGTGCTGGCCATACGAGGGGTTGAATATCCTCGCTCTCAAGACACTCCTGGACAGCGACTGTTTGATAACATGTTGCGTTGTCGTTCATGAAAATGAATCTATCACCGACAGCACCACGGAACATGCGAACATGAGGTAGCAGAACATCATTAATGTATCGTTGGCCAGTCATAGTCCCAGTTGGAAGCACATAGAGGGACGTACGGCCATTGATCATGATGCCAGCCCATACCATGACACTACATGTCGGATATCGGTCCCTTTCCTGTATGTTTGCTAGACAATATGCAGTACCACTATCACGCCAGATCAGTTGTCGTCGACAATCAGACGATAGACTGTATCTACTCTCATCTGAGAAGAGGACAGCAAACCAGTCGTTATTAGTCCAATTGCGATGATGATGGCACCATTGCAAACGGGCGGTACGGTGACGTCTGGACAATGGGATGAACACAACAGGACGGCGGGCGTATAGTCCTCCTTCATGCAAACGTCTGCCGACAGTTTTTCGGGAGATCCGCTTGCTAGTAGCAGCCATAAACTGATTTGCTACCTCACTAGCTGTACTGCGCCGGTGTCTTTTTGTTAATAGCACTATGTACCGATCTTCTGCGGGTGTCGTACTGCGAACACGACCTCCCCCGTGACGTTTGCTACACTCTCCATTTGTTTGAAATGATTTCCAAAGCCTTGAAACAACACTATGGCTGACGTCGAACTCCCTGGCAACATCTGTTATTTTTCGCCCTTCTTCAATCTTGCCAATAATACGCCACGCGTAAAATCATCTAGGTGATGTTGGGAAGACATACTGAAAATTGCAAGTTCGTCAATTGATTCTTTCCCTTTCAACTTTGCGTTTGAACAACAGCGGTCAATACGCGTCAAATCCTTTATATCTCTTATCAGCGCTATGACGTCACGAACAAGTTCGGCAATCCAAAATTTGCATACGCACAACACGTCTTACTGTATCCCACACCTATGCTAATTTCCACATTTTCCTGCCTTCCATTTTATGGTTGCTATCGTTGCTAATGTCATCCGTCCTTAGCAATTGTCCGGCAGGGTATTAATTCAGCGAATTCATATAAGGGTATGACATGGTGGAGTTGCGGAGACTTTTACACAAATCAGAGAAAGGTACTGGATTCTACGGGGACGGCAAAGAGTGAAAAGCATTATACATAGTTGTTTTATCTGCCGGAAATTTAAAACAAAACCTTTCGACCAAGATATGGCACCCTTGCCACCGGACAGATTAAAGGAAGTTTCTCCTTTTGAAATATGTGGAGTGGACTCACCAGGACATTTCTTAATTTGAAGAAGATTGACAACAATTCCTGATGGGAAACCAAGTTTTGAGGAATCGAAAGGAAGTGACCTTACAATGAAATACAAACACAGAGCACTAGTCATGGAGAGACTGTGGAGAAGATGGCGACAAGAATATCTTCTAGAATTGAAATCAGCCCAACAGTTGAAAATTGCCAAAAGGGGTTTAGAAGTGAAAAAAGGATTCCATAGTTCATATAAGAGATGAAAGATTACCTAAACTGATGTGGAAAACCGGTATCATTAGCCAAGTTCATGTGGGACGCGACGGAAAGGTACGTTAATGTACTGTAAGACTGCCTAACGGAACATTGATCAAAAGAGCAGTACAACACTTTTACCCTCTGGAGCTGCACTTAGAAAAGACTGAACCCAATTCTTTGGGGCCGGAGGATATTGGGACTACGCCAACAGATGGCGCAGCGAAGGAGGCCAATGGCAGACGTGAGAAAATTGTGGACATATGAAGACGCGTGAGAACTGATGGGAGAGGCCGCAGAGCTGATACGGTAAAGGCCACAGAATGAACACTGATGTTAAGACTAATGACGCAAAAGACAAAACAACGAAGTTTGTGTATGTGTGTATTTTATCTAATTCACATAAAATGTTCTGCAATAAATTAAGCGCAACAAGTTCCAGGATGTGTGACCCTAATTGGAATATGTGAATGTCATTGTGTATACGACCGTGTGCATCATACCCAAAGAATATGTTGGAATGCCTGAGAGCCCGTGCACGGACTCACGGAAGAGGTAAGAAGTCAAATATTAATACCTCTAATTACCTAAATTTAATTGAAACGCGAAAAGTAAGAACAACATGTGTGTGTGTGTGTGTGTGTGTGTGTGTGTGTGTGTGTGTGTGTGTGTGTGTGTGTGTGTGTGTGTGTGTGTGAGCTCCATTTTCCACAATTACTCTCCACAAGATGGTTTTGCAAATACTGATTCGACATTGTATCACAGTGAAATATCACTGAAGAGGTTAAGCATGTGTCATCGTACTGGAATTTTTTTAGGTATGCGTACGTGTGGTTATGAAAAGAACCCAGGGGCGGCTCCTACTATGGGGCTGTGGGGCCCTACCCAAAGCAGTTTTTTTTGCCGTACCATGAAAGAGAAGTTTTGTGAACACCGCTGTAAGTTTTCCCAGCATAATACCATGACTGCAGTTTTGTGAACACCGCTGTAAGTTTTCCCAGCATAATACCATGACTGCAGTTTTCTGAACTCAACTGGAAGTTTTCCCTGCATAACACCACTGGGAGCGGGAAGAACGTCACGGACTGTGCTTCTTGTAGCCCTGAAGGCTATTGAAACCAACTCATTTGGGAAACTCTGCCTATTCCCACATCAGTTCGTTTCCTTTGAATAAAACTTCCCCGGGGACTGCATTCATGGCAGCTCTCGCTAGCAGGGTTGCTCGCTAATGCAGTCTTTCGTTGGGTGGGAATGCATCGCCGGGCCTGTGTGCTTTGTTGATTAATACGGTTCTTGTGCTTCCGAATAAGACATAAAATAGGGAATGAATTAAAAATAATGACGAATGTTGAAATAAAGTATTAAATAAAGTACGTTTGAATGTATTACTCAACCTGTTTTTTTCTTCCAATTTTTGGTTTGTTCCTGCTTTTATTCAGCGTAATAATTCTAACAACAATGTTACTTCCATCTAATAACAAATACTCAGTTGCCGGAATGCCGGGACTTTTGCTAAAAAGTTCTACTTATGTTTTCTCTTCTGGTCAAAATGGGCATGTGAACAAATTGCGATTAAAAATAGAGTTCAGTATTGGATAAATTGAAAAAAAAAAAAAGATATATATATACTAATTTCTGCAGCGAAATACTTGCACAAAATTGATTTCTTCACTTACCAAGAACAGCGAAATTTTCGCTTTTAAACTCACGTAAATTTTTATTCACCAAAAATCAATGAAGTCACTCCAATGTATACATTTTATTTTTCTGCTGCATCCCCCTCCCTCCCCAAAATCAGCTGCGCATTTCAGTTGAGGTAGTGTACTTAATTACTTTGAAAAGAACATTTAATCAGATATCATTGTTTAGAAAATTTACGAAGTTGGTAAATTTTGGAAAACAGATTTTTCTACACTAAATTGCTATCATGATGGCTTCAGAATTAAAACTGGACTGAATATGTTTGCAATCCGTTTTTATTAAAGAGGATGCCGGTGTGTGAGTATCGCAATAACAACTCGTCGCGAAATTCTGGAAGACCCTTCAAAATTCCACAAAATGTTTTTCATCACCGTCCAAGTTGCAGTGGTCGGTATCAAGTCGAAGTTTCAAAGGGAGTGTATCAGAAGAAAAAATATATATTGTCATATTTCTAGGGGTCACAATGAGACACTTGAGAACGCGTACATGACCTTGAGTGTGTCTCCGCTACTACTGGCACACGCATTAATTTTTTTAATTTTTTTGTCCTTATATATATATATATATATATATATATACGTATAGTATATGCATGTATATATAATTCGCAACCACCATCAATCCACTGCTGAATGAAAGTCTCCAAGTTTCTTCTTCCACAACAGTCTGCCTTGAGTCAGTTTTTTTCATGCCAAGTTCGTTTGAGAGAGAATTTAAACCTGAAAAACAAATTTTACATGGCAATTAAAAAAGGAAATGTTAATTTATAACGAACAGATTTTTGAAAGAAAACTTGAGTCTAAAACCCCCTACTCTACAACTTATGACAGCACGAAAACGAGAATAAGTTAAAGATAATAATTAACTAAAGAAAACTTTGTGAAAGTTATATACCTTAAACAGTTAGTTGCAATATGTACAAAGTATTTCAGCAGTGCTTTAAGTGCATAATTAATTAGTTATTAAGAACTTAACTACTTTGAAAAAACAGCGCATAGACAGCGCATAGAAAAGGAACAAGCTTAGCCATCTTCTGTTCCTAGGTACCACAAAAGACGCTCAAAGTTACAAAGAAAAGTAAGAGTTAAAACCCGCATAAATGTTAACAGACAAACCAATGCTTAAAAGCTGAAAAGCTAAAAAACGACAGAGAAAGGTACATGAAGTACAAACATTGAACTTATAAAACCTAGAACCCAAAAACAAGGAAGAGAGCTTACCTCTTGAGTTACAAAAACTTTTCTCCTCACAAGAGGAGAACGTGGCTGACCTCTTCCGCCACTCCCTAGACGCTGGGGGGCAGTGAGGGTGGGGCTGATGGCCTCCTCATACAGCAAGAAACCAACGCGCGGAGATTTTAACCAGAGAAAAAAATATATAAACTTAAGACTGTGGATCTGTATGATCAGAATGAGCAGAATTAACTCTCCAGAATACATGAGAAATATTATAAAATACACGAGCAGTTTATTTAATAATCTTTGCATGTATTAAATCACCTTAGTGAGCTTCTATAGATTAATCAGAATCTTATTAATTTTAATGTTGGTTTTACTATTTTTAGTATAGCTATCCTAGTGATGAATAACTGGTTTTCTTTTTTATTTGCAGATTTTTAAGCTTTTTTGTGATTTTGTTTATATTATTTAATTTTTTTGTTTTAATAGGACCGTCATTATCCATAGCACTAAGGTTCCTTTAGGTAGTTAATAGGCATCCTCTAGCCAACTTCCTTACGGCTTTGATTGGTCAGAATCATATTATTAACTGTGTAGAAAATTAAAGCAGATCTGCCAACCTTACTCTATTATTCAGAATAATTTTTCTTAAAGTTCTTTTGATGAAAGAAGAAGGAATTTCGTTCTCTAGAAAACTTTCTAATAGTATATTAATGTGGTAATTGAAGTCCAAATTGTTGCTGCAAATTCTTGAAATTCTTAGGACCTGAAAACCAGTTATTCATCACTAGGATAGCTATACTAAAAATAGTAAAACCAACATTAAAATTAATAAGATTCTGATTAATCTATAGAAGCTCACTAAGGTGATTTAATACATGCAAAGATTATTAAATAAACTGCTCGTGTATTTTATAATATTTCTCATGTATTCTGGAGAGTTAATTCTGCTCATTCTGATCATACAGATCCACAGTCTTAAGTTTATATATTTTTTTCTCTGGTTAAAATCTCCGCGCGTTGGTTTCTTGCTGTATGAGGAGGCCATCAGCCCCACCCTCACTGCCCCCCAGCGTCTAGGGAGTGGCGGAAGAGGTCAGCCATGTTCTCCTCTTGTGAGGAGAAAAGTTTTTGTAACTCAAGAGGTAAGCTCTCTTCCTTGTTTTTGGGTTCTAGGTTTTATAAGTTCAATGTTTGTACTTCATGTACCTTTCTCTGTCGTTTTTTAGCTTTTCAGCTTTTAAGCATTGGTTTGTCTGTTAACATTTATGCGGGTTTTAACTCTTACTTTTCTTTGTAACTTTGAGCGTCTTTTGTGGTACCTAGGAACAGAAGATGGCTAAGCTTGTTCCTTTTCTATGCGCTGTCTATGCGCTGTTTTTTCAAAGTAGTTAAGTTCTTAATAACTAATTAATTATGCACTTGCCTTTGTTCCTTTTCTAGGTGAAATAATGTATCCGACGAAGTTTTATAGGTCGATTAAGTTCTTAATAACTAATTAATTATGCACTTAAAGCACTGCTGAAATACTTTGTACATATTGCAACTAACTGTTTAAGGTATATAACTTTCACAAAGTTTTCTTTAGTTAATTATTATCTTTAACTTATTCTCGTTTTCGTGCTGTCATAAGTTGTAGAGTAGGGGTTTTAGACTCAAGTTTTCTTTCAAAAATCTGTTCGTTATAAATTAACATTTCCTTTTTTAATTGCAATGTAAAATTTGTTTTTCAGGTTTAAATTCTCTCTCAAACGAACTTGGAATTTCGTTATAGCTGAAAATCATTTCTATTTATTATGTCACTCTCACAGCTTGAGTTCTCTTTAATCTTCTTCTCTCTGTTTAATAGTAACAGATGAAGAGCATGGGTCGGGCCATGAAGGTTAATGGATGCAAGCGAAATTGTTAACTAGTGCTAGGTCATGCTACTCTACGGAGGACATGACTTATATATATATTTTTTAAACTATTTTAGGTGGGAATGTTACTTGCATCTATGGCCTTGCAGAAACCCATTTCCAACTAGGTCTTTGTGGAAGTGAGAAAATGCAGAGTTTTTGCTGGTCCTTGATAAAGCCAAGGCTCAGTATTCTCGACACCTTCTACATTCAGTTGTTTTATTTTCTTTTTTTTCTTTTCTCCTTTTACTCACGCAGGTAGATACATAACCTTTTCTATGTTGTACTAGGTGTGAGTCAAAATTATATATGTATTTTTTTGCTTAGGTATCTTTATAGTATGTGAATTCTGAATTTTCAAAACTGCTGCGTTGCGCGTTTTGATTTTCAGGTTATTTTGCACCCTTCGTTTTAAATTCTAAAATTTTTTCCTTAGTCTTCAGTTTTGCTCTTAAGTATATATATATATATATATATATATTATTGTTATTGTTATTATTATTATTATTATCAAACGGACAGCGTCAGCACAGGCGCAGTAACTTAACTTTCGAAGTGGTATCGTGATATCTACAAAATTGAGATGCAGCCCCCTCCCTCCCCATCTCAGCTTACCATGAGCCGCCACTGAAAGGACCTATATTCCTTAACTGTAAATGAGATCACTAACTGAAAAGCAGTTTGTTTGCTTTAGATTTAAATAGATAACGGCTGCAAACTTCAAGGAAGGTGTAATGAAATAAAAAAAGTTAAAGTTTCAATGAAGCAGAAATGAGCGAGTTAAAAACCACATTTATTGCTGCTGCATTAATAAACATCTAAACAGCAGGGCACAAATTGCATGTTAGGTAACTACAGTAGACTGTACTTATATGCGTCAAGGAATAACAATTCTTGTGAGCACAGCTCATGGGTATGAGGGGGAAATGCCCACAGAAAAAATCGCCTATGGAAAATATGCTCACTTCTTGAAAATAGGGGAAAATGCCGACATCTTGAAAATAGGAAAATATAACAGCTGTTGACTGATGTTTTTTCACGTCTGTTATAAACATGAGGTACATTTTAATTTCAGGAAGAGAAATTCTAATTTCAACTAAGCAATTGACAAAACTAGTCAGAACATTCCCTTGCTCAACTACATAACATTACCTAGAATTCAGTGGCGTATATTCGAGGCTAGGCTAGCTGGCTAGCTGCGAAGCCCAGAGAAGGCACAAATAAACCTGAATTAAATATGCACAAATAAAAGTCAATTATCAACGGTATTAAAATATGTCGATGCTTTCGGTGCGAAAAAAAACACACGTGCTCACTCTGGTGAGCGAAAACCAACGGCATAACGCAAGCAGCTCTTCCAGAGTCTTCGCAGTTCTGATTCGAAAACCTTCCGTACGATCGTCTGCTAGCGTTTCCATGACAACATGAATCATCTGGTAGAGGGGAGTGGGCCATTGCTTTAGGCAACGGTTCGCTCAGAAAAAGAAGGCTTAGACTATCTCAGTCATTTGCATACTCCTGCCCATAAGAGTGTCTCGCGAGAGTTGTATCAGTTTTTGTGAAGTGTCAATGAATTAAAATTAGAGATATTATATCTTACATTCCAGGCTTTGTTGGATTCGAACTGTTTTGGTAAATTTTGTGAAAGCTTCCCTGAACATCTACTGTCAGAACTTAAAGAACTCTATGCTTCAAATTTTGATAAGCTCGACTAAAAAATGAACTCAAGGTACTTTATTTCCTTGATGAATATAAAAACAAATCAGTAAGAGACATTACGTGTTATATAAAGTTGAATAAACTGGACATAGTGTTTAGTGAGGTGTACAAATTAGCAGACCTCATATTAAACTTTCCATCGACAACTGCAACTGCCGAAAGAAGATATATCTTAGAGCCACACAAGGAAAAAACTTTGTTTTGTCAATAGAGAAAAACATTATTTTTAAATATGAAAAGTACTCGGAAGAAACATTTTACGAGAACGTAGCACTCAAGTTCACACAAAAGGAAAGAAGAATGAAGTTCATGTACAAATAAAGTATTCAGAAGAAAAATTGAGTTCATGTACAAATAAAGTATTCAGAAGAAAAATTGAGTTCATGTACAAATAAGTGTTGAAATCCTAATCCTCATAATTATTTGGTATCATCAGTGGCAGCTCACGGGTTATTCACGTAGTTGTTCATAAAACATAAATTGTAAAAAATAAATTTTCAGTTATGACATAACGTACAGGTTAAAATACATTTCTGTTTCTACAAGTAAAAAAGCAATGCAACTAAAAGAAAAAAACAAGCACTCATACGTTGAAAAACTGTAACATTGTACTTTGTACAAAGGAATATTCTATTACAATAGTGCTTACAATTTACTTCAAAGGGAATGTTGATTACTCAAGTGCAATTTTTGTAAATTAAGTCAATCCGCCTGTCTCGTTTTGAGGCAAACAAATCCATAACATTTTCGTTGAATTTAGGTAGGCCATTTATCATGTGTTTTTTTTCAATTGAGAGCATGGCTAAAGCGCTCAGTCAGTCCTCACTCATGATGTTTCTTAAAAATGTCTTATCTCGTTTTAAAGTGGAGAGGCATCTCTCGGCCTCAGCAGTTGTCATTGGAATAGTAGAAATAATTAGCAACTGTTTGTAGGTCTCCGAAAACGTAGTTTGTCATTGTGTAACGTATACTCTATATTCACTTTCCTTTTGATTTTACTATCTCTGGTTATTTTATTTTACTATGTAAATTATCTTCTTACTGAACGAAATATTATTTCACCCGCTGAATGTGATCTGGCAATGAGTGTAAGTCATGACGTGGTGGTAGCTAGTATATAGGCGCGTTCATCGAGACTTTGAGAGTTGTGTGTTGCTATGAGGTGAGCGTTGTGTGTTGTTATGAGGAGGAAAGATTATTCATTATTGTGTACAAGAGTTATGAGTGCCTTAGTTGACCAAGAGTCATTCTAATAAAGAAGTTTTCAGTAAGTTCAGTCTTTCTCAATTCATAGTTTTTGTCAGACCTCTGTCTGGCTGTTAGGTTTATAACTTTTATTACTTACTATAAATAACCAGCGTTGAGACGTTGTTTAAGTTCGTAATTAACTAGTAACAACACCCTTTTGGGAATTCATTATTTTGAAGTTTAGTGCAAGTATATCATTAGCTAGCTGGTAAGAAGAGAATCATTCATAATAATTAGCTTAGCGGAAAGCAAATAAAGCTAATTCATTATAATTGGAATAGTAGAAATAATTAGCAACAGTTTGTAGGTCTCCGAGAACGTAGGGTGCAAGTTATTTTCTGTAACGAGCTGTAGAAGACTAATGGCACCATTCATATTTCTGAAATCTGGTTTTCTGTAAATTACTCCTAGTTCACTTTTCAGGCGATCCTTCTGTAACATGGGATAAACATCTGTTGTTTGCTCAACAAGCTGATTTGGAGACTTTTTCTCGTACTCCTGAAATTTTTCAGCTTGGAGGAGAGAAACAGCAGAGTTGTGAGTTATAAAAAAACATCTTTTACTTGATTCGTGATAACATCACATATCTCTTTAGCTGCCACAGTTTTATTTATGTGAATATTTTCTCTCTTCCTTTTCTCTTATGTTTCCTCTGTTTCTGATATCTTCATGGTCACTGTGTCCATTCTTTTCCTTTCTTTTTCCATTGACTGCTGGAAAGTGTTTACATGCTTTCGTATGAGTGCTGCATCAGTTAGTGTTTCCTGAAGCTGGTTGTATAACACATCCACATGTGGCATAATATTGTGAAAAACTGTAAGCCAAATCACAAATACCGAGTCTTCCAACATATGCCAAATAGCACCTGCTTGATTTATTGCTACAGCTTGTTTCGATGATGACTCTATTTTTTCCATGCATTCAATTAACTGTTCCCTGTATTCATACACTGTATTGATGGTTCGACTCTTGAAATTCCACCTGGTGGATGAACCATGAGGTATCCTTTTTCTAACAGTTTCATCTAGAATAGCAATCTTCTGTGGAGAGTTAGTGAAAAAAGTTAGTAAAGTCACTTAGGTTGGAAATAAATACTCGAACTTGTTGATTCTGACTGGTTGCTCGCCCGACAATCAAATTGAGCTGATGTACGTAGCAATGCCCAAAATGTGCATTCTTACAGGTACGTTTAATAATAGCCTGAACACCTGCGTGGTGACCACTCATCACGTTTGTACCGCCGTAGCTCTGGGATATCAATTTCTCGAATTTGTCTATAGCTTTTTCCAAACTGGCTTGAATACATCCAGCGATAGATTCTGCATCATGTCCAGGGGGATTAGTGAATTCCCAGAATCTCTCAACTGGTTGTCTGTTACCTAAAATGTATCGAAAAACGACAACCAATTGGGAAGTAGATGAAACATCAGTAGTTTCATCTGCTATCATTGCTACAAAACTTGCTTTTGAGATTTTATATTTTATGTGGTTCTGGCAAACAGTGAACAAACACACAGTCTAATAAATCGTTTTGAATTTCTTTTGATGTTCCTTTAAAAACAGGGGCATTAGTGATATGGTCTTTTAGAGATGGATGAAGTTCTGCTGAGAATAAGACCTCTGAAAACGCCTGAATTTAATGAATCATCGCGTTCATCATGTCCTCGAAATGCGAGCTCAAATGCGCCGCGAAACAGAATACAGTCAATAATTTTGGAAAAAACATAACGATTTTTGGTTACTTGCTCATTGTGTTTTTTAACATTCGAACGAAATGCACTGTCAAACTGTTGGCGAATATCAAACTTTCCCAGCAAACTAAACTCTAATGTGGAGTTTAAATGTGATTGGGAGCAGTGATGTTTATTTATTTTTTGAGTAAGATGTGATAAATCAGCAACACCGTAACTCACCCAACTTGAATCACCACTTTGTTTTGCAAACAGGAGACAGTGAAAACAAAATAGCCTGTTAGTTAATTCACATCCACATATATTTCTCATATAAGTCGGGTTTTAATTCCCTTTTGAAGTCTCTAGTTTTACATTTTGTCACCTGGATCACTTGTTGCCGCAAACCAAGGGAGAATCCGCACGAATAACAAATTGCCAATCAGTCTGCGTAAGCTCCCGCACACTGAAGACTGTGCGAATTGAAAGCTTATGAGCGGCGCTTATTCCTCACACATGTGCCTCCTCTTCCCACCGGACAAACTGGTTTTCAATTAGTTTCTTCTATCGCACGTGCGATCGGCATAAGGCCGGCCGATATGTGCTGCTAACTTTCGAATTTTATACCATTACCACGGCTGACTGGGATCATCAACTATTGATGTTACTGCTCAACGCTCCGTTGCTTCTTATCCGTCAACGTACAGGCAGCGTTTCATATTTCTGCCACCGTGGCGCTGAACGCCGAACCCTGACGATTCTTGTCGGGAAAATTTCCAACTGGAATTTCGTGGGTGCGGAATCTCAACCATTCATTTCGTACTTCGTAGTCTTGTGTGGAACATTTTGACATGTAAATAAACCAGCGTAAAATGAGAAGTTATTTGATTTGTCTTGCTATAAAGTTTCTTCCGCTGCTAAAAAAACTTCGAATTCGTAATTTTACGAAAGAAGAGCTAGCCTAATCTTCCATTGGATGGAGTAAAGAAACGGATAGATAAACTAATTTGTAATTACCATTACAATAACGAACTCTCGCAGAAGATTTTTTAAATTATTAAATTAAAATATTTATTAACCAACCACATTTTTGTAGGTTAAAAGGTTTTAATTGTGTAGTCTGTATACACTTAAAAAAAACCATTAAAACTGTATTTCCGGAAATATGGAACTGAATATACAAAACATCTGCAGAGAATTACAAAAACTATTCTTCGTATACAATTCAAATCCTAACACTGGCTTCTCATTAAAAAAATGCTGATGGAAAACGGGGCAATTTATTTGAATCACTTACGCAGAATTTTTAAGAAAAAAGTGTAACAATTCAAACATGGAACATAATATGTAAAACACTTGTGATTTTTTTTTTTTTGAGAAAATTAGTGTAGGCTATAAACAATTAAAACGTTTAACCCTCATTAAATCGAATCAATTACTCAATTATGTAGAACATTTTGGGGCCAATAGTGTATATACACACTCACTTCAAATATGGAACTCAGTATGCAAAAAATTATTGGGAAAC
Organism: Macrothele yani; assembly: GCA_039090855.1. Lineage (NCBI taxonomy): Eukaryota > Metazoa > Arthropoda > Arachnida > Araneae > Macrothelidae > Macrothele > Macrothele yani. The sequence goes on along the minus strand of CM076994.1, from coordinate 68,267,054 downwards.
ACTTTTACAGAATCCACAGTCTAACATTAGATTCTCATTTAAGATGGGGGTGAATGAAAAAATAGAACTGTTTCTTCGTATCACTTACTTATGCAGAATTTTTGGGAAAAAAGTGCATACCAATTTAAGCACAATGTGTAAATTACTTTGCAAAAATTAGTTTTATATATATACATACAATTCAAACAGTAAACTCTCATTAAAAGTGTTAAACACCATGGAAAAACTTGTAGAATTGCTTAGAAAATATTGGGGCAAATAGTACACTTCCAACAAAAACATTATACAAAACACTTGAGCAGAATATATTATGTAGAATTCAAATTCTGGCATTGAAATTTATTGGAATCACTTACACAGAATTTTTGGAGGCAAAAAATGCGTAGCCATTTCAAACATGGAACTACTGGTCAATATTATGGCCTAACATATTGCCATGATTTCTGCTAACAGAATGCAGTCAACAGCCGATTTTCAAAAGTAACAAATATATAAACAGTTGAAATTCTTGGCTATCTTTAAATCATACTTCTGAGAAATATAAAATGAAAATCACTTTTTGAACTCTCTGTATGTAATTGCGAAATATTTACAGATTATTAATTACTACTGTAAAGTTTGGCTGGACTTCCAAAGCCTCCCCGCCCTAGCCCCAATGATTTTGTGTATGTCGATTAGAATGAAATCCTAAAGTGAAGGACCGATGTTATCCACACCCAAGGCTGTTACAGATAATATCTCACTAGCATGCTCTTCCTCCTCCGGAGTCTCTGTAGTTTTAACGAGTGGAAGTCTTATACTTTAACAGTCTAAAATTATATTACTAGTGGAACAAGTCCGGCATGGCAGGATTTCAGAATGTCTCAGAAAAACCGTTTTAGGGATTTTTTTCCCCTGGAAATTTCCCATGAAGACATTTTTTTAACGACAAAAGTGCTTGATGTGAAACAAATCGAGCACTTTTGTCGTTAAATGTGAGGAAATATTTTTTTTTCGCAATTTTAAAGTATAGGAACGTAAACAATACTTTTCTTGAAGCAATGCTTTTCTCGAAATACAGCATTGACTACATAAAAAATCTAATTTATACTCGATATTTAATAAATAAATGTCTTACCTATTTTTCAAAATCCAAACCAGAAATATCACAATCACAAACTTTCCAAATCATGTGACAAAGCCACACGATAAACATAGAGAAAAACATTCAAAGTATGGCAATCAGAAAAAAATGTATCAGAAATAATTGAATCGAAACGAAATTGCAATAGGGAACATCGCCCGAACAGTGTGTGTGATCGAACCGATAAGCCCAACTGGAACACCAACTCGACAATCTCGCAATTCCAAACTTTCCGAATAAGAAACTCTCTCCTGGGTCTAAAGTTATTGTTCTATTTTTGTGTGGCTTGGCCACACAATAACCGAAGAGATACACACGAAAAAGTATCGAAATCCTAAAAAAAATAACCACTCTAGAACGCACCACATGCGGAAATGCAATGGTGGCCGCACCGTTGTGACCACATCGCCAAGGAAACAGATGCAAAAGTATTCATCCGCCTTCAATACGAAACAATGCGGGGTAACAAAAAAAAAGTTTCAATTTCAAAAATCTACCAAAAAAAAAAAAAAAAAGTCAGCCCCACATATGCGTAAGATTTTTTCACTAAAGTAACGAATGTGAACTAGCGAAATAATAATAAAAAAAGTGTGAAACTTAATTCTGCGTCCTCCTGAAGTGGTACCGTCCAGAATTGCACTTGAATCTGACGAACACTAATGGTGAATCAAAACACCTGCATTGAATATATGTTCATAATCGTGGATACTTCGCTTACTCTGAAATGTAAGCCAAGTGCAATTTTTTTGGAGTGGGGGACAAGAGGAGGCACACACAGTACAATTATTTTGTATTTACAAATAGTATTTCATTTTCTGTTTTATCTTTTCCACTTGCATGCAGTTTTCTGAATTTAAATTCTCCTAGCACACAAGCAGAAGATTATTTCTCTGAAGTTCTGAAAAACCAGGGACATTTTATGGTTTTCAGAAAGTATTTTTGTATTTTTGGTGACTTTGAAAGTGCAGCCCTAAATTCTACTGTATTTTGTATATTTTTCTACTTAGCAATTTCGAATGTAAATATTTTCTTTTTTTCCATCTCCCCGAGATTTTTGAAGCAAATTTTTTAGAACAATAGGTGCATAGAATTCACAGATATATTTGCTCAGCACGATACAATGATCAGGATCAATACTACATGTCAAATAAGGGCACTTTCTAACACTTGGTTCAAGTAACTGGCATAAATGTGCGGAAACATTATTTTTCGGTAACAAATTAAGAGTCTCTTCAATAAAGTCAAGCATCAACATCAACAGGGCAACAAATGCTGACTTAGGATATTTTAGTGCTCCACGATCTTGATTTTTAATTAGCTTCAATAAAAGTTAATTGCATGATGTTTCATATAAGTTTTTTACACAAGAAGAACATGTAATTTTCTTGTTGAACTCTACGAATTAAATAGGCAGCAATTACAGCAACACTTGCAGCTTTAATTGAAACACTTTCAATGCCTAAAACAAGGGATGATAAAAGAATTGTATTTTTAGTTGCCTATGTTAGGTACCTGTTTTTTTTATTTATTTAATTGTTTACTTGATCAAGCTTACAAATAAAAATGCATATAGAAAATACCATAAGGGGCCGTCCATAAAGTACGTCCATGATTTTTTACTATTTTTAGACTCCCCCTACCACATGTCACATTTTGTCCTGTTGTTGACACCGGACAAAATGTGACATGGGGTAGGGGGAGTCTAAAAAGTACGTCCTAATTCCAGCAACCCCCTTTATTTTTGACGACTGTCCGTTGAAAAGCAAAGAAAACGTGTAATTATTTAAAGGAATCTTCCATATATTTACACTTTTTCTTCAGAAAATATTTATTATTTAGACATTAATTTATTCCCGAATGCTACCCGGACTTTATCATTCTGAAATAAAGATCTACAAATGAACGCGCGCATTCAAGGTTGCAACAGTCTTGATGATACCGTATACAACACACGATAGATTTGGCAGTACAAATACGAGAACTTAACATTAATATTCTGATTTAGCAAATATCAGAAATATTTCATGCCTTTTTTAACTATTAGAAGAAAAAAAGAGAAAAAACGAAGAAATGCCATCCACTATATTTTTACCGCTGGACATCCGAATTACTAAACCTTCCTCCTCCCCCATGTCCCCTTTGGTCCGGTTGTCAGGAACCTCCCATCCCCCTGTAATCTCGGACGTACTTTATGGACTGCCCTAATACTTTTGAAACTGTTTGAACTAAATATCCCACAATTACAGCAAAACTCCAAATTATATTCCAATAAATAAAAAAAAACACTAAGATCTACTTTAAAGTTGCTTTTTTATTAAAAAAATCAAAACCTTCCCAGGTTTTTCTTGGGAGGGTAAGTGGGTAAACAACCCTGTTGATTCGAAAGAAATAACTTGTTGCATGATATTTTGCCAAAATAAGCAAAGGTATCATTTTACAAGAACTTCACATGATTTGTGATAGAAATTGAAGGGACCACCATTGTTTTCTCATGGTATGATATACGGAGTGATCATAAAGTCGTGCAACCCAGAAAAAAAAATTATGAGATTAATTACATTTGTTAAAAAAAATAAACATAGTCAAATATAGGTTACAGTCTTACCTTTATAACAACAAAAGAAGGGGAACCTCATTATAACATATGTTCAAAGTGGGCTCCGTGTTTGCGAATGCAAACGCGCGCTCACTTTACCAAGTTTGATGACACCTTGTGAAGCACCTCCACACTGATGTTTTCAATCACTGTTGTGATGTTCATTTTAAGTTCATCCAGGGTGTGAGGAATATTGTGATACACAACACCTTTGAGATACCCCCAAAGAAAGAAGTCAAGCGGCGATAAATCTGGGGATCTGGGATGCTACAGGTCTTTGGAGATGAGGCGTTCACTGAAAAAATCTCGCAAAAAATTGACGGTACTAACCGACATGTGGCATTGTCTTGCTGGAGCCAACAATGCCGTTCGCTGACATCAAGGAGTGCCACAAACTGTGTGATAATGTCTTGGTAGACGGAACTATCCACAGTCATTTCGAAAAAAATCGGTCCCACTATGCGACGGCGTGATGTCGCACGCCAAACTCGAAGTTTTTTCGAATGCAAACCTTTTTCAAGAAAATCATGTGGATTTTCACCACCAAATCCTATTGTTCTGACTATTGACATAACCTCCGAGGTGAAACCAGGCCTCGTCACGGAAGAAAACTGTATCCAGACTCTGTATTCCACGTTGTTCAAGGAATGAGCAGAACCATTGGCAGAATTGTATTTGTTTGCCTGCATCTGGGGCCTTGAGTTCATGCACTGCGCGAATACGATATGGACGAAGATGTAACGATCTCGCAGCTTTATGAGCCCTACCGTATGAGATTGATGATTGCACCGCCAGTTTCCGGAGGCTTCTTCGTGGCGACTGCTGCAGTGCTCGCTTTATCTCATCCACTTTATGGTCAGTCAAAATGGAGGAAACATTTTTTATTTGCAAAAGATCCAGTGTCCCGAAGACGCTGCACTAATCGCGATATTGTGGACTTATTGGGGACTGCTGTAACCGGAAATTTCTTGCGAAAGTCCTCGTCAATACATCCGTATGAACGAGTTGCGAAATAACTTTTCAGAATGAAAATTCGCTGCGTCTGGGAAAAAGACATTTCATCTCCACAACGAACAACCTGTACACATCACAGTGACTTCGGGTTCACTGATACTTCCTAACAGTAAGTTAGTTACATTTATTGGCAGAAAGAATTATTATATAACGATTTAGCAACAATTTATGAAAATTCAAACTTTGGGTTGCGCGAGTTTACGATCACCCTGTACTACACTTTATATAAATGAAATAAAGTATATTGAATACAGTGATGTACTTCTAATTAAAGAAGTGCCTTAGCGGTGAACTGTTTAGGTAAAAACACCTTGAAAAGAAGACTCAAAGTTTTTAAAAGCATCGTGAATTCTGATTTGCTATTTTTATTGTTCAGTATATTTTATGAAATTTTTATTACTAATTATTTTTATTTAAATCAAAATTTTTAGTAAAGTTAAAGAATTTTCGTTAGTCGCATTCTAAAAATATGGAGTATTTTTTAATTAACGCTCTGTCATTTCAAATGATTACAAATGTTTGTTTGATTGTTACTTGATTCACACTGAATAAATGTAACTAATACAGTCACTTGAATAAATATGACTAATATAGTCACATCTATTGTACAGTGTGACTAATACACCTTTTTCCTAAGATTCCAGGAGATATCTGTTATGTTATTTTTAAGGAATAAGAGAAAGGGTAGCTTAGTAAAAAATATTCTTCGCACACATCCTGTTATTTAGCCTAAATGGCTGCATTATTTCTCTCTGCAGTTGTTTCTCCGAGCACCGAAATACTTCCTAGGACTACCATCTAGACTATGGACTTTATATTCTCTTTATGCCGATCTGGTGGCCGAGTGGTCAGAGGTGTAGATTTCTGGTTAGTGGTCTGAGCTCCACATGAAGCATGGGTGGTCGCCTCTCCCCACCCTAAATCTGGGAAGGCCAACGGCATATAGCCCTTATAGCAGGTCACGGTGAAAGCTGAACTCGGAAACAAACAAACATTCTCTTTACAATTACGATCCATGAAATGTCCTATAGTGTGATCCGATGGTTTAATCTTATCCTTGTGATACAAATATCGGTTATGATTGTATATAAAACACAATATTCGCTATTTTAGGATATATGATCATATAAAAATTTCTTTACCCACCTTCTGCAACCAAACGCCTACCTACGAAAGGTACCTCAGCGCCGCTAAGCTAGAAAAAATAGTGCCTTAGCACCACTAAGCCTAGAAAAATAGTACCTTAGTGTAGCTAAGGTACTATTTTTACCCTGATTGAATAACATGCTTTATTTCATATACACTACTGGCCACCCAAAATGCAACACCAAGAAGGAAGCATCCGATTGGCCTGAAATTCGCAGCATGCCTCAGAATTGCAGGGCATATGCAAATCATGTGTGCCCGGCACGCCACCGAGCAACACTATAAGAAGGGTGCACAGAAGGTGGGGTGTAAGTAGCGGAAGTGTGTTGTGCTGCCGGACCTGTGCGTGGGAAGCTTCCTGATGCCTCGTCGCAGAATACGGCAGTCATTCCAGCACGTTTCGGAGTTCGACAGAGGACGAATAGTGGCTTATCGCGACAGCGGTTTATCGTACCGAGACATCGGCGCCCGTGTGGAACGACATACAGCCACAGTGAGGCGAGTATGGATTCGGTGGGTGCAGGACGGACGGACCGACGTGAGCGATTGCCGCAGCCGCGGCACACCACCGAACGAGAGGACCCGCATGTTGTGCGGCGGGCATTGATGGCTCGCACCGCCACATCACGAACGCTAGAGCAGGAATTAGGGTAAACAACCTGTGTCAGCACGTACCATTCGACGTCGTCTGCAGGAGCGGGGACTTGTCGCACGGCGCCCATTGTTCCAATTACCATTGACGTTACACCACCGGCGAGTGCGGCGGCAGTGGGCCGTTGAACGCCGCACCTGGACTACGGAATGGCACGAAATTGTCTTCTCCGACGAATCCCTCTTCTGCCTGCAGCACCACGACGGTCGGATTCGCGTGTGGTGGCACCGTGGCGAGAGACTGTATAACGCCTGCATTATGCATCGCCATACCGGTCCGTCGCCTGGGGTTATGGTTTAGGGCGCAATTGGATATGACACCCGCACCTCTCTGGTACGCAACGCCGGTACACTGAACAGACACCGCTACATCTCCGACGTTTTGGAGCCTGTAGTCCTCCCTTACCTGCAGGACCTGCCATCGGCCACGTTTCAACAGGACAATGCGTGCCCGCACGTGGCACGCATTGCGCAACAATTCTTCACGGCCCACCAGGGGGTCACTGCTGCCGTGGCCCGCCTGTTCTCCCGATGTGTCACCCATCGAACACATCTGGTCGCTGATCGGCAACTGAGTGGCCCGGTAAGCACCACCCGCGGCTACGTCTGATGAACTGTGGCAACGTATAGAAGCAGCCTGGATCGACATACCCCAAGCCCACATCCAAAGCCTCTTTCGTTCGATGCCGCGGCGTGTAGCAGCCGTTATTGTTAGCCATGGGGGCCACACGAACTATTGATGTCTGCGTGTTCCGCAAGTCGCACTGGCCTGTAAGAACAATCGTTTCATCTTTGTATCTGTTGTTATGTGTCCAGTAAATCTGGCTTTGCTATCTCGTGTCCTTCTTGGTGTTGCATTTTGGGTGGCCAGCAGCGTAGATAAAGCTTAGGAGGCCCAGATCTATGTACATATTTTTGCTTCTTGAATTTAAAAGACATGACACTAAAAAGAAACAATATCGCTGGAATATGTAAAACTGGAAAAATGTAAGCACATGTATTTTTTCTCTTTCTCAAAAATTATCGTATTAAGGTATTAGACAGCTTTAAAGGAAGTTCGGAACGATCAGACACACAAAAATCAGTATTTGTGTTTTCCTGATATCATGAACATTTGCCATTTAAATATTTTGCACTTTTTACACTGAGTATTAAATTTATCGAGGACACTTACCAGAATAAGTGCTCACATAATTAAAATCAATACATAAGTGATCATGGAATCAATATCTGGAAAATATATTTTAACTATTGTGAAGTTAAATATTTACCCTCAATTTTTTCATTAATTACTACCATGTTTGGGGCCATTAGGAAAATTCCATGGAGGGAGAGGGCAAAGATTTTGCATTACTCCACTGACCTACAGACATTTTGTGATTTAAATACTTTCTGATTGTTATAGTTGCAATTTGACCTATCAGATGATCTCATGTCTTTGTTCGCACGAAGTTACTGTAAAAAACAAATTGCCTAAATAAAACTATATTTCAGATGGAAATATGACCACTGCTACATTTACCTAACACACAGTGTAGGCTACACAGCATCTTAGAACAAAATCATAAGGAAAATACTTCTTGTGATTAGAACTTCACAAGTCAGAAAAGGTCCAAACAATAAATGGATTTGCTTACATTAAGCTGACCAGACGTCCCCAATTCTTGAGGACAGTCCTCGAATTTAGTTTACTGTCCCCAAAAACGTCGGAAGCCTTTGGGGACGCAAATTGTCCTCAAATTTTAATGTTTGTCCCCAAATGTTCTCGAATTTACACTTCCTCATTAACCCTTTAGATTTTCAATGAAAAATTTTCTTAAAAGTAGTTTCCATTGTACTAATTTTCCGACATGCTTTTTTGTGAAAACTAATTTATACTTTTTTCTTCTTTCTGGGTTTAACGACCACTATGAGCAACTCTAAGGACTATAAGCAGTCACCTGTCTCTAACTTGGAGACATTCGTTCTAGGGAAGGGAGATACCAAGTGCTGCAAGACAAAAACACCACCCGTGCCTCATTCGGGACCGTGATCCGTACCAACTTGTACGAATGGTCAGTAGGCAGCACTAGGTCAATGCACCACTGGCGCGGTCAAATTTCGACTGTACTTGTTCTGAGTTTTTCTAAAAACTTTGGCAAAAGGAAAAATTCGCCATCCAATTACTATGGTGTGCATCCTAATTTTGATTCAGCGCATGTACCTAAGGTAAAGCATTTCACTTTTGCTTATATGTTCTCGCCATCATAGTTCTGCTTTGTCAATACAAATTACCAACATTCTGCAAGATATATCCTTTTAAGACACAGATTTTAAGTGTAATATCACACTTATTAAAGCAGTGCAGTTTTGTGAGAAAAATATTTGCATATTTATTTTGAGTACGTATTGCATATATATTTGCATATTATATTTCGTGGCGTCCCCAAATGAACTACCGATTTCGATACGCCACGCCCTTTTGTCCTCAAATCGGTGTCCCGATATCTGGTCACCTTAACTTACATGGAACATCTGTGAACTTTTGCAAAAATACTCTGCCTTTTTTGGGAATAAATAGCATATTTTCTTCATCAGAAAAATTTTGCTCGTCTAAACAATGCAAATCTGATACTCTTTTGACATCACTAGTACGTTTGCCTGTAGTCAGTGACCTAACATTTGCTCTTAAGATGTGATTAATCGAATAGATGACTGCCTTACAGTCCAGCATGTCATTTCCTCCAGACATTTGACGAAGCGAACTGAAAAATAGTTCTACAGGATCACTTGTGAAGCACCGGGTCAAAACATAATGGAAACCATTCTTTAATAGGTAGCGAATGCACCGAACTGTTGATTTTGTGGTCATGATTAGTGCTTCATGAGTCTCCGCACTTAGAAAGGCTTTGCCATCCTGCTCACTCGCAATCTTAATTTCACTGATGTAATCAACAAATGCATGCTCCAGCCATTGAAGGCGCTCATCTGAAATCGAAAAAAAAATGTAATATGTTGCTATCTCTTGTGTGCACAAAATCTTTCCGGTTACTTATATTATGAATGGTAAACTATTTATTTATGAAGGTCATAAACTTGATTGTGGAACTTGCTTCAGCAAAGGCTGCAGCCTGTTGATGATAGGATGAATTCTCCTCCAAACACTTAAGTGCAGCAATGACTTGTGGTGAAAAAATTTGAACAGCTCTTTTCACATTCATTTTTTCTAGATTAGACGGTGAAACATGCTTTCGGCTCAAGAATCTAACAGGTTTCACAGTCTCGCTCATCTGCATTTCGTACAGCTTTTTCACATAGGTATCACTTACGTAACCTTCCCCATCACTCATTTCTCTTTCCAGAAATAGGAACGGATACTTTTCATGATGTGACAAGGGTCAAAACTTAGGAATAGTTCACGGCTGAAATCCAAAGGATGCAAAACAAAAGTTTGTAGTGAACTACTGGACATAAGCTTCATCATGGTAACATTGGTTTTTTGGTTGTCAGTAATTATTCTTACAATGTGAAAACCAATATCTTCAACTTGTTTTATGACAGGCATTGTGAGTGCATACAGATCCCTACCACATAGCTGTTTTGAAAAAAATATGCAGCTGGAACTTTATAATTAGTGGACAGACCAGACAATAAAAAACGTAGTAATTTATTGGCTAGCACTACACAAGGCTTAGCGGAGATAACATCTGACTTTATTCCAACATGAATGTTAGTGTCCCGCTCTCCTAATGTACGATCCATCTTTTTGTCGTACTGTAACTGCGGTTTGATAAACATTTCATCAATTATAAGAGAGACAAATGTTTCTGCTTCATTTAAATGTTCTAGTTCTGATAAGAGGCGTTCCTTAATGTCTATGTTTCCAACATATCGGCATAATGTACTTTTGCTTGGAATGTTCAGTAACATGTGTTGTTTTGCATATGCATAGACTTTGAGGGAACAATACTGCCATGCAATACATTTTTTTGTTGTCTCAGGAGACCACCTGGGACATTTTTTAGAATAATTTCCAATCTGCTCTATAAGGAACTCAGATTTGTGACACTGGTCTTCTGATGCTTCATTCAACAGATTTTTAAGAGCTTTGTGATACCTGTTATTTTCACAATAGACCAGCTTTTCCTTTGCAGAGTCCAAGTCACATTGATTTACTTTCAACTTCTCATTAAGGCGATATATCTTCTGTCGTTGGACTTCCACAAGTTTTTTGTAGTCCTTAGTATTTGCAGAAACTGTGGTCTGTGTATAAACAGAAGTATTCAGCTCCTCAGAACTGTTAATTAGAGGAATAACATTTGCATCATTTGGTGATGAAACAACAGATTGCAATTTCAACCGCTTAGCTGGAGGCACTTCTACTTTTACTAACCTTCTGGGTTTTTCAGCAGTTGGAATTTTGTAGGAGGGGTACCCAGGGAAAATACTAGGAACAGATCCTTTTTTCATACGTCTGACTCTCAGGCCAGGAACATAATCATCCTGAAGAAAGTGTACACTGCAAATTACAGTCGATAAACAAAAATCATTGATAGTAAAATTTTCCCTTGAAATAACTTTTAACCACTTTTCTCTCAACTCAGTCTCAATGGGAAATTCATGGTAGCTCACTCCTTTGGTTTTCCCTTTTTTGGAGTTACAATAAGGTACACAGCAGTACACCATGGTAGCTACCGAATTTAATCAAGAAAACTTTTGCAATTTGAGTACGATATAGGCTATAAAATAAATTATGCACTTTATTTTTGCTTTCATACAGTTACTTAACTGAAATGATTAACTTCACGAAAATAGATTAAAACAGACTGTTGATTTACCTCGCTATAAAGCACGTTTAAACAGGCCGGGCCGCCCCGGTGGCGTAGTGCTCTAACCGATGGCCTCTGATCATTCGTCCGAAAGAGGTCCGAGTTCGAATCCCGGTCAGGTATGGATGTTGTGTTTGTCTTACGGCACTGGCTCTTTCCCTTCCCTGTAGCCAGTGACCCTAAATTAGGGATGGGCAACTGCTTATAGCCCATTGAGTTGCTCACGGTGGTCGTAAAACCTACAATAAAAAAAGAAATTACTGTAAAGCAGTATACACACCATGCTATAGGGGCATAATTTCCTCAGATGGATTACAGCAAAGATGTGTTCGTTAGTAAGGAATATGATGTCCATTAACAGCAATGGCTGTGTCGCAGCGTCTGGCCATACTTAACACGAGGCTGTCGATGATTTATTGGGGCAACTTTGCCCATTCCTCTCGTAATGCATGTTTTAACTGATGGACATTTTCCAGCAGATGTGTGCGTGCTGCAAGACGTCTCCCCAGAGCGTCCCATACATGTTCTATGGTATTTAGATCAGGGAGTACGCAGGCCAATCCATACGAGTGATATCCTCACTTTCCAACAGCTCATCTTACTGCACGTGTACGATGGGGTCTCGCGTTATCGTTCATAAACACGAACTCGGAACCAATGGCACCTCGGAATAGGCGGACATGAGGAAGGAGCACCTCATCGTAGTAGCGGTTTGCGGTTACGGAACCTCCTTCAAAAATGTGGAGCTGAGCAGGGAACTTAGAAGGAGGAGAGGTAGGTCCATCGTAACCGAGCCGTCTTCCCACTTCTCTTCGCTGCGCTGTGTCGTCACAGTGGCAGGTAGAAAGACAGGCTCCGGTGCCGAGACGAGCTACGGAGGTCACGTGACCACGGTAGTGCTGTTGTCGTCAGCCTCGGCGGTGTTTTTGAGTCGACGAGCAAGGAGATTTGACGCTGTGTTTTTGATGTTCAAAAACGAACTATAAGAGAATAAATTAAACGTTTAAAAAGGCCAGAATTAAAATTAATCAGTCCAGTTTTTTACTGAAGTGAATTATTTAATACTTCCTATCTTGATTTTTTTGTGATTGGAGGATCAACGACCACCGTGAGCAACTCAATGGGCTATAAGCAGTCGCCCGTCCCTAATTTAGGGCCACTGGTTCCAGGGAAGGGAGAGAGCCAGTGCCGTAAGACAAACACAACATCCATGCCTCACCGGGATTCGAACCCGGACCCCGTTCGGACGAATGATCAGAGGCCATCGCTTAGACCACTGCGCAACCGTGGCGGCCTTCCTATCTTGACAAACTTTCACTTCACAGAATTAATAATCCCGTATTTTTTTCGGTGAAAACAAATTTGATTTTTTTTTCGATGCCTAGATACAGCTATAGCACGCACTACACACACAAGTACACAATTTATAAACGATTTTCCCTTAAAAATATATACGCTAAAAAATATTCGCCTTCCGACACTATAAAGTTGAAAATAAAAGTTTCCCATTTCGATCTAGAAATTCGCCATAGGTATGCTGGAAAATTATGAGAATCATGGTTTTTTAAGGACTTTTTATGACTAATATACATCATTTTCCAGGTTTGATTTTTTTAATTTTTACCATACGTAATATAAATATATGCGTTTATTGTAATAATTAATATAGAAAGAAAAAGTTACCTCAATAACTGTGAAACAGCTCAGATTGATTCTCCACCACCCACTTATTTTTTCTCTGCACACTGAGTTTATTATTGTTGCATTCTTATTTTACTTAGTAATATCATAAACCAAAACAAAAAAACATCAATTATGTTGAATAACTTTTGGTAAACACTTTAAGATTTATTAAGCTTTCTATATTAACTGAACCAGTTCATCCAATTTTTTTTCTGTTCCTAAAACTGTTTGACTTTGTAATGAGCTATAAATTCCCTGTATTTTCTACTGAGCGGTCAGTATTTTCCATAAAGGCTTGCTATAGTGTTTACTCCTGGCTGGGGAATCCTTGAAACGCCAATAGAGTGAAGAAAATAACTCGTTTAAATTCTATTCAAAAACCTTTACACTGTCTTGAAATTCACCATTGACAATATGTAGTCCGTAACTTCGAATGTCAATGTATCCATTGAATCCTCACGTAGCTGATTTTGCAGCATGTCGTAGAACTTCGAGTTGACAGCTGGACCATCCATAGACACCTGGATTAGTTTTCTCAAGCTTTAGCTTTTCAACACAAAAATTAGTTTTCCAAACCGGTGTCAGCTGGTGCACACCCAAGAAATTTTGATCCATAGTAATTAGTAATAACTTTATCATAAACTATGAACGAACAAGAATATCCATTTGTTTGCATTGAGTTTTCCTATTTAAACTCTTGTCAAATAACAGAACAAATTCATCATGATTTACATATTCTGTTAACAAAAACAGAAAATATGGTGAAATAGCATAAAAACAAAGATGTGCATTTTTATTTTCACCATATGTCTTTTGCTATACGGCTGTCAGGAAATATGGCAAAAAAAGTTTGTCTTTTTGTTTGCACGAGTTATATGCAGAGTAGCAAAATGTAGATGTAAGAGTGCATGCTCTACGCTGATAGTTTCCAAATCGTTAGCGGATTTTGCTGATAGTGTTTGCTGGTAGATTAAAAACAATGGAAATCTTATTTACAGTATTTAAAACACTTACTCAAGAATTTACTCAGATTAATATACTTAATTTAATTTTAACTTGAAAAACTTTCAATTCTTTTGTTTATACAGACCTTTCTGGCCTCTGGATTTCATTGAGGCCTGTTCTCAATGTATAAGCCCTGTATCAAAAGTTTTGTTTACACAAAAACAGTTTCAATTTTATTGCCAGGTTCTTCTTGAAGTTGCCAGTTATTAAAATCTTTTCTTTATGTATTTTGTAAGTCTACTAGTTCTGAATTAAGCTGGTGAAGATGCCATTTATAATTTTTGAAGGTTCATTAATGGAAGTGTTTTTCTGGGTATAAAAACTTTATTTAATTAGTCTCTTGTTTTTATGAGGTTTATAGTAAAATATTTTAATGTTTTATCATAAAGGTCCATTTCAAACATATTGCAGCACATTCAACTGTAATGTACTTATTTTGGCCTCATCGGAATCTGTAATGTTCTAGCAATTATTTAATGTTTTATTAATTTTTCTTTAAATTATGTAATTCTATTTTTATCATGGTTTGTGCTTCGCTGGTTTGCAGCAAGTTTTCTGTTTCAGGGGTTGTGTACGCAGATACATTTTATTTTTATACAACTCTGGTTATATGAATAGTTGCTATATATAAGTTTCATAGCCCACATCACCTCTGATCTCAGATATTCCGTGTGGGGTCACGAAAGCTCCCACATTTGTATTGCTTCAGCTTGAAGCTTACGTTTCTTTTCATGAGCTTGCGGTGGGAGACAGCTTTTCCACGTGGCATTGCACTTTCAAGTAATCACTAATGGTGGTACGTGTAGAAATAGCAGCATTTGCACATTCATCAAGTTCCAAATTTATTTTACCTTGCATGCGGCTTTTCAATCCAGATACACCCATGTTGGAAATGTCAAAGTTTCTCTAACCAAACTTCTTGGAATACACATTTTCCAGTTATACTCCAAAAGAAGGAATAAAATAATCCATAACCAACGATCGAACAACAAACCACAACCTCTTTGTTTAATGAACAAAGTAACAAACGTGAGCGATAGAATGGAAAACACAAGCAGGTGAACACGAACAAGCAATGAAATATGGAGCTCAAAGATTAAAGTACCTAACGAGCGTTTCTCAGGACATGTGTAACAGCGCGAGCTGTGCGGGAGGTATTGGTTATTAAGCCCAGATGGCCACTGCTAGACGCTGAAGCTTCAGCGGTGGAGACGTACTTTTAACGGAGAGTGCTCCCGCATACACCCGTAATACATTTTGCAAGTCTATGAAAGATGTTTCCATTGACTATTTCATCTCACTTCATAGTTGTACACATAATTCATGCTAATCAGTCACTGCTCATAGAATTTGTGCGTTTTAGTTTTTGATAATAAAAAAATCAACTTACCTTCTGGCGGCTGTCTTCCAATTTTCTGGGACATGAAGCAAGAAATACTATAAAAAAGAGACAGATGGGCACAATTTTTACATATGTGCCACAAATGCCTATTTCAAATAGTTTCAAAGAAGGCAGGTGCTGGTCATCACTAACTGCAACTGTATTCAGCTTCAGAATATTTTCACCAACTTTTTGTTTTTCCTTATCAGGTTGCAGGAACCTGCATCATCAAAATTTGCCACACACATACACACACACACACACACACACAGCAATTTTATTTTATAAAACACTCACCATGTGAAAAATCAAGGTTGGTAACAAAGACATTTGACAATGCATTCCCAAACACTCCAGCATTAAAAGTACAATTTTACCACTAGCTAACACTTTAATACTAACCTGCAATTTCATTTACAATAAAAACACATACTAACTTTTCAATTTTTTAATTTTTCTAGCAGTACATTTATCACTATCTCTAAAATCATTCCTAACTTTAAATTATTAATCATAATTTTTCTCGAACGCAAACATATGCCTTCTAATACACTACGAAGAGTTTTTTACAGATGCATTGTTCTGTTAATCGGCATAAAAATATCATGCTGTGAAAGTTTAATAGCACTCAGTTTGTACAACAGGGAGAGTTGATTTTGAACACTGTAAAACTTTTCAGCAAAGGACTCGATTGTTTTAAAACATGCCAGACTACAGCAGTAGCATATAAAGCACACTCAGTAGGAACAATTAACTTACCTCTGTCTAATTCTTTAATCAATTCATAAGGTACTGAGGAAACTTCAATATCAATTTCTTTATCAGACTGTAACCAAAATGTGCACTCAATGCATTTATCTAATTGTAACTGTTTTCTAACTGTAAAACCACAAATATATGTTAAATTTATTAAAATATCATTGGGAACACTCTCTAACGTGAAATCTTCATCCAACATGTTAAGAAAGGGAGATACATCAACATTGTAAGTGCAATCTTCTTTACAAGGAAGTAGAGTTTTCAAGTGTACATTACCATTGAGGGAACTTAAAAGTACCATACTTTTGAACCTTAGTTTCCGCTCACTTTCAAGAAGCTGCACAAAGCGTATATAATAATTTGCTCCACTCAGCTGCCTGTAGTTTCCAAACCTACCTTCCAAATCGTCATTCTGGAACTTCCCAAGTAACAGATAATCAACTTTATACATTTTAAAAAGATAGGGTACAAGTTCTAAAAAAGTATCAGTAGTTGTAATTAATGACTGAAATGTTTGTGCAGTTAAAGCATCGGCAATGGGGACCGTGGTCCTCCATTTTTTTAACCACAAAAACATGGATTTAAAAAATTAATTGAAAATCTTCATTTTCTCTGATTGGTTCCCTATATTTATCATTAAATCGCTTACCTTCAAATGCACTCTGCACATTTGCTATTTTCCACCATGTAGAAAAAATCTCTATAAACTTACAAGTTGCCTCATAACCAGGGAACATGGCATGCTTACTTGTTGCAATGCACTTTAGAGCAGCAATATTTTTTTCATTTATTATTCGCAGAGCAAATTTCACATTTTGCTTTTGTACACTTGAAGGATACAAAACTTTAGCAGACAAAAGATGACCATATTTAGCCAGAGAATTTTTTTCTAATTCATATAATAATTCTAGATGTTTATATTGAGCTTTTAAAAGCAAATCATTATTGACCATATCCGGAAATATGATGCAACGATTTTCACCTTTTTTTGTTATCCAGTTATTCAAATATAAAAAACAATAACCTGGAACTGTCAACAGGGTGAATAATACTTGGTTGCAGAATTTTGTTGGGGGTTAAAAGTTCAAATGCTTTCCTATTAATTGCATTATTATCAGAAATCAAAGAAAGAACTTGAAAGCCAACCTTTTCAATTTCAACAATTACATTCAAAATCATCAATTTTAACTGTTCAGATGTTAAACTGTGAACAGATGTAATACTTACCACATCTTTATATTTTGAAAACAAAGCTGAAATCATAAAGACTTGTGCAGTTTTTCTGACATCAAACTGGCTACTACCAAATATTGTTCCACCTTTGAAACTCATTTGTGGTTCAATGTATATTTCATCTAATAACAAGTTCACAACAAGCTCGTGTTTGTTGTTTTAAATGTTGAATTTTACTTTTCAAATATGTAACACTGCCTTGAAGAGTACTGCCTGAAATGGAAAATCTGTTAATTAGTTTTTGCAAGTTACGGGGATGTGGAAGGTACAAACATTTACTTTTGTAGAGGGCATAGTACGTTGAAGAAGAGTGGACATATATTGAAGATGCTAGAACCATGGTATTATTGCTATAATTTCTTCGGATTTTTGGCATTTGGTGAATTTTTAACTGCTCACAAAAAAACTGTAAGTGAGGTGAATCAGAAGACTGCAATGAGACAATAGCTGAATCTACAACATTTACTTCATCCTGCGTAACTGTTTGTTTTTCAACAAATACTACCAGTTCATCAAAATCATTTAGAGAATTCAAAACCTTCAAACTCTTAGGCAACCTGTTTTTACTAATCTTAATCTTACCTGCATATATTTCAAATTCAAGATCATTAAATACAACAATGGATCCTGCAAGACAAGGTAAAGAACATGTAAAATCAACATAACAAAAAATAGTTTTACAATCATTACTTACAACTGTCCATTCCCTTTTGAATCTGTCTTTGTTTTCAAGATAATGTGTAATCAGATCCTGAGAGCAATTAATTTTTCTTTTCTCCAAATACTTGTTGTGATCTAAAAGACTTTGCTTTATAGCATTCTCAAAGTGAGATTCTTCCACATCTGCAAGCTTTCGAGTTGTACTAGGTGTAGCAGTTAAATAATGTGGTGCATTAGGGAATATTGTGAGCGCAGACCCATCCCGCGGTGCTGGCATCTGTCGCTCAAATTCTTTTAACTCTCCATTGACAACCAGTTTGTCGACACGAATTACACACGATTCATGAAAATTCTTGATACAAACAACTGGATTATTCTTACCTGTAAGATCTGTGGGAATTTTTCTAAGCCACTGACTCCTTAGGGGTTCTTTCTTTGGCAACTGAAACGTAGAGACATTTTCATTCTGGCTTCTATAGTTTGATTTGCAACCAAATACACTACAAGTTCTGGGCATGATCTGTTCTTGTATTTGGGCTTCAATTTATCAATCTGTTGTTTACAAAAAAAAAAGAGCATTCAGGAATGTTGTTTTAACTTGTTAAAGGCCTTAGGAGAAACATGAACCCCAGGAGGCCAAATATTACTTCATCTCTGTATCTCTGTACACATTAAATACAGTCTATAAAGAAATTAGGGTTTATGTTTTCACTATAACCAGAACCAAATGTTTTTAAATTCTCTGATGTGAGAACACATTCTGTTGCCTTATTTCATGTTTGTCACACAAAATGGAAAATCAAAGTAACAAACAGGCGATACTGGTGTTTCTGCCAAAGAAAAAAGATTTCCAAAAATGAAGCCAAAATTTTAAGTGTAGATAATATAGCAGGAAAATCACTAGAGTACTACTTGTTAACTGTCTTGCAAGTTAAGAAAAATAGTAAAAATTAATCCTAAATCGAGTCTTTCTATGCTAAATGAATGTTAAATTTGTATAACCACAGTTAATGGTATAAAACATTTGTTCAAACGGAAGGCAATCGTTGAACTCTATTCAGTTATATTTATGTTGCTTACGGTATGTCTAACAAGTCAGCATTTCCTGAAATTAAAAAAATGCACAAGATATAAAAATTATCGCTTTGGTTCGAAATATTGTGAATTTAATTAAAATCTAACTATCCCGTAAATCCATTCAGTCAAAGCAATACTAAAACGTATTATACTTTGAAAACTTCAAAACAATATGCAACAACGTGGTGTTCGACTACTTGACTGAGGCACGTCGCTAGGGTAAATGAAAATAGTTTATTAGCTGCAATTAGAATAAAATAAGAACACCACAGGAGTACAATCCACGGAAAAAAAAAGAAGTTCCTTCCATTCTTTGTAACCAACAGTTTCTTATCAAATAACTGACAAGCACAGATAGGGAAGTAACGTTTAGGCCTAAATGTGCTACAATTCTAAACCCATTTACAGAAAAAAAAATCACTTTTCTACTTACCAAAATTATTTTGTGTAATCCTTATGAGTGAACATGCACTTTTAAGCACATGTGTGAGATGTTTAATATATTTATATATTGCACACACTTCAAATGAAGAGAAAAACACCACCAGCCACAATGCAATGTCAAACGACAGCACACAAACGATAGCGTCAGCCACTGACTCAGCCTCGCGACAGACAGCACTACCGTGATTTCTGTGCACCGGAGCCTGTCTTTTTAGTTAGCCTTGTTTGTAGCCACTGACGTCACACTCCAGCTCGTAGGGTGACAGCTCGCCGGCGGCACAGAAACAAAGGCGATTGGACCTACCTCTCCTCTTTCTAAGTACCTTGGAGCTGAGTACGGGTTGACGCTAAAGTGAATGGCGTTCAGTTATCGTGACGTCCCATCATTCGTTCTGCTCGGCGCTCGGGAAACATTCGAAGTCGGTTGACCATTAAGTGACCGTAGCAGTCGCGTTCGCGTAGCTGCTTTTCGAATATATCTCACAGCGAAAGCAGTGGAATATACCGGTCTGCAATAGCAAAAAAATACGTTAACGATCTTCATTGCACTTTGACCTACCCAGTTTTTTATTTAGGGAGGGGGATTACTTTCTTTTAGCGCGAGGCCACACACACGATATTTCTTCACATACATATTTCGGATAAAGTTGACAAACTTCGGTTTAGTAATTCTGAGGTCAAGAATTTCTGATTTCGTCGAGCATCTCCTGCAATTAAAATTATTTACTAATGAAAAAATGTTTGCATGTTCGTGCATTATCTATGAAGATTGTTGTCTTTTTATTGTCCCTATTATTATATAATTTAGCTCTGTTACAAGCCTGTGTTTGCTATCTGTTTAGTTACAATAACGGACAGAGTGCCATGATTTGCAGTTTTTCATTTAGGCTTTTTACTCATTTATTCCAGGTTTTCCTGCTGAATTTAATATGTATTGGCTGTTTTTTTTTGTTTTTTTTTGCTTGGATTTTATTGCTACTGACTTTTTTCTTAGAGAACACATTTCAGTATTTGTCTGTTAGTTAGAGCTTTTCTCAGATCTTTGCTTCATTTCTCACTGGACACTTCAGTGCATGCAAGTTTTTTCACCTCCAGGACTTTTACTCATACAGTTGCTGGTTAATCTAGGGGAGTGTTGAAACTTTTTATAAAGCTAAAAGTTCGTTTAATAGCTAACATGTCTTTTAGGTAGAATTAAATCTCCTTGGCTCCTAGTTTTCTTATTAGAGCTTGAGCACACCCTCCCCGAACTCACTTTCTTTTGAGTTTTCAGTTTTTCACTTAGTACTTTCACTTTTAAGGTTATTTAGGTGTCGGTGTTGGGGTTCTTATTTCATTAGTTTGTTCTATATATTTCCTACCCAAACTACCGTTGATTTAGTTTCTAGTGCACCTGGGTTCAGTGGCGTAGTTAGAAATTTCTTAAGGGGCAGGATCCATGGGTATGGTTCATTGGTGAAAGCCTCATATAAGCATATATATCGCTTTAAATTTGTGCTAACTCTTCCCTCAAGGGTGGATCCAGACCAAGGGGCCCCCTTCCTCCCTGGCTATGCCTGGGGTTTTATCCGGAGCTTCAGCACACTTTTGGGAGGAAAAGCAAAAAATGGCTAAAACTATTGCCCAAATAAAATTCTCTTTGGTGTTTTGGTCTGTTTAGATACCAGGTTATGCTGCTAAATTTATTTATGGATAAATAAATTAAAGTGCAAATCCCAGGAAAATTACTGGTTTTTTTTTTTTTTTTACCTCAATTATGCATAAATAACCAGATTTTGCTCTGATTTTTCTAAGTCTTGGAAATTGCTTCCCAGAGCTTAGGATAACGCTTTTTATTGAAGAGTTAAACTCTTCAAAGGGCAGAGAACCTTTCAAGGGTAAGTTTTATCCAGGTATTAGTGATTCCTGGATAGACAGAGAGCCTAGCTTTTACTTGTTCAATGTTGTTGAAGTGCAGTGACTTACACTTAATGAATCAGGAGCTTCACTCTTTGATTCTAAGTCTTCTTGTTGAGTTTAGCAAAGGTTGACCGATATTTTTTGTGTAGATTTTGTTACTGGTCTTTTTCTTAAATAGCAACTTTAAATACCAGTCTGTAAGTTGTAATTTTTCGCAAATCCATCCTTCATTATCCAGTGGGCATTTCTGCACACGTGGGTTTTTCACCTCAAGGGACATCTGCTCGGAAGGTTCCTGATTGAACCGGGGGGGGTAACCTTTTGTAGAGCTAAAAGTTTATTGGACAACATTACTTTTAACTAGAATCAAATATTCTTGGCTCCTCCAGTTGTTGTTTTTTTACGAGAGCTTGAGCACACCATCGCCCTGATTCACCTTTTTGTGAGTTTTCACTTTTAAGGTTATTTAGCTGTTGGTGTGTGTGTGTGTGGGGGGGGGGGGGTTGCTACTTTATTTTATATATTTCATTGCAAATTCACCATTTATTTAACTTCTAGTAAACCCGGATTTTTATTTGGAGCTGAAGCACACATTTGGGAAGCGTGCATTATCTACTGCAAAACATCAGTTTTATTTAAATATTTTCAATAAAATACTCAATTACATGAAAGGAATTGTTGGCTCACTTTTCATAATTGTGCATTACTGTTTCAATGTAAAGATCATTTTTATATTAAAAAACCTCCCCCCCCCCCCAAAAAAAAAAAAAAGAAAAAACATAATTTCGAAAAAGGAGGTTGAATGATGAGATTAGAAATAATGCTATTTAAAAGTACCAAGTGGATGTATATATTTTTTGGATAAAAAACAGACAACACAGCTCATCATTGTTTTTACTACATAGAATAATTCAATGAAACTACCCAAGATGCCAAATTGTTTTGCATTTATTTGCAAATATAGTATATTTGAAATAAATACCAAAGCAGATATATTTAGCGATGGCATATGTTTACTTTTTATTGTTTTAAATAAGAAATAATGTATGGGAGTTCATGTTTTGGGGTTTCAAAGTATTTATTATAGAAAGTATGTCTTTAAATAAATTAGTTCCTTCATTACTTTCTTTTTGATGTTTAACAACCAGTGTGAGCAACTCAATGGGTTATAAGAAGTCATCAGTCACTTATTTATGGTCACTGGTTCCAAGAAAGAGAGAGAGAGCCAGTGCCGCAAGACAAACACATCCATGTCTCATCGTCATCGGAATTCAAACCAAGACCCATCTCGTACGAATGGTCAGAAACCAGCGCTTAGACCACTGCACCCCAGGGCAGCACCCATACCCTACAATCTAAAATCAACAACAGAAAGTAATGTTATGTGTATACATTTGTGAATTTCACACTCTTCTGACCCCCCTCCCCCCATTGGTCAAAATTAATTTTCCTGTAATTCATAAATTGAATTTGTTGCACTGCAGGGAAAATGTATTTCAACCCTTCCAGGGACAGAGGCAACTTAACATGTAAGCAGGAACACCATGTTTCCAGGAACAGAATCGAAAGTAACCATGTTATATGCCTGCTTCCACTTGTGATAAGAGGGTTAAAATACATTTTTTAGATAAACAACAAATTCAATAAAAACTGATGTGAAATATTTTGCAACACTGACAAAGAAATTGTTATATTTAATTGAGAAAGCACTGGTTCCTGCCCACTACTAGTAAAGCAGCATTTTGCCTTCTATTACAACTTTTTTTTTTTGTTCATTCATTTTCTGATAATATTTATCCTTATTTCAGATCAAACCCATAACACTTATATATAGCACCCTGCATGATCTAAATTCATCCTTTCAAACTCAAATTCTTGCTTTGTTTTTATCAAAGATTGAAACAATGTGTTTATTTTGTTTATACGCCATGCAACCAGAATTGCAACCATGTCTCAAGAAACATTTAAGTACAACAGCTGAATTTGCATGATGCATCATATGTAGGTTGTATCAGCCAATAGTTAATATGTAGGTTGTATCATGAATGCAAACCTACATATGAACTACACTGCTGGACAATTGCTAAGGACGGATCATAAACGGCTATATAGCGCATAAAAAAGTAAGTGTGGTTGGATGCCAAGTGAAATAAAATAATGTCAGAAAGCCAGGACATTACAAGAAAGACAATTTATTGTGCTCTGAAATCCAGAAGGCTTTGGAACGTGTTAAAGGGACAAACAGGCCATTTTGTGCAGAATACGTAAACGTGAAAAAAAATGCAATTACCGTCCGCAGGCGTTCCGGCGTAAGATGTCAATACGGGATATGGCCACCATGGAGGGCGATGCAAGATTCCACACGTCGTGTCATGCTTTGCACAACATTATCAAGCAGCTGTTGGGGTAATTTATCCCATTCCTCTGTCAGTGCACGGATGAGGGTGTCCTTGTTTATTGGAGGGCATTGGCGACCAGCAAGACTCCTCCCCAAAGCATCCCACACATTTTCAATGGGATTCAGATCTGGAGAACGTGCTGGCCATACGAGGCGTTGAATATCCTCGCTCTCAAGACATTCCTGGACAGCGACTGTTCGATGACATGTTGCGTTGCCGTCCATGAAAATGAATCTATCACCGACAGCACCACGGAACATGCGAACATGAGGTAGCAGAACATCATTAATGTATGGTTGGCCAGTCATAGTCCCAGTCGGAAGCACATAGAGGGGCGTACGGCCATTGATCATGATGCCAGCCCATACCATGACACTACATGTCGGATATCGGTCCCTTTCCTGTATGTTTGCTGGACAATATGCAGTACCACTATCACGCCAGATCAGTTGTCGTCGACAATCAGACGATAGACTGTATCTACTCTCATCTGAGAAGAGGACAGCAGACCAGTCGTTATCAGTCCAATTGCGATGTTGATGGCACCATTGCAAACGGGCGGTACGGTGACGTCTGGACAATGGGATGCACACAACAGGACGACGGGCGTATAGTCCTCCTTCATGCAAACGTTTGGCGACAGTTTTTCGGGAGATCCGCTTGCCAGTAGCAGCCATAAACTGATTTGCTACCTCACTAGCTGTGCTGCGCCGGTGTCTTTTTGTTGATAGCACTATGTACCGATCTTCTGCAGGTGTCGTACTGCGAACACAACCTCCCCCGTGACGTTTGCTACACTCTCCATTTGTTTGAAATGATTTCCAAAGCCTTGAAACAACACTGTGGCTGACGTCGAACTCCCTGGCAACATCTGTTATTTTTCGCCCTTCTTCAATCTTGCCAATAATACGGCCACGCGTAAAATCATCTAGGTGATGTCGGGAAGACATACTGAAAATTGCAAGTTCGTCAATTGATTCTTTCCCTTTCAACTTTGCGTTTGAACAACAACGGTCAATACGCGTCAACTCCTATATATCTCTTATCAGCGCTATGACGTCACGAACAAGTTCGGCAATCCAAAATTTGCATACGCACAACACGTCTTACTGTATCTCGCACTCATGCTAATTTCCACATTTTCCTGCCTTCCATTTTATGGTTGCTATCGTTGCTATTGTCATCCGTCCTTAGCAATTGTCCGGCAGTGTATTTGGCTGTTGTCGCAGCCAATGAGAGAGATCTATGTTGTTGGCTGTATAGGCTGTTATATAAATTGAAAGCACAAATTGCAGGACTGTTAATTTCTTTGTTACTTACTCAGTTTTTTGTAACTTTCCTAAAGTGTATGTGTGTGTGTGTGTCTGGAGGACAAGGTGGGCTTAAAAAAAACAATCCCAGATCAAATTCTCAACTTTATTACATTTTATTTATTTATTTTATTTTTTTTTTTTTGCCAAAACTTAAAAATAAAATTCCTGCTTACAAAATATGCTATTGGTTACATATTATGCAAGCAAGACTGCATAAGTAAAATTTTAGCAACTGTACATTAGAAAAATGAACAATACTATTTATTCACATGCTGATGGCTGTTGAAAGTGCTTTATTTCTCAAGAATTGCAACTTAATTTTTTGAAGGTGTCATTTTTTTGCTCATAAATATCGTGTTAAAATTTACATGCATCTATGTACATTTGTTTCATTCCTACTTGTATAATTAATACGAACACAAGATGTTAAGTTGATGTTAGGCTGGCCACCAAAAATAATAATTGTATTTTTAACTTAAATGCTCACTATTGTAATATGCAAACTCCAGTCAGCGAAAAATTTTGTTAATTGATTAGATGAACCTTTTTAGGAGGGCATTTGATGCAACACCAGCTATAGACGTAATTTTCCATGTTCTGCCCATCGCCTTCTTTTGATGAAGGCGCCCCCCCTCCTCCTTTCTGTACCTATAGGATTTACTGTAAAAGAAAAAAATAAATCGTTATAATCAAATTTATTTTAAAGTAGTTACTCCTACAGTCCTTATATTGTATTGTGTTGAGGGGGAGAGAGATTTGTTTGCTTGGCATCTTTAGCTATAGCCAATGATGATATCCCTTTAGGATGATAGGATGATAGCAGCATTTACCCAAATTGTCTGCTTGTTACTGGATGTGACTTTGGCTTTAAGAAGTCAAATGTGAGCAGTGCTCCAGATTTGGGTGGCAAAATTACTCTGCAGGCCTGTGTGGTCCCGTTACTTAGGATACAGTTAGGGGTACTTTGGCCTGTGTCTTCTGTTAGTAAAAGCTCTGGAAACATACATTCAGTTATAGTCAAGTTAGCAGATCTGTGTTACGGCAATGGCTAGATCCTAAAAATTTCAACTGGTTCCTATAAATCATAAATATTTGTGTAGCACTGTAATATGGGATCATGTAGTTCACAGGATAATTAAATCTTTTTAATCTTGGATGGGGGCACATTTCATTTATGTATTGATCTCATTGAAATTTATCATACAAAATTGAAATTTATCATACAATGTACTGTGTTTCATAGAGCCAGTTTGGTGTACCGTGAGCATGTCGCCCAGTATGTGCATGTGAATTAAAATTTACGGGAAAACAACCTGTGTATTTTTTAGCTTCCTGTAAATGTGAAATTGTATGCACAAATTACTTTCCTATAGATATGAATTACTAATTTACAGGAGAGTAATTTCTTTATTCTTTGTTTTTTCTTTTTTAACAATCTGCAATTAAGCTTTTTGTTCTGCTGTAGATATAGTAAAGCTATTATTATGCACCCATTTAAAATTAATCATAACTGATAAAAGAAAAAAACATATTTGTAGTGTCCATTGCAGAATATTCAACGTGAGGACATTTCCCTTAGTCCTGTATGAATTAGACACTGCAAATTTTAATCATTTATTTTATTGCACTTTGGTACCATGTAAAATGCTGGATTACCAGCAGTATTTTACTGTTGATAATTAAACACACAGACAGCATAGACTGCCTTGCACAAGAGAAATATCACACTGTTGAGACTAAATTCAATCATCATATATCTTGTCAGACATAGTAAAATAGCACACAGAATTTCTTCAAGGAAGGGGTCCAATAAAAAATCCACGGGACAAGCGCAAATGCGTCATGTGCATATATACCTACTCTGGCAAAATTAGAAACAATAAATGTATACACTATATTGACAAAAGTCAGCAAACACATGGAACAGAAACACAACATAGTATTTATTGACATATATTAGTATGGTGTCGGTCCGCCATTGGCCTTAATGCGTGTACTGACCCTTCGAGACATGCTTTTGACAAGGTTTTGGAACACAGCGGTAGGTATGAGCTTCCATTCAGTATATAGTGCTGCTGCTAACTGCTGCTTAGCAGTAGGCCTTGGTTCCAAACTTCTTATGTGGCACTCATTATCATCCCATAGGTGCTCTCTGGGATTAAGATCAGGGCTCTTTGCTGGCCAGTCCACACACGATAAGGAGTTATCATCAAACCACGCCGTAACAGTCATTGCTTTATGGATCAGTGCATTATCCTGCTGGTACCAACAAGGCTCGGTTCCATGGTATTGCCACAGAGTTGGTAGGGCATAATTATCCAGAATATCGAAGTAGACGTGCTGGTTAACAGGTTTGTCCATGATAACCAATGGGCCGGGACTATACCACGAAAAACACACCCACACGAGTACACTGCCAGCTCCGAACTTGACTGTAGGAGCAGTACACTGTAGTAAATAGCCTTCCCCAGGCTGCCGCCATACCCACACATGGTCATCAGACTGATGGATCATGTATCTGGATACACCAGTCAATATGACCCGTTTTCATTGATCTACGGTCCACGATAAATATTCTTTACACCATGCTAAACGGTGATTAGCATTCCGAGTGGAGATGAATAGCTTACGAGAAGCCGCATGACCATGGTAACCCATGGAATGAAGTTCCCTGTGAATGGTACATGTACATACCTAGATTCCAGCATTTTTACTCACCTGTACACCGAGGTCTTGTGCAGTACTCCGTCGATTAGCTGTAATGACTCTCCTGAGGCTTTGACATCCTCTATCACTGATGTGCTTTGGTCTGCAGGTACGTTTTGCTGCTTCGGGCATGCCATGTATCTTCCACTTATTCAGTACATCGAAAACAGTTGACTTGGGTACGTTTAAACCCCTTTCGGTTGCTCTCATGGACAATCCCAACAATATTTCCTTTCTTAAAGTCAGTTCTCTCCCGCCGTAACATTTTCACTCAACCTCGCAGTGCGATATGATCGCGGTCAGCTGCAGGCTTGTTTTTATACCGTTTGCAACTGTACCCAGCATCTTAACGGCCCAGCGGATCCGTTCATTTGCTTTCGAAGGGGTGTCCGGTGACTTTTGTCAATTTAGTGTATTTCAAATACATGGAAAAAATGTAAAAAGACAAAGTCATCGCTCTGTCCACGTTATTTTATAAACAACGCATAGCAACTGAAAAATTGTTGTTCTGACACCGCTGGGATCGAACCCCAGATATCTCTGTCACTATCTGAGTGCGTTCGATTTACAGTACGGTGCCAACAATTCACAGTGCTATGTGGGATTTATCAGTCAGCAACTGACTAAACAAATCCATATTGATGGTCTCAGCAACTGATATTTCCCCATCTGGTGGCTTTAACAAGACAAGCTATTTAATTATAGCCAATAAATCCAAAGGACGAAAGAAATGGTAAATATATTTCAAATATGTGGAAATCATGTAAATAGACAATGTCATCACTCTGTACACGTTATTTTATAAACGCATAGCAACTGAAAAATTGTTGTTCCGACACCGCTGGAATCAAACTCCAGATGTGGCAAAGCAGCTTTAGCTTAATGGGATAAACTCTATTATTGAACACTCTATTATAGATGTTAAATAAACCACACATAGCATTAGCACCATTAAGAGACTGGGTGGGAGAGAGGTAATGGTCCCTTTGCTAAATAGCATAGATTGCTGGCTATGACACAGAGTGTTTCACAGCACAAGGCCATTGCTGAATCATGTGTAACATTTTTTTAAACAAGTGGTTAAACAAACCTTCCCCACCTTTTTCCAGACAGTTAGGAAAGAACAGAATGACAGCAATGATTCAGAATGCATTATATAGAAACTGCTTATAGCATGAAATGAACTATTTGATAGAACTGTAAAATCTTCTAAACTATCACTTGACCATTTACCAACATGAAATGGTATGAAAGATGATAAATATTTGAATCTCAGTTGATCACATCAAGAAGCATCTTAACTGAGCCGTTCTATCGTATCAGTTTAATAGGTGTGGTCAAGTTGGAAAATGTATGTTTTGCACCAGTGTAAATCTCTAGTGCCTAATGTGTTAGTAGCTTTTATTATTTTGTGTCTTAACACTTAACCATTTGGTATTCTTGTATATATTCATGCAACTCCTTCCAGGTTTTTTTCCCTTCCCATCAGAACAGTACAGGAATGAGCCTTTTGAAAGGACAAGCATATGTACTTACCTGTGGAATGCCTTTTTCTGTAGCCAATAAAGGATTTCACCTTGAGACTGGATTGACTATTTGAAGGAAATGTTTTGTAGTGGATTTATATATAAAAAAATCCATTCAAAATGCTTGTTTTAATGGTTTGAATTGCATCAGTAACCAGATCAGAAGTTCAGGCTATAAATACTGTATAGGTAAGCTTCTGTTTCTTTTCTTGCACACATGTTTAATAACCACAGGAAGTTTTACATTTGTGTGGGCATCAATTTGTCAGAATTCAGTTTCCAACCAGAGAAAAAAACTTAATTAATAGCACTGGCAGTTTTTTATTAATTACTGTAAGCTGGCTAATATCATTCAAAATTATTAGTAACAGGTATTGGTGAAATGAATTTTTCCCTCAAGGATCTAGTTTGTTGCAGTCCTGTAGAGTTGCATAATGTTCTCTGATATTTTTCATTGTTATACTGTGCTGAAGGTGGGCGGTCGTGGTGAGCGATGGGTTTGCCTCCTCGGGGCGTCCGTGGTAACAATGACACACACAACAGCAACTAGGGCCTCTGTGAATCTTGGAGAGGTGCAAGCTAGTTCTGTGTGACATTGGCGAAAAGACCCCAACTCACTGGGTTTTGTTCCAGAATCCTTAGGTTGAATGACCAACTGGAACCCTCAGCTGTGGGCTAATCACCCACACTGATGTACTTACCTGATTAAAAAGACAAAAAGAAATATTAAGAATGACTCAAGTGTGGGATATGGTGGACCTACCACACTTGAGAAGGACGGTCCACCACGGAATCGACCTGAACTTTCTAAACGGCGTATGAGAAAGAGATCTCGGCTGAGTTAATGTAAGATTGGTGTATGGAATATTAGAGGTATAAATGGCAAGATGAGTGAGGTGATTGAGGAGATGAATAAGTATAGACTGGATGTGCTGAGTGTAAGTGAAACCAAAAGAAGGAAATTGGGGTAGAAGAAGTGAATGGCACGGTGAGTTTGTGGTCTGGAGTATTGGATAATATTAGAGGACAGGCAGGTGTAGGTGTGATTTTAAGTGAAAAGATGAAGAACAACTTGATTCACTATAGTTGCGTAAGTGAGAGAATTCTCTTGATTCGTTTGAAAGTGAAACTTCAGAGAATTGTAATTGTTGTAGTGTATGCTCCTTGTGACTCAGAACCTTCTGATCAGAAGGAAGATTTCTGGACTGAGCTAAAAGCTGTTTTGTGCCAGTTTGGTGCTAAAGAAAAAGTTATAATAGCAGGGAATTCCCTATCTTCTGATTCAAGGCTTCTTGAATTGGAAGAGGAACTACAAAGGATCAAGTGGGACATCGTCGGGCTGAGTGAGGTAAGGAGAAAAGGAGAAGATCTCATTGAACTGAAAAGTGGACATCTCTTCTATTATTGTGGGACAGATACTGGCAGAACTAGTGGTGTTGGATTTATAATAAACAAGAAACTGAAGGATAAAGTGGTAGAAGTTGAAAGTTCCTCGGACAGAGCTGCACGACTCGTTATCCAACTATCGAGAAGATACCAGGCTCAGATTATTCAAACTTATGCACCCACCACAAGTCATCCTGAAGAAGAAATTGAAGAATTTTATGAGGAAATTCGTCATCTAAATAATAAAGGTAAGCAGCACTTGAAGATAATTATGGGAGATTTCAATGCAAAAATAGGGCACCGGCAACAGAATGAAACTTCAGTAGGTAAATTCGGTCACGGCAACAGAAACCAGCGTGGAAATACTCTCGTTGAGTTTGCAGAGGCAGAAGGATTTTTCATCTTGAATTCCTTTTTCAAGAAAAAGCCACACAGGAAATGGACATGGAGACATCCAATTGGGACGACAAGTGAAATTGATTTTATTATGTGTAACAAAAAATTCGTCATCGAAGACTGCAGTGTGCTAAACAAGTTCAACACAGGTAGTGACCATAGATTGGTGAGATGTAAGATGCACCTCAACACTAAACTGGAACGTGGCAAGCTCATAAGACAAACAAAATGTATTGACATAACCAACCTTAAAAAACACCATAATACTTTCAAGTTGGAACTGAAGAACAGATTCTCTGCTTTAGAAGGCCTAACATCGGAAGAAGTGGATATTTCGGAAGTTAACAGAAAAGTAACCAAAGCTCTTATGGAAACAGCAACAAAATTAGCTGGGTCTAAGAACAAGTTGCATGTAAACAAATTATCAAGAAAAACCAAAATGTTGATGCAAAAAAGAAGAGAGATGAGGACAACTAAAGAAGATGTGACTTCCAAAGTGGAATATATAGAGCTATGCAAGACAGCACGAAAAAGTATCACTGAAGACGTAAGGAAATTCAACTGTGAGCTAGTGAGGAAAGCAATTGAAAACAACCAAAGCCTAAAGATAGCAAAGGGACATCTCAGTAAGGGAAGAAAACAGATTATGGCTCTGAGAAAAGAAGATGGTTCTATAACAAGAAATAGAGGCGAAATTTTGACAAGAGTGAAAGATTTCTACTCCAAATTATATGAAAGGGATGATACATGTACTCCAGACATCATGAAAGGTACCAGAGTTCTTCCAGTCCTCCCAGCAGAAGTTGCACATGCAATCAAGAACATGAAGCGGGGGAAAGCTCCAGGAGAAGATGGAATTACTATAGACATCATACAAGAAGCAAGTGGAGAAATTGAAACAGTACTCGCCCAAATTTTCACTCGATGCCTTAATGAAGGGAAGATTCCTGAGGATTGGAACAATGCTACAATGATCCTGCTACATAAAAAAGGTGACATTGAGGATCTCAGGAACTACAGACCTATCAGCCTCCTATCAGTGGTTTATAAAATCTTCACTAAAGTTCTTTCACACCGCTTGAAGGTAACACTGGACATGGCTCAACCGAGAGAACAAGCTGGATTCAGGAGTGGCTACAGCACAATAGATCATATCCACGTACTGAGAGAACTAATTGAAAGAGCGAGGGAATATGAACTTCCATTGTGCATGGCTTTTATCGATTATGAAAAAGCCTTTGATTCGGTGAAACCATCAGCAGTTACCACGGCTCTGAAATCCTGCGGTATTGAAGATGCATACATTAATATTATTAATAACATCTATGAAAATGCAAGTGCAAAGATTCGGCTGTTTGAAAATACAACACACATAAAAATTGGAAAGGGAGTGAGACAAGGTGACACCATATCTCCGAAGCTCTTTAATGCCACATTGGAAAATGTCTTTCAATCACTGAACTGGGAAAACAAAGGGATAAAGATTAATGGAGATTATCTAACCCACCTTCGTTTTGCTGATGACGTAGTCATTTTTGCAACTACCCCATCAGAGCTGCAGAGTATGATCCAGGAACTTGCTGACAAGAGTAAAGAAGTGGGATTAAAAATGAACTTTCAGAAGACAAAAGTGATGTTCAATGCTTTTACAAGAAATGAAGATTTATCGATTGATGAGAAAAACTGGAGATAACAGATACGTATGTTTATCTTGGACAGCAGATATCAAGTGAGGGTCACATTGATGAAGAAATTAATCGGCGTACAAAACTTGCCTGGAGAGCTTTTGGAAGAAACAGCATAATTTTCAAGAGCAATATGCCATTATGTCTTAAAAGAAAAGTGTTTGATCAATGCATCCTTCCAGTGCTTACGTATGGTGCAGAGACGTGGACCTTAACTAAAAGAGACATACAAAGGCTGCAGACAACTCAAAGTAGCATGGAGAGGTGCATACTTGGTGTAACCAAGAGAGATAAGAAGAGGAACTCGTGGATCCGAAAAATGACGAGAGTGGAAGACATCATGATCAGAGTTAAATCCCTGAAATGGCAATGGGCTGGACATACTGCCAGAAGGACAGACCATAGATGGACAGCCGAAATTTTAGATTGGATTCCAAGGGACAGGAAAAGACCCAGAAAAAGACCACATGGGAGATGGGTGGATGAAATTCGTAAATATGCGGGAGTGACATGGAGGAGACTGGCACAAGACAGACCGTTGTGGAGGAAACTTGGGGAGACCTTCGTCCAGCAGTGGATTGATAATGGTTGACAATGATGATGATGATGATATATAGCCTGAGCAAATCCCAATTCCCCTAAAGTACGTAGTCAAGTCAAACGTCCTGCACATATAAAACTTACTGCATTACAGTGACTTGCAAAATGTGACTTGCATTTACAAAAAAAAATAAAAAAAATAAAAAATGCATCAACTTACATTAAAAAAAAATCTTATTTTTTTCTACTGTTTTCCATTAATTTGTATGTTGTCTTGTTGGATTTCTAAAACTTCCATTTTTTGTGTCACTCCAATTTGAAGTACGGTACATATTTTGCAAGGCAAAATATCACATTTTAAAAATCAAATTTTCCAAGTTTTGTGAATTAAGGCCAAAAAATTGTGATCTTGATGATGCAAATGGCACTTGCATCCTCTGTGTATGTACTATTAACTAAAGCATCAAATTAATGCTAAGTGGATGAAAAACAGAAAAGTTATCTACAAAGAGTGATGCAAGTCTAAAGATTCAAGAATATAAAGACTGCACAGGGAATATACCCTTTGTGAATCACCTTAACCAACTTGTTATTTAGGTGAATACAAAAAAATGCTCCGGAACTGAAAAATTAGAAAATAATTTTAATGATTTGATTCTAATGTAATTGATGACATAACTTACAAGCAGTGAATATCCACAAACTGTGTTGGACACTTGACAAAACCACTGATAATTGTTTAGTTATGTTTTAAAAAAATTTATTGTTCATCTAAGATGATCATTTATATATAGCTAAAGAGCAAGCAGCTTTTAATAATGAATAAATTACAAATTTTCAAGCTGGTGAATTTTTGGCAGTATGTGATTTTTCTAACAATTATTCATTTCTGTTGCAAGATTCCGCTCAAGGATTACATTGGAATAATTTTCATGCAAAAATTCACCCATTTGTCGCATATTACAAAAAAACAACTGGGAAAACTGAATGCACAAATTATGGCATAATTTTGGCGAGCTTGCAACACAATGCAGTAACAGTTCATCTTATGCAGCATTACCTGCATATCTTAACAAAAGTTTAAAGACTTTTTATTATTCATATACACTGGCGGAAAGTGAAAAAAGAACACCAAGAAGGAGACGTCTGATACCAACGAAATTTATACAGCATAATAACGGAATACAGAGGATGACGTGATCAAAACATTATGGCAAAATACAGCTGTATTTGCTGGTAAACTGAAAAATAACATTTCCATGTAACATGGTTAGAACGAGGTTGAACCGCCACGAACTGCGTCACACTGTGCAATTCTGGCATGGAGTCTGCCGTACAGATGTTGGAAGTAAGTTTGGGGTATTGAGTTCCAAGCATCCTCAACCAGAACGCGTAAATCTGGGATGGTCGTGGAAACCGGATAAGTCATCGTCCCATAAAATCCCACACATGCTCAATGGGGGACAAATCCGGTGAACGTGCAAGCATGGAAGTTGTTTTCTTTATTGGAGGTTTAACGACCAACGTGAGCAACTCAATGGGCTATAAGCAGTCGCCCGTCCCTAATTTAGGGTCACTGGTTCCAGGGAAGGGAGAGAGCCAGTGCCGTAAGACAAACACAACATCCATGCCTCACCGGGATTCGAACCTGGACCCCTTTCGGACGAATGATCAGAGGCCATCGCCTTAGACCACTGCGCCACCGGGGCGGCAACCCATGGAAGTTGTCTCACACCCTGAAGTGCCTGTTGCGTTGCACGTGCCGTGTGTGAGCGTACGTTATCTTGCTGGAAAACACCACGATGGACTGACCTTACAAATGGCACAACAACAGGCTGAATGATGTTGTTGATGTAGGAGGTGCTGTTTAATGTACCCGGTACAAACACTAGTTGTGTACGGGAGCGATAGTTGATCGCTCCATTACACCAGGAGACCAGGTGTTGGCCCCGTGTGTCGCTGGCGGATACAAGAAGGGTGGAGACGCTCCCCTGTGAGTCTGCGAACATGCATACGGCCATCGGAGGCTCCCAAGCAGAATCTGCTTTCATCGCTGAACACGACAGATTGCCATTGCGTTCTCCAGTGCAGACGTTGGCGACACCACTGCAGCCGTTCCTGACGGTGGGCTGGAGTCAGAGGTACACATGCCAGAGGCACACATGCACGTAGTCTTGCATCCAGTAGACGGTTGCGGATTGTTCGCACAGTCACCTCAGGTGCAACTGCAGCTCGGATTTGCGTCGCAGTGGATGTTCTGCTTGACAACGCTGCTCTTCTTATGCATCGATCGGTCCGCTCATCAGTCCGTCTGTGACTTCCGGTTCCACGTCTTCTCGTGTGGGAATATTCCTCGGACCATCTACGCCACCATCGTACCACCACCGATACTTTCCGTCCAATTCGCTCCGCAATACGATGATACGACCACCCGGCCTCGCAGAGTCTGACTAGACGACCTCGCTCAAAGTCTGATAACTGCTGAAATCGTACACGTCTTCCATGTCCAGGCATTCCAGCTTCTTCAGGGTCTTCGAACGTGTCCGTACGCCGACGACTGATTACATTCACTTCGCCGTACTCCTTAAATACCACCGACGATAATTTGCATATTATGCCGTGCTGTGGCGTAAGCGCTCACCGGTTGGTCCCGAAATTAACATCACACCAACGTAAACTCGACCCCATTAACATATGTAAATTTCATGATCGTCCGCCAATTCCTTTTTGGTGTTCTTTTTTACTTTCCACCAGTGTATATAAGAACAGAAAAAAATTGATCAATTTCTGCTGCCATGAGATAGATTGAACAGTTGCTCGGTGGCACTTTTATACATCATCATGTGGTAATAGTGCATGTGATTATGTTGATGGCAATCTTAAAAGTCTTGCAGATAAAGCAAATTTAAGGCCATATAATATAATGCAGACCACATCATATAATATGACACCACATCAATTATATAATTGGACAACCAAAAGCATGTCAGTCTGTGATTTTGAATACCACAGTTAAAGTCAATAAGAAGCTGAAAAGGAGCTATCATAGCCACATTTTGAAATATCAAGGTCAAAACCCAACACTCCCAAACTTCACTGTTTTATTCTAGTGTACAAAAACAGCATATGAGTTTATTCAAGTTCTACAATCGACAAAATAGAATATGTAAAAGTATGTTACTTCTGATAAATGTGAAATAGCACTTGCAGTTATATCTATCTTTGTGACATGCCTCTGTGCAGAACGCTTGTGGGTTGGATGTGCCTTGAATACCTTTGAAGACATGGATGAAGTAAAAATAAATAATTTAAAGCATCACACAAAAAACAATTTCATGTGGTGCACGTCTTGATGCAAACTATTCTTTATTTTACATAAAAATAGTTTTCTTCAATGGTTACAATATAAAATTGTCACCACAAACATGAAGATAAATTTTTGAAGATTTTAAAATTAGATATCAGTGCCAAGTTCAAATGCATTATGTCAACTCTTTTCAGCAAATAACGCATATCCTTGTTTAAAGCTGAACTGCTAAGATATTAATTTGAAAGTTTTTATATTGTTATAAATATTACATAAAATGGTTTATAAACAAGAGTAACCCATCACCATAGTACACGTGTGTTCGTTTTTATGTTACTGATTGACTAGATTATTAAACTTTTCTATTGATCAGTGGAACACGCACAGTTTAGTCATACGGTAAGTTTACGAAGCATGTCGATTTAACAGTTCCTTGTAACTTTTGATGCCCTTCAACTGCCACCACCAAATTTATAAAATATTATCACTATGTGATGTAATTTAATATATTATTTTTTTAAAGAAATCAAAATGGCACTTTTTGAGAAATTCAAGGTCAAATTTAAAATTTTGTGACTTTTAAATTAAAAATTATGCATTAGTAATATATCATTTCGAAGCCAGTAAAAAGATATTAAAAAACTTCATTACCCTGTGATTAAAAGAACTTGAGTTATAAATACATTTACAAAATGCAAAACACTGAAATTTAGCAAATTTTTTTAATTTCATGATCTCTTATCTCAGGAAATTTAAAGGCCATTGTGTGCTAAAAATTGACACACATTCATTTCTGGTGTATGTCAACAAATCTACAGTTTCATAAAAAATCCATAGGGGTCACATTGAAAATGCAATTTTTCTGTGTTGAATTGACAGGAAATAACCCATTTATAGTCAGAATGCAGTGTGTCCATAATTATTGAACCATCACCACATCTCCATTGATATCAGTAGGAATTGTGCCAAATGACAGTTCACTAAATCTGTTCAGTTTTACAAATACAGTGGATTCCGGTTAATTGGGTCATTGGTTAATCGAGGTAGCTGTTTATTTGGGACGATTCTTGAAGAACATCTTCAGGACAAAGTTTTGCATAATTGGGCCAAAACATTCCATGCCTGATGTGCCCCAATTAATAAGAATCTACTGTACTTCAAATGAGAAGCTACATACTGAAATTGGTGCATGTCAAATTGGTACCATATGAAAAATTCAAATTTTTAGTTTTTGTAGGTCAGCATTTTTTGTATTTCTGATTTTCAGAAACAGCAAAAATGCCAAATTTCGCATGAACACCGTTCACAAATTGTACCTTATGTAGTCAATGGTGCACAAGAACATCATGTGTATGTTGTTTACTTCTGTTTCTTTCTGTTTTGTACCTATATTTCAACAATTATTCCATCTGAACAAATTCAAAAAGAATTACGTTTGTTGGTAATGTCTATGGAAAAAGTACAGTCATTGAGATTATTCTAAGGTAGTATTTCAGTTTTTGCATTATATGGGATTGGGTCTACGAGTATGAGGATTTTCAGCCAGACTTTTGTACAAACCCTAAAATCATATGCATAATGTGAATGATGCATACATTATTAATTAAACAACAAATAAGAATTATGCAATAAAAATCAAACATGTTCTATAAGCATTATTAAAGAATAAACATTATGAGGCCAAGTTGATACAAAAAACATATGCACTGCACCTCATTTTTCAATACAAAAATAATATTTGCCTCTCTCCTCTATTTGTGCTGCTAAGTTAAGTCTGGTTCTTCTCTGTTGGAAGTTAAAACAGAACTTTAACAACCAATATATTACTTTTTCTTTCTTAAGGAAAGAGGGGGATATCTGGTAGAGAGTTCAAGAGATTATTAATGATTTATGCAGTCCAATTCCTATGGAGCCTCCATAAGTATGCACAAGGGTATATGCAATTAGGGCACATGGAAAATAATATATGCAAAAAATATTAAAACAGCAGTATTCAGATATATTGTGTATTGACATTTAACTTTATTTTTTTCTTGTTCAGATATATTGCATATTGACATTTAGCTTTGCTTAAATTTCAGTATTTGAAGAAAATTTTCCTGTCAAAAAAAGACTGATAAATTAATAACCATAGTCTAAAATAACTGAATACAGTTATTGTTTAGTATTGGCAGGCTTTCAAATACCTTACCAGCTACTAGGGAACTGAGGAAAAAAGAAAAGCCCCAACTTTAGAGGGAATCAGAACTATTTAGATGGAAGGAGGAGAGGAGATATCAGGCAAACTTTGTAAGCACCATGTTCAAATGCTGAAGAAAGTTGGACCTCATTGTTAGGATATTTAGAGCAATCATCCCTTGAGTCTTACTGCCATCTGTTAAGCACAATTTTGACAGTGATGTGTACAGTCCTTGCATGAATTTTGAACAACTTTTACCCCTATTTGGATGGAGTAAACTTCTAAGTACTGGTAATCTCCTTATTTTTGATATTGTTAACAATGCTTTATGTTTTCATTTGTCTTCTTTTTTTTTTTTTGATTGAATGTTTAATGACCAATGTGAGTAACTCAATGGGCTATAAAGCAGCCACCCGTCCCTAATTTAAGGTCACTTACTCCAGGAAAGGGAGAGAGCCAGTACTGTAAGACAGCACAACATCCATGCCTTACCGTGGTGGCTCATTTGCCTTCTTAATGAGTATTAACTTAAGTAAATATTACTAGAGGATATCATAAAGTTTTCTGAAATATGCTGTTCGTGCTACATGTATTTATCAATTTGTTCTGCCCATTTGCGATTTAAAATCTACATTTGTAATTATACATGGATCTAATTTAGAATCAGAATCTAAACATATACATAAATATCAAGGACATTTCTATGATATACATATGCTTTTAGAATCTATATTTGTATTTAATTAAATATATTGAATAATTTTATATTCTTTGTTGATAAATATAGCAGCACCCATAATTTGCAATTGTAAATATACAGATTTTGTACTTTGAATTCATTTATGTGGGTTATTGCATGTGACATTCATTTTTTAGTTTATGCATAAATATCAAGTACATTTCTAGGATATATAAGGAATAAGCTGCATTTCAGTCAGTCATATTTGCTGCTATTATGTTGAATTAAAAGGGCGTAAAGTTTTGCTTTGTAAATATTTTAATATATATACATTGCATTTTGGCATATGATTAATTCATTGCCTTCTGGAATGCGCTATGTTGTAGCAGTGGTGCACCTAGGATTTCTTTACGCGGGTGACACACAATATTTTTTTTATTGGAGGTTTAACGACCACCGTGAGCAACTCAATGGGCTATAAGCAGTCGCCCGTCCCTAATTTAGGGTCACTGGTTCCAGGGAAGGGAGAGAACCAGTGCCGTAAGACAAACACACCATCCATGCCTCACCGGGATTTGAACCCGGACCCCGTTCGGACGAATGATCAGAGGCCATCGCTTAGACCACTGCGCCACCGGGGCGGCCCACAATATTGAAGATGCAAATAAAAATACCTCGTAGAAAGCATCTGAAATATTATAAAGCAATAAAAATATCTCCGCCATATTAAAATGTGCTTCTAATGATTCGTAAAATATATGTTTAAAAAAGTGATACCTCTTGGGGAGGGCTCGGGACTCTGCGCCATCTTCACTGAGTGTGTGCCATTGTGTCTTACCATGATAACCACTGCAAAAATGATCTGAGGTAAAGAATTTTTAAGTCACACTTCAATGATTTACAGCTAAACTGTTAACTTTAGTTCAATGTTTTTATATTGGTTAACCTGCTAAAACTTAATACATGAAACTGTACTTTGCATTGAAAATGATTTGAGTATTTTTGCATACTTAGAAAACTTCCTTCATTGTATGGCTTATACCACTGCTGCCGATGTAAGATATCTATAATTATACATTTCATGTACTTTTGAGTTGAATTTATTAAAGTTCAAAACAAAATATGCTTGTGCACAAGAAGACATTTTTGTGTATTTTTTTTATATTTCAGTTTTGATTGTTACTGAATTTATATTGCTGCACAACTGTATCAATAAAGTTGTAGAATTCTACTCTGCTGTCTACTCAATTGTCATTAGTGAAGTCAATACATTACTTAAAGGAATTTCTTGGTGTACAAAAAAAGATCTCCCCCAAACAATATTTTACACTCTGTTGGTTGTTGCCATGGTTTAGTTCATTTTGGTTATTATTCATTCTGCAGAGCTATGGTAATCAAAACGTCACTTCGTTTTTCTTTTCAAATTTTAATTAACAATAGGAAACACAAAAAAATCAGAACATGTGTGAAAACTTAATTTTGTACTGGCACATTTTTTGCAGAAATATTGAACATAGCTCATTACTGTACGCCATGAATGGTACCGCAGTTATCTAGTACTGTTGTCATCAAATATTCTTATTTAATGTTTCTGGAATTTAAATTCTTTGAAGTCATAGCTTTCTTTACTTACAGGGGTACATTCAGAAAATGAGCTCCTCTTGTTAGAAAATGTTAGCAGCCTTTACCCTTGAACATTTCGGGAAACGATTATCGTTTCTTAAAATATGTTCGGCATGCAGACAGCCAAAAGTTACATAAACATGTTATAATTTTAGTCAAACTTCGGAGTAAAATAACTAGATTTCCTGAAGCAATCCTGGGGAGCATGCACGAAAAACTTTCTCGTATTCACGTTTAGAAAATAATAAACATTATAAAATAAGAGCCATGCATCAAGAATAATTAACAGATTGGTTGCACAATTTTAAATTGTGAAAGTGAGCTAAATTATTACAAAAGGCATATATAAAATACCCACAATTTTGCATTGCATTCAATGGTAAACAAACATCCTAGGGGTCGCGAATCAGCGGCGATTCTGTGCAGCGGCAAGAATATGAACTTTTGCTTGTACATTAGCGATAGCGAACTGGCATAGCCTTGTATTACACGATTAATCGCAGAAAGCCATGGCATAACACGTCTCCAGACGAGCACACCAACACCGCCATAACGATCTCTTTCGGTAATGTTAGCCGGTTGATAACGTGTTCCCACCTCTTTCCAGATCAGCTGACATCCAGAATCACTCATGGTACTGAAACGACTCTCATCCGTGAAGAATACCGTACTCCACTGCTCTATGATCCAATCCTTGTGGTCCTTACAACATTGTAATCAATGTCTCCGATGGGTAGGCTTTAAGGGGGTGCAACGACTAGACGCACAGGCCACATGTGATTAGAGATACAACCTCCTCAAAACGCGAAAAGACGCCGAAAAAGCGTCTCATATTTCTGTTGGAGTTACGACAGAAGTGACCGCATGGTGGCTCTAGTTACACGCACAAACTTCACAATTCATGCCCTCGCCGTATTGAGGTTTCTTTGGAATTTGCCGTTTAAACTTACCTTTCTGAAGTCCGAAAATGTGGTACCAAGTGATGCATATGTAATATTTTCATTGAAATAAGTTAGCGTCATCCTTTTAATTGCCTTTTATTGTATGAATGACGAGGGAAATATTTATTCTTGTTGGGGATGCCCAAAAGTTCATTCTATCAGCTTCCTGTGTTTACAGATTGTCTAGTATAAATATCGAAGTATTTAATAAGAAAATTGTGTAGAATTTAAAATAAATAGCTAAACTGACTATCAGTCAGTTTGAAGAATTGTACTCGTGAAAAAAAGACATTAACAGAGATCGTAATAGGACGGTATGCTGTACAAACATAAATGCAGTGTATTTAGATCTTAATGGAAGATATGA
Organism: Macrothele yani; assembly: GCA_039090855.1. Classification (NCBI taxonomy): domain Eukaryota; kingdom Metazoa; phylum Arthropoda; class Arachnida; order Araneae; family Macrothelidae; genus Macrothele; species Macrothele yani. The sequence goes on along the minus strand of CM076994.1, from coordinate 68,224,528 downwards.
ATACATAAAATATGTAACTAGTAGAACAACAGGAGTACTTAACACATGAGAATGAAACTGTACGAACGATTTATGAGTGGTATATATGCAGGATCATGCGAGATCTCATATCCTACCGGGCCCAAGCACAGACAGATTTCTGGTGAGCATGCAGCTGCAGCATTTGTTGTCGAAGGCTTCTGTTTGTGTCAATGTCGGTCGATTTCTGCTAGAAGTTTGGATTTATATTATGCAATTTTCACTTCAGCAGGGTAAGTAGTACATATAACACTGTTGTGCTTATGATTTTTAATCAAGTATCACTTTAAAATTTTGAATTAAAATTGCATCGCAATTTCAAAACAGTTTGTGGGTCGGTGGGTTTCCAGTCCTTGCAAATGTTTGTCATTCTAAAATTTAATGTTTTCATACACATATTTTACAAAGTAGTGAGCATTTAAAGGTCATCAATTACTTTGTTATGACATGATTAAGTTATCAGTCACATACATTTCACTTACGGAACCAAATTTTTTCTTCACCTGATTTAGTTAATTCCTTTTCTGTAAGCATAGGTATATTTTAAGAGTAAGCATTTTTTCATGCATGACTGTCTTTGAATAATCTGTCGTGTTTTTTATATTATGCATTGTAAGTACTTGTTTCCTCTTACTTTTAGAGGGGGCAGAAGAGTTGTGTACTAGAGTGTAAATCTAAGTACAATGCAGATAAAACTTGCACACCAGTATTTTTTACCCCAAAAGATGAATATACATTTTAGCCCCAGGACTACTACTATAATATATGTAAATCACTGCAGTGAATATTGTCATACGAAAAGACAGGGTATCTCTAGTATATGTAAATCACTTCAGTTAACAGTTTATCGATGAGGCAGAAAAATTAACTTAAAAATAACATTTTTAACAGAATAAGTTAAATTGACTACCTCAACACAAGTGAGGTACACTACACATCTTGTAGTGTGGGCTTCTACAGTTTATTTTTACCATCCTGTGACATACAGACTGATAAACAGTGATGTACTTACACTACCACAAATAAAGGTAACTTGATAACGCTAGTTACGTTACATGAAAAAAACTTTTACAAGAAAGTTCGTAAGTTGGGAGCTTTCGACCTTATCTTAGGTCTTCATCACACCAATGGAGGACTAAGATTGTTGCCAGATTACGCAATTGAATTTTTTCTATTTTTGTCGCCAAAACTTAGAATTGATCTCCAGATCAACGGAATGTAGAGAGGAGATTCGGAATTGCAAGTCATTGAGTTGAAAATAATTTCCAGGCTTTCACGGTAACGGAGGGCAAAACAATTGTCAAAAGAAGCAATTCGTTTTGCTTCGTTCCAGCGGGGAGCTGCAGATGTGTCTTCCATTGTCAAAATAGACAAGGCTGTATTAGGATTGGCTTTCAAAACATCTTTTTTAAGTTCTAAAATTCTGTGGTTAATGCTCCTGTATGTGCTTCCAATGTATAAGTTATCACCTGTTGAAGAAGAGATAGGAATGCAGTAAACTTCTGGGAGGTCCAGATTTTCAACTTTGTCCCTATCCCTTTGTAGAAGTTTCAAGAAGTTTGGGGTGGATTTAATGGCAAGATGGTAACCAAAACTTCTAAAAAGAATCTGTAACTTATAAGCACAGGAAGGATGGTAAGGAACAGAAACAGAGAATTTCAGGTTTTCTTTCTTTTGAGGAAGGAGGCATTCAATTTTTGAATTGTTTTCGTATTTCTTTAAGAGGGAGTTGACTGTAAGAGCAGGGAAACCATGAGAGAAAGCTATTGTAGAAATTTTGGAGAATTCTTCTTGACGAGAAAGTTGGTTGTTGCAATGATATGAGCCCTGTGGATGTAAGACTTCAAAGCTGCAAGCTTATAGAGATGCAGAGTGAAAGATTTGTAGGGAATGATGTTAGTGGCCGCAGAAGGTTTATTTATTTTATTTTTTTTGATTGGAGGTTTAACGACCACCGTGAGCAACTCAATGGGCTATAAGCAGTCGCCCGTCCCTAATTTAGGGTCACTGGTTCCAGGGAAGGGAGAGAGCCAGTGCCGTAAGACAAACACAACATCCATGCCTGACCGGGATTCGAACCCGGACCCCTTACGGACGAATGATCAGAGGCCAGCGCCTTAGACCACTGCGCCACCGGGGCGGCGCAGAAGGTTTACGATAGACGGAACGAGTGATGGAGAGATAAGCGTTTCTGCAGATGGATAGATCCAGGAAATCAATTTTGTTGTACCTTTATTTGTTATTATTGTTACGTGTTTTGCCCATCATCGTCACACTACCACATCCTATGTACTTGAAAAACCAGAAGTAACCCTAAACCATAAAGGTTTGAATAACATTAATAGCTTACGAAAAATGCAATTCATGACACAACCTTATAGGTTGTCTTATGTTGTAAACGTGCTTTTAATTAAACTATACATAATATCTAAGGTATTTTACCTGATATTGCCAAAGTATTTCTCACGTTGTTTGCTCTGTGAGGCACGTGCTCCCGGCCCCGAGAGATCTCTTACGTTACGGACCTTTGGTTAGTTATAAAAAAATTTTTGGAGAAATAAAACAGTTACGTTATATATTTTCAGTTCCACATTCATTCACTTGCACAATCAAACATTTAAAATTTACTATTAATTAATAGATTTTAGTAGAAAGAGTTATACTCATCGGGTCAGGAGAAATCTCACACGGGGTTCGTTGTTACGGCGAGCACTTTCTGCGGTACATTTACCGCTATCTTCGGGCCACTATTTCTACACGAGGGTTCTTCGCGCGTGTGTGTAGTTTTGGAGTTGCATGTCGGGAATCGATGGGAAGGTCTGCTGCCTGTATGTGTTAAGTGATTTGTTTCCATTGTGTCGCCATCTATTGGATGAGTTGGTAGGTATCAGTCGTAAGTATAATTATATTGCGTGTCTCTATGTGTTAGGTGATTTGTTTCTAATGTGTCGCCATCTATTTTATGAGTTGGTAGGTATCAGTCGTAAGTATAATTCTTTTGTGTAAATATTTTTGGGCTATTATTATTTGTTCATAGAAACAGGTTTATTTTTTTTCCCTTTGTTTATTGGTGTAATTTTTTGTACTGTTTTTTTTTTTTTTTACCTTTTTTAATGGATTTTTCTTTTTTTATAAATGATTTCCAGGCTGTGTCTAGTGTGGTGGGGTCTTTTAAGTTACAGATTTTATCTTTTTTTTGTTCAATTATAACACTTTCGGAAATTCCTAATTCTTTTTCGTTTGTGTGGGTGGTTAGTAATTTAATATTTTCAAAATCAGGGTATTGTTTATGTTTAACACAGTGTTGGATAAGTGCAGTTTTTTCTCTTTTTGTTCCAGTTTTTTATGTGTTGATGTAATCTTTTTATTAATCTATTTTTTGTGCTGCCAATGTATGATATGTGGTCTTCAGAACTCTGTGAAACAATAGGAATTTCATATATGCCTGCTGATTGTAGTATATTATTGTTACTTTTTTTTCTTTATAATTAAGTCACCAATATTCTGAACTGAATGCCCAAAAATAATGTGTTTCTTCATTAATCTTAAAAATTTTCCACTTAGTCCTCTAATAAAAGGGAAAGAACCTGAAAATTTGTATTTCTTTTTTGGGATGTTTTGTCTAGACTCTTTTAATTTCATCTTGGATCCAAAAACCAGCTTTTTGACAGTTTTTGTGTCATATCCAAATTATTTGGTTGTGTTAATAATCCACTGGATTTCTTCTTCTCTGTATTTTCTATTTGAGGAATGTGTGAAGGCTCTTTTTACCCAATTCCTAATACCATTTATTTTATGAGTTTTTGGGAACTGAACAGTTGGCAGTTGACGGGGCGAATGTAGAAGCAACCAATGCCTACATTTACCTAGTCAACATATATCAAAAGATGACTACAGTGAAGATATTAATAGGTGTATAAAACTTAGCTGGAGAGCATTGAAAGAAACAGTATATTTTTAAAGAGCAATTTACCATTATGTTGTAAAAGAAAAGTGTTTAATCAATGCATCCTTCCTGTTCTTACCTATGGAACAGAGAAGTGGACTGTAAATACAAGACATACAGAGGCTGTATGTCTTGTATTTACTGAAAGAAGCCTGGAGAGATGTATGCTTGGTGCAGCCAGGAAAGATAGGAAGAGGAACTTATGGATCAGAAAAATGGCAAGAGTGGATGACATCATTATCAGAATAAAAACCTTGAAATGGAAATAAGCTGGACCTATTTCTAGAAGAACTGACCACTTTTGGAAAATTGACATTTTAGACGAGATACCAAGGGACAGAAAAAGACCATGTGGGAGATAAGTGGATGAAATTTGAAAGCACACCGGAGTGATGTGGACAGAGAGAAAGTTGTGGAATAAGACAAAATGAAACTTTTAAAAAATACAATCATTATATGTAATAGAACAGACCTCAAAGTACATCAGGAAAATAAAAGTCATAAAAAAAATGTCCTGGCACTTATTTTGGATCCATAAGGGTCATTTACATGTCAGTTTGTGCTTCCGTTTGTATAGCCAAATAAATTTTGATGTTCAGACATCTTGACTTTACATCTATAATTCCATCCACCATGCCTTGAGGACTCTGAAAGCATGATGATATCAAGGCTTTCACTATTTTAGATAACAAGGTACACTTAGGGGGTTGAACACCTTTGCCCTCCAGGCATTAATTTTTACAAAGTTCCCAACTTTGTCATTTTTGCCTCATTTTCAAGCTGAAATGTACACATTTATGGGGGGAAATAAAAAAAACAGAACAAAAGAGTGAGAAATAAAAATGGAAATAACAACAGAATGGGATAGAAAGAACGCGATGAGAAATTACCGCTTCGTCCGACTACCATTATCGAAGCTTTATGCATATTTTTTCAAGCTGAAATACAAATATTCGTAGCCCTTTACAAGGTCACTATAAAAGTGTCGGCTTGTATGGAAGTAAAAGATATACTAGGCCTACAGAACAAAACATTTACAGGCTTACTTCTTGTAAAAAAAAAACTGGAATTACTACTTGAAGAAGGCTCAATAAAAAAAATGACCATAACTTATAATATTTTATCAATGCAAATAACTGTTCTCTGTGAATTCGCCAAATATGAGGGACAGCAATCTGAAATCTTACGCCTATTTTGTTTTGTTATTGAAGGATTAGTAAGCTTAAAATGCATCATTCCATCTCCCATAACTTGTAGAAAATGTTTTGAACGTTTGCAGATTTTGACAATTAATGATATTGTGAAACTATTTGAAAATTTAGGACAAACCTTGGCGACCAATTGCGTAGATCCAACATGTTTTTCTCTTTGGGTCCGTCGGAAATTCATGGAAAGAGACTTTATCCTGCTGATTTCTTTTTTTATCGCGACTGTCTGAAACACAGACAGTCGCGATCGCATGCTGCATCGCATGCTGCAAGAGAAAAAACAAAAATCACTAATTTATATTTTTAAGTTGCAGAGATATTCTGACTTAAAAACACACAACAGCAATGCAAAATTCGTCTAGGCCGCCGTGAGTTGTGCGGGTAATTAGAGACCTCTGGTGCAGGGCACACTCAGAATTTCCTTGGGGGGCGAGGTGTTCCGACAAAAAAAATGCATGGGACATATGAAACTAGAAATTGGGTACACACACATATTCTAAAGTTTTTCTTATGTTTTCGGCTTTGCTCTTTAGTATATATATATATATATATATATATATGTGTGTGTGGATTCTTTTTGTCAGCATAAATCAGCACTGATGTTCACAGGTTAAAAAAACCTTACTCTTTTGAATAAGTCTGCTAAATTAAATGTGCATTAATATATCCATTAATATTTATGTAAGACCTTAAGACGTATAGAAAAATAAAGTTTAAATCGCTTCTCTTACTGTAATGCAGAAACATTTTCATCTAAGCTCACTTTAAATAATATATATAAATTATATGCTTGCCCTGACAGCACTGTTCATTACACTTAAAGAGCAGACACATTATCAATGGAAAACGAAAAAGTTAAGTAAACAATAATATTTAACTCATCTAAGTATTCCTCATTGAACTTTGAAAACTATTACAGTTGTCGAACTACCTTTTCAGAGAGCGAATTGAATAAATCTAAAACTGAATAATCCATGAGTTTACAACGAAGCATACTTCTGAGTAAAAACAGTCATTCACAGTTCGGTCAGAAAACGTCATTCATAAGCAAGCTGCTGCTCCCCTCGAAAAAAGACAAATTCAGGAAGTTAGTCTCTCGTCCTAAACGGATGGAAATCAACAGATACAAATATCAAGCACAGATGCAGACCTTCTTAACAGAAAATAGTATGTTTACACCCAGGCCTTTATCTTGTGTATCCCCCCTCCCCTCAGAGGAGGAACGCCCATTAGCACCCCATATGTGACTGAGGCCCGAGCCATGGAGAATTTTCCTGGAAAAGGTTATGGGAACACGAGAGACTTGGAGAGTGATGGATTCCTGGTTCCTCAAACACTCTGGGGTTTCACTAATTCCCTGCTTCAATGCTTGCCATCGTCAGCCATCCAAAACAGATGCAGTATTCCTAAGGCAAAAGAGCACTCTAATTTCTGCGATTGATACAATCACACCACAGAAAGCTCGTTTCTATAAACATGTGCAGAAATATATATATATTTTTAATTTCGCCGTAGTCGGAATAAGGTATTTTTAAATTCGGGGGGGGGGGGGGTGTCCGGACCTGACGGACCCACTCCATGTGTGTGCCCCTGTCCTGGTGAGAAGTTTCAGTTTGCCATTTGGTTAGGTCTTTCTTCTAATCATATGTGAGTCTAGGCAATGATCAGGTCGTCGGACAAATAGTACACCTTTATGTAATGATGAACCATGATACGGGGCGTCCTGTGATCATCTGCAGTTGCTTCGCGATGTTGCCTGCTATCTGGCGTCGATCATGTTTGGCCTGTAGGACCATATATCGGTCATCTCTTGCTGTTGTTTTCTGTGGCCGACCACCACCGACCTTCCTAACAGCTGTTTCTGTCGTTTGAAAGGTCTTCCACACACGTGAAACAATGCTATGGGTCACACCGAACTCGTCGGAGACACTAGTTAAGGTTGGCCCCTCCTTCAGCTTTTCGATTATTCGATAACGTGTAAAGTAATATGTCTCCACCTGGACATTTTCTCGTCTGCAACACACTAACAAACCACACGAACCTCTTTACAACGCCGCACACTTTCGCTTTCTGTTCCCTGCCTTGCTGCTCCTTATATCCATTTCAGCGCTGTCCTTTGACCTGCGACGCCACATTTCGGAAATTTGCATACGCATCGCCTTTCTACGATCTGCTTGTGTTATGCAAATCGCCACGAGCTTGTGTGTTTCACTGTGTGGCCATAATCTGCGGCACTATGCCCGTCCTTAAGTTTCACACACCAGTATGTACAATAGTTAACATGCAGTGTCTGGAGGTACCAATGCGAAAGTAGTACGCTACTTTTGCGGTAGTGTGGCATGTAGCCTCATTACAAACAGAAAATGTAGTTGTGGCACCCTACCAAATAAAGCAGAAAATTATACAAGTCACACTACTTCGAAAACAAAATTACCAAAAATTCTTTTAATCACATGAGTTTGATTCCCTGAAGTGTTATTCACTTGGACATTGACTGAGAATGCCCTACTCACAATAATGTACCTGGCTTGACTTACACTACATTATGAAATCTAGCCAAACCGTTAACCACAGAACTGATGTTTTTAGGTGCATTGCTCTCTTCATAGTTATTTGATTATTCTGGTTTCTAAGTGCAAGGTTTGTTTTATGAAAATATTTTTTTTACTGGAGTTTAACGACCACCGTGAGCAACTCAATGGGGAATAAACAGTCGCACGTCCCTAGTTTGGGGTCACTGGTTCTAGGGAAAGGAGAGAGCCAGTGCTGTAAGACAAACACAACATCCATGCCTCACCAGGATTCGAACCCGGACCCCTTTCAAACTGATGATCAGAGGCCATCACTTAGACCACTGAGCCACTGGGGTGGCTTTATGAACATCCTTCTACATCAGAACAACCTAACTTATTACTGAAGACTGTACATGAATACAGCATAAATTTCATACAAATTTATAGAATGCTCAGATTTATGCTCCATTTTTTTTTCTGGATACTCATTATAAAAAGAAAAAAATCTAAAATCTATAAGAAACTCTTAAAATGATTTCAGACTAACCTGAAAAATAAAATTAAAAAAAACAAAACCATGATCTTGTTCTACAGCAATTTTTTTTAAAGCCCATTTTTAGGATCTACTCATTACTCAAGTGCAGGGGTTGGACAAAATAATGTGAACACCTGGGAAATAGGCAATCTGTCTTTATTAATAAGGTGTTGGACCACATTTGACTTTAATACAGCTTCCAACCTTCCTGGAATAGATCCATACAGTTTTTGAATAGTCTCTGGTGGAATGTTCTACTATTCATTAATCAGAACATCAGCCAATTGCTTCAGAGATGTTGGAGGAGGGAATCCTTTTCTCACTCTGGTTTCCAGAATTGCCCACAGTGATTTGGTATTATTCAAGTTGGGTAATTTAGCTGGCCAGGCTGGATGAAATTCATCTTGGTGCTCCTCAAACCAAGACTAAAGTGTTCTGGCTGCGTGTATGAGTGCATTATCATTTTGAAAAATGGAATCAGGGCTTGAAAAATATCTGAAAAGTTACATGTACCCAGCTGGGCATGTGCAGAACTTATTTATCTGCCTAGGCAGTAAAAGCTGGATGCCCAAGAATTTGAACTATGTAAGTCCATCCAAAATGCCAAGTTTTTAGGAGAGCAAAAAATATGAATAGAAAATTCTTGAATCACACTTAGTTGCAATTACCAATGTTATTAGACACAAATGCAAGTAACAGACTCCTTGTAGGCGCACACACACACACAAATGTTTATTTTAGTTTGAGGAAGAGCAAAAAACTAGGGTGGACTTACCTGGTTATGGCACCAAAGTGAATAGATGATTGTGAATTAGAGCAAAATGTAGCTTTATTAAAGTGTAAAGTACAGTGTTTTTTTTTTAATGAAAACAGTCTTAACAGCCATTAAATTACTCTTCTAGTTCCTAACAGATTAGATTACAGTGTAAATGTGACCATTAAAAAACAAAAGTCAAATGGTTACTTACCATCAGTTTCTGATATCTGACAGTTAATGTTTTGCGCTTCTGGATCGAGCTGATAGTAGAACCAAATGCCACTTTGAGGTACATAGGATATGACAAGTTTCACCACATCTTCGTGTTTTTTCTCTTTAATTGTGAGCTGTCTGTCATACGAACTCTTTGTCGGCATTGTTATTACACCAGGTATAAGAAGAATGTGCTTTGAAAAATGTGTACCACTTGCATGTTCATAACAAGCTAGTTCAAAGGGATATTCTGAGCTGTACTTAAAAATGCAATACTTTGAAACCACGAACTTTGTTCCTTTTCACTATGCCAGTGTTCTTCAAGAATGTGCAAAAATGTTCAAGAAAGTCGTGAAACATGAGCTGACTGACTTCAACAAGTTTGAACTGCCTGGATGTCTTTTTCAGGAACGTTCCATATTGGATGGCATGTAAATGTGATCGTGTTTGTGATTTTCCTTCTCAAACATGCAAAAACTTCTGTCACATGGCAGGAAACTGGTGGAAGAAAGCGAAATAATTTTGGAGCAAGATACAGCTATGTCCCAGCCACTGTGCCATCAACTGGTTCTTGCACCGTATCCAAAGGTGAGATAACTGTCTTCCGTATATAATTCAGTATAGACCGAATACATTGTTCTTGCACCAAATTAAAGGTCAATTTGTTCTATATGAGTTAACATTAAAAAGTAAAAATCACCAAAAATGGACTTGCATGGTTCTTGCACCCAACCCTTCAATTTGTCTTTTAAGATAACAAATTAGACTCCTTATTTTTTTTAAATTAAAAAAATATGACAACCTTTTTTTTGTCTTTTGCATTTTCATTGTTTGTCTTAAAAATGTTCAATGCACAAAAGCGTGCATCTCAAGTTTTAAGATGCTGATGCTGAAACTGGTACGAAATGAAATGATGGGAAATTGGTATTTGAGAAATATAGTGATTCTGCCATGTTCCTTTCGTTCAAGTTTTTGCCCTTTATCACTAAACACTGGAAGCTAGTTCCATCAGAGGCATGTATCTTGTAACTGACTTTAAACAACATTCGGAGCAAAACTACATATGGTTCCGATTTCTGGACCCAGAGTTTAATGTAATTAAAGAAGTGATATTTTTCTGCCCTTGGCACTGTAACAATAATACAACTTCAGGTGATTAGCAGTGAAATAAAACACGACAAACGATGACTGTCTTTTTTCTTGTAGTAGGAAATTCTATTCCAAACTTTATTTTTAAATTTGGTTGCCTGGACCGGGCAACTAGATATATTTTCTTGGAAACCTGCCCAGGCCAATAATTTACATGCCCCGAGCACTGTATTTCTCAAGCCTCGGGCATTATTGTTGAAAAACAACATTTGGACCATAGCATACACTTGATTACTTAACCAAATACTCGCCGGCAGTAACTCAACCATGCAGAGTAATGATAGGGCCAGCCAGATACCCAGTCTGGCCACCCAAATCATCCCAGATCCATCCCCATATATTTGACAGTTGGAACCAGACATTCAAAACTGTATGTTTCCTTAGGGGTTCCCTATATGTAAACCCGACCTACTGTTGGAAATAATGTAAATGAGTACTCATCAGACCATATTACACATTTCCAGTCATCAGTTGCCCACGTTTTATGCTCATGACACCATCATTTTCATATTGTAGCATTGGTTTACGTGATTACAGGTTTAGAAATTGCAGCTCTTCCATGAATGTTGGCTTTGTGAAGTTCTCCATAGACTATTTTTGTGAAAACAGGGTCTCCTAGGTGGATATCAAGTTCTGCTGTCACTTTTGCTGCAATAGTTCTGTGCTGCTTGGGCACAATCCTTGTTAGTGTTCGATGGTCCCTCTCATTCAATCTTGGTTTTCGCCCACTATTCTTCTTCACTGATGAAGTCTTACCATGCTTTGTGCATGCAATTGTAACTGTGGAGACTGTTGCTTTTAAAAGACAAAACAATCTGGCTGACATGGTCACAGACGCCCCTGCTAAATGGGCCTCACAATCTGTCCTCTTTGAAAATCTCACAGGTCACTCATTTCACTGACTGTTTGTACAGACACAATTTGTAAAACACTGGCATACATACAGCCTAGAGATTATATACAAAGAAGAGATACTCAAAAGACAATCACATTTTTTTTTCTTTCAGTGTAGCCTACATGAATAACATTAACCTGTAAATCATAGTGTTCACATTATTTTGCCCAACCCCTGCAGTTCTCTCATATCTAAAGCACTGAAATTACGAAAATAGATGTCTTTCACACTTGCCATTTTTCAGATCCACAAGTTCCTCTTCTTATCTCTCCTGGTTACACCAAGCATGCACCTCTCCATGCTTCTTTCAGTTGTCTGCAGCCTTTGTATGTCTCTTTTAGTTAAGGTCCACGTCTCTGCACCATACGTAAGCACTGGAAAGATGCATTGATCAAACACTTTTCTTTTAAGACATAATGGCATATTGCTCTTGAAAATTAGGCTGTTTCTTCCAAAAGCTCTCCAGGCAAGTTTTGTACGCCGATTAATTTCTTCATCAATGTGACCCTCACTTGATATCAGCTTCGGAGATATGGTGTCACCTTGTCTCACTCCCTTTCCAATTTTTATGTGTGTTGTATTTTCAAACAGCCGAATCTTTGCACTTGAATTTTCATAGATGTTATTAATAATATAAATGTATGCATCTTCAATACCACAGGATTTCAGAGCCAATGTAAGTGCTGATGGTTTCACCGAATCAAAGGCTTTTTCATAATCGATAAAAGCCATGCACAATGGAAGTTCATATTCCCTCGCTCTTTCAATTAGTTCTCTCAGTACGTGGATATGATCTATTGTGCTGTAGCCACTCCTAAATCCAGCTTGTTATCTCGGTTGAGCCATGTCCAGTGTTACCTTCAAGCGGTGTGAAAGAACTTTACTGAAGATTTTATAAACCACTGATAGGAGGCTGATAGGTCTGTAGTTCATGAGATCCTCAATGTCACCTTTTTTATGTAGCAGGATCATTGTAGCATTGTTCCAATCCTCAGGAATCTTCCCTTCATTAAGGCATTGAGTGAAAATTTGCGCGAGTACTGTTTCGATTTCTCAACTTGCTTCTTGTATGATGTCTACAATAATTCCATCTTCTCCTGGAGCTTTTCCCCGCTTCATGTTCTTGATTGCATGTGTAACTTCTGCTGGGAGGACTGGAAGAACTCTGGTACTGGTATCTTTCATGATGTCTGGAGTACATGTATCATCCCTTTCATATAATTTGGAGTAGAAATCTTTCACTCTTGTCAAAATTTCGCCTTTATTTCTTGTTACAGAACCATCTTCTTTTCTCAATGCCATAATCTGTTTTCTTCCCCTACTGAGATGTCCCTTTGCTATCTTTAGGCTTTGGTTGTTTTCAGTTGCTTTCCTCACTAGTTCACAGTAGAATTTCCTTAAGTCTTCAGTGATACTTTTTCGTACTGTCTTGCATAGCTCTATATATTCCACTTTGGAAGTCACATCTTCTTTAGTTGTCCTCATCTCTCTTCTTTTTTGCATCAACATTTTGGTTTTTCCTGATAATTTGCTCACATGCAACTTGATCTTAGACCCAGCTAATTTTGTTGCTGTTTATAAGAGTTTTGGTTCCTTTTCTGTTAACTTCAGAAATATCCACTTCTTCCGAAATTAGGCCTTCTAAAGCAGAGAATCTGTTCTTCAGTTCCAACTTGAAGGTATTATGGTGTTTTTTAAGGTTGGTTATGTCAATACATTTTGTTTGTCTTATGAGCTTGCCACGTTCGAGTTTAGTGTTGAGGTGTATCTTACATCTCACCAATCTATGGTCACTACCTGTGTTGAACTTGTTTAGCACACTGCAGTCTTCTATGACGAATTTTTTGTTACACATAATAAAATCAATTTCACTTGTCGTCCCATTTGGATGTCTGCATGTCCATTTCCTGTGTGGCTTTTTCTTGAAAAAGGAGTTCAAGATGAAAAACCCTTCTGCCTCTGCAAACTTAACGAGAATATTTCTACACTGGTTTCTGTTGCCGTGACCGAATTTACTTACTGAAGTTTCATTCTGTTGCCCTATTTTTGCATTGAAATCTCCCATAATTATCTTCAAGTGCTGCTTACCTTTATTATTTAGATGACGAATTTCCTCATGAAATTCTTCAATTTCTTCTTCAGGATGACTTGTGGTGGGTGCATAAGTTTGAATAATCTGAGCCTGGTATCTTCTCGAGAGTTGGATAACGAGTCGTGCAGCTCTGTCAGAGGAACTTTCAACTTCTACAACTTTATCCTTCAGTTTCTTGTTTATTATAAATCCAACACCACTAGTTCTGCCAGTATCTGTCCCACGATAGTAGAAGAGATGTCCACTTTTCAGTTCAATGAGATCTTCTCCTTTTCTCCTTACCTCACTTAGCCCGACAATGTCCCACTTGATCCTTTGTAGTTCCTCTTCCAATTCAAGAAGCCTTGATTCAGAAGATAGGGAGCGTCCATTATACGTAGCCAAGGTCAGCATCAGATGGCAGCCTAGTCCGGTCCTCCGGGGATTCTTAGCACCCTCTGCCTTCCTGTCACACTGGCCGCTGCCTTGGCCAGGTACATTCCAGCTGCCGGAAACTGAGGGCCAAGATTTAAGTTGTGGAGTCATTTTGGAGGGGTTTAGCCATAACTCACCACGATGGCCAAGCGGGTTGGTGAGTGTGGGATAGCATTTCCTCTAATCCCGATGGTATAGTTATACCGCTATTGGCGGTCGTCTGAGCCTCTTTAGTGGGAACAGGATGCACCACGAGAAGGCGGGGTTGACATTTGTCAAAGAGATGCTGTGATGTTACGCATCACCTGAGCTTACATAAACCTCGTAAGAATATACTTTTGTATCAAAAACTTCCTGCAACCTATATTGAAGGCATCAGAAGATGAATGCCAAGAATCAAATATATAATGATATATCTGAATCCTTATACACGCAACATGGCAAGTAAGTACTTTTATGTTATTTAAATGAATGTTTTTACACAGTTGCACTGTTACTGTAAAATTAAAGACCTACATAAGCATCATTAAAATTTTTTAGTGGAATGCTCAGCTTTGAATTTTTAGAGAAACAAGAACGTATTGAACAGAAAACTGAATAGTGGATTATATCTACTATAATATATTAAGCTTAAACCATGTATTTTCTTGCAGTCATGAAATTATGGGTCAAATGAATCTGACCAATAGCCATGCTTTCCAAAAGTTTAGAATGTTGACTGACATCTAAATCAGCAAGTTTGTAGCCTAGAGTGTTATCAACAACTTCATTTACCACAGCTTTTTTCATTACCATCTTTACTAAAGAAGTCAGTTCATCATAAAGAAGATGAATCAGAAGATTCTTTTTTCTGAAAAAAACAAACTGAAATTTATTCACAACACTAAACACACCATGCATAAACTGATGATGAAAATATCACCTTGTTTCACTGCAGAAATTATTCTGTGAACTTTTCACTGGTTTTGGAGTGATGTGCAGGTACAAAGGACATGAAGTAGCACATTAAGGCATCTTTTTTGCTCCAATAAGTGATCAAATACTGGTCCAAAAGTTAAAAATCTAGCTTCAACAGGTCTCATAAATGCATGTTTTGGAGCACCTACATGTTCCTGACTCTTGTCATAATCAGCTAATCTTACACAGTTGCCAAGGAAATAGTACTTAGAATACATCCACTGCAAATTGAGCAAGTAAGATATCTTATTCTTTTATAGCATTTTTTACAGCTTTCATGGCATGATGTAATGAACACCTACCTACGTCAAGCAAATGGGGATTTTTTTGCTTTAAAAGAGATAGCATGCCTTTTTTACGGCCTGCCATAACTTGTGGACTATCATTCATAACGCATATTACCCAAGATATATTAATGTCAAACATTTCTAAAACAGAAATCAATTTTTCTTTAATGGAAAATGCTTTAGCTTCTGGCAAGTATACCCTTGCAAGAAAATCTATTACTGTTAAACATCATCTACAATTATTTCAAGCTCTTTTTAGTTATGCACACCACTGTCATTGTTTTCATCTTGTCCAATTGACACATATTTCCCTTTCAAACTGTCCTTTAAAACAGTTTTATATGTTCATCCCAAAACCTGTGTAACCAGTTATATCTTTGTTCGGTGCATTGAAAATGATTCAGCAATTTTAAAAGTCAGGAAACATTCACTGAAACAGTTGTGTTTAATGATCACAGAACCTGAGTGAAATACAGTACAATTCCGAAAATCCGCACAACTTGGTTCTAGAACTTTGCGGATTTTAGAGAACCTGCATGTGTTTGTTTACTAGTACATATGTACTGCATAATACTAATTCAAATAGGATGGTATGCATGTACGTATTATAGGCTTTCATTTGTTTAATAATTAGTAATATGTATTTAATACTATAATTAGTAGTATTTGGAATTTATGTAGATATATACAGTATTCGGGATGTAAGGTCAGGTGATGCGTAACATCACAGCCTCTCCTTGACAAATGTCAACCCCGCCTTCTCGTGGTGCATCCTGTTCCCACTAAAGGGGCTCTGACGACCGCCCATAGCGGTATAACTATACCATCGGGATTAGAGGAAATTCTATCCCACACTCACCAACCCGCTTGGCCAGCGTGGTGAGTTATGGCCAAACCCCTCCAAAATGATTCCACAACTTAAATCTTGGCCCTCAGTCTCCGGCAGCTGGAATGTACCTGGCCAAGGCAGCGGCCAGTGCGACATGAAGGCAGAGGGTGCTAAGAATCCCCGGAGGACCGGACTAGGCTGCCATCTGATGCTGACCTTGGCTACGTATAATGGACGCTCCCTATCTTCTGAATCAAGGCTTCTTGAATTGGAAGAGGAACTACAAAGGATCAAGTGGGACATTGTCGGGCTAAGTGAGGTAAGGAGAAAAGGAGAAGATCTCATTGAACTGAAAAGTGGACATCTCTTCTACTATCGTGGGACAGATACTGGCAGAACTAGTGGTGTTGGATTTATAATAAACAAGAAACTGAAGGATAAAGTTGTAGAAGTTGAAAGTTCCTCTGACAGAGCTGCACGACTCGTTATCCAACTCTCGAAAAGATACCAGGCTCAGATTATTCAAACTTATGCACCCACCACAAGTCATCCTGAAGAAGAAATTGAAGAATTTTATGAGGAAATTTGTCATCTAAATAATAAAGGTAAGCAGCACTTGAAAATAATTATGGGAGATTTCAATGCAAAAATAGGGCAACGGCAACAGAATGAAACTTCAGTAGGTAAATTCGGTCATGGCAACAGAAACCAGCGTGGAAATACTCTCGTTGAGTTTGCAGAGGCAGAAGGGTTTTTCATCTTGAACTCCTTCTTCAAGAAAAAGCCACACAGGAAATGGACATGGAGACATCCAAATGGGACGACAAGTGAAATTGATTTTATTATGTGTAACAAAAAATTCGTCATAGAAGACTGCAGTGTGCTAAACAAGTTCAACACAGGTAGTGACCATAGATTGGTGAGATGTAAGATGCACCTCAACACTAAACTTGAACGTGGCAAGCTCATAAGACAAACAAAATCTATTGACATAACCAACCTTAAAAAACACCATAATACCTTCAAGTTAGAACTGAAGAACAGGTTCTCTGCTTTAGAAGGCCTAACATCGGAAGAAGTGGACATCTCTGAAGTTAACAGAAAAGTAACCAAAGCTCTTATGGAAACAGCAACAAAATTAGCTGGGTCTAAGAACAAGTTGCATGTGAACAAATTATCAGGAAAAACCAAAATGTTGATGCAAAAAAGAAGAGAGATGAGGACAACTAAAGAAGATGTGACTTCCAAAGTAGAATATATAGAGCTATGCAAGACAGTAAGAAAAAGTATCACTGAAGACGTAAGGAAATTCAACTGTGAACTAGTGAGGAAAGCAATTGAAAACAACCAAAGCCTAAAGATAGCAAAGGGACATCTCAGTAAGGGAAGAAAACAGATTATGGCACTGAGAAAAGAAGATGGTTCTGTAACAAGAAATAGAGGCGAAATTTTGACAAGAGTGAAAGATTTCTACTCCAAATTATATGAAAGGGATGATATATGCACTCCAGACATCATGAAAGATACCAGTACCAGAGTTCCTCCAGTCCTTCCAGCAGAAGTTGCACATGCAATCAAGAACATGAAGCGAGGAAAAGCTCCAGGAGAAGATGGAATTACTGTAGACATCATACAAGAAGCAAGTGGAGAAATCGAAACAGTACTCGCCCAAATTTTCACTCGATGCCTTAATGAAGGAAAGATTCCTGAGGATTGGAACACCGCTACAATGATCCTGCTACATAAGAAAGGTGACATTGAGGATCTCGGAAACTACAGACCTATCAGCCTCCTATCAGTAGTTTATAAAATCTTCACTAAAGTTCTTTCACACCGCTTGAAGGTAACACTGGACATGGCTCAACCGAGAGAACAAGCTGGATTCAGGAGTGGCTACAGCACAATAGATCATATCCACGTGCTGAGAGAACTAATTGAAAGAGCGAGGGAATATGAACTTCCATTGTGCATGGCTTTTATCGATTATGAAAAAGCCTTTGATTCGGTAAAACCATCAGCAGTTACAATGGCTCTGAAAACCTGCGGTATTGAAGATGCATACATTAATATTATTAATAACATCTATGAAAATGCAAGTGCAAAGATTCGGCTGTTTGAAAATACAACACGCGTAAAAATTGGAAAGGGAGTGAGACAAGGTGACACCATATCTCCGAAGCTCTTTAATGCCACATTGGAGGGTGTTTTTCAGTCGCTGAGCTGGGAAAACAAGGGGATAAAGATTAATGGAGATTATCTAACCCACCTTCGTTTTGCTGATGACGTAGTCATTTTTGCAACTACCCCATCAGAGCTGCAGAGTATGATCCAGGAACTTGCTGACAAGAGTAAAGAAGTGGGATTAAAAATGAACTTTCAGAAGACAAAAGTGATGTTCAATGCTTTTACAAGAAATGAAGATTTATCGATTGATGGAGAAAAGCTGGAGATAACAGACACGTACGTTTATCTTGGACAGCAGATATCAAGTGAGGGTCACATTGATGAAGAAATTAATCGGCGTACAAAACTTGCCTGGAGAGCTTTTGGAAGAAACAGCATAATTTTCAAGAGCAATATGCCATTATGTCTTAAAAGAAAAGTGTTTGATCAATGCATCCTTCCAGTGCTTACGTATGGTGCAGAGACGTGGACCTTAACTAAAAGAGACATACAAAGGCTGCAGACAACTCAAAGTAGCATGGAGAGGTGCATGCTTGGTGTAACCAGGAGAGATAAGAAGAGGAACTCGTGGATCCGAAAAATGACAAGAGTGGAAGACATGATCAGAGTTAAATCCCTGAAATGGCAATGGGCTGGACATACTGCCAGAAGGACAGATCATCGATGGACAGCCGAAATTTTAGATTGGATTCCAAGGGACAGGAAAAGACCCAGAAGAAGACCACATGGGAGATGGGTGGATGAAATTCGAAAGTATGCAGGGGTGACATGGAGGAGACTAGCACAAGACAGACCGTTGTGGAGGAAACTTGGGGAGACCTTCGTCCAGCAGTGGATTGATAATGGTTGACAATGATGATGATGATGATACAGTATTTAATAGGTAAGTAAAATATAAGGAACAAATTCATAATTGAATTTTTATTTACGAAATACTATATATGTCGATCAAACATTCTGGCTGGCAAACATTCCGTCAATGGTCAATTGTTTTAAATTTGGTTTCTCTCGTTGAAGTTTTTCCTGAAGTCTATAAATCATCATTATTTCCTGTGCTGAAACACATTTCTGCTGTTCTAAAAAAATAATGTATTGTTCTCCCAACAAAATTCCATCACCTAAGGATATTTTTTTGGTAGTAGAATCCTCGCTGTCAGTGTCTTAATCACCTGCATCAGGATTAATCACACTAGCTATGATTTCATCATCAGTCATCGTTTGGACTTCACTCTTGTCTGAAGATTCCATCCATTCAACTATATCTTCTTCTCTAAACGCATTCATCATTGACACATTTGCTTGTTTGGCATATGCTAGAAGCTCCGTAGCCTTTGATTTGGCTTTCAAAGCTGTGAAACCTTTGAACTTGTAATCCTCGGGTTCAGAGTCAATAAATATTCATGCTGGCCATTACTTATGCCATGTGTTTATCAGAGTAGAACATTTCACATTATTCCATGAACCTTCTATTTAGTACAGGCAGTCCTTCATTATGAAATCTTTAATGAATGTTTTGATTGTTTGAAATGATTTATCAGAGTTCTTTTTTTTTTTTTTTTTTTGATTGGAGGTTTAACGACCACCGTGAGCAACTCAAATGGGCTATAAGCAGTCGCCCGTCCCTAATTTAGGGTCACTGGTTCCAGGGAAGGGAGAGAGCCAGTGCCGTAAGACAAACACAACAACCATGCCTGACCGGGACTCGAACCCGGACCCTTACGGACGAATGGTCAGAGGCCAACGCCTTAGACCACTGCGCCACCGGGGCGGCACTATCAGAGTTCAACAATTTCCTTAGGAATTCTCCTTTGTAGTCGCACTTCCAACTGTTAACTATACCCTGATCCATGGGCTGAATTAATGAAGTTGTGTTTGGGGGTAAGAACATAATTGTAACATTATTTGAAGTTAAATATTCAGGATGTGCCATACAGTTGTCCCATACCAGCAAAATTTTACAGTCTGGAGCAAGTCCGACCTCCACACAGTGCCTTCTGGTGTCTTTAACAAAGTGATTATTGAACCAGTCTGTAGCGAGTTCTTTGGTCATCCATAATTTTTTATTACTGCGGTAGATCACAAGACCTTTATGCCGTTCAAATTTTTTTTTACTGCGGTACATCACAAGTAAGACCTTTATGCCCTTCAAAGCTCTAGGACAAGCACTTTTTCCAATCACAAATAGCATACATTTATGATTTCCAGAGGCATTGGAACAAAGAGCAACTGTTACTCTTTCTTTGCCTTCCTTAACACTGGAAGGTCCTACTTTATCAGCACACACTAGAGTATGTCTTCGTAGACAACGCCAGACAAGTCCAGTTTCATCCATGTTATAAAATTTGATCAGGAGAAAGTGCTTCCTACTGGACAAATTTGGCAAACACATCCAGAAACTCTTCTGCAGCTACCTTATCTGCCGATACTTGCTCCCCGCTGGATTTCAAGTAGCGAATTTCATGTCTTTGTTTGAAGCAGGATAGCCATCCAACTGAAAAATTACAAGGCTCATCAATCTTCAGTTGCTGATGAAATAGCTTGGCTTTTTCGCATAAGAGTGGACCTGTAATAGGCATACCATCATTACGCTTTTGCCTAAACCACTCGTAAACAACATCATCAAGGGTGGAGTTTCTGGTTTCATGCATCGTTTTGCAATCAGCAATTCCAGAATTACTATCACTCATTACATTGAATTGAAATATCTTGTCTCGGTTTTTCTTAATATCGTACACAGTCTGAACAACAATACCAAAAATCTCTGCAATATGCTCTGGTGCACTGCCATTATCAAGTTTTTGCAACAAGTCCTCTTTCTGCTGAATCGTTAAAGAGCTATGCTTTCTCTTCACTCCTGCCATTTTCTTAAATTTCCAAACAATTATTAAAAAAAATTCACCTTAAGACGTGAAACAAGACATAAAAAAACTGATTCTTACAGCATATGTACCGGGAATTTTTTTTAACGCGCATTGCTAAGTTGCCAGATTGCCCGCTTGATATGTGCTTTATTTGAATTTCAATATCTCATACCGTACCATCGTTTTTGACCAAAAAAAAAAAAAAAGACTGGCTAGAAATTTTAGCTGGTTAATGCCCCCCCCCCCCCCCCAAAAAAAAACTAATGCTAAGTAAGCTTGAACTGATTAACACAATTGCACAATGAAAGTGCCGAGCGCTTGTTAAATCTAGCAGACGGCACATTTCTCTGTAGCTGAATTAATTTTATCATTGTTTTGGCATTACAGTTAAGTAATATCGTGGTAAACATCATACAAATGTATATGAACTTTCCCCCTTTTTAATTTCACCAGCATGCGGCACTGGGGTTTGAAGTGCGGGAATTGTTTGACATTCATCACCCAGCACCTCCTCCCTGCGTGACATTCTATCCATTGTTCACACGCCGTACATTTTTCTTTTGAACTATCACAATTCCTGTACTACTGTAAATGACAAAATACAGTATCATACTCAAATGTTTCACATTTTTAAGCATATTTTTATTTATACAGTATTCAACAAATATCCATAGTGTAGCATACAAAGGAAAGAGCAGCTTATCTTTTAAACTAAACTTGTTGTTGTCCACTAAATTCAACAAGTGGGATGGTGGGAAAGCAGGAGGGTTCCCTATCTTTTATAACTGCATTGTAAGAGCAGGGTTCCCTGCTTGCTACAAAGGTTTTGCCAGTAGACTGGATAAAAAAATAAGAAAACTTGTTATTGCCAATTCTCTGTGAAACTGGCTGAAATTTTTACACACTCCATAATCAGCTAAGACTGTCAAAATTTTGCTTTAATTGGTTAAAAACGTTTTAATTAGCCATGAACATTTTTATTAAGAGATTTACGAGGGACAGTCACACAAGAATGTTTAATAAAATTTTCCATGGCTAGTTTAAAAAGTTATTAAACAATTCAGGCGAAATTTTGCAGATCCACTCGTAACAAGGATTTGTGGTGCTTATAAAAATTTCAGACAGCTGTCTGAAAAGTTCACGAAAATGCATTTTTGAGATTTTCATTAAAGGTCCAGCAATCATGTGAGCTGAAGAGGAAGTTTTCCCTTCTTGCTCTTGTTGCATTCTGCTGGCCCCACCCAATAACTTCCTCCCCTTTTCTGCCATCCATCTCCCCCAGTTCACTAAAACACTTGAAAAATGCTACCCCCTTCCCCTTGTCGAACTCCTAGCAGTTAACAAAGTCATGGTTCCTCAGTACGGAGACAGACTGTCAAGATGTAAGATTAAACGTTTGATTTTTATTCACATAAAAAAAAAAAAAAAAAAATAGCAAATTTCTTAATGGTAACAAGGATTAAAAAACAAACAAAACACAATTTTTAGCATTTGTTTTTTAACAATTTGGGTGAACTTTTTTGGGCATATTGTGCTTGTCATGATTTGGTGAAAAAGTGATACTTAAACACTGTCAGCTGGGCGGGTGCCCACCAAAAAGTCTCTAGGGAGAACACTATTACATATATCATTAGTAATATTTTTCAAATAGAGAAAACACATAAAAAATATTTTAAAAACCTTTAAAAATATCTTTATTTTTTTATTTTTTTGTCAGCTGGAAAATAAAAAAATTTTGATTTCTGAAACCTTTTTTTTTTTATCTGTCTGTTAACTGTAACTGTGACTGACCGGTATTCGAATTCATGTGGATTTTAGGCAATTGCAGATTTTTGGAATTGTACTGTATTATGTTCAACAAGTGCAGAGGCCCATAAAACTTCAGCAGCAGTAACCTGATCACTAATTTTTGTTTGACTTTTGCAACTTTTTGTCTTTGTTATAGCTTCTCTATTTTTCTTGTGATTTTCGCTTCTTGAATATATTTTTTTTTTTATTGGAGGTTTAACGACCACCGTGAGCAACTCAATGGGCTATAAGCAGTCGCCCGTCCCTAATTTAGGGTCACTGGTTCCAGGGAAGGGAGAGAGCCAGTGCTGTAAGACAAGCACAACATCCATGCCTGACAGGGATTCGAACCCGGACCCCTTACGGACGAATGATCAGAGGCCAGCGCCTTAGACCACTGCACCACCGGGGCGGCTCTTGAATATTGAAAAACTGCTTGAACACCTACTGTAGACACTGAAAATTCTTTTGAGCACCACACACACATACACACACACGAAGCATGAGTTTTCCTCTTTTTTGGTCTGCACAACTTGCTAATTTCATCACCATTATTGTCTATTTCATCATCATTGTCTTTTTGACAAGAGGAGGACCGCCCACTTTGACAGTAGGCTTGATGGCATAGTATTCCTCATAATACATGGGAAATCAATAGAATATTCGAAGCAAACAGAATATATATTCTGATTTGGCTTGTAACATTTACTGGTCATCCATGTAACACCTCTCAGAAAACTTGAAAATTTCATCATCCTGGAGTGGGAATCAAACCTGCATCTCCCGATTTCCATTTGAGTATGCTAGCATACATGAACAGAAATCGAACAGAGTATTTTTTTTTTTTTTTTTGATTGGAGGTTTAACGACCACCGTGAGCAACTCAATGGGCTATAAGCAGTCGCCCGTCCCTAATTTAGGGCCACTGGTTCCAGGGAAGAGAAAAAGCCAGTGCCATAAGACAAACACAACATCCACGCCTCACCGGGATTCGAACCCGGACCTCTCTCAGACGAATAATCAGAGGCCATCGCTTAGACCACTGCCCCACCGAGGCCGCGAACAGAGTATGCTAACGTACTTGAACGGAAATCTAACGGAGCATGCTAGCATACTCAAACATAAATCAGATGCGGCTTCGATTCTCACTCCAGGGCGACAGAATTTCCAAGTTTTCTGAGAGGTGTTACATGGATGACCAGAAAGTGTTACAAGCAAATTCAGAATTTATATTGCTTGCTTTGAATATTATATACAATGGCTTTCTGTGTGCACAACGACACACATAGAGCCACAATCTCAAACCTGCTGGCAACTGCCACTGATGGATACACGTAACACTTTAGAAGTACTTTCATACACGTTAGAAACATGTAACATTTCAAAATGCAGCTAAAAAGCCTTAAAATGGCAAAATCAACCACAAACTTAAAACACAGTTAAATAACTATAAAAAAATGTTCCCCACTAAAATATACAGTAGCATTTAAAAAGCTATTTGAGTTAAATTTAAGAGAAATCTTCAAAGGCTACTAATAGGTTCTTGCATGAATTATGTTAAGTAATCATATAAAAGATACCTTGAAATAATAAAAGAAAATTTCATTGCCTGTGCATCTTGTTTTGCACCCTAGTCTAGCAGAAGTCAAGGAAGTGTTTTAAAACTGTCCTCTATGACCATTTTACAAAGTTGTGTTAACAGAAAAATTTACTCAAAGTGAGAAAACCTAAGACAGTATCAAATATAAATAATACCAAGAACACAGAAAACCTGAGTCTAGTTTTGGACTATCATTCACACGCACTTTATTTTTTGTTTTGAGGTCTATTTGGCCACCACAAGCAACTAACTCTAAGGGCCATATGCAGTCAGTTGCCTGTCCCTACTTTGCATATCACACATGCCTCAACAACGCTGATCTCGGAAGAACGATCATAAGTCAATGCCTCAGACCGTTCAGCTACTGGGACAGAACATTTTATTTAGATAACTTAATTACTACGCATTTCTGAGTGACTGCAATACTTTCTGAAAATATTTCATTTCAAATTACTTGTGTATGTAATGAGTGACCACACAATTAAATTTCTATTTCTTACCAAAATAGCTGAATAACACATTAAGAATGAATGCTTTCTGATATAAAATATATATTTCTTTATTATAAATTACTGTGAAGATAACCTTAAAAAATATGTTCAAATACTCACTCATATTCAAATACACCACATTCAAAGTATTGTTCAATGGGCACAAAAGTTTAAGACTCAAAACGTTGAAGTCTTCTCTTGCGTATGTCCTGCAGATCAGGATAAAGACCTGGAGGTGGAGCTGTAAACAGACCTTCTGAACTTGGTTGCTGTTGATTTGGCACAGGAGAATAAGGAGCTTGATGCTGATTAGCAGGATAAAGAGCTTGATGCTGATTAGCACGATTAAGATCTGAAGTCCGGGCTGTAAACAGACCTGAACTTGGTTGTTGACTTGGTGCAGGAGGATAAGGAGCTCGAAGCTGATTAGCAGGATAAAGACCTGGAGGTCGGGCTGTAAACAGACCTTCTGAACTTGGTTGTTGCCTTGGAGCAGGATAAGGAGCTTGATGCTGATGAGCAAAATTATCTTGCAGACTGGCTTCTGTTGCTTGTCGCAGTTGTTCTTCTTCACTCATTCCTGAAGGAACATATGAAGAAAACTGAGAGCCTGGATGATGACCACTGGGCTCTGCACGACTTGTAAAGCGGTGTTGGGGCCTGGAGAGGAGTGTTCCGGGATTTAGAAGTGCTAAAATGACATTATATACAAAATCCATTACTAGCTTCAAAGGGCCCATTGTGTAAGCAAGGCCAACAAGGACACCACCCATATGACCCAGAAGAGAAACATTCGGCATTAAAACTTGAATTAAAATCAGTTCAGCCCACACTGCATACTTGGCAGGAAGTAAAATTGGTATGCCCATTACATAATGTGAATAATTAGGATCATAATATGTTGTGAGAGTTTTCAGAGCAAATAGAACTCCCGAAAATCCGACAGCACACTGGGTTTCAAAACTTTCATCAATCTCACCTGCCAAACGAGCCAGAATTAAGTACATCATGTTCGTTAGTATTGTGAAAACCGAAGTCAGGTAAAGAAACTTGGGGCTACCAAATCGGCGTTCCAGTGATTGGCCTTTAACGATAAATGAAATCATATTATAGTACAGGTGCATGTCATTGGCGTGTACAAATGCTGAAAACAACAATCTGCTGTATTGTCGTTTGTAAAAGACTTTGTAAAAGCTGATGCAGACATCAGTAAGTCCATGCCACGGTAAACGAAACAAACGAAGGAATATAGCTACTTGCAGCCCAACCAGAGTCAATGTAACTGGAGGAATACGGTCAATTCCTACAACTCCGAAAACCTGATAAAGTAACAGCATAACGCCGAACTCTGAGGTTCGTCTGCGATTAGGATTCATTTCGTGTTAATTGCAATTTAAAACATACGATGACATATCATATCAACGCATTTCTTCCAAAGATTCAAAATTTAGAAACCACTGCACCCATAACTTCCACAAATATTTACCTCATGTTTGTATGTAAATTTCCCAACCTTGCGAACAAAATTTCCTTTTCAGATTCTAACGAGATGGCTTGGCAATCCCTGCTTTTGGTGAGAAAATTAAATTTTTATGTTGCACCAGGGATATCTTAAGTGTCGGTCATAGAAAAGAATCAGGAACGAATGACTGAATGTTGATATTCCCAGTTTTCACGATATCAGTTTACATGACGTATGAATAGTGGTAAGTCATTGGTTGTGAACCAATCAAAAAATAGTACGTTGACTGAACAATAAGATCATCTATGAGCGCCGCACCACGGCTTGGGAGGAAAGAGCTAGTCCTTAGTCAGGGCTAGCTGGGATCATCAACTATTGATGTTACTGCTCAAGGCTCCGTCAACGTACAGGTAGTGTTTCATATTTCTGCCACTGTGGCGCTGAACGCCGACCCCTAACAATTATTGTTGTGAAAATTTCCAACTGGAATTTCGTGGGTGCGGAATCTCATCCATTCGTTTCACAGTGTCTTGTGTGGAACATTTGACATGTAAATAAATAAACAAGTGTTAGATGAGAAGTCATTTGATTTGTCTTGCAATTAAATTTCCTCAGCTTCTAAAAAAACAACGAATTCGTAATTTTACAAAAGAGCTAACCTAATGTTCCATTGGATGGAGTAAAGAAACGGATAGATGAGATAAACTAATTTGTAATTGCCACAACAATAACGAATTCTCGCAGAATATTGTTTTTTTTTATTACATTAAAATATTTATTAACCAACCAAATTTTTGTAGATTAAAAAGTTTTAACTACGTAGTCCGTATACACTTAAAAAAAAACCCATTAAAACTGCATTTCCGGAAATGTGGGCCGCCCCGGTGGCGCAGTGGTCTAAGCGATGCCCTCTGATCATTCGTCCGTAAGGGGTCCGGTTCGAATCCCGGTGAGGCTTGGATGTTGTGTTTGTCTTACGGCACTGGCTCTCTCCCTTCCCTGGAACCAGTGACCGTAAATTAGGGACGGGCGACTGCTTACAGCCCATTGAGTTGCTCACGGTGGTCGTTAAACCTCCAATCAAAAAAAAAAAAAGAAATATGGAACTGAATATACAAAACATCTGCAGAGAATTACAAGAATGATTGTTCATATACAATTCAAATTCTGACATTAGCTTCTTATTAAAAAATGCTGATGGGAAACTAGGCAAGTTATTTGAATCACGTACGCAGAATTTTTAAGAAAAAAATGTGTAACAATTTGTTTAGGAATCTATTAATCTTTTACCTAATTTTTCCATTTAAACACACATTCATACATCCTATTAGTAAATTAAGACCTTTAGTGCATAATTTATTATTATTATTATTATTATTATTATTAGAGGATCCTTTAATAATTGTTATACTCTCATAGTTCCAGACAGAGCAGACAACCAACTGAGAGCAAGTTTCCGCTGGTTACAGGAAGTATACAATTTATTTAGCAATCACCTTTTTGAACACTTTACACATAATTAGTAAGAGTTTCTTGTTAAAGGCATTTTAGATTTTAAAAAATGGCGAAAATTAGAGTAAACAAAATAACTTTTTTTAAACATGAAAGAATAGGAAAATGGTG
Organism: Macrothele yani; assembly: GCA_039090855.1. NCBI lineage: Eukaryota > Metazoa > Arthropoda > Arachnida > Araneae > Macrothelidae > Macrothele > Macrothele yani. Next base: position 68,196,706 of record CM076994.1, on the reverse strand, counting down.
TTATACAATAGTACAGGAAAAACTAAAGATAAGATGGAAAAACACCAATTGATCCAGTTTTTCTTTAATTATATTATTGCAAATTAATTCATTTTTTTGTATGATATTCCATTATGATTAGATTTTCACTGAATACATTATAGTATTTTTCAGTAAATTATTCAAATACTACTCATATGTTCAAAATTGATTTTAATATTATTTCTTAATGTTTTCAGCAAAATACTGACACAATATCAGGAACAAAAATTATATGTGTTTAAGAGTTTAGTTTACTAATTTATGCTTTTCAGTTTTATTATATTTCACATTTTACTATTAATATTTTAATTTTAAATGCTTTATTCTATTATTTTACTTAGTACTTTTGTTCCTGTTTTATATATTACTGGTGCTAATACTCCATTTATTGAAATCTTTGTGAGCTCCAAACGTTCTAGTTTCAAACTCCAGTATTCTTCTGAGATCACATTTAATAGCTATTTTAATCTTCTCCTTATTTTTTGAATTTTGTTCGTAAAATAAGGCATTTCAAATTTTCTATATATTATATTTTGTTATTGCTATTAAATAATGAATTGTTAGGTTTTCAGATTCAGAGCAGTCTAAAGGTACGTGGTACAAAATGGTGCGCAGGAAATTTATGTTTATAATTTAAGTATTGTTGTAACCAATCCCAGATATATTTTGCAAAATTGCAATCTACAAATAAATGTTGAATAGTTTTTTCTGAGCCACAGTAGTTACAGTTAGGATTAGATATTAGTTTAATTCTATACAACCAGTCAGGATAATATTGAGCGAAATTTTAAAAAGTAGATCTCTGATATGAGTGCTTAGTTTTATTTTTAAATGCAGTGTCCAAATACTATGTACCCTATTGGATTGCAATGTATCCACACCCAAGGCTTTTACAGATAATATCTAACTAGCATTATCTTCCTCCTCCGGTCTCTGTAGTTTTAATGATTGGAAGTCTTATACTTTAACAGTCTAAAATGCATGACAGGACTTCAGAAAGTCTCATAAAAGCCTTTTTAGGGATTTTTTTCCCTGGAAATTTCCCATGAAGACATTTTCCCTCAAAATGTGAAACAAATCGAGCACTTTTGTCGTTAAATGTGAGGAAATAAAGTTTTTTCGGAATTTCAAAGTATAGGAACGTAAATAATACTTTTCGTGAAGCAATGACTTTCTCGAAATACAGCATTGACTACATAAAGAAATTAATTTATACTCGATATCTAATAAATAAACGGCTTACCAATTTTTCAAAATCCAAACCGGAAATATCACAATCACAAACTTTCCAAATCATATGGCTTCGCCACATGATAGACACGCCGCCCCGGTGGCGCAGTGGTCTAAGGCGCTGGCCTCTGATCATTCGTCCGTAAGGGGTCCGGGTTCGAATCCCGGTCAGGCATGGATGTTGTGTTTGTCTTACGGCACTGGCTCTCTCCCTTCCCTGGAACCAGTGACCCTAAATTAGGGACGGGCGACTGCTTATAGCCCATTGAGTTGCTCACGGTGGTCGTTAAACCTCCAATCAAAAAAAATTTAAATGATAGACACAGAGAAAAACATTCAAAGTATGTCAATCAGATAGAAATGTATCAGAAATAATCGAATCAAAACGAAATTGCAATAGGAAACATCGCCCAAACAGTGTTTGTGATCGAACCGATAAGCCTAACTGGAACTTCAACTCAGCAACCTCGCAATTCCAAACTTTCCGAATTAAAAACTCTATCCAGGTCTAAGGTTATTGTTCTGTTTTTGTGTGGCTTAGCCACACAATAACCGAAGATACTCAATTACCTTTGGTTTTCCCTTTTTTGGAGTTACAATAAGGTTCATAGTAGTACACCATGGTAACTACTGAATTTAATCAAGAAAACTTTTGCAATTTAAGTACGATATAGACTATGAAATAAATTCTGCATTTTATTTTGCCTTCTTTTTTTTTTTTTTGATTGGAGGTTTAACGACCACCGTGAGCAACTCAATGGGCTATAAGCAGTCGCCCGTCCCTAATTTAGGGTCACTGGTTCCAGAGAAGGGAGAGAGCCAGTGCCGTAAGACAAACACAACATCCATGCCTCACCGGGATTCGAACCCGGACCCCTGACGGACGAATGATCAGAGGCCATCGCTTAGACCACTGTGCCACCGGGGCGGCTTATTTTGCCTTCATACAGTTGCAAATTGAAATGATTAACTTCACGGAAACAGATTAAAACAAACGCGATTTACCTCGCTATAATGCACGTTCAAACAGGACGGCACATGAAAAACTAATTACGATCAGCCAAAAAAATACGTTAACTGGGGTCGGCGTCTGCACCCTCTAGCGACGAAAAGTGGCATTTTTCTTGTACACGAATCCCCGTAGAGATCGCCGAAGTCACAGAGCCTGGAGCAGTAACAGTTCCAGTTGATAATCACAGTTAGCAGTGCCTTAGTGCTTCACCCTCTTAGACACTCAGCCGAGGTTGATGACGTACTGCTCTAGCCCAACAAGATATTCCGTGCTTTGGTATAGCATCTAGAAGGGAAGTGTGCCGTGCGAGCTCATAAACTGCGTTCGATATATGTCCCACGCCGCACTGCGACGCTGCAGACGGTGTATGTGTAGTGTTGTGCGTCAAACAACAGGAGCTGGATTACGAAAATAGGATTTAAGTGTACGGTTTTCTTAAGTGTGCGATTATGGAAACACATTTTACCGTAATCATAACTCGCTGAAATGTCTTAAGTCTGCCGCAGAGTGTAGCGTCGGCAAATTAAATTTAAAATAGAATTCTACGTGCGCTTGAATTAAATGGATACCATGCTAACTCCTACAAGAATGCCTACCAAAACGCGAACAAATAGCGTGGATATGCCAAGTAAAGACGTGCTGTTTGGAAAATTTAACTGTATATCAGTAGCGGCTAGTGATGGAGGGGCTGCATTCCAATTTTGTAGATATCACTTCGAAAGCTAAGTTACTGAGACTGCTGAAGCTATCCGTTTAATAATAATTTATATATCATCATCATCATTGTCAACCATTATCAATCCACTGCTGGACGAAGGTCTCCCCAAGTTTCCTCCACAAAGGTCTGTCTTGTGCCAGTCTCCTCCATGTCACTCCCGCATACTTTCGAATTTCATCCACCAATCTCCCATGTGGTCTTCTTCTGGGTCTTTTGCTGTCCCTTGGAATGCAATCCAAAATTTCGGCTGTCCATCGATGGTCTGTCCTTCTGGCAGTATGCCCAGCATATTGCCATTTCAGGGATTTAACTCTGATCATGATGTCTTCCACTCTTGTCATTTTTCGGATCCACGAGTTCATCTTCTTCACTCTCCTCGTTATACCAAGCATGCACCTCTCCATGCTACTTTGAGTTGTCTGCAGCCTTTGTATGTCTTTTTTAGTTAAGGTCCACGTCTCTGCACCATACGTAAGCACTGGAAGGATGCATTGATCAAACATTTTTCTTTTAAGGCATAATGGCATATTGCTCTTGAAAATTATGCTGTTTCTTCCAAAAGCTCTCCAGGCAAGTTTTGTACGCTGATTAATTTCTTCATCAATGCGACCCTCACTTGATATCTGCTCTCCAAGATAAACGCACGTGTCTGTTATCTCCAGCTTTTCTCCATCAATCGATAAATCTTTATTTTTTGTAAAAGCATTGAACATCACTTTTGTCTTCTGAAAGTTCATTTTTAATCCCACTTCTTTACTCTTGTCAGCAAGTTCTTGGATCATACGCTGCAGCTCTGATAGGGTAGTTGCAAAAATGACAATGTCATCAGCAAAACGAAGGTGTGTTAGATAATCTCCATTAATCTTTATCCCTTTGCTTTCCCAGTTCAGTGATTGAAAGACATTTTCCAATGTTGCATTAAAGAGCTTCGGAGATATGGTGTCACCTTGTCTCACTCCCTTTCCAATTTTTATGTGTGTTGTATTTTCAAACAGCCGAATCTTTGCACTTGCATTTTCATAGATGTTATTAATAATATTAATGTATGCATCTTCAATACTGCAGGATTTCAGAGCCATTGTAACTGCGGATGGTTTCACCGAATCAAAGGCTTTTTCATAATCGATAAAAGCCATGCATAATGGAAGTTCATTTTCCCTCGCTCTTTCAATTAGTTCTCTCAGTACGTGGATATGATCTATTGTGCTGTAGCCACTCCTGAATCCAGCTTGTTCTCTCGGTTGAGCCATATCCAGTGTTACCTTCAAACGATGTGAAAGAACTTTAGTGAAGATTTTATAAACCACTGATAGGAGGCTGATAGGTCTGTAGTTCCTGAGATCCTGAATGTCACCTTTCTTATGTAGCAGGATCATTGCAGCGGTGTTCCAATCCTCAGGAATCTTTCCTTCATTTAGGCATCGAGTGAAAATTTGTGCGAGAACTGGTTCGATTTCTCCCCTTGCTTCATGTGTGATGTCTACAGTAATTCCATCTTCTCCTGGAGCTTTCCCCCGCTTCATGTTCTTGATTGCATGTGCAACTTCTGCTGGGAGGACTGGAAGAACTCTGGTACTGGTACCTTCCATGATGTCTGGAGTACATGCATCATAACTTTCATGTAACTTGGAGTAGAAATCTTTCACTCTTGTCAAAATTTCGCCTCTATTTCTTGTTACAGAACCATCTCCTTTTCTCAGTGCCATAATCTGTTTTCTTCCCTTACTGAGATGTCCCTTTGCAAAATTTAGGCTTTGGTTGTTTTCATTTGCTTTCCTCACTAGTTCACAGTTGAATTTCCTTACGTCTTCAGTGATACTTTTTCTTACTGTCTTGCATAGCTCTATGTATTCCACTTTGGAAGTAACATCTTCTTTAGTTGTCCTCATCTCTCTTCTTTTTTGCATCGACATTTTGGTTTTTCCTGATAATTTGTTCACATGCAACTTGTTCTTAGACCCAGCTAATTTTGTTGCTGTTTCCATAAGAGCTTTGGTTACTTTCCTTTCAACTTCAGAAATATCCACTTCTTCCGATGTTAGGCCTTATAAAGCAGAGAATCTGTTCTTCAGTTCCAACTTGAAGGTATTATGGTGTTTTTTAAGGTTGGTTATGTCAATACATTCTGTTTGTCTTATGAGCTTGCCACGTTCGAGTTTAGTGTTGAGGTGCATCTTACATCTCACTAATCTATGGTCACTACCTGTGTTGAACTTGTTTAGCACACTGCAGTCTTCTATGACGAATTTTTTGTTACACATAATAAAATCAATTTCACTTGTCGTCCCGTTTGGATGTCTCCATGTCCATTTCCTGTGCGGCTTTTTCTTGAAAAAGGAGTTCAAAATGAAAAACCCTTCTGCCTCTGCAAACTGAACGAGAGTATTTCCACGCTGGTTTCTGTTGCCGTGACCGAATTTACTTACTGAAGTTTTATTCTGTTGCCGTGGCCCTTATTTTTGTATTGAAATCCCTCGTAATTATCTTCAAGTGCTGCTTACCTTTATTATTTAGATGACGAATTTCATCATAAAATTCTTCAATTTCTTCTTCAGGATGACTTGTGGTGGGTGCATGAGTTTGAATTATCTAAGCCTCGAGAGTTGGATAACGAGTCGTGCAGCTCTGTCAGAGGAACTTTCAACTTCTACAACTTTATCCTTCAGTTTCTTGTTTATAATAAATCCAACACCACTAGTTCTGCCAGTATCTGTCCCACGATAGTTGAAGAGATGTCCACTTTTCAGTTCAACGAGATCTTCTCCTTTTCTCCTTACCTCACTTAGCCCGACAATGCCCCACTTGATCCTTTGTAGTTCCTCTTCCAATTCAAGAAGCCTTGAATCAGAAGATAGGGAGTGTCCGTTATACGTAGCCAAGGTCAGCATCAGATGGCAGCCTAGTCCGGTCCTCCGGATATTCTTAGCACCCTCTGCTTTCATGTCGCACTGGCCGCTGCCTTGGCCAAGTACATTCCAGCTGCCGGAGACTGAGGGCCAAGATTTAAGTTGTGGAGTCATTTTGGAGGGGTTCGGCCATAACTCACCACGCTGGCCAAGCGGGTTGGTGAGTGTGGGATAGCATTTCCTCTAATCCCGATGGTACAGTTATACTGCTATTGGCGGTCGTCAGAGCCCCTTTAGTGGGAACAGGATGCACCACGAGAAGGCGGTGTTGACTTTTGTCAAGGAGAGGCTGTGATGTTACGCATCACCTGACCTTACATCCCTATATATAAATATATATATATATATATACAGCGTGGTGAGTTATGGCCAAACCCCTCCAAAATGATTCCACAACTTAAATCTTGGCCCTCAGTCTCCGGCAGCTGGAATGTACCTGGCCAAGGCAGCGGCCAGTGCGACATGAAGGCAGAGGGTGCCAAGAATCCCCGGAGGACCGGACTAGGCTGCCATCTGATGCTGACCTTGGCTACTTACAATGGACGCTCCCTATCTTCTGATTCAAGGCTTCTTGAATTGGAAGAGGAACTACAAAGGATCAAGTGGGACATCGTGGGGCTAAGTGAGGTAAGGAGAAAAGGAGAAGATCTCATCGAACTGAAAAGTGGACATCTCTTCTACTATAGTGGGACAGATACTGGCAGAACTAGTGGTGTTGGATTTATAATAAACAAGAAACTGAAGGATAAAGTTGTAGAAGTTGAAAGTTCCTCTGACAGAGCTGCACGACTTGTTATCCAACTCTCGAAAAGATACCAGGCTCAGATTATTCAAACTTATGCACCCACCACAAGTCATCCTGAAGAAGAAATTGAAGAATTTTATGAGGAAATTTGTCATCTAAATAATAAAGGTAAGCAGCACTTGAAGATAATTATGGGAGATTTCAATGCAAAAATAGGGCAACGGCAACAGAATGAAACTTCAGTAGGTAAATTCGGTCATGGCAACAGAAACCAGCGTGGAAATACTCTTGTTGAGTTTGCAGAGGCAGAAGGGTTTTTCATCTTGAACTCCTTCTTCAAGAAAAAGCCACACAGGAAATGGACATGGAGACATCCAAATGGGACGACAAGTGAAATTGATTTTATTATGTGTAACAAAAAATTCGTCATAGAAGACTGCAGTGTGCTAAACAAGTTCAACACAGGTAGTGACCATAGATTGGTGAGATGTAAGATGCACCTCAACACTGAACTTGAACGTGGCAAGCTCATAAGACAAACAAAATCTATTGACATAACCAACCTTAAAAAACACCATAATACCTTCAAGTTAGAACTGAAGAACAGGTTCTCTGCTTTAGAAGGCCTAACATCGGAAGAAGTGGACATCTCTGAAGTTAACAGAAAAGTAACCAAAGCTCTTATGGAAACAGCAACAAAATTAGCTGGGTCTAAGAACAAGTTGCATGTGAACAAATTATCAGGAAAAACCAAAATGTTGATGCAAAAAGAAGAGAGATGAGGACAACTAAAGAAGATGTGACTTCCAAAGTGGAATATATAGAGCTATGCAAGACAGTAAGAAAAAGTATCACTGAAGACGTAAGGAAATTCAACTGTGAACTAGTGAGGAAAGCAATTGAAAACAACCAAAGCCTAAAGATAGCAAAGGGACATCTCAGTAAGGGAAGAAAACAGATTATGGCACTGAGAAAAGAAGATGGTTCTGTAACAAGAAATAGAGGCGAAATTTTGACAAGAGTGAAAGATTTCTACTCCAAATTATATGAAAGGGATGATATATGCACTCCAGACATCATGAAAGATACCAGTACCAGAGTTCCTCCAGTCCTTCCAGCAGAAGTTGCACATGCAATCAAGAACATGAAGCGAGGAAAAGCTCCAGGAGAAGATGGAATTACTTTAGACATCATACAAGAAGCAAGTGGAGAAATCGAAACAGTACTCGCCCAAATTTTCACTCGATGCCTTAATGAAGGAAAGATTCCTGAGGATTGGAACACCGCTGCAATGATCCTGCTACATAAGAAAGGTGACATTGAGGATCTCGGAAACTACAGACCTATCAGCCTCCTATCAGTAGTTTATAAAATCTTCACTAAAGTTCTTTCACACCGCTTGAAGGTAGCACTAGACATGGCTCAACCGAGAGAACAAGCTGGATTCAGGAGTGGCTACAGCACAATAGATCCTATCCACGTGCTGAGAGAACTAATTGAAAGAGCGAGGGAATATGAACTTCCATTGTGCATGGCTTTTATCGATTATGAAAAAGCCTTTGATTCGGTGAAACCATCAGCAGTTACAATGGCTCTGAAAACCTGCGGTATTGAAGATGCATACATTAATATTATTAATAACATCTATGAAAATGCAAGTGCAAAGATTCGGCTGTTTGAAAATACAACACACATAAAAATTGGAAAGGGAGTGAGACAAGGTGACACCATATCTCCGAAGCTCTTTAATGCCACATTGGAGGGTGTTTTTCAGTCGCTGAGCTGGGAAAACAAGGGGATAAAGATTAATGGAGATTATCTAACCCACCTTCGTTTTGCTGATGACGTAGTCATTTTTGCAACTACCCCATCAGAGCTGCAGAGTATGTACCAGGAACTTGCTGACAAGAGTAAAGAAGTGGGATTAAAAATGAACTTTCAGAAGACAAAAGTGATGTTCAATGCTTTTACAAGAAATGAAGATTTATCGATTGATGGAGAAAAGCTGGAGATAACAGACACGTACGTTTATCTTGGACAGCAGATATCAAGTGAGGGTCACATTGATGAAGAAATTAATCGGTGTACAAAACTTGCCTGGAGAGCTTTTGGAAGAAACAGCATAATTTTCAAGAGCAATATGCCATTATGTCTTAAAAGAAAAGTGTTTGATCAATGCATCCTTCCAGTGCTTACGTATGGTGCAGAGACGTGGACCTTAACTAAAAGAGACATACAAAGGCTGCAGACAACTCAAAGCAGCATAGAGAGGTGCAAGCTTGGTGTAACCAGGAGAGATGAGAAAAGGAACTCTTGGATCCGAAAAATGACAAGAGTGGAAGACATCATGATCAGAGTTAAATCCCTGAAATGGCAATGGGCTGGACATACTGCCAGAAGGACAGATCATCGATGGACAGCCGAAATTTTAGATTGGATTCCAAGGGACAGGAAAAGACCCAGAAGAAGACCACATAGGAGATGGGTGGATGAAATTCGAAAGTATGCAGGGGTGACATGGAGGAGACTGGCACAAGACAGACCGTTGTGGAGGAAACTTGGGGAGACCTTCGTCCAGCAGTGGATTGATAATGGTTGACAATGATGATGATGATGATGATATAATCTACTGATCGAATGTGCTTTTTTTAAAAGAAATGAATATTTAGATTTTATATTTAAAAACTGATAGGGAAAATCTGAAGGTAACCGACACCTGAATTAGGCAACAGATATCAAGCGATGGCCACATTTATGAAGAAAATAATCGGCGTATAAAACTTGGTTTGATGCATTATTTTTTAAAAGAAAAGTGTTTAATCAGTGCAACCTTCCAGTTGTTACGCATGGAGCAGTGACATGGACCTCAACTAAAATAGATATACCGAGGTTGCAGACAACTAAAAGAATCGTGTTTGATGTAACCAGGAACAGGGAAGATACAAAGTGGAACACGTGGATCGGGAAAATTACAAGGGTGGTAGACATCAATGTCAGAATCCCTGAAATTGCAACGGGATGGACATATTGCCAGAAGAAAGAGCCAGCGATGGAGAGTTGAAATATTAAGCTAATTGTAATTGGAGAAAAAAAAGACCCATAAGATGACATGTGGTAGATCGGTGGATGAAATTTGAAAGCAAGAAGGAAACTGGTTCAAGGCAGACTGTTGTGGAAGAAACTTGGAGAATCATCAGGCAGTGGATTGAGATAGTGGTTGTAAATGATATATAAATGTATATACTGTAAAAGCAACATGCACTCAATTAAGGGAACCAGTTTTAAAGGTATAAAAATAATGCGTGTGACAGCGGACACACACTTAACGTCATATACGCGTTTTCAGGTGTCAATTGTGACCCCTAGAAAAATAATAAATATTTTTTCTTCTGATTCGCTCCCTTTGGAATTTTGACTTGACACCAGCCACTGCAACTCGGACAGCGATGAAAAACATTTTGGGAGATTTTGAAAGTGTGCCACAATTTCGCAATGAGTTATTACTGCGATACTCACACACAGGCGTTCTCTTTAATGAATACGAATTGCAAACATATTCAATCCAGTTTCAATTTTGAATCCATGATTACAATTTAGTGTAGAACAATTTGTTTTCAAAATTTACCAACTTCGTAAATTTTCTAAACAATTGTATTTGCAGTATTATACATATTTAACGGGAATTATCTAGGATAAATTTATTAAGGTACATTACCTCTCAAATTTTCGATCTAAACACTAGATCTTTATCAGGAGTTCTTGCGTCTTACTACTTCTACAGGTCTGGCGATCAAGCCTGATCTATTTCCACAGATCTGGCGACCAAGCCTGATGTACTTCTACAGGTCTGGCGACCAAGCCTGATCTATGACCTTAAATGTCTCGGCATATCATTATATTTCCGAAACATTTGGGGGTCATTTAGATCAGGCTTGGTGGCCAGACCTGTGAAAGTAGTAAGACGCAAGAACTCCTGACGAAGATCTAGTGTTTAGATCGAGAATTTGAGAGATAATGTACCTTAATAAATTTATCCTCTCTTGACAATTCCCTTTAAATATTTATGATATTGAAAGTAATAAAAGTAAGCTATGAAATCATTAATTATTAGAATTGTATTGATTAAATGTTGCGTTCAAAGTAAATAAGTATAAAGCACTACCTCAACTGAAAAGTGCAGCTTACATTGAGGGCGGGGAGGTATGCAGCAGAAAAGTAAAATGTAGCCAATGGAGCAACTTCAACGTTTTTTGATGAATTAAAACTTACACGAGTTTAAAAGTGAAAATTTCGCTGTGCCTGATAAATGAAAATATTAATTTTGTGCAAGTATTTTGCTGCAGAAATTAGTCATTTTTTTTTCAATTTATCCATTACTGAATTTCATTCTTAATCGCAATATGTTCACATGCCCATTTTGATCAGAAGAGAAAATATAAGTAAAACTTTTTTGCAAAAATCTCGGTGACTGAGTATTTGTTATTAGCAAACACGAATAATCTCCAGTTGTAAGAATTATCATTACGAAAAATGCAATTCATGAGGCAACCTTAAGAGTTGATTGCATTTTTCACATACAGGCTTGACCTTTCCATCAATTCCCGACATGCAACTCCAAAACTACACACACGCGAGGAACCCTCATGTGCTTCCCCGGTGGTGCAGTGGTCTAAGCGATGGCTTCTGATCATTAGTCCGAGATGGATCCGGGTTCGAATCCTAGTGAGGCATGGATGTTGTGTTTGTCTTATTGCTGTGGCTCTCTCCCTTCCCTGGAACCAGTGGCCCTAAATTAGGGACGGGCGACTGCTTATAGCGCATTGAGTTGCTCACGGTGGTCGTTAAACCTCCAATAAAAATAAACCCTCATGTAGAACTAGAGGCCCGACGATGGCGGTTAAGCACCGCTGAAAGCGCTCGCCGTAACAACAAACCCCTTGTGAGACGTTTCCTGACCCGATGGGTATAACTCTTTCTACTAAAATCTTTTAATTAATAGTAAATTTTAAACGTTTGATTGTGAGAGTGAATGAATGTGGAACTGAAAATATATAACCTAACTGTTTTATTTCTGTATAGTTTTTTTTTATAACTAACCAAAGGTCCGTAACATAAGTGACCTCTCGGGCTGGGAGCACGTGCCTCACAGAGGAACAACGTGTGAAATAGTTTTGACAATATCAAGTAAAATACCTTAGATATTATGTGTATTAGAATTAAGATGTTGAATAAAAGCTGGAAGAAACTAAAAATTGAATGCATCGCCGCGGTAAGGCCCGGCGGCGTATTTCACAACTGAATGTAGGAAATTGCGATTAAGGGCATTTCCGCCACGCGATTGCTTCCGAGCTACTCTGGATATTGCGAGTAGGCGGGGCCTATGAGGAGAGTCATGTGAAGGGAACACTCTTTTATCCGGGACGCGTATTTCACAAGTGAATATACGGAATCGCGATTAAGGCCATTTCCGCCAAGCGATTGGTTCAGAGCCACTTTGGAGATTGCGAGTAGGCGGGGCATACGAGGAGAGTCATGTGAGTGAGACAGTTAACCTTTGCTGCACACGCCATATGCCATTTTAATGTTCGGGTGTTTTCATTGAGACAATGGTTAACCCCAGTTGTTTTACCCGTACATTCAGAATGCGAGAGGTAAATAGAGAGTGTACTTTATTGGTAGAGGAACTTCTGAGTTTTTATATCAACATGATTTTATGGACTTGTGACGTATCTTTGATTAATCGCAGAAAGCCATGCTTCAATGTATATAGTTGTCACAGAGCCAATAGATGACAGCGCGCACTGCTGTAGAACAGGATTAGTACTGGTGTGTTTTGTATGGAGAACCATAAGCGATGTTTAACGGGTTTTTTTTTTGTTGTTTTTTTTCCGGGGAGGAGGCGGGTTGAAATGTGGAATTGAAGGCATTTTTGATTAAGTTTGGAGGGACAAAAATATGAGGAATTTTCTAAATATTAGAAATATATATATATGACAGATCACTTACTATTTTATCAGACACAATATATGGCAAACAATATTCTGGAATATTTATTCTGACGGAAGTGTCTTATTTCAACAGAACACTGTCTTGAGGTCGTACTCAGCGTTACATTCAGAGAGTTTTTTCCGGGGTCAATCGCAAATTTTGAGGGGGCTCAAACTTGTTATTATTTGTTATTTATTTATACATTAATACATATTATATTATTTATATATACATTAATACATATAACAAATTTTCTGAAATCTACATATGCAAGTGATTAAAAATGTTAAAAAGTTATACTTTTATTTTAATTCAGTAATGCACCACGGATTTCACCATGCTGCGGTGGTGCAAAATATTAAGGATGCTAGTAAGATAACGGTGCTGTGCTGGAGAAAAATTAGGAGTGGCAAAAACATTTTAATCTTACAATAAGCGTTTTTTTTATTATTAAGGAATCATTACAGTGTTACCTGAAAACGTATGGTTCAAACCATTCCGCTGCCACTTGGTTTCAGCCCCTTTAGATTATTTAGGTTAGCCCATAGTAGTAAAAAAAACCAACTAATTAATCGTTTGAAATTCCTGTATTTTCTTTTTGTCACAGAGCGTAAACCACATACCGCCAGGAAAAAAATATGAGAATCATTTTTAATAATTTGCTATCGTTAAAAATTAGGTAGCGTAAATATTTTTTTGTATTGGAAGCCCTAACGTCACGTTATCTACATTGAGGCTTACTTAACCATATACATGGGAAGTCGGCATCCAGAAGACTGAAATAAAGCTGAATGCCAGCTTCCAAAATATGATGATGTTTTGCAGTGCAAGCAGCATGCCGTTGGTGATTACAAATCCACAGTAAACTTAACTATCAAATACAAAGGCTCTAAAAAATTTAACCAATTGTGAAACAATGCTTTGTTTTCTTGTTTGCCCCTCTTGCACATGTGATCAAAATGAACTGGTCTTCTTCTACCCTCCTGATTTTTATCCGGAGAAAGTATTGAGTGATTTTGGTAGGACTTCATAATATATTTTTAACATGGACAATTGTTTAAAATATATTATGAAGTCCTACCAAAATTGAGTAATTTTGGTAGGACTTCATAATATATTTTTAACATGGACAATTGTTCCATTTATAAACAAATTTATAACAAGCATTCTCATCTAGAGCAACAACTTTTTCTATAGAGCATATATATTTTCATAACTACTTTGATTTCAGAGCTACATTTAAAAAAAGTTATTTAAAGTGTTAACACTTTGTGTGAAGTCCTTTATGGCTCTAATTAACAACGGAAATTCCGTTTTCTTTTCTCGAGGTATTGTATATATTATTGGCTGCATTGACTCGTCGGATTTAGAAAACGTAAATATACATGCCGATGGCAGTTAAATTTTAGTTTTAGTGTATAAAACAAAGCAATGAATTTAATACTTAAAATAATCTTAATGCTACTGAGATATGAAGTCCATGTGAATGATTTTTTTTTTCATTATAATATTTTCCACCGTTTTCTTAAATTTTTGAAATTAATTTCTCCAAATTTTCATCTATAAACAAAAAATTTGACTAAATATAAAGTGTGATCATTTAAAAACCTACGAGGGGGGGGCATCCATGGATTTTCCGGGGGCTAAGACCCCCAAAAATACCTGAATACACCACTGGTCGTACTTCGTGCCATTAGGTAGTTCTTTGCTAATACAAAATCACTCTATTTGATTTTATTTTCTAGCTAGACCTCCTCAGATTCATGAGGAAAGAAACTTGATCGTCAGAATATTTCGTTGTGGAGACACACTTTTCATTGTTAAATGTCCTTTTAAGGGTAATAGAAAGGACCTTTAAAAGGATACTTTTTAGTATCCTTATATACGCACTTTCACAACAGCACGAATCGTGATGGGTAATTGACGTGTTGCTATCTATTGGCCGATACGGAGTATGGTATTCAACTAGTTAGTTATTAAAGTCGTCCTCAATTTTAATATTAATATAGATTTCGACTTGTATTCATCTGAGAAACTGCAGATATTTTTTATCGTATTGTTCAATATGATCATTTGTCACATTTGTTAAGTAACCTCACTGAATTTCTTAGGAAGCAAAACTTCTCACGATAAAACTTTTGACGATATGATTCAATATGATCATTTCGCACATATGTTAAGTAACCTCACAGTGAACTTCTTAGGATGCAGAACTTCCCACGATATAATTCAGTATGAATTATTTGTCACATATGTTAAGTAACCTCACAATGAATTTCTTAGCAAGCAGAACTTCCCCAGATAAAAAGACAGTGTTCCTGTCACATGACTCTCCTCATAGGCCACGCTCACTCACAATCTCCAAAGTAGCTCTGAACCAATCGGGTTGCGGAAATGACCCTAATCGCAATTTCCTACATTCACTTGTGAAATACGCATCCGGGACAGTTCTGCTTGCTAGAAATTCATTGTGAGGCATATGTGACAAATGATCATATTGAATTATATCGTGAAAAGTTCTGCTTCCTAAGAAATTTACTTTATCATATTGAATAATACGGTAAAGTAATTTTGTGCACGCTATCATAAGGAATATCTACAGTTTCTCAGACGAATACAATTCGAAATCTATCTTAATATTAAAATTGAGGACAACTTCAATAAGTAGCTAGTTGTATACCATACTCCGTATCGCCCAATAGATGGCAGCACGTCAACTATCCATCACGATTTGTGCTGTTGTGAAAGTGTGTATATAAGGATACTAAAAATACCCTTTTAAAGGTCCTTTCTATTACCCTTAAAAAGACCTTTAACAATGAAAAGCATGCCTCTACACCGAAATATTTATTCTGAAGGTTAAGGTTTTTCCCTCATGAATGCGAGAAAGTCTAGCTAGAAAAAAATCAAACAGAGTGATTTTGCATGGGCAAAGAACTACCTAATGACAGGAAGTAAGACCTCAAAACAGTGTTCTGTTGAAGTAAGATACTTCCGTTGGAATAAATACTCCAGAATGTTGTTTGCCATATATTGTGTCTGAAAAAATAGTAAGTGATCTGTCATATATATATATTTCTAATATTTAGGAAATACTTCATATTTTTGTCCCTCCAAACTTCATCAAACATGCCTTCAATTCCACATTTTAACCCCCCTTCTCCCCGAAAGAAAAAAAACAAAAAAAAAACGTTATACAGCTCATGGGTTCTCCATACAAAACACATCAGTACTAATCCTGTGCTAGAGCAGTGAGCGCTGACGTCTGTCGGCTCTGTCAGAACCACGGTGTGGTCAGAATTATATAGATTGAAGGTAGTTCGGAAGAAAAGTCACAAGTCCATGCAGTCATGTTGATATAAAAACCCAAAAGTACCCCCACCAAAAAATTACACTCGCTATTTACCTCCTGTCGCATTCCGACTGTACGGGTAAAACAAATGAAGGTAACCACTGTCGCAATGAAAACACGCGAACATTTTATTGCGTGTGCAGCCAAGCTTACATGTCTCAGTCACATGACTCTCCTCATAAGCCCCGACCACTCGCAATCTCCAAAGTAGCTCTGAACCAATCGCGTTGCGAAAATGGCCCTAATCGCGATTCCGTACATTCGCTTGTGAAATACGCGGCCCTGCGATACATTCGCAGCCAACTAGAGACCACGGTGTACGATAGAGAGGTGATTCAACCAAGAGGTTAGAATAAATGGGATGACGTCACAAACTTGAAGAACTTTGAGCAGACGAATTTAATGCTCAAAGGTCTCACCAACATGGCAGCAGAGACTGTGATTGGCCGCGACTCGTCTTAAACGGCTCACCAACATGGCGGCAGAGGCTGTGACGTCATCATCGTGACGTTTCGGTGGCTTCACTTTGATTACACGAGAGAAATAGCTGGCTGGCCCTTACTCCATCTATTCTAACCTCCTTGGATTTTTTTTTGGTTGGAGGTTTAACGACCACCGTGAGCAACTCAATGGGCTATAAGCAGTCGCCCGTCCCTAATTTAGGGTCACTGGTTCCAGGGAAGGGAGAGAGCCAGTGCCGTAAGACAAACACAACATCCATGCCTCACCGGGATTCGAACCCGGACCCCGTTCGGACGAAACCGCTGTCTGTATCACGATGATGTATAGGTTTGTTGTTGCAATGTGTTTTTTAAGCGTGTAAGCGTGTGTGTGTAGTATTGTACTTCTCAAATATTATTAATCCTTACACATCAAGTAGGCCAACATAAAAATTAAAAAAGAGGAAGTATTTTTAAGACAGACTTCCATGTAGAAATGACACGCCTTTAAACGACAACAGTGATAAAAGGGATTTTGTTTATGAATTGATAATAATACGTTCGTGTTTTATATATAAAGGACAAGGTAGGCTTCCGTTATATAGAAACAGTGTTACAGATGGGATTTAATAAACAGTTGCAGAAAGGTACCGCATCATACTTATGATCGCGTCACATTTTGAATCACTTATTTTAAAATTTTTTAGATAAATATAGGACACGTAATTTTATATTACCTTTTCGCTTTAATGTAGTTGTTGTGTATTTATACAGCAGATATGCTTCTAGCTTTCCCTGCATGCAGTAAAAGGTGATGTGTGTTGAGAATGTAGCAACAGTAGCTGTTTACTTCTAAATAACTCGTAAAATATCATTGTGCAAAATACATGAAATATATGAATGAGCGGTTCTTAAATTGAAGTGCGTAATTTTTTGAATGCTCCTTAGCAGTATTTAAAAGCCCTTTGCTTCTTGGGCAATTATAAGTTGTATGTATATTAGGTATACCATATGAATAGGCAATGGGTAAATGTGTAGTTTAGCGTCCTAAATTATTTCGTCGGAAATGTTGCAGGATTTCTAAAAAGTGAGACGTACAGATTTTTAAGTATGCAATTTTATGACGAATGGTGAAAAAAATTCATCATGATGGTGTATTTTAAAGATTTTTACCGTAATATTTACGTGCCAGTACGACCCCGACGCTGTGAACAGAAGCTGCTACAGGCCTAACACATGCCGCGGCGACATTAAGCTTTGCTCCGCTGAAACGAAGGTCTCGTTGTAGTCTCGTTCCCGCTGCCATTCTGCTGGTGGAAGAGTACAAGAGGAAATAGAAGAGTTCTTGCCAGGAAAGCGATCCAATTTGTAGTGCTGCGTTACAGAACATAGATCATCATTTCTGTCTCACATTTTAACACCACAATCTGAGAATTTCTTGGGTTTTTTCGCGTATGATTCTTTAATGTGCAATTTATGAACTAACTTCTTCGAAAGCTTTTTTTTTGTTATCCAATTTCAATGAATTGCGAACAACGCTGTCAACAGGAGGAGCAAAACTTTGATTTTCCGATGTTATGTTACTTCCGTTGAAGAGAACACGGCCTCTACTTTGACGCTTTGGTAGAAGAAAGGAAGGCATTTGCATACTTTCTATTTCGTACCAGGGAATCATATGCAAAAGAACGAAGCAATTTTTATTATATGTTTTAAAAAACTGCGACATAAATGAAGAACTATTTTCTGTCAGGTAGCACTACAAACTTGATCGCTTTCCTGACAAGAGCGTTCCCCTTTCCTCCTGTACTCTTCCGCCAGCA
This sequence comes from Macrothele yani, assembly GCA_039090855.1. Classification (NCBI taxonomy): domain Eukaryota; kingdom Metazoa; phylum Arthropoda; class Arachnida; order Araneae; family Macrothelidae; genus Macrothele; species Macrothele yani. The sequence continues at coordinate 68,178,474 of CM076994.1, read as the reverse complement.
GAATACGTCGTCGAAGTGTGACGTCACAAGATTGCGCTGGGCATAAACAAATGTCCGTTCCTCAATGATTCCCATAGTGTTTCAACGTGATTGGTGAAATGTACTCATAATTTACAAATTCTTAATTTTTTTCTTACAATTTGCTGCTAAATTAATGTGGGGAAAATGCTGTGAGGTCTTCTCACATCCAGTCATTATACACTGCCGGACAATTGCTAAGGATGGATGACAATAGCAACGATAGCAACCATAAAATGGAAGGCAGGAAAATGTGGAAATTAGCATAAGTGCGGGATACAGTAAGACGTGTTGTGCGTATGCAAATTTTGGATTGTCGAACTTGTTCGTGACGTCATAGCACTGATAACAGATATAAAGGATTTGACGCGTATTGACCGTTGTTGTTCAAACGCAAAGTTGAAAGGGAAAGAATCAATTAACGAACTTGAAATTTTCAGTATGTCTTCCCGACATCACCTAGATGATTTTACGCGTGGCCGTATTATTGGCAAGATTGAAGAAGGGCGAAAAATAACAGATGTTGCCAGGGAGTTCGACGTCAGCCACAGTGTTGTTTCAAGGCTTTGGAAATCATTTCAAACAAATGGAGAGTGTAGCAAAGTCACGGGGAGGTCTTGTTCGCAGTACGACACCTGCAGAAGATCGGTACATAGTGCTATCAACAAAAAGACACCGGCACAGCACAGCTAGTGAGGTAGCAAATCAGTTTATGGCTGCTACTGGCAAGTGGATCTCCCGAAAAACTGTCGCCAGACGTTTGCATGAAGGAGGACTATACGCCCGCCGTCCTGTTGTGTGCATCCCATTGTCCAGACGTCACCGTACCGCCCGTTTGCAATGGTGCCATCAACATCGAAATTGGACTGATAACGACTGGTCTGCTGTCCTCTTCTCAGATGAGAGTAGATACAGTCTATCGTCTGATTGTCGAGGACAACTGATCTTTCGTGATAGTAGTACTGCATATTGTCCAGCAAACATACAGGAAAGGGACCGATATTCGACATGTAGTGTCATGGTATGGGCTAGCATCATGATCAATGGCCGTACGTCCCTCTATGTGCTTCCAACTGGGACTATGACTGGCCAACGATACATTAATGATGTTCTGCTACCTCATGTTCGCATGTTCCGTGGTGCTGTTGGTGATAGATTCATTTTCATGGACGTCAACGCAACATGTCATCGAATAGTCGCTGTCCAGGAGTGTCTTGAGAGCGAGGATATTCAAAGCCTCGTATGGCCAGCACGTTCACCAGATCTGAATCCCATTGAAAATGTGTGGGATGCTTTGGGGAGGAGTCTTGCTGGTCGCCAATGCCCTCCAATAAACAAGGACACCCTCATCCGTGCACTGACAGAGGAATGGGATAAATTACCCCAACAGCTGCTTGATAATGTTGTGCAAAGCATGACACGATGTGTGGAATCTTGCATCGCCCTCCATGGTGGCCATATCCCGTATTGACATCTTACGCCGGAACGCCTGCGGACGGTAATAGCATTTTTTTTTCACGTTTACATATTCTGCACAAAATGACCTGTTTGTCCCTTGAACACGTTTCAAAGCCTTCTGGATTTCAGAGCACAATAAATTGTCTTTCTTGTAATGTCCTGGCATTCTGACATTATTTTATTTCACTTGGCATCCAACCACACTTACTTTTTTTATGCGCTATATAGCCGTTTATGATCCGTCCTTAGCAATTGTCCAGCAGTGTATTATGAATCGCACAGCCAGGAAATGCGTAGTCAAATTCATGCTTCCATGAAAGATAAGATATATAGCATCGCGTACGGAGTACTGGCTACATTGCAATTTCAATGCCATAAAACTGTTCTGTATAAATAAATATCGTGTAGCTATGTTTCCCACTTCTTGAGCAATTATTTTTCACAAAACGTTTTTTTTTAATATTTCATAATCAATAAGAAATTTGGACATTTCCATGACTTTTGTGCAAAAGACAAAGCGGAGAACTGGCCACAAAAATTTTAAGGACCCGTATAAAAATTACGTCTTTGACCGCTTCGTGGTCACGTTCCCAGAGGTTGGTTATCTCAGTTACATAAAAGTTCTGTAATTTCGTATTTTCTTAATTGCGATATTTAATGTAATTCTTTATAAAAAAAATGTTTATACTCTGCAACTCAACAAATTCTCTGCTGTCATTCGCTACCGCAGGAAATCTATCTGTGGTACGGGTTATACCCCTTCCCCCGACAGGTTTTCTGCGTTCGCACATGCCCGCAAAGAATTTGTTGAGCTTCAATTTATAAAGCGTGAAATTCTTTTGACCTTTTGTTGAGTTGTAGGTTATAAACATTTTTTTTATAAAGCATTACATTAAATATCGCAATTAAGAAAATTCGAAATTACGGAAATTTTATGTGATCCAGATAACCAATCTCTGCAGACGTGGCGACGAAGCGGTCAAAAACGCAATCTTTATACGGCACCTTAAAAATTTTGTGGCCAGTTGTCCAGTGGCCACTTCTCTTACACCCATATAGCAACCAAGTACTGTCTGCTTCTTATGCTTATGTTTCATAAATTATTTTGTCTTCTTTCAGCTTTATATCATATCTGAACTGAACACCTAAAGATCCCACAACTTTAAGGCTGGATCGTTTCATGTTTGTAGTAAGGATGGATAAAATGCTCGGATAGGTTGTAATTTCGTAGGAGCAGGTGCTGAATCACACTGGCGAAAAACCTCACAGCATCTCGCCATGTTTCCGTTTGTTTCTCGGAAATCTATAAAATCAACACTGATTTTTGAGAATCTGGTGATTACAGTACGCTGAAAAACATAAAACCATCTCTAATATATCCAGTTTCACCTTAAAAAAAACGATTTTACAGGACTATCAACAGCCGCTTACGATAAAATTAACGTTAGCTAACATGTAAACAACTTGTGTTTATGTCCATCCGCCGTTCCGTGACGTCACGACTTCGACGACGTCGGAGCAAAGTCGTTGCAGCGGCGTTGTGTCAGGCATGCCGCAGCTTCTGTTCTCAGCGTCGTACTTGCACGTAAAGATTAGGGTAAAAATCTTTAAAATGCACCATAATGGTGAATTTTTTCACCATTTGCTTTGAAATTGCATACTTTAAAATCTGTATGTCTCAAATTTTTTGAGATCCTATTTATGTCCAACTTTTTTGAAATCCGACGAAATAATTTAGCACACCAAACTACACATTTACCAGGTAATGACTTTGCTGCCTTCTTTGAAAGGTAGGTTGGATATCCAGAAATTGTTACAGGAATAACAGTGCAGTTAAGTCTGACACGGATAGGCACATCATATAAAACTTGGCCATTGAATGTCTCACTCCTGCGTCTAATTACATCTGGGAGAGGAAAGGTTTCTCACAAACAAAATCGTTAGAGCTGAGTTTCCGATCGGCTCGAGGGATTGCTTTCTGCCATTTAGCAAGCTTTTTTTATTTTTAAGTGCTTTAAATAAAGAAGCATGTTCTTCACTACTAGCATAACCAGAACAGCAATTCGGAACGAAACATTTTCATTTCATGTCACGGTAATCGAAAACTCCGAGAAACTTAACGCTTCAGTAAAAAACAACAACCGACAAAAGAAATAAGGCAGTTTAAACTGATTTCAAAGTAGGTCAAGAAATAGAAAAGGCAAAGATTTCAGTTTACTTACCTTGTTCTAACCTCCTGTAGCAAATACCTTCTTCCATTTGTTTACTCACATGACGAATCGAGTCACAGAGGACGGAGATTTAAGTGACCCGCATTTCCTCTAACGCCCTCTACTGGTCGTTACATTAAAGGATCTTTTTTCCAGCACGACGGTCATACGGAGTTGAATCACCTGTCTATCGTACACCATGCTAGAGACTGTGTTGTAGCTACGTCACTGGCGAACAACTCCGAGGACCATTCATATCTGCTGTACCAGCGAGAGCTCCAATCAAAGTAGCCCACAGGAACGTTTTATTCAAAGAAAACGAGCTGATGTGGGAATAGGCAGCGTTTCACACATGATTTAGTTTCAATAGCAGTCAGAGCAGCCCGCCAACGCGCGCCAGCGTTCCTTTCGCTCCCAGTGGCGTTATGTAGGAAAAACTTCCAGCTGAGTTCAGAAAACTCTCTCGGCACGGCATGAAAAAACTGCTTTGGGTAGGGTTGGTTTGGGGGGAGGGGGGTCTGCAGCCCCTGCTGTATACACAGAAATTGCAAGGCTTTTTTGTATGGGACATTATATTAAATGTGCTTATTTTGAATTTAATGCTAAGTGTCAGCATCGGCGATTTTCGCCAGTGACCATCAGGTACAGTGGCGTAACCATGTTTCAAAACCTGGAGGGGGTCTGATTACACATTATACAGTATATATATATATATATATATAAGAGCAAAACTGAAGACTAGGGAAAAAATTTTTCTTTATCCCTATGGCCTTAATTCCACTCTATCTGACAATAAGCATAATCAGCATAAATTTTCAATTCGTGAACTCTTCTTTCTTGTTAATAATAAGAGCTGCTCTAGAGGTAATAGAGGACAGAGGTTATTTCGCACATCAAGCAAAGTTGATTTTGCTAACTTGCTAAAAACTCTGGAAAGCTTTAAAACTGGCACTAATTTTGTTAAAAATACTTACAAAATTCTCAGGTCCTTCAAGCACTCTGTCCTTAAATGTTTTTTCAAATTCTGGAATGAAACTGCTGACCATGTTTTTTTTTTTGTTTGGAGGTTTAACGACCACCGTGAGCAACTCAATGGGCTATAAGCAGTCGCCCGTCCCTAATTTAGGGTCACTGGTTCCAGGGAAGGGAGAGAACCAGTGCCGTAAGACAAACACAACATCCATGCCTGACCGGGATTCGAACCCGGACCCCTTACGGACGAATGATCAGAGGCCAACGCCTTAGACCACTGCGCCACCGGGGCGGCTGACCATGTTGATAAGCATGTTTTTGCTTTGGTTCTGGACATTCTTAAACATATTCTTAAAGATAAAATTTCTCTTAAAGAATTTTCCAGTAATTTTGTTACCATCAGGTTCCTAAATAAAGCCTACGATAATCTCAATGTAAGGAAGCTGTTCTACAATAATGCAATTTTTTTTCCCATCCACAGGCACCAGTCTATTGTAAGTTTTAAATATGTTAAGACCTTAGGGTCAATAGTTAAAAACTACAAACTTAACTCTTCGAGCTACATTCCTGTAATTACTTCTTGTTCTTGTGATGAACATAAAGAAACAGTTCACTATGATAAGAATTACAACCATATTATCACCGGAAACTTGAGTTATGTTGAAAATGAAAAGCTTAGGAATTTATTAGAGTATGGCTCTAAATTCAGACCTTCCTTCACAATTTCCAAAGAAAGGATTCTTGAGAGCTTCACTCAAGATGTAAATAAGTACATCGTAAAAACCAGTTTGACGTACAATCAGCCTATTGAGGCCTTCGCAGAATGGAAATATAATATAATCAATAGCTTCACCGGTGAGTTGGCAGGTCTGGACTTTTGTTTCGACAGAAATCTCTTTTTCTCTGGAGAAGCTAAAAGGTCACTCTCCAAACTACAAGACCAATTTATTTTTACCACTACGGATAAAGCTAGCAATAATTTTGCAATTATCTGTAAGAAGTTCTATTTTGAATTGTTAACTATAGAACTCAATAATAGAGTAACATACGAGCCCGTAAGTTATTCTACCAAGCAGTTAGAAAATCGGTTTAAGGCATTCTTCAAGAAACTTAAAATTCCACAAACTAGAAGATATGGGCCTGAATTTCCATTTCTTTTTGCAACGGTTAAGTTTCATAAGGATCCTGTGAAGTTCAGGTTCATAGCTAGTGGAGTAAGGAGTCATAAAAAGAAAATAGATCTTGCTTTTGAAGATGTCTTAAAGAAGGTTTTGAAACACATTAGAAACTGTTCTAACTTGATGTACAGAGATTTTTGGATAATTAATAATAATGCAGAAGTAATTTCTACTATACTCAAAGTTTGTCCCCTAGATATTAATAGTTATGATTTTGAAAACCTATATACTAATCTGCCTCTATCAGATATAATCACTACATTTAAGGAGCTGTATGCAGAATTTAAACTTAACCAATTTGTTGATGTAGGAACTTGGAACTCTTATCTCAATTGCTGCATAAAAAATAACCATATCTTATATAATAATACTCTCTATAAGCAAGTGAACGGTATTCCAATGGGAACATCAATGTCCACAAATATCGCTAATCTATTCCTGTTCTTTAAGGAATATAAATTCATTAAAAATCACCCCACCTGCTCAGATAACTACCTTTACACTTTTAGATATATTGATGATCTGCTGTGTATCAATAATTCAGAAGTTATAGAGAGTGATTTTGATAATATCTATCCTAGCTCTCTTAACTTATGTAAAACCAACCACAGTAATCAGGAACTTGAGTTCCTAGACTTAAGCATTAAGCTCAACAGAGGTAACCCATCTATTAGCCTCTTTGATAAAAGAGTTAATTTTCCTTTCAAAGTAATTAAATATCTACACTGGAATAATAACATTTCAACCAAAGTAATTGAGAATGTACTAATTTCTCAGGTCCTAAGAATTTCAAGAATTTGCAGCAACAATTTGGATTTCAATTACCACATTAATATACTATTAGAAAGTTTTCTAGAGAACGAAATTCCTTCTTCTTTCCTCAAAAGAACTTTAAGAAAAATTATTCTGAATAATAGAGTAAGGTTGGCAGATCTGCTTTAATTTTCTACACAGTTAATAATATGATTCTGACCAATCAAAGCCGTAAGGAAGTTGGCTAGAGGATGCCTATTAACTACCTAAAGGAACCTTAGTGCTATGGATATGACGGTCCTATTAAAACAAAAAATTAAATAATATAAACAAAATCACAAAAAAAGCTTAAAAATCTGTTTATAAAAGAAAATAAAAACAAATAAAAAAGAAAACTAGTTATTCATCACTAGGATAGCTATACTAAAAATAGTAAAACCAACATTAAAATTAATAAGATTCTGATTAATCTATAGAAGCTCACTAAGGTGATTTAATACATGCAAAGATTATTAAATAAACTGCTCGTGTATTTTATAATATTTCTCATGTATTCTGGAGAGTTAATTCTGCTCATTCTGATCATACAGATCCACAGTCTTAAGTTTATATATTTTTTTCTCTGGTTAAAATCTCCGCGCATTGGTTTCTTGCTGTATGAGGAGGCCATCAGCCCCACCCTCACTGCCCCCCAGCGTCTAGGGAGTGGCGGAAGGGGTCAGCCATGTTCTCCTCTTGTGTGGAGAAAAGTTTTTGTCACACAAGAGGTAAGCTCTCTTCCTTGTTTTTGGGTTCTAGGTTTTATAAGTTCAATGTTTGTACTTTATGTACCTTTTCTCTGTCGTTTTTTAGCTTTTCAGCTTTTAAGCATTGGTTTGTCTGTTAACATTTTTGCGGGTTTTAACTCTTACTTTTCTTTGTAACTTTGAGCGTCTTTTGGGGTACCTAGGAACAGAAGAAGGCTAAGCCTGTTCCTTTTCTATGCGCTGTCTATGCGCTGTTTTTTTCAAAGTAGTTAAGTTCTTAATAACTAATTAATTATGCACTTAAAGCACTGCTGAAATACTTTGTACATATTGCAACTAACTGTTTAAGGTATATAACTTTCACAAAGTTTTCTTTAGTTAATATTTATCTTTAACTTATTCTCGTTTTCGTGCTGTCATAAGTTGTAGAGTAGGGGGTTTTAGACTCAAGTTTTCTTTCAAAAATCTGTTCGTTATAAATTAACCTTTCCTTTTTTAATTGCAATGTAAAATTTGGATTTCTTTTGCATTGTTTTTCAAGTTTAAATTCTCTCTCAAACGAACTTGGAATTTCGTTATAGCTGAAAATCATTTCCATTTATTATGTCACTCTCACAGCTTGAGTTCTCTTTAATCTTCTTCTCTGTGTAATAGTAACAGATGAAGAGCATGGGTCGGGCCATGAAGGTTAATGGATGCAAGCGAAATTGTTAACTAGTGCTAGGTCATGCTACTCTACGGAGGACATGACTTATATATATATATTTTTTAACTATTTAGGTGGGAATGTTACTTGCATCTATGGCCTTGCAGAAACCCATTTCCAACTAGGTCTTTGTGGAAGTGAGAAAATGCAGAGTTTTTGCTGGTCCTTGATAAAGCCAAGGCTCAGTATTCTCGACACCTTCTACATTCAGTTGTTTTGTTTTATTTTTTTATCTTTTCTCCTTTTACTCACACAGGTAGATACATAACCTTTTCTATGTTGTATTAGGTGTGAGTCAAAATTATATATGTATTTTTTTGCTTAGGTATCTTCTTTATAGAATATATATATATATATATATATATGTATATATGCCAACGATGTTGGTAACCATGCTTAATTGACATTGCTGTTTTATTAAGTATACATTATACATGTGCTTGCATTCTACGAAGAATTAGTCTTATATTATTAAAAATAATTTAGTTGGTTCACATAAAAAGTGCATATCGTTACATTCCCGAAATATTTGGGGGTCATTTACATTGAGGATCCATGACTCGGAAAATTGGGAGGGGGGGATTGTTCCTGACCCCTCCTTTCCCTCTCAGTTAGGCTTATGATCAGGTATAAGTAATGCCGTGGTTCAACATATTTAATGCTGCCAGTCAGAGACAGAGCTCTCCTTAAAAACAATGTAGGGACAGTGGACAAAATTTACTGTTTGAAGTAAATACATGGGGGCATGTAAATATAAAATTGTCCGTAAGGGGTCCGGGTTCGAATCCCGGTCAGGCATGGATGTTGTGTTTGTCTTACGGCACTGGCTCTCTCCCTTCCCTGGAACCAGTGACCCTAAATTAGGGACGGGCGACTGCTTATAGCCCATTGAGTAGCTCACGGTGGTCGTTAAACCTCCAATAAAAAAATATATATATATAAAGTTGTGCATCCATGTGTCTACACTTCAAACGATTATACAGAAACGTCTGATATATAGCGTCTAAAAGGGGAAGTGTGCTGAGCTATCAGCGTAAGTAATAATTGGCGTGGATATAGCTGATATATATAAACGTTGCGTAAGTTTTCCGTATTATTAAGAGGCTAAAAAAAAATTATTTTTGCCTGTTACTGACTGGTTTAAAAAACGGTGTGTACCACCTTATTTAAGCTGTGTCACACGCATTTACAATGACATTCCTCACTGACTGAAACATAATTTTGGTCATAATGCATGCATGAGAAAACATTTACCAGTAATTGTTCAGAAAAAAACGCAAAAAAAAAAAAGTAAAGTGGCTGATTCGGGGGATTTTTTTTATACCGTCAGGTAAATTTTACTATTAAATGAAGAAATATTGTGGAGGAGCAAATAATTTAGCAAGACTTATTTGTTCTTAATTTCTGAAATTGTAACTATTTCAGTCTCATACTGATATCCGCTCAGTAAATCCAGAAAGGTTTATCGTCCCAGTAAGGTGCGCGCAGTGACACATTGTGTCAAATGAAAACATGTAACAATGTTGTTGAATGCCCCCAGTAGTTGGGAATAGATAATACAGTTATAATTTACCCCAACTGAAGCAAATCTTGAAGCACATGTAAAAAAGCTGACCCCTGACGTGGACCGGTTTCGAGTATTGAACACTCATCAGCACAGGGACCAAAAGCGTGCTGATGAGAATTCGTTATGAATTGCTATAGGCATTTCCATACAGAAGCCACGTGCAGTTTGTAATAAAGCAATATTTTAATCTTACATTGCTTGCATGTACCAAGCATTATTTTTTACAATATTGCCACATCTCAGCACATTGGTTAAGCTTTATTCAATTTATACAGTGAGGCAAAAGTAAGCATCCCATTTTAAATTTTTATTTTTATTTTTATTTTTATTTTTTATAAAGTAGAAGCTTGATTACTTCATTGCAGGCTGCTATATGTCAAATGCTAGTGCAGCAGTTGTTGAAATTTTTATCAAAAACCATTTCTCAATTGTACAGGGACACAGAAATTTATCAGCAACACAACTTGGAAGAGGGACTTAAAAAGTAACATTACACAGAAAATAAATAACACACAACCTGATTTTTAGGTATCTTAGGAAATGCAATTAAAAGAGCAAGAATTTGTGAATGCAACTACTAGATGTTTTCACACATAATTAAAATTCCAGGAATAAATTTAATACCTGTTTAGTTTCTCTTTTTTGTTACTTTTACACCACCTTGTAAAGAGTAAATTAGTCACAATCACTCATGGCATTTTGCAAGTTTTCTCCAAAATACTGAATTTTGTAGTATATAATTCCATCAAGGAAGCCTTAGTTAGCAATGCTGGAAATGCTAAAGCTAAAAGTTGATTTAAAAAGAAAAAAAAAGTGCGTTAATATCAGATTGCCACCAGTGGTTTTGGGATTCGAACATTAAAAAAAAAAAAAAAAAAAAAAAAAAAGATGAAATGGTGGTGTGGTTTGCTAAATGAATCCCACAGTTCTAAACATTTTTAACGAAAAATAGTAACTCTGCAATATTATTACCTATTGCTACCACACATGTTCCTTAAACTCTCTTTTTGTGCCGCCCCGGTGGTGCAGTGGTCTAAGCGATGGCCTCTGATCATTCGTCCGTAAGGGGTCTGGGTTCGAATCCCGGTGAGGCATGGATGTTGTGTTTGTCTTACGGCACTGGCTCTCTCCCTTCCTTGGAACCAGTGACCCTAAATTAAGGACGGGCGACTGCTTATAGCCCATTGAGTTGCTCATGGTGGTCGTTAAACCTCCAATAAAAAAAACTCTTTTTGTATATTAAAATCTGCTGAACCGTTAATTACCAGTGAAATAAATATATTCTGTAATAATTCCACATAATGGAATTACTTCAGAATACATTTCTGTCCCCAGCACAGTTGATAGCAGCAATTGCAATTTTTGAACGTCTTTTATCTTTCACCATTGATGCAGTTACTTGGGGGTGGGGAGAGCAAGAAATGTATTTTTTGTTTAAATAAATACATTTACAGAAATGAATTTTGAATCTCTAAATAACTTACCAGTTTTTGTAGCTCTCGTTTCTAAGTTTGTTAACAACCTGGACATTTCTTAGCTTCATTTTAGGCTGGAAATTTTTTTAATGAGTTTGGATTAAATTTCTAGGATCACTTACTTGCGTATGCATTAGTCTTACTGTCTGCTATGTGCATACATATCATATTTAATAAAGGAAAAGTTAACTAGCCACTGCTACATACTCCCAAAGTTATCCATTCTTTTTAATATGGTCATATGCATACATGTAGTAATATATAGTAGATCAGTAAACACAGCAGTGGCTGCTCTGCTTGCTCAGAGTTGAACATTAGTAATGTGACTAAGTTCAAACCCCATGGTTTGAATAACTGAACCTGTTCTGTGCCAAAGTTCTTATTAACTGTTAAGGTGATTTTGAGGAACTCTCGGGGTGAGGGTTTGACCTGTAGCATTACTGTGGAGTCAGTATATATTTACCGACTCCACAGTCCACAGTAATTGTAAGTGAGGACTATTGACTGACTCCATAGTAAGTATAAAGCTGTCTCTCACTTGCTTCCTCATAAAAGAACCTCAACACCCAGATCCAGGGTTGTTTTTTCAGGACAAAAAAGAAAATTGGTCCTTTTTATCTTCAATAAATTGCTTCATACTTGACTTCATACTTATTTGCAGCGTCTCAGCTTAAGGTACTTCATTTTTTCTCTATTATCATTGTGAATCTTATTAAGTCCCTTTATATAGAAATGCAACCATGTCAGTAAACAAAATTTTGCAATCTTACATGTCACATCTTTACTGTGTTCTGCACAACCAATGAATTTAATTTTCTTTATCATCAAGATAGCTAGAATATCCACGATACTATCTCTGTGTAGTTTTTCGGTGCTGAAATAATGTGTAACAATAACTTCCAGTTGACTGACAAGAACTAGTAGCTCCTTTGGTGGATATAATGAGCCACCTTTATCAAATTCTAGTATCAGTGTTCCAGAAAATCTGGCCTTTTCTTCAATACTGCATGTTAAACACATTTTGGTGCAATCTTCACATTTAGTTATTGCAACACATTTCCTAGCTACATAACCTGCAACATAAACTAGCAACTGGTTATGGGAATTATGTGGGAAAAGGGAAGCACAATCAGAATATGCAGCACTATTCAAGGTAACTTTCACATTATCTGGCATTCCATCACTTTAAAGTTCATTTAAATTTAACAAAACATTAGGTTTGTAACTGACGGTGTCACTTGGCTCAATAAGGGAATTGATGATTTCTGTTGTCAAGCTAAGTACCACACTTTACAGGCTTGGCCAGATTATAAAAACTTAAACACTGAATGGTCACTAAAAATTCTGTTGCAGTGGGGTGGTCATTGCAGCCTGACAGTAGACGAATAATGCTAAAAATATTTTCTATTGAGTCTTGACTCAAGCGCGATGTCATTACATACTTGTAGTTCAAGATTTCTGTTAGATATTTTAGTAGAGTGATGGTACTGCTTATAGTGACTCGTAATCCTGCAGCTGTGCTAGCACTTAAAAACCCAATCTTCTTATCTCCTGCAAAAGCTTCCCATTTATCTAAATATAACAGAAAATCATTAAGTACTTTGCATCCCTCAGAATCTACGCGGAGACTACTTGATGGACTTTTAGAGATCATTACAGTTTTTAACTCCATCATCAACTTTATGAAAAATGCAGTTGCATTAGTACTTCCAATCTGTATTTCAATATGATGCTTATAGAGAAAAAGGCCTTTTAATACTTCGTTGCTAAAAAGCTGCAAAGCATAGCTTGCCCTCATTTTCTCAAAGTTATTCGGGTGAATATGAACGCGTGTAATTTCTGGCGTGGATTTTAGAGTAGTTATGTCAGAGTCCTTCCTCCATGCTGCTTCAACATGCTCTGGTCTTGCTTCCCCTTCGGGTAGAAGAAAACCTCTGGTAACAAATGCGTTCCATACACATTTTATTAAGTGAGGAAAATCTGATATGAAATGTAAACTTCTAGAACAATCTGTAGGATGCATAATGCTGTATTTAGTTCCAGAACAATCTGCTGATATCCCAAATGTCTTCCACATATTCCTGTTCCAACACGTAATGAAATCAACAAACAGACCTACATTTTCAGTGAGAATAACAGCTTCAATAATCAATTTTGCAAGCAAAGTCCCACTTATATTGTTATTTGTGGCAAAAACACCAATTATTTGGGTCCAATCTCCATTTAATGGCTGGAACACTATTACCAGTCCGTGATTACATGGGGTATGCTTAACAGTTTCTGAAGTGTATGGCCCAATATCAACAAACCCTATTATTTCACCAGAAGATTTTGCTTGCAGTTTTTCTGTAAGCTTCATTTCATATATTAATATACCACCATGCCTTGCAAAAGGCTTCATCTTACTTGTTTTCTTTGAAATTGTTTCAAACGTCTGTGCATGGAATCCAAAACCACTGTTGTAATTTGAAATATACTTTCTAATAGCTGTTCTATTAGGTAGTATCATGATTTTGTGTTTCCGTATGTGCTCGTACAATTTTGGACTTTTTATGTTCGTTAGTAAGCATTCAAGTAACCATTCCTTGGTATATGACATACCTCTTACAGATTTCCTTTTTGCTTCCTTATAACAATAAATAAAAATTTGCTGCTGCTTAATGAGTAATTCTGCTATTTTTTTCATTAATGGAAAGTTCTGTAAAATTCTTATTTTTGTTTTGGATTTTTTTTTTTATGTAATCAGAGAGCTAAATAACCCGTTTCTTCAGCCTGTTGATTTTCTGAACTTTATTCTGATACTTATTTTTAAATGTAGCCTTTCTTCTATGATAAGCTATTTTGTGCAAAAGTAAGCGCCACAGATACTTATATTTGAGGCAAGTCTCTGTTGTTCCTTTCCTTACACAATTTTTGCTGTACAAATTATTCTCAAAAATAACTCCACTTTCAAGGTACTTCCTGTTATTTTCAAATTCTGAAATGGGGTCTGCGCCATGATATAGTGTTAACCTATCAGTGTCTCGAATAATGGATTCTAATTCATCTTTGGAAGTAATATTAGAAACTGTGTTAATTTTTAATCTACGTAAATACACTTCACAGGTAACCTCTGGTTCACTTTCGGTTACAACAACCAGTTTTTCGGTTGTCAATGAATTTCACAATTCACATTTGAATGAATGAACATGGAAAATTACGCACTTTAAATTATTAGGAAGAATTTGCTTACCCCAAAATTCTGAAGGAAGGTTGATATTCAGAAAGCAGTTCAGTGTAACTCTTTCGGAAGTAAATTCCAAGCTATTTAAATTACCATCAGGCTTATCATCGGTTTCCCTAACTTTCCTCTTTTTTGCCAGAGGTTTTGACAAATAATGGGGAAGGTTTGGAAATATTGTTGGAATTGCATCTGATGTCAAGATGGGCCGATCTCTGGGTATTAACACAATCTCCTCGTTTATTTTATGCACAAAATTTCGAACCACAAACCTCTCATCAAAGTGCATATCACATACAGCACTAAATTTGTTTTTATCTGCACGGGGAATCAATCTTTGCCATTACTGTAAAAGTTTATCATTTTTGGGTATTCCAAAGAGTGACAGCTTACTGTTTTTTTACTGAGTATTGCAACCTGGCACAAAACAATGGTTATTTCTCTTACGCATAATGAGCTAAGTATAACTTATATACAATATTTAGGTAACCACATTCCTTCTAAAGCCTAAAACATAACACGTCTTCGTCTAAATTGCCGCTCTTTTCACAGTAAGCAATACGAATTTAGTTTCCTGCTCCCCTCACAGTAAGAAAGAGGGAAGGGAAGGCGAACGCAGCGCCATCTACGAAGGGAACAAATTTCGGTATCCACGCCAATCATTACGTTCGCTAGGGGCTCGGAACACTCTCCCTTCTAGACGCTATAGCTCTGGTCTGGCCCTTCGGAAGCCAACAGCCACGAGGAGCTGTGCGGAGCACCATAGGAATAGCACTTTCAGTCAATGTTATCACCAGAGCCGTAACTTAGGGCTTGAGGGCCACCAGGGGAGGTTGACCCTTCCATAAGAAATACCAAAGTAAGATAGTAATAATTAGCGCATGCCATATTTGAAAAAAAATTGAACGAAAGAAAGTTGAATATCACACTTAAAACTCGTATCGATCTGACTGTGAGGAAAAGCTCGAAAGTAGGCCAGCTGATTAATCATGTCCATGCAGCCATGAACATGGAAATTGGTTGTTTTAAAACACTGATGTGTTTTTGAAGCTTGTTGAAGACACAACAATACAGTTCGTAGATCAATTTCCATTATATGAAGGATGCTTTGGCCAATTTCAATCAAATCGACTATAAACATTTTTTAACAAAGTTTGGAAATATCAAATTTCGTCTTGATCGATTAAACAGTTTCATTCGAGAGAAAAAAAAAAGGTCGCTAGGGTACCTCCTCTTTTCGTGCTCTTAATAGTACCCGGGAAGTTTTCGAAAAAATAGAATTGCATTATAAATACAGGGTGTCCGAGAATTGCTGGACACATTACAAAATTATGTAAAAAACAAAAACAATGAGCGTTGTCTATTTTCTACACGTCACGTATTACTAACACGGTTTTTATATTTTTGTTCTGCAGAATTGTTATTCCCAGAATCCGATAGATGGTGCTAGGTGCGGCCCGATGAGGAATGTATGAGAAATGCGCAATCAGTAGTCATGTCATCCGTACAGCAGAAGGCGATGTGTGTGTTATGGCTTGCGAAATTAAAGTCTGTCATTAAAGTTAAAAGACGGTACCGTTTAGAGTATGGTTGTAATCCTCCACCAACGAATTCAATTAAGCGGTGGATGAAACAGTTTAAAGAAACTGCCAATGTGGAACATCGTGGAGGAGCCGGTAGGCCTAGCGTCAGCGGTGAGACGGTTGACCAAGTTAATGAAAGTTTCCGACGAAGCCCCAGGAAATCCGTTCGTAAAGCAAGCAGAGAACTGTACATTCCGAAATCGACAGTTCACGATATCTTGCACAAGAAATTAAAGTTTCATGCTTACAAAATTCAAATAGTGCAAAAGATGCATGTAAATGATCACACTCTGCGATACGATTTCGCTGTGGATATGCTGAATCGAGTGGAAAACGACGAAACCTTTCTCAGTACTGTAATTTTTAGTGTTGAATCCACATTTCATGTATTAGGTGTTGTGAATCGTCAGAACTGTAGGATATGGGGCAGTGAACCGCCTCGTGCTGCTATTGAATGAAACGTGATTCTCCAAAAGTTAATGTGTGGTGCGTCCTATCAAAAAGAGAAGTGATTGGCCCCAAGGGCGCCCATGGGGGGGGGGGGGATCGAGTCCTCCTCAGCCGTTAGTATAGCCAAATTTTTGATAAAGTAAAAACCCTAAAGTAGACGAAACATTTTTTTAAAGCATTTTTAAAAATAATAAGATATTAATGATTGATTGTATCAATTATTTTTGTTGTATTTTAGTATCTTGTACATTTGCTAAAATATTTGACAGCCTTGAAGGAGATAAGGATTCTTCTTAACCCCCCCCCTAAAATTACTCATATGGGCGCCACTGAATTTGGCCGTTTCTTCTTCTGCGAAAAAAACATAAATGGTGATATTTACTTGGATATGCTAGAAAATTTCGCTATACCCCAGATCAAAAGATATGACAACAACGTTTTCCAACAAGACCGCCTCCGCATTGGTCAACGTGTGTACGTAAGTGCCTAAATGAGCATTTCCCCAGCAGATGGATTGGGCGTGGTGGTCCCATTCCGTGGCCTCCTCGCTCTCCAGATCTAACTCCATTGGATTATTTCATGTGGGGTTATGTGAAGGATCGTGCCTATAAGACGCCTTGTACCAGAGGCGGATTCAAAGTCATCGGGACCCTGCGCACAGCATTGGTTTCTGGGCCCCTCTGACTTTGACTGTCATACTTAAAAAATAATATTTTTCAGTCGTATATCTCTCCCCCCCTCCCTCCCATGTTCAATTTTTTTCCTTCATCTGGATTTTTAGTTAATGAAAGTAAATGAATATGTGTAGCATTTTATCAACCGCAAATATATTGCTGTTACAGTGTAAAATAACTTTTTTGTTATGTATACCCCTCCCCCCATTCTTTATTTTTTACCTTAATCTGGTTTATAAGTAAGTTGCAAGTAAATGAATATGTGCAGCATTTTATCAACTGCAATTATAATACAGTTATAGGTTATTACCATAAGCAAGAAGAACGGAGAACTTGTATTTGGAGTACATGTTTCCTTTTACATATTTTTGCTTGCTATGAATATAAATAAGAGGAAGTAAATTAATGTATTTTATTAACTGCACTGCATATGTGCTACTGGTATAATAATAGAGCATAAATAAGAAAGTCTAAGAATATCATGCAAATATTTTTTTTTCAGAAAGATTTCATTATGATATTGCATTATTTATGTGTTTCATTGCAGTGCATTTTTACATAACTTGTATTTAGGGATAAAATGAAAACAGGATGAGAGGAAAAACAGAATGAAAAAAATTGTTACATATTTTGATGTAATTGATTCTGAAGTATGTAAATGAATATAAAGTCAGGTTACCTGGATTTATTTCCGTTCTAGTTGGATTCAGTTTTCAGTGAATTGAATTCATATAGTTTTCTACCTACATTTTTTCTTTACAAAATCGTCTGTTATGCTATCGTGAGTCACATTCTTTAAAGTAGCACTTTCTATTGTCAAAATTGCGGAATTCGTCACATGTTCTTAAGTCATAGAATTCCTCAATTAATTTTTCACTCTTTTTAACACTGAAAAAGAACGTTCGCCCGAAGCATTTGTTACAGGTATTGTTAGAAATATTTTTAGGATAGTATATACATTCGAAGAGGTTGCCTGCAAACCATCATGCAAACAATTATACAGATCGCTACGTGATCGCGACGGACAGATTGCCTCCTCGTTGTCTATAAAATGGAGGAAATGTCTCAATTCATCTTCAGAAAGAATTGCATCGATGTCCTCTCGGTACAACTCAGTTAACTTGTGAACATGTTTGTTTTTAAGAGTTTTGTCAATATTTTTATCAAAAAACACGCAAAATAAGTCAACAATTTTTTTCAGAGATATGCTTCTATTCTTCACGTGCACAGTTATTGCATGTATCACAAATAACGTTGACGGTCTCAACGATGATTTTGTCTTTCCCTTTCAAATTGACTTCATTGTCTCTCGTCTAAATGAAAAATAACTTTCTGCTTCTTTTACGCTTCTCATCAGAGATATATGAAGAAGCTTTATTTTGCACTAAAGTATACCCTAAGTGGCCACTTTATTATGACCACCTGACAGTTTTAAGCAAATGAGCTATGGCTGCACGCTGTTGCCGCCAGAGGGCGAGGCTAGTATAAAAAGGGAAAGCTTAGTGTTTGCGACAGTAGTAGAAATGATTTTTGGGTGACGAGATGGGTAATAAAAAATGCGATTTGACGGACTTTCAACGTGGAATGATTGTAGGAGCTCGGAGCCATGGAGCGAGTATCACCGAAACCGCCGCATTCGTGAAATGTTCCAGAGCAGCTGTTGTTAAAGTGTTTAAAGACTGGACTGTCAGCCAAAAAACTGGGTCTCTACGTGCAACGTGTGGTCGTCATGGACTAGTGACTGCTCGGGCGGAACGGAGAGTGTTCAGACTGGTAACATACAACAGAAGGGCAACAGTGCAGCAAATTACAGACCATCTTAATCAAGGATCCCCTCAAATGATCTCTGCACGCACTGTTCGCCGTACATTGCATCGGATGGGATATGGCAGCCGAAGGCCTGTTCGAACACCTTTGCTGTCTGCAGTTAACAAGAGAAAATGTATCCAGTTCGTACAGGAAGAGCACAAGGATTGGACAGTCGATAATTGGAAATAAATTATGTGGTCCGATGAATCACGTTTTTAGTTGCACCATTACGATGGCCGAGTGAGAATTTGGCGGAAACAGCACGAAAGTATGGACTCTAAATGCATTGCTACAACCCTTCAAGCTGGTGGAGGCAACGTTATGGTTTGGGGAATGTTTTACTGGCATGCTTTGGGCCCTTTAATTCGTGTTGATCAACGTCTAACCGGCACATCATATCTAAACATCGTTGCGGACTAAGTGCATCCTGTCATGTGGATGTTTATCCCAATGGCGATGGCTACTTTCAACAAGATAATGCGTCCTGCCATAGTACTCGTATTGTATAGGATTGGTTTCAGGAACATGCCGGTGAGTTTACTTTGGTTAGGTGGCCCCCGCAATATCCAGATCTCAACCCCATTGAGAATTTGTGGGATGAAGTTGAACGAGCTATCAGACAGCTGGATCCACAAACCTGCAATCTCACACTACTGAAAAGTGCTATTCAACAAGCACAGTCTCAGATTCCCCAAACCACCTATCAACATCTCGTGGAGTCCATGCCACGAACAATCGACGCAGTATTAAAGGCAAAAGGTGGCCCAACGAAGTACTGAGGGGTTGGTCATAATAAAGTGGCCACTCAATGTATACTTCGGCTTCTGTCAAACTATGGTCATTTCGAACTTCAGAAACGAAACTTTGAAGTGAATCAAACAGTTTCACAGCACTGAGTACATTTGCTTCGACTTTCTGCAGTGATTTGCTGACAGCATCAATTCTTTGAAGCAAGCGATTCCACAAAACAGTAAAAACAGGAATATCGTACTTTTCAAACTTTTCTGCTAAGGACTTTGCTTCAATGTTTGCAAGCGTTTTTTCCGAATTTGATAAAACTATGTCTTTTAATGTTTTCTTTATATTATATAGCCCATTTTCAGTGATAAAACAGCATCAGCGCGTGCAGACCATCTGGTGTCACAAATCCTCTTTACCGTTAAGTGTATATTTTCTTCCTGCAAGGGTGATTGTAGCATATTCCACCGATATGTGGAAACCGAAAAAAGAAGCATACACGTTTTGAACAAAGTCAAAGAAATATGTCGCTCTTTTGCATGATTCAGCTGCAGCGTTGCAAATCAAATTTAACGAATGGCTAGAACACGGCACGAATAAAGTAGAGGGGCTTGCATTGTTCAGTTTCGCCTGCAGACATGAATATTTTCCAGCCATATTAGCTGCATTATTAAAGGTCTGCCCACGGCAATTCTTTATGTCCAATCCTAAATCTGAAAGGATTTTCAAAACAGTTGTCTCCAGACATTCAGAAGTGTGCAATTTTAGGGGGACGAAACAAATAAATCGTTCTAAAACTTCACCGCTGTCGGTCACAAATCTCAAAATCAACGTTAATTGATCTATATGGCTCACATATTGTGTTGAATCAACTATTATGGAATATTCTTTACTTCGTCACAGAACTAGTTTCTGACCCGCTCCACAATTAAAGTGATGAATTCATCATAGACTTGGTGCGTTAAATAGTTTTCCCTGAGTCACAATACTGAAAGTTTCTCAAATGTTCTTTTAGGAAACTATCAAATTCACTGAGATTCTCAAGACAGGTTTAAAAATTACCTTTTCGATTGGACGCTGTTGATTCGTCATGTCCTCTTAAAGGTAATCCCAAAGAACATAGCAGTTTGACTGTGGCAGCAACTCGTTTCAATACTTTTCTCCAGTAAGAGCACTCCTCTTCATACTGGGTAGTTAATGCAGAATAAATTCTTCCACGTACTTTACACCTTTTTACAAAGATGCACATAGCATAAGCCTTGATATGAGATTTGGAAATTTCATGGTCGGCAAAATCTCTAGCAACGTTTCGCCAGTTTGAATAGCCGTCCACAAATGCCTGTTTTTCTTTACTATGGTCAGGGAATAATTTACAAATATAACAGTAAATTGTCTTGGTTGTTTCCGAAAAAATCAACCAATTTCTCATTTCTTTTGTTACGTTTTTCTTCACCCTCAGAAAATGAGACTCATTGAAACCTCTGAGTTTAATCCGTCCTCCTTCCTCGTACTCCTTTTTCAAATTTTCCATGTTTCCTACGTTTTTCGGTTTATTCAGTAAACAAATATTTGATCATATCGGATGAAATCAATTTTGGCCATAATGCAATATCTTCAGGATAGGCACCATCCCTCATTTCAACAAAATTGCTATTAGTAGGCAGTAACATTGACATTTCAGAGTTCACTTGTTCAGATACTGCAACCGGTGTAGAAGCCTCAGAAATATCAAAATTCTCTGATAATTGAGACGTTTCCTCGTTCATCCTTTCCGATGGAGTACGTACTTCTGCTACTAAAGAGTCCACTTTTTCAATTGGTAGTTCATCTCTCGTAGTTTTCGATAAATGCTCACTACAGGACTCGTCTTAAGTTTTTTCCACACACGATAACAAACTGTTTCTTTGCTTAACTTCATTTTCTTGTCTCATCTTACTTTTTTTACGTGTTTGACTGCCAGACTCATAGTGTCGCTTCATTGTTACTGTCTAGTTTTCACTTTCGCGCACGATACCAGAAGAAAAATTCTACACTTTGATAAATAAAAAAAAATCTAGTAGTGGTAAAACCCTTCCAGGGTTTAAACAGGCAGGCAATGCACTGCTGTGAACAAAGATATTTCTATGTAAAAAGATAAATGAAACAAACTACCCTGCTGGCGACCAAAATGCAACACCAAGAAGGACACAAGATAGCTAAGCCAGATTTACTGGACACATAACAACATATACAAAGATGAAACGATTGAGCTTACAGGCACGTGCGACTTGCGGGACACGCAGGCATCAATAGTTCGTGTGGCCCCCATGGCTGGCAATAACAGCCGCTACAGGCCGCGGCATCGAACGAAAGAGGTTTTGGATGTGGGCTTGGGGTATGTCGGTCCAGGCTGCTTCCACACGTTGCCACAGTTCATCAGGCATAGCTGCAGGTGGTGCTTGTCGGGACACTCGGTTGCCGATCAGCGACCAGACGTGTTTGATGGGCGACATATCGGGAGAACAGCCGGCCACGGCAGCAGTGACACCTGGTGGGCCATGAAGAATTGTTGCACGATGCGTGCCACTTTCGGGCGCACATTGTCCTGGTGAAACGGGGCTGCTAGCAGGTCCTGCAGGTAAGGGAGGACTACAGGCTCCAAAACGTCGGAGATGTAGCGGTGGCTGTTGAGTGTACAGGCGATGCGTACCAGAGGGGTGCGGGTGTCATATCCAATTGCGATTCAAACCATAACGCCAGGCGACGGACCGGTATGGCGATGCATAATGCAGGCGTCATACAGTCTCTCTCCGCGGTGCCGCCACACGAGGATCCGACCAACGTGGTGTTGCAGGCAGAAGCGTGATTAGTTGGAGAAGACAATGTCGTGCCATTCCGTAGTCCTGGTGCGGAGTTCAACGGCCCACTGCCGCCACACTCGCCGGTGGTGCAACGTCAATGGTAATCGGAGCAATGTGCGCCGTACGACAAGTCCCTGCTCCTGCAGACGACGTCGAACAGTATGTGCTGACACATGTTGTTGCGCAACACTCCTTAATTCTT
The DNA here is from genome assembly GCA_039090855.1 of Macrothele yani. Classification (NCBI taxonomy): domain Eukaryota; kingdom Metazoa; phylum Arthropoda; class Arachnida; order Araneae; family Macrothelidae; genus Macrothele; species Macrothele yani. Next base: position 68,155,875 of record CM076994.1, on the reverse strand, counting down.
GCGCTAACGTTCGTGATGTGGCGGTGCGATCCGTCAATATATCTGTAAGAGGTATGTCATATACCCGGTCCTCTCGTTCGGTGGTGTGCCACGGCTGTGGCAATGGCTCACGTCGGTCTGTCCGTCTCTTCTGTACCCACCGAATCCATACTCGCCTCGCTGTGGCTAGATGTCGTCCTACACGGGCGCCGATGTCTCGGTACGATAAACCGCTGTCGCGATAAGCCACTATTCGTCCTCTGTCGAACTCCGAAACGTGCTGGAATGACTGTCGTATTCTGCTACGAGGCATCAGGAAGTTTCCCACGCACAGGTCCGGCAGCATAACACACTTCCATTACTTACACCCCGCCTTCTGTGCACCCTTCTTATAGTGCTTCTCGGTGGCGTGCCGGGTGCACATGATTTGCATATGCCCTGCAATGCTAATCGTTTGCATGTCCTCTCGCGGGCGACGCATGCTGCGAATTTCAGGCCAATCGGATGCTTTCTTCTTGGGGTGGCTAGCAGTGTATATGAAATTAAAATGTCGTGGTGGAAATCACGGAAAACTCCTTGTAAACAAATGACGCAACTCATAAGGCACCAGCGAACAAAAGAGATAGCGAAAAAAGAAAAAGTTACCAGCGTCCTACTTCAGTATTCCTCCGTCAACGGCGCTGATTTTGCATAGCTGGGAGGCAATGTACCAAAGATGTGAGATGGACTGGGGACAGTCCATGCCTAAATCCCCTTGCGATTAAAAAAAACCAAAAAAAAAAACCCCAAAAAAACCGACTTGGTGACCACTACCTACACATTCTGTTGTGATAGAGATCCTTGTCCACAAGACAGGGATATTTCAAGGGCCTCGTGGGGGCGTGAAAGCTCCGTTTTACACAGGTGCTGGACAGTAATTTCCTTCAGCCAGAGGTTTTTTTGGGGAAAAAAATCTCTGAAGCTACATGTGGCGAGGAAAGCCTTTCTTTAGGGAGAAAATTCGGAACTTTTATCACTTAATTGTTGGCTGAGACCAGCCCGCCCTGCTAGCACCTAACATGTTCCAAATGTTTATGGCTCTGCTTTCATTGTCATTTATACTTCAAGGCGTCGTGGGATCTCTTTCTGATCCGCACATCATATTTCACCCCACGGACAGTTTCTTTTGAAGCTATCAGTTGTCGTCGCTTGTCTATCCCTTTGACTTCCGAAAAAAGGCTGGGGAATGGTGAAACCAATTAGCGTGCCCCGTAAAAGCAGTCCTCCCCCCATGCCATTATACTCACACGGTAACAATCTTGTGCCTGCCTTTTAAACTGTACTGAATGGAAAAAATTTAAGGATCAGATGTTCCGTTACATGAAATGCGAATTGAACAACAAAACGCTCATTATGTTCTAAGTAAATCTACCAGAAAACTCACTAATCTCTGCGGTCATATAACTTTTATTTATTTTATTTATTTCTTGTTTTTTGGGAGAAAGGTAAAAAATCGTTGTTTTGGGGCCTTCCAGCATCGCGGGGCCCTGCGCCTGGGCTTCGTGGGATTCCCTGTAAATCCGCCCCTGCCTTGTACTGATTTGCAGGAACTGAAGCAGCGTATCACAGCTGCTATTAATTCCATAACTCCTCAGATGCTTGTCAATACATGGCATGAAATCGAGAATCGCTTGGACGTACTACGAGCAATCAAGGGATCTCACATCGAAATTTATTAACTTGTGTAGTTACATTGTAAGTTAGTACAGTTAGTTTCTTTCTATCTGTTTAATGTTTTGTTTTATATAATTTTGTAATGTGTCCAATAATTCTCGGACGCCCTGTACATAAACAGCTAAAAAATTTCAAGCTTCTCCCACATTACCAGTAGCCTCCCCTAGAATTAATCACTAACTACGGTCCTGGTTATTACTAGGGCTAGGATTTATATGTAATAAAAACTTCAAAATAAATACATAAAGTATTTGTTAAAAATGAGGAAATATGTAGGAAAAAGACGAAAATCACAAAAATATGTGATTTATTTCTTTTTACATTTTTAATAACTTTTTATAATTTCTTTACTTATACAGTCATAAGAAACCAAAAAATTACTTCACAAATTTTGAATTACTTTACTCAAAACCAGGCTTTTCAACTAACTTACTGACATAACAACTCGCAACAACTTAGCACTTGAGGATGTCGAAAACAAGGCTATTCCTGTTTTCTCTCAAAATACCTGTAAAGTGGCTGAACAAGCTCTCGACGTCACAAAGAAGGTGATAAGCGAAAACTTAAAGCCCGTTATATCCGATGGTGATGGCGCCTTACTTCGAAAGTTTAACTTATGAGAAAGAAATGTGTTATTTTAAAAATTAAAGAGATTAAAGGAAAATATCACTATGTGGTGAATGCAAGTATCTTCGAAGGTGACGCGTAAAGTTTCCCGAAAGTGCAAATAGTAAATATTTCTAATTTTCTATTGCTTCGTCTTTGGTCGAAGTGCCTTTACCGTAGAACAGTTCGAGGCATGCCGCCCCGGTGGCGCAGTGGTCTAAGGCACTGGCCTCTGATCATTCGTCCGTAAGGGGTCCGGGTTCGAATCCCGGTCGGGCATGGATGTTGTGTTTGTCTTACGGCACTGGCTCTCTCCCTTCCCTGGAACCAGTGACCCTAAATTAGGGACGGGCGACTGCTTATAGCCCATTGAGTTGCTCACGGTGGTCGTTAAACCTCCAATCAAAAAAAAAAAAAAAAGTTCGAGGCATCATCGGCGGCCCTAGCCCTTGCGGGGCCCAGGGCAATGGTTCTTCACGGGGCCCTTTGCAATCGCAATAACCCTTTATATATATATATATATATATGTAAAAAAAATTACGTGTTGCTTATTCTGATCAGAAACCAGTTGACCGCTTTTTTTCTCTCACACAAACCCTCACTTGGGGTGAATGTGATCCCAAAGCAATTTTTTTTATCGGGAGTTGTGGTATTGATTTATATGAAATAAACACGATATAATACAATACATTTTTTGTGAATATAATTACGAATCCAAAACATTACCTGTTACTAAATAAAGAAGGATAGCTGCATAATTATAAGATAAGTCTATTATTTAAAGAAGGATTCTGTGACTTTTCTTATGGCTGAAGTCTTCAATCAAATCACTGTAGTCCAGATGCCCCGTCGTTTTCTATGGACAGAAGAGCGAGAGCTGACAGCCGGTCTTGTGCCATAGTGCTCCTTAGGTTGGTCTTCATCAGCTTCAGCTTAGAAAAGCTCCTCTCGGCAGACGCAACATTAACGGGAATGGTTGTTGTTATTCTGAGTGCAATGTTAATGTTCGGGTAGATGTCGCAAAGGCCGTTTTTGACTATGTACTTAAGAGCCGAAACTACGTCGTTTCCTCCCTCGCCCTCGAAGACTCGTACGAACATTTTGAGCTCATCACATACACTGCTGGCCACCCAAAATGCAACACCAAGAAGGACACGAGATAGCAAAGCCAGATTTACTGGACACATTACAACAGATACAAAGATGAAACGATTGAGCTTACATACCCGTGCGACTTGCGGAACACGCAGGCATCAATAGTTCGTGTGGCTCCCATATCTGGCAATAACGGCCACTACACGATGCGGCATCGAACGAAAGAGGCTTTGGATGTGGGCTTCGGGTATGTCGGTCCAGGCTGCTTCCACACGTTGCCACAGTTCATCAGGCGTAGCCTCGGGTGGTGCTTGCAGGGCCACTCGGTTGCCGATCAGCGACCAGACGTGTTCGATGGGCGACATATCTGGAGAACAGGAGGGCCACGGCAGCATTGACACCTGGTGGGCCTTGAATAATTGTTGCATGATGCGTGCCACGTGCGGGCGCGCATTGTTCTGTTGAAACGTGGCCGCTGGCAGGTCCTGCAGGTAAGGGAGGACTACAGGCTCCAAAACGTCGGAGATGTAGTGGTGGTTATTCAGTGAACCGGCGATGCGTACCAGAGGGGTGTGGGTGTCATATCCAATTGCGCCCCAAATCATAACGCCAGGCGACGGACCGGTATGGCGATGCATAATGCAGGCGTCATACAGTCTCTCGCCGCGGTGCCGCCAAACGCGGATCCGACCATCGCGGTGTTTCAGGCAGCTGCGGGATTCGTCGGAGAAGACAATGTCGTGCCATTCCGTAGCCCAGGTGCGGCGTTCAATGGCCCACTGCCGCCGCACTCGCTGGTGGTGTAACGTCAATGGTAATCGGAGCAATGGGCGCCGTGCGACAAGTCCCCGCTCCTGCAGACGACGTCGAACAGTACATTCTGACGCAGGTTGATGAGCAACACACCTTAATTCCTGCGCTAACGTTCGTGATGTGGCGGTGCGAGCCGTCAATGCCCGCCGCACAATATGCCGGTCCTCTTGTTCGGTTGTGTGCCGCGGCTGCGGCAATCGCTCACGTCGGTCCGTACGTCCCTTCTGCACCCACCGAATCCATACTCGCCTCACTGTGGCTGGATGTCGTCCCACACGGGCACCGATGTCTCGGTACGATGAACCGCTGTCGCGATAAGCCACTATTCGTCCTCTGTCGGACTCCGAAATGTGCTGGAATGACTGTCGTATTCTTCGTCGAGGCATCAAGAAGCTTCCCACGCACAGGTCCAGCAGCACAACACACTTCTACTACTTACACCCCGCCTTCTGTGCACCCTTCTTATAGTGCTTCTCGGTGGCGTGCTGGGTGCACATGATTTGCATATGCCTTGCAATGCTAATCGTTAGCATGTCCTCTCGCGGGCGACGCATGCTGCGAATTTGAGGCCAATCGGATGCTTCCTTCTTGGTGTTGCATTTTGGGTGGCCAGCAGTGTAGTTCCAGTGCTTTTATATCTGTTTGTCTCCTACGCTTAAAGATACTTCTTTTTTTTTTATTGGAGGTTTAACAACCACCGTGAGCACCTTTTATGCACTTTAAGCAGTCGCCCGTACCGAATTTAGGGCCACTGGTTCAAGGGCATGGAGAGAGCCAGTGCTGAAAGACAAACACAACATCCATGCCTCATCGGGATTCGAACCCGGACCCTTCTTGGACAAATGATCAGAAGCCATCGCTTACACCACTGCGCCACAGGAGCGACAATATACATGTAAGTCTTCTCAGTTTTTCTTTGCATCTTCGTCACTTACTGTCAGTAAGTCCTTAATTCGGTAAATGAAGTCAAACGTGCTTTCCTGGGATTTGAGAGCTTCAAACTCGGCTGACAGCTCATTCGCACGGCTTCTACGACCCCAATAAAGTAGTTTATTTTGAAGTGGTCTTGCTGTGAAATCTCAGGATCATCGTCCTCTGCTTCGTAGAACAACATTTTCTTTTTCCGTCTCTTCCTGATAGTCTTGAACGTGATTTCAATGCCTACTTCTTCCGCAACTTCCCTCGCTGTCACCAGTGCTGACGAAAAGCCACTTTTACGCTAATCTTCAAGCCACTTGCTGAAAACTTCTAGGTGCTTGACTGCCACATCTAAGTGCATCTTTTGACTTTGTCATATTTTGCTGATACAATGTACCTCGACAAGCAGTGGAGGCCCAAACCGTCCGGGCAGGTCAATAATTTCAATAATTTTATCCAAGGTTTTTTTTTTAATTTATTTTTTATTTGGCCTACGTGCGGTTTTTTGGTGTGATGTGCCTTAGAAATTTCCTCTAGGTAAGTGCTCAGGTGGTCCTAATCCCTAACAAAGATCCTTAGGCATTGTTTTTCTTCTGTTTGTTCCGGGAAGCGGGAAGGAAGGGGGTGCACTACGATTCGAAATTTCGGGCCCGGTCAACGAACTTCACTTTCCACCGCCCCTGTTGGCAAGAATATCATACCAAATCACTAGGGAGGTAACAAGTTCATAGGTGGTTATTTCCTTTTCAATTGACTGGCACTCACTGATCAGTCCACAGTCTGTGTTTTTTTCACGTAGACTCACCAAAATATCGCGAACGTTGTTCAGCTGATATCTTACAGCTTTCACAAATTCAATTCTGCACTTCCACCTGGTTTCTGAGAGAGATTTCAGCGAAATCTTCACATGTGCCGTGAGAATGCCCCATCTCTTGCTGGAGCATGAGAAAATGGTGTAGATTCTCTGCAAGGGGCCGAAAAACGACTGGGCCTAAGCGCAAGATGAAGTGGCGTCACCCAACAACAGGTTCCATTTGTGGCTTCCACAAGGCACACAGAAATAGCTGGTTCATGTTGAGAAATCTACTTTGGACACCGCTTTTTTCCCCGCGCATGTTGGCACCATTATCGTAACCTTGCTCTCTACAATTTTTCAGTGACAAGACCAGTTGTTCCAGTTCAGTGACGATGTAATCATCCAACCCTTCACCAGAAGTTTTCTCTATAGCTGAAAACCCCAAAAAGTGTTCCCCAACTTCAGCAGTGTCCTTGTTTGCAGTTCGCACTATTATAAAGAGCTGCTTGGTCCTAGCGATATCTCAAGTACGGTCTAGGATTATTGAATAGTAATTATTCTTTAACACTTTTTCTAACATTTTAGCTTTAACGTGGCTTGCTATGAGCTGTATGAACTCATTTTGGATATTTTTCCCGAGGTAGTGGAAATATTTTCAAATTCCTCGGAAGGTGTAAAATGTGAATAACTGAAAGTATAAAAATATAAGAACCGATGAAATATCATGAAGGTTCTACTATATATCCTCCTACATGTTACAACCTAACGTCCGGAGGCTGTGCCTCCGGACGCGTTTCGCACGGAACATTTCACCTGCATACTCAACGGTGCAATCACAATGAGGATGTAGCAGACACGTGACTCTCAGCATGGCAACGAGCCTTAGTAACGTTAGTGAAGGACAACCAGCCCCGTTGAAATGATGGCTTCTAAGTTTGAAACTTTAGCTTCCGAGTACAAAATGCGGTATTTGGGAAAAATTAAAGAGATTGAAGGAAAAGATCCTTATGTGCTAAATGCAAGTATCTTAAATGTGATGCGAAAAGTTTTCCGAAAGTGCAAATAGTAAATATTTTCGATTACTTCGTCTTTGGTCAAAATGCTTTTACTGCAGAACAGTTCGAGGCATATTAAAGTTTCGAAGCATATAACAATTTCTTGTCGTTGGTATTCTTTTACAGGATAATTTAGTACGATCACAAATTCGTGAGTAATCAGTAATTTATGGAGAAAATAGGTACACTGCCTTAATAAGTAAGGTTCTCTTCCCTTGCAGGTGCGGAGACCTGAGTAAAAAAAGATAGGTTTTCTTTCTTTCCAGGAATCGCTGATTTTGGGTAAAACTCACCCTTGAAAGGTTCTATGCTTTTTGAGAGTTTAACTCTTCAACAAAAAGTGGCTTTCTGAGCTCTGGGAAGCGATTTCCAAGCCTTAGAAAAATGAGCATAATTTTTTTTTTCGTAAAATGGTGGTGAAAAAGCAAAGTAAATTTGCTGGGATTTGTGTTCTATAATTTATTTATCCGTAAATAAATTTAGCAGCATAACGCCGACCTGTAAACAGACCTAGATACCAAAAAGGATTTTATTTGGACAATAATTTCAGCCATTATTTGAATTTTTCTGCAAAAGTCTTCAGCTCCAGGTGTACAAAAAATAAAAATCAACGGTAGTTTGGGGAGGAAATATCATATAGAACAAAGTAGTAAACTAAAAAACCCCAACGCCGAAAGCCAAATAACCTAAAAAGTAAAAAGCCGAAAACTCGCAAAAAAAAAAAAAAGTGAGTCAGCGGGAACGGTGTGATCGAGATTTAAAAAATACAGAAGATCCAGAAATTTGATTTTGACTAAAAGTCAGGTTTGCTAACAGATTAACTTTTTGCCCTATAAAACGTTTCAACACCCGCTAGATCAACCAGGAACCTTCTGAAAAAAGTCTCTGGAGAAAAAAACAACAACAAAAAAACACGTGCACAGAAGTTCCGATTGGGGACCGAAGCGTTTATTTAAGAAATATTTTGACTAAGAGACAAACTCTAAAAGGTGTTCTATAAGAAAATAGTCAGTATTTATAAAACCTATGCAAAAAACAGCCAATACCTTTTAAATTCAACTTTGAATCAACGAATGAAGCGCCTGGCCCAATAAGTGCAAGCACTGCACTCCAATAGCATTTGAACAAGTAAAAGATAGATTCTCTGCTTTACCAGAAATTACTGATTTCTGGATAAAACTAACATTTAAGAGATTCTATGCCTTTGAAGAGTCTAACTTTTCAATAAAAAGTGTTTTCTAAGCTCTGGGAAGCGATCTCCTTTCGTTTGGCATATAGGCGAATTTTTCGGTATTGTCTTTAGAGACAGCAGCTAGTCTGAAAAAGACTTTTACGGGCTCGATTTCCTCTATTACCGAAATTTATAATGTCACAAAATCTAGGCATTTTGGCTTCAGATTTTTATAAACACTGACCGCTAATGATCGCACTTTACACACTAAGTGCAGGACAGGTCAGCTATGCTTGTCCTTCAGGAACTTGCAGGGACTGTTGCCACTTCACTGAAACTTCTCGATGACGTCACGTGCTACAATCCTCATGGATACAATGATTGACTTGCCGATCAGCGTAGACGTCACTTCAGTCTCACGTCACGATGATTCGTTATCAAAGACCTTTAAGATACGCAGACTGGAAAACCGTAAGTTAACCGGGCGACATTTGAAGATCAGCGTTGTACGGAAAGAATCTGTCACATCTCGTTCTTTACTATGGGCATTCGTGTGTTTATATGAATTACATTCATTTTTTTAAATGTATAACCAGTAAGATTTCATTTTTTGTTTTTATAATTAGTATTATATATTGTAAAGTATTTCAGAAAATAATATAGCTAAATTTAATGAGATTTTTAAACTGGTTGTATCTTGCGTAGCCTACGGATGTACCAATAAACAAACAACTGGCCAGCAGATACTTTCATTTCATAGGTTTCCTCCAACGAGATAGAAATACGTTTCCTCATAATAACAGTGGCGGCTCGTAGTTGAAAAAATAGGTGAATAGCCACAAGAGCAATATGAAAAGATATCCACTGTCTTCAATGAAAATCACCATATGAGGACTGACCTATTTTTTGTATATTAGATCAATTCTTCTTTATTTTAAAGCTGCAGATTTGTGGATTATGTCGTCATAGAATGGTTGTTTCTTCATGAGCATCAATAAAATATCTTTCTGAATAGAAATATTTTCCAAAGAAGCAAGTCGGTCTTGAGAAATAGTGTTTCTTGGGTAAGTTTGTGTTCTTTTAAGGCAAGAAAAACTTCTTTCCACTGACACACTTGTAGATGGAATGGTTAAAATGAGGGGCCGCCCCGGTGGCGCAGTGGTCTAAGGCGCTGGCCTCTGATCATTCGTCCGTCAGGGGTCCGGGTTCGAATCCCGGTGAGGCATGGATGTTGTGTTTGTCTTACGGCACTGGCTCTCTCCCTTCCCTGGAACCAGTGACCCTAAATTAGGGACGGGCGACTGCTTATAGCCCATTGAGTTGCTCACGGTGGTCGTTAAACCTCCAAAAAAAAATGAGGGCAACCAATTTATAAGCTTCTGTAAAAATGTCTTTATCTTCATGAAGCACTCGAAGAAGTTCTTGAGCCGATATATTCCTTAATTTTCCGTTGGCATATACAAGACTCAGTTCATTTTTAAGCAGCTGGAGTTTAGCAAATATTTTTCCGTAAAAATGTTGTAGATTTTCAAAAGCGTGACAGGGAAACTTGAATTAAATTGTTCGAATTTGGTTGTGTCAGCAAGACAAACAAATTGAAGTTTTTCACAGTCTTGAAATCTTATATCCCTTTCCATAAGAATGTAGTCTAAAATTTCAAAATACAATTGTTTATAGTTTTGAAAAATTGTTTCTTGTGTAAGAACAGCATATTCTCGTTTAGATCTGCTTATTTCTGTGATTTTGCTGGCTTTTCCAAACAATGTTTCAAATACTTCATTGTTCCTTTTATGACTTAAAATTTCACGAGTTTTTTCAATTTGAGTTACACAGTAGTTTATGTCTAGTGATTTTTTCTGCAAAATTTCGAATAGTAGATCGGTGGGGCCAAAAATTTTTTTTTTTTTTTTTTTTTTTTTTTTTTTGTTTTTGATTGGAGGTTTAACGACCACCGTGAGCAACTCAATGGGCTATAAGCAGTCGCCCGTCCCTAATTTAGGGTCACTGGTTCCAGGGAAGGGAGAGAGCCAGTGCCGTAAGACAAACACAACATCCATGCCTCACCGGGATTCGAACCCGGACCCCTCCGGACGAATGATCAGAGGCCAACGCCTTAGACCACTGCGCCACCGGGGCGGCCCAAAAATTTTATTAAATACTATGATTGCCAAAAATGTAAATTCAAAAGTGTTCATTTCGTTTAAAAATCCCTTGGCAAGTTGAATGGATTTTTTGTCTGATTGCTTACTATTTGTCAGAAATTCGAATACTTCCTTCAATTTATCCCAATCTACAACAATTACACTTACTAACTTCGAAGTGGAGGACCATCGAGTTCCTGCTATGGTTGGTATGCGTCTTGCGGTTGTAGATGTGAGTGCATAAGATCGCTTCACTGAGTTGTGAAAACGAAGGAATTCCAGTGAGGCTTGCATAAAATATACGACACTTTGAAATTTTAGAAAAACTCTGCTGTAATACAAGGTTCAAACGATGTGCTAAGCAATGAACAAAAACAGTTTGAGAAGCTTTATCCTTGATTTTTTCCTGGAGCCCATTCAAGTGTCCAGACATTACACTTGCCCCATCATAACATTGTCCTATTAATTTGTGTTGATAATCGAATTGTTCCAAAATTTTGTCTAGCATTTTGTATAAAGCTTCTGACGTTCGATCTCCACTCACGTCGTGGAAACCCAAACATCGCTCAGCCAATACACCTTCTGAATCAACAAATCTTATTATTAAAGAGCACTGAGAAGTCTGATTTATGTTTGTGGTGTCATCTACTTGAATAGAAAAGCATTGAACTTCATTTATTTCATTTTTAACGTGATCGTTTATATATTCAGAAATACATTCAATTAATTCATTTTGAATAGTTTTTGAGTTACCTGTGAAGACATTTTTTTAACTTTTCGTATTGATTTTGAATTTCTAAAGGACTTCTTGATATCAACAATGAAAGTAATTCCTTGAAATTTCCACGATTTATCGAGTCCATGCTTTCGTCATGGCCACGGAATGCTAGTTCTTGTTTGCTCAAATATAATACTGCATCCATCACTGTCTGAAGGAAAAGTCTATTTAAACGAACGTTTTAGTTGAAATGCATTTTCAAAAGCCTAACATTCTCCCTCTGGGCATCGGAAATGGTGTTCCGATTTTTTCAAAATTCCTTAGCATTAACTCGCATTTCAGGTGTTCGCTAGAATCACGATGTTCATGAAGTGAGCGTGTTATATTTAATAAATCTGAAAATCCGTCTTTATTCCACGCCGAATGTTTATTACTAAAAAGTAAGCAGGGCCAACAAAATAATTTTTGTAACGCAGAAGTACTAAAAAGCCATTTATATTCAATAAACCAACAATTTTTAAAATTAATATTGTAAGATTTACTGCTCTTCTTGATTTCTTTTTTGGCAGCAATTGTCAATGAATTCGTCGGTCGTCCTTGAAGTAAAATGTCTCTTTTATTTTCATCTTTTCACCGATTAAATGGAGTTTGTAATAAATTACAAACAATGTCGTTCACAGGATACATACTTTAGTTAAAACTATAACTAACTGTTAAAGTGTACACAAAACTACAGTAACAGCTAAACTTTTTGACAAATAATCACAAAGCACGAAAAAACAAATCCCTTTCGGAAAGCATATAATACAACACCACAAGAAAAAAGCTCTAGGGGATTGTAAGATACCCTGGGTAAACCGTCCCGTTTCACCGCGATCTCCTTCGAAGGTCCCGATTCCATCTGCAGAGCTTCGGCGTCAAAAGCTAAAACACTTCACTTGCGCGTCAGATAAGGGAGGTTGACGTCACAGTTACCATAGCAACTCGGTCGAAAGCTGCAGACTTCCAAAGGTTTTCATTTCGGTAATTCACTTGCATTGTTTTGCGTATGAGGAATTGTTCTCCGTATTGAATGCGCAATGTGAATGGATATCTAATCAAAATTTTGAGTATTTTGTAACCCAGTTGAGACAAAAAAGAATATATAATACAAATTTCTGAATAAAACTTCATTTTAAATAAAATAGGTGAAGAAGCACTTCACCTACTTCACCTGAAAAGCCGCCACTACATAATAATTGTGATGCTTTGGGGAAATGTTCTAAGACGTGCTAACTGGAAACGAAGCTAAGCCAAGCCAAAATCTGACGATTGCCATTTAGTAAGAGGTATCACACACCTTTGCGGTCTCAATAAACCGGAATCCCCTGTCTGGAAATGGAAAAGAGAAGTGCGACGAACAAGTTTTCCCCATGAAAAAAAAAAGGAAACATATTCATCCGGATTTAAGTGCTAGTGACAGCAATGTTGCCGTGACTTGCAGTTTCAATTTAGGCTTCTCACCTTTTCTAATCTTTCTCTGGAAATAATAGAGGTGTTTTAGTATTTTAAGTGCAGGATAGTTAACTAGTAACCTTTTGCTCTTACTTTATCTTTAAATATTGAGTCGATGGACTCAGTTTTTTCTTGAACCTTGTCTCATTTACAGTGACTTGCAGTTTCAATCTAGGCTTCTCACTTCCTTTCGTAATATTTCCCTTGAAATAATACGTGTTTTAATATTTTAAGTGCAAGATAGTAAGCTAGTAACCTTTTTCACTTATTTGATCTCTAAATGTTAAATTGAGGGACTTAGTTTTTACTAGACCCTTGTGCCATTTACCAGACTGTGTATGGCTCTAAATGGAAGGTTTCTGGTTAAACCTAAACAGGGTTTGTTAACTCGTGTTTCTTTTCCCAGACTTTTCATCCCCGAGATTTGTAATTGTCTAAACCCTAAAATATATGAAGAGGGCATTTCTTTCTATCATATTTAAATTTACTTATTGTTTCTCCCGTTGAGTAGCTATTACAAATTCATAATACTGCGGGAAAAACTTCCGAAATTAAAATTTTTGCTCTCGGCAATTTCTCTTAAGAAGAAACAAATGGCCGCATTACAATTATTTTTGACATTACTAAGAGTGTGAAATACGAATTTCATGCAACTAGATCGCGCTGTTTGAAAGCAACTGAAGCCGAAATATATTTTACACGTAGGACAAGCAACGTTTTCCTTCAGTTATTTCATATCCTTCAAAATTACGATAATGATGTTTTCTTTAATCGTAAGTTAAAAGGCGCAATGTCTAATCTATACCCCATTGAAAAAAAATAATAATACGCAGTATTAAAACAACGTAAAATTTCTTCTTTCGCGCAGGTAAAAGAGCTTAATTAACGTTGCTCACATACGACACGTGCCGTTTTTGCCGTACAAGCTCTGTGATCAAAATGTCGCCAGCTGCTGCCACTCATTTACACAAGAACTTCCAGTCTATGTATCTTAAAGGTCTTTGTTCGTTATAAACACAGATATCATATACAAGAAGCTAGATTGGACACCCAGCCCATGAGGCGTGAGAAGGTAGGCGCCATTTTCAGCGGGTCATCACGATCCATTTAAGCAAGGCTACTTTGCATTAAGTCAAAGGAATACGAGTTTGGTACTGTGATTTTCTATTTATATTGAGATTCAAAGCAGTCAGTACCCATTTAGCGGCGGAAGTTATAAAATTTAAGTAAAAAACAGTAATATTCCTTAGTGCTAACTAGAATGCCAAGGGTCTTGCAAAATATTGAATTATTTCAGATTCGGCCAGGTCTTAAATTCCAGAGAAGACATTCCGGTATCTGCGATATAAAAAAATATCACGCTGGTTTTAATTTGCTGAGAGATATGATTTTGACGTTCCTTGTTAATGAATGCTTACATTTAATACGCCATTTCGTTGCTATATTGCCCAAATAAATGTGAAATGTTAAAACTGAAATTTCCTTAGCGCATAAGACGAAATATCAACATTTTTGGTGAAATTCAAAACTTTTTGAGCAAACGTAATAAATAAATCAGAATGACAGAGGTAATAGCAACAAGGAAAAAGATTCACATTGTTTCAGCTTTTCTATGTAAAGCATGTGGAAGCCTTTTTTTTCGGGTTCAAATCAATAGTTTGTTGGATTTAATAGCTACTTATTGATTTTAAATAAATTATTATTTGCGTTTACATTATTTTAAATCGTTGCCGCATTTTTCCAATAATTTTCTATACTTGCATACAATACCAACTTTAAATTTTAATATATATATATATATTGTTTTCAGCATTGGGCAAGAGGCAAATAAGTAACAGCAATTATATTTTTGTCTCTCTACGTAAGATTTTTATCTGAGGAAGCTTTCACCATGATTTATACAATAACCAAGTCCAAACTATCTTGCGTAACGTGCCATGCTCCGCCGCCATCTTGACCCGCTCAATGTGGCTCCATGCTTCTCACAGCGCTAGCCCATGCTCAACAGAGCAGACAGCCAATCTAGTCCCTTATACGATATCTGTGGTTATAAACGAATAGAGACATCTATCGTCTGTAAGATTCGCGAGTTTTTGCAAGGAGGTTATATTACTGCAGACACCACTCCTATCCACGCAGCATTGGCCGCCATAAGTCACCGTCTCTGCTGCAAATGACGTCATCAGCAGGCACGACGCAGCCGCAGAAGAGAAGCTGCTTGGAAACCAAAGGAACAAAAGCTTCTAAGCGTATAAACAGATAAAATGAGTAATTCAATAATCTTTATCAATGATATACAAGCTTACTGTTTCATCAACGGTATAATTTAGTTTATTTTCGCCTGTTTGTGACGCCACACCACAGATTAGCTGTGACCTATGGCGGCAGAGCCAGTGGTGTCTCCAGTAATATAACCTCCTTGAGTTTTTGTCCTGTTCAATTTGTTTTTCAAGTTCTATCAGATTCCTCCAAGCAAAAGATAAATAAGCAGGGCTATTATTATTGCACTTTATATTTTTCGTTTTTTCCATAATGGTGTATTCAGCGGATAAAATCACTCTTCCCAATTTTGTGTTTAACTAATAGTTTAATTCCTTCCCAAAATGAAGAGGCCTTGTTATTTATGCAAAAATCTGTTTATGTTTATTTTGATATGAGGTTTACTATATGATTTAGTAAACTAAATAAATTCAGCAAAATGCGGATGTTATATACAGGTATAATAAGTTTTTTAAATTGCACAACAAGTAAGAAACTCACAGTGAACATAGTGCTGGAACATCTAAAAGATTAAGATATAAAATTTCTATCTTTTGTTATTTCATAAAATTTTTCCGACTCCTCTAACGTAAAAAAAGTTTGACAATGAAATAAAATGGGCTACAAAACTAGCACTGGAAAGCAGGTTTCAACAATCTAAAGAGCCAAAACAGTATTCATAGCACTTAAGAAAAACCTATATTTCTGTGGTTTAAAACCATATACCGTAGGAATCTTGAAAAACTTTTCTTCTAGTTGGGGGTTTAAAGACCACCATGAGCAACTCGATGGGCTACAAGCAGTCACTTGTTCCTAATTTAGGCCACTATAGTTCCAGGGAAGGGAGAGAGTCAGTGCCGTGAGACAAACACAACATCCATGCGTCATGGGATTCGAACCTGTACTCGTAGCACACGAATGGTCAGAAGCCAGCTCTTAGAACACTGCCCCACCAGGGCAGCATAACAAAAAAAGACTGGTTTACAGAAAGTGTTACACATTTAAACAAAAGGTCTCAAAAACACAGACAAAACTGAAACCTTAAGGTTGATATAAATGCATGTCGAACGTGAAGTTTCTGCTCATAGATGGCGCTGAAAATCGCACAGTTATTTCCTACCCCCTTCTTTTGGGGGTCTTAGTGTTATGACCACTTTCCCTTATCAGATGCAAGATCAGTTTTCAGCCCCCTATCCTCCTTCCACACCCCTATGTTTCCCAAGGGGAAAGCTCAGCACACCAGTCCATTTACTACGTCGTTTTAGGCAAGTAAAACGAAAGCCTTTTTTTTTTTTTTGCTAACACAAATTATCCGAAAATGTGTGATATATGACAGCACAGGGGAACTGATAAATAATTCAAATTTTAACAGATAACGGCGAAGGAGGATATTACTTTACTATTTAACTTTTTTCACTATTTTTAAAGTTATATATTCATTTTTACTCTATCCTTTTGCAGTTTCATTGTTTTATACGTGCACTTTCTTACCAGTAAAGCCTGATAGCCATATAAATATCATCCAAAAGACATCAGCAGGTGCCTTGCCAATAAACAATTTTCTTCAACTTAGATTGAATTTCTTGTCCTTTTATGGCTGTTATGTCTCTTGTGTGGAGAGTAAATCTTCTTTAGGACATAGGATGTTGGGCTCCGATTGCGCTTGCATTCAAGAAATTACACGTGACTTGATATATAAAGCAGCTGTGCTATGGGCATAGACAAACACAGTGCTACGTATTTCTCCAGTGCTACAGAGGAATAAACCAAGCACATAATTACGAAGTTCATAATGTTAACATTTTTAGTTTCATACAGGGAGCCTAATGGTCGAATATATCGGTGCACTTTTCCTCCGTTACGTTAGTTGGGGCCGATTTCATCCGCTAGCGGCATTTTGCAAATTTGTATCAGCATCTACGGATGTTGCGAAAATTAGAGAAGAAAAAATTAAGGAATCGCTAATATTTCCCTGCAAAGAATAAATTGTTTTATGAAAAGATTATATATACATTAGTGGCATAAAAAACCTGTCAGTGATGTAACATATAGTTTCCAATAAATAATATTTCTGAAAAACACTTGCTCACAAAATAAGTGAATAGTCGTTTGCTAGGTCATATTCCAAAACGCAATGGTTTTTCAAATAACATTTTTGTACCAAAACTTCTCTCCATGAGAGTAACATAGAGCAATGAAATGTGTCTAACCCTAAAGGATAGAAAGTGAGTTTTGAAGATATTTTCTGTGTTGGGAAGCGGATGTTCTTCGACTGGTAATCCACGAGTACGAATTAATTTATACACGTAGCTTGCAAATAGTATTATGTTATTATGCATTGGTGAAAATTTTATTTAGCGCATAATAGCTTTTAAACATTTCTATATACACAAATTTTCCTTTGAATACAAATTTTAAAGTATGATAAATATGTCTAATGCACCCAAAGTTCATATTTACGATATTACAATAGTACGGTTGCAACCTAAAGGAGTGATGCTTTTTTCCCCAGCGGAAGATTATTAATAAGTTTATTTGTTACTCCAAACAACCATTATATACACATATTTGTACTAGTACAAAATTTATTTCTTTTCTGCTTTGTGGCTTGTAAATGAAAAGCATTCACGTAGAATGAGTTGTTTCGGTTCGTCATAGCTGGCAGAATATAAAAAGTAAGAGAATAGAGGTCGAGCACCACGTCCGAACTTCTCCATATGCCCGGGGAAGAAAACGGCAATCCATATGGGAAATTACTGAATTCTGAGAAAATATGAATAATCGATATCTGTAAAGCTGGGATGCAGTACCCTGAGGTTACGCCAACCCAGCAGAGTGCAACGCTATGCACTCCATGGTGTCATGATGGACACAGCAGTGCAGATACAGTTCCGGACGTCCGCACATCTTGATCGGAAATAAGTACAGACATCTAGAGTGCATGCTGCAGCAAACCAGATTACAGTTTACAAAACAGAGGCATCATTTGGAAACCCGAAACTCTTCTCTTAGCAACAGCTTGCTCGCATATTCTTTGTAAATCTATTGCCCTGCAGTGCATCTGTTGCTGAATGCAACGTACGATTATAATATTGTCATAGAGAGTCCTGGAAACGTACACAATGACAACTAATGAAGTTCAACGATTAGTTCAGGTTCAATATTTGTTACCGCGATAGAAGGGCCGTGTGTATACCATAGGGGCAACCGGGAGCGTCGTCCCGGGCTCCTCAGGTTAAAAAATAAAAACAAAATCATCTTCGCTGGAAAAAAAAAAAAAACAAATTATTTTTGCTGAAAATGTTTGCTCACTTTATTGTTATTGTGTAAAGTTTTGGGGTGCGAGGCCCTTAAGGCCCTTAAAAGATATTTTAAATATATTTTTTCAGTTTATGATCACCCCCCCTCTTTCAAATAGGTTACCGCCCTTCATTGTACAGCCACTTAGATTTGCAGATTTCAAATTACCATTATTATTATTATGACAACCTTCCTCATTCATGAAATAGCAAACATCATTTTGTAACTCTCTGCTTTATGTTCTACAATCTGTATGAAAACCAGATATTTAAATTTAAAAAAATAAAAAGGACGTTGTCAGTTGTTTTCGGGCTATATATGGAGAACAGTTGTTCAGTGTCTTTAAAAAAGGCACATGAAAATTAAAAAGAAAGCATTCACACATGCGGACGTATGAAACATAAAAAAATTCACTAATGTGTCAGTTATTCCACCTTCATTCAAAAAACATCACTAAAACATGTACCAGGAAAAAATACAATGAATTGAAGTTCTCGAAACTGTTTTTGCACGATAAAAAATGTAGTTAAAAGCTGATGATAAATTAAAAGACTTTACTAAGCACAATTAAAACATCATAGTTAAAAAAACATAAGACCTTTCGGAACCGCATCGGTCCCATCCTCAGATGTAACACAATCACACACAATACATGAAGGAACAATGATATAAGTACATCAGGAAATTAGTCACGTGATGAGGTGGCGTAGTTTATATGCGCAGATGAACCGAGAAGAAGAAGAAAAAAGAAAAAAAAGGGCTTAATTGATGTTATTTACAAATGTTAAATTTCAGAATGGAGTTGTTTCTGGCTGTCAATGCGAGTTTCCATGCGTTAGGAATAATAGTAGGGTAATCATCATTACAGCACGCAGACCCAAATTCGTAAATAATTAAGCTTTCAGCAAACAGAGTATTAGGCTTCGAAGTTAGGGTGGTTAGAATGCGTGTTTCGTCCCAGTAAGGCTGGTGAGACCCTTTCGAAGTAAGTCGAGATAGTGCAGTATTTTGGGAATCCATTTTGACTGTGTATTTGTGTTCTTTCAATCTGGTGTGTAATGAGCGCATGGTAGATCCCACATAGACAGTGTTAGCAGGAGGTGAGTTCGTTGAAACTAGTGGAACACAGTAAACACCGTACCTTTGGTCCTTATCTTTAGGTGGTCTTTCGTTTCTGACCAATGAAAAAATGCTTTTTGTCCGAATGCCGAAGTCAATATTAAGTGGTCGACAACAGTTTTTCAAAACATTAACCAAATCAGTTACATAATCCAAGGCTCCAACATATCTAGTATTATTATGTTCCCTCCTAAGAGAGGACATAAATTGTCTCTTAACTTTGTTTAAAACACAGTTAATAATGGTACCGGGGAATCCGTGGGCTGAGGCAATATCAAGAATCCTAGAAATTTCAAGGTTTCTGAATTTTAATGTAGAAGAGTGCGTAAATGCTCGTCGAAAAAGGAAATAAAACGCTGAAAGCTTGTAGTTGAGGGGGTGGGTGGATTCCATAGGGATAATAGTGGAAGTTGAAGTAGGTTTACAATAAACTGAAAAAGAGATGGACTGTGAGAGTGGGTTACGAACTAATAAGAAATCCAAAAATGGGAGGCCGAAATTAGATTCTAGATCGATAGTGAATTTGATAGTGGGGAATTCGGAAGATAATCGATCAGCAAAGTGAAAAAGTTCGTCTTGGGTTGAGTCCCAAAAGACTAGAACATCATCAACATAACGAAGATAAAGGATAGGGTGAACTGGAGAATTATGTAGAACTTTATCTTCAAGGTACTGCAGAAGCAGCTCTGCAAGGATAGGGGACAGAGGGGAGCCCATAGGTGCACCCTCCAGTTGACGATAGATTTGATTATTGAAGGTAAAAAAAGAACGATTGAAAACTAGTCGAAGAGCACTCATGACAGCATGAACTTCTTGAACGGATATATGGCCAAGGGAAAGGAGTTTGGTCTCGATAAGGTTGTGAACTGTAGCTACCGGAATATTAGGGAAAAGAGCAACAACATCTAGAGACGCCATAAAAAAGGGGGCGCCACGAGAGTTGAAACGTTTAATCTTGGAAAGGGCTTGAACAGAGCTAGATATGGATAAAACAGAGTCCGAAATAAGAGGTTTAAGGAATTTGGAAAGAGCTTTCTCAAGAGAACGAATAGGGTTACAGTGGCCTGAGACCAGAGGTCGAATAGGTTGGCCAGGTTTATGTAATTTTAATTTACCAAAGAGATTAGGGACACTAGGTCCAAAAGGGGAGTGGATACAAGAAGAAATACAAAGCGGAAGTGAACCAGATAGTCGAAGCCTACTTAGGGCTGAAATAATGGCTGCAACAGGGTTATTTTTGACTTCCAGATGAGGGATATCGACAAGTGCATCATACATTTTAGAAAGATAATCAGTTTTATTTAAAATGACTATTTGCGAAGATTTATCAGCGGAGACTATGGATACATTAGGGTTACAACGAAGGAGATTTAATTGTATTTTTTCCTCCTTGAAAAGGGCAAAATGTTGTTGATTGGTTTTAACACTGTAGGATTTTAAGGCATGAACAGAGTTAAATCTAGCTTGGTCCCGAATGGGAGAAGGAAGAGATTTAATAATATTTTCAGATTGTGGAATTAATTGGAACTTATTGATGCGAGTGACTGGATAACAAAATTTAGCACCTCGGTTTAAAGCAGAAGTTTGAAGTGGATTAAGTGAGACATTACTGAGATTAAGAAATGCCGAAGGGTTGGACGTCTGCTTAGGTTTTGAACGAAGTTTTGCAGAAGGCAGTCTTGTCAAGAGTTCGCCTAAAACTAGATATCTAAGTTTTTTAATATGGGTTGACTGTAGGTGTTCAGAAGTTGAGTAAGAGGTAGCTGATATACGCAATGGAACACTCCATCAGGATTTTTTGTCGCTGGCGCCTCAAACTGGTTCGTGAGGAAACTCATCTATCGTTTTTGTTGAACTGTAGAAGTTTAGAGGTCATCCCTAAGTTCCTTAGAATCAAGTGCACCCCCACCTCTTTACGGGATTCCAACATTCTGCATACAGCAGAACGAAAAAGACTTATCAATGAAATCCGGACAAAAAGAGGCCTCATTGATTTTCTACAAAGTAAGTCGTATCTTGCTTACTCACACCTGGCTGCACGTGTACCTTATCTTATTATGGACCGACTTCTTATTTCTATATCAGCTACCTCTTACTCAACTTCTGAACACCTACAGTCAACCCATATTAAAAAACTTAGATATCTAGTTTTAGGCGAACTCTTGACAAGACTGCCTTCTGCAAAACTTCGTTCAAAACCTAAGCAGACGTCCAACCCTTCGGCATTTCTTAATCTCAGTAATGTCTCACTTAATCCACTTCAAACTTCTGCTTTAAACCGAGGTGCTAAATTTTGTTATCCAGTCACTCGCATCAATAAGTTCCAATTAATTCCACAATCTGAAAATATTATTAAATCTCTTCCTTCTCCCATTCGGGACCAAGCTAGATTTAACTCTGTTCATGCCTTAAAATCCTACAGTGTTAAAACCAATCAACAACATTTTGCCCT
The DNA here is from genome assembly GCA_039090855.1 of Macrothele yani. NCBI lineage: Eukaryota > Metazoa > Arthropoda > Arachnida > Araneae > Macrothelidae > Macrothele > Macrothele yani. Next base: position 68,134,246 of record CM076994.1, on the reverse strand, counting down.
TTTCAAGGAGGAAAAAATACAATTAAATCTCCTTCGTTGTAACCCTAATGTATCCATAGTCTCCGCTGATAAATCTTCGCAAATAGTCATTTTAAATAAAACTGATTATCTTTCTAAAATGTATGATGCACTTGTCGATATCCCTCATCTGGAAGTCAAAAATAACCCTGTTGCAGCCATTATTTCAGCCCTAAGTAGGCTTCGACTATCTGGTTCACTTCCGCTTTGTATTTCTTCTTGTATCCACTCCCCTTTTGGACCTAGTGTCCCTAATCTCTTTGGTAAATTAAAATTACATAAACCTGGCCAACCTATTCGACCTCTGGTCTCAGGCCACTGTAACCCTATTCGTTCTCTTGAGAAAGCTCTTTCCAAATTCCTTAAACCTCTTATTTCGGACTCTGTTTTTTCCATATCTAGCTCTGTTCAAGCCCTTTCCAAGATTAAACGTTTCAACTCTCGTGGCGCCCCTTTTTTATGGCGTCTCTAGATGTTGTTGCTCTTTTCCCTAATATTCCGGTAGCTACAGTTCACAACCTTATCGAGACCAAACTCCTTTCCCTTGGCCATATATCCGTTCAAGAAGTTCATGCTGTCATGAGTGCTCTTCGACTAGTTTTCAATCGTTCTTTTTTTACCTTCAATAATCAAATCTATCGTCAACTGGAGGGTGCACCTATGGGCTCCCCTCTGTCCCCTATCCTTGCAGAGCTGCTTCTGCAGTACCTTGAAGATAAAGTTCTACATAATTCTCCAGTTCACCCTATCCTTTATCTTCGTTATGTTGATGATGTTCTAGTCTTTTGGGACTCAACCCAAGACGAACTTTCTCACTTTGCTGATCGATTATCTTCCGAATTCCCCACTATCAAATTCACTATCGATCTAGAATCTAATTTCAGCCTCCCATTTTTGGATTTCTTATTAGTTCGTAACCCACTCTCACAGTCCATCTCTTTTTCAGTTTATTGTAAACCTACTTCAACTTCCACTATTATCCCTATGGAATCCACCCACCCCTCAACTACAAGCTTTCAGCGTTTTATTTCCTTTTTCGACGAGCATTTACGCACTCTTCTACATTAAAATTCAGAAACCTTGAAATTTCTAGGATTCTTGATATTGCCTCAGCCCACGGATTCCCCGGTACCATTATTAACTGTGTTTTAAACAAAGTTAAGAGACAATTTATGTCCTCTCTTAGGAGGGAACATAATAATACTAGATATGTTGGAGCCTTGGATTATGTACCTGATTTGGTTAATGTTTTGAAAAACTGTTGTCGACCACTTAATATTGACTTCGGCATTCGGACAAAAAGCATTTTTTCATTGGTCAGAAACGAAAGACCACCTAAAGATAAGGACCAAAGGTACGGTGTTTACTGTGTTCCACTAGTTTCAACGAGCTCACCTCCTGCTAACTCTGTCTATGTGGGATCTACCATGCGCTCATTACACACCAGATTGAAAGAACACAAATACAGAGTCAAAATGGGTTCCCAAAATACTGCACTATCTCGACTTACTTCGAAAGGGTCTCACCAGCCTTACTGGGACGAAACACGCATTCTAACCACCCTAACTTCGAAGCCTAATACTCTGTTTGCTGAAAGCTTAATTATTTACGAATTTGGGTCTGTGTGCTGTAATGATGATTACCCTACTATTATTCCTAACGCATGGAAACTCGCATTGACAGCCAAAAACAACTCCATTCTGAAATTTAACATTTGTAAATAACATCAATTAAGCACTTTTTTTTCTTTTTTCTTCTTCTCGGTTCATCTGCGCATATAAACTACGCCACCTCATCACGTGACTAATTTCCTGATGTACTTATATCATTGTTCCTTCATGTATTGTGTGTGATTGTGTTACATCTGAGGATGGGACCAATGCGGTTCCGAAAGGTCTTATGTTTTTTTTTTAACTGTGATGTTTTAATTGTGCTTAGTGAAGTCTTTTAATTTATCATCAGCTTTTAACTACATTTTTTATCGTGCAAAAACAGTTTCGAGAACTTCAATTCATTGTCTTGCTCAGCACGAATGTTTTTCGATATCTTATAGGAAAAAATATATATACTGTATATATATAAACGAATTTATTTAAGAATAATCCTTATTATAAGCTACGCAAAAATGTTTCCTGTGAATAAATATTCGCTACGCAGATTTTTTATCGTTTTGTGAAAAAGTTTTTAGAAAATTCGCAATGCAACCTAAATAAACCCCCTTCACCCCAGAAAGAAAATCGTACATTTTAACACTTTTTACTCTCTATCTCTCTCTCCGAACTTTCATTCCATATTATGGTCTTTTTGTTAAGCTCGCAGCAATTTGAGATAATCATTGTTCTTTATGATAGCTTTCGTGTGTTTTCATTTTACACGTAAAGACTTTATTAAATTATGAGATTTATTTCCTAGGGCCCGAATAAAATTTTGCTTCGCGCCCCGCTACGAAATTTTCCCTGGCCCCGCGAGAGTCCCATCCGGCCCTGAAGACAGTGACAACTCCATCGTCCATTAAAACCCGATCGATATCAACAAATATTTGTGGAATCGGCAGAGGGTTACAGTGCCACATCTGATTTCTCAGTTAGCTCGAGTTTCACATCCGACCTTCAGCCAGTGGGACACTTGATCACAATGACAAAAATATCTTCCTGTGGTGTGTGCAAATTTATTTGGGTGCATTATCCGGATAACACACGTGATTAATTGTTCCTCAGTGGATCCATCAGGGCTCAAGATTTGTGATGTTCTTTCGTTGTTAGACGATCAACTTATGGAACAACCCTAGTTAGGAAAATTAAATCGACCTGGTAAGGAAAGTTAAATCGACCATCAATTTAGTTAGTAGTTCATTCATTTCGTTATAGAAAGAAATATGGTTTTCTTTTAGTACTTTCACATTTCTCAGTACATCTCAAGTTGGCCTGTCAAAACTTTACGAATTACTGGAATTTATGCATCATGATGCTCAAACTTTGAAGACAAAAAAGGTGCAATGTGAACATTGCACCAATTGTTTTCTTACAATCTTTTCGTTCGTTTCATAGAATAGCTAAAATTTGTTCTACACAGTTCTTGCTTGTAAAAAATCTGAAAGCTCTTCTTTCTAAACTGCAATCTAACAATTTTCCTGAAAATTTCTTAAGACACCATTTTAAACATTTAATTTTGAACTTTAATTCGGTTTCCAAGAGTTTCAAATTACACATTGACATGCTTTATTAACCTAAGACCTAACAATTTTAAGTATATAAGCAACATAAAGTGCTATTTGGCGGGTCCCTAATAGCTGAAGATCTTATTTACATACACAGTTTTGCATCTTGTCAATTCACACATTTCTTGGCTTACCAGGTAGTTGATTAACCGTGACCACCTTTTATATCAGTGTATATATTTGGGTTCGTGTGGGTATTCTGTTCAGTTGGGCCGCAGGTGACCTAGTGGGCAACGTTCGTGACTGCCACGGAAAGGGCCTCAGGTTCGATCCCAGGCAGGTGCGAACGCTCGATCCACTAAATATCCGCCTTGCGTCGGATGGGCACGTTAAGTCGTCGGATCCCGGGTACTGGCCCCCGGTAATAAATAAGGGCGTCTTCCTCCCCTTTCTACTTCGCTTCTGTGTCACTTTCCTATCCGGTGCTCTAGCCCAAATCTCCTAGTTTCCTGTTTCTAAGGATTGTTTAAGACCTGGGGTCAGACACTCCCTTCCTAAAATCCTCTGAATAAAAATAAGATAAGATAGGATGTTCTGTTCAGTTTCGTTAGTTGTCTTGTCATGGTGGTTTTGTTCTGCCGGTAAGCTTTTAATTTTTTATTTTTTATTTTGTAGTTGTATAAATTTGATTCTTGGAATTCTTGTGCTTGTTCTAGAATTTGGTCTTGTGGCCTAGGGAGCATGACCAACCGACAATTTTGGCTCGCCTTGTCGTTTGTTGGAACTAGCATGGCCACTCCCACAGGTTGATGCTCTCCTGATGAGGGCAACCTATTTTTTGTTTTCACTTGTTTTGAAGTTCCTTTTCTTATTTTTTTTTTTATTTTTGTTTTGTAATGCTTCCGTTCTATACACTGAGTGGCCACTTTATTATTACTACCTGACAGTTTTAAGCAAATGAGCTATGGGTGCGCGCTGTTTTCGCCAGAGGGCGAGGCTAGTATAAAAAGGGAAAGCTTAGTGCTAACGACAGTAGTAGAGGTGATTTTTGGGTGACGAGATGAGTAAAAAATACGATTTGACGGACTTTCAACGTGGGATGATTGTAGGAGCTCGGAGCCATGGAGCGAGTATCACCGAAACCGCCGCATTCGTGAAATGTTCCAGAGCAGCTGTTGTTAAAGTGTTTAAAGACTGGACTGTCAGCCAAAAAAACTGGGTCTCTACGTGCAACGTGTAATCGTCATCGACTAGTGACTGCTCGGGCGGAACGGAGTGTGTCCAAACTGGTAACAGACAACAGAAGGGCAACAGTGCAGCAAATTACAGACCATCTTAATAAAGGATCCCATCAAATGATCTCTGCAAGCACTGTTTGCCGTACGCGGCATCGGATGGGATATGGCAGCCGAAGGCCTGTTCGAACACCTTTGCTGTCTGCAGTTAACAAGAGAAAATGTATCCAGTTCGTACAGGAAGAGCACAAGGATTGGACAGTCGATAATTGGAAATAAATTATGTGGTCCGATGAATCACGTTTTTAGTTGCACCATTACGATGGCCGAGTGAGAATTTGGCGGAAACAGCACGAAAGCATGGACTCCAAATGCATTGCTACAACCCTTCAAGCTGGTGGAGGCAACGTTATGGTTTGGGGAATGTTTTTCTGGCATGCTTTGGGCCCTTTAATTAAGTGTTGATCAACGTCTGACTAGCACATCATATCTAAACATCGTTGGGGACCAAGTGCATCCTGTCATGTTGATGGTTTATCCCAATGGCGATGGCTACTTTCAACAAGACAATGCGCCCTGCCATAGTGCTCGTATTGTGCAGGATTGGTTTCAGGAACATGCCGTTGAGTTTACTTTGCTTTGGTGGCTCCCATAATCTCCAGATCTGAACCCTATTGAGAATTTGTGGGATGAAGTTGAACTAGCCATCAGACAGCTGGATCCACAACCCTGCAATCTCACACTCCTGGAAAGTGCGATTCATCATGCATGGTCTCAGATTCCACAAACTACCAAACAACATCTCGTGGAGTCCATGCCAGGAAGAATCGACGCAATATTAAAGGAAAAAGGTGGCCCAACGAAGTACTGAGGGGGTGGTCATAATAAAGTGGCCACTCAGTGTATATGCTACTGCATGAGGTTTAGCTGCCTTCGGCGCTTCTCATGGTATTAGCCTTTTTCGCCTAATTTCTTTATGTGTTACAATTTTTTATATATCATCATCATCATCATTGTCAACCATTATCAATCCACTGTTGGACGAAGGTCTCCCCAAGTTTCCTCCACAACGGTCTGTCTTGTGCCAGTCTCCTCCATATCACTCCCGCATACTTTCGAATTTCATCCACCCATCTTCCATGTGGTCTTCTTCTGGGTCTTTTCCTGTCCCTTGGAATCCAATCTAAAATTTCGGCTGTCCATCGATGGTCTGTTCTTCTGGCAGTATGTCCAGCCCATTGCCATTTCAAGGATTTAACTCTGATCATGATGTCTTCCACTCTTGTCATTTTTCGGATACAGGTGTTCCTCTTCTTATCTCTCCTGGTTACATCAAGCATGCACCTCTCCATGCTGCTTTGAGTTGTTTGCAGCCTTTGTATGTCTCTTTTAGCTAAGGTCCACGTCTCTGCACCATACGTAAGCACTGGAATGATGCATTGATCAAACACTTTTCTTTTAAGACATAATGGCATATTGCTCTTGAAAATTATGCTGTTTCTTCCAAAAGCTCTCCAGGCAAGTTTTGTACGCCGATTAATTTCTTCACCAATGTGACCCTCACTTGATATCTGCTGTCCAAGATAAACGTACGTGTCTGTTATCTCCAGCTTTTCTCCATCAATCGATAAATCTTCATTTCTTGTAAAAGCATTGTACATCACTTTTGTCTTCTGAAAGTTCATTTTTAATCCAACTTCTTTACTCTTGTCAGCAAGTTCCTGGATCATACTCTGTAGCTCTGATGGGGTAGTTGCAAAAATGACTATGTCATCAGCAAAACGAAGGTGGGTTAGATAATCTCCATTAATCTTTATCCCTTTGTTTTCCCAGTTCAGTGATTGAAAGACATTTTCCAATGTAGCATTAAAGAGCTTCGGAGATATGGTGTCACCTTGTCTCACTTCTTTTCCAATTTTTATGTGTGTTGTATTTTCAAACAGCCGAATCTTTGCACTTGCATTTTCATAGATGTTTAATAATATTATTGTACGCATCTTCAATACCGCAGGATTTCAGAGCCATTGTAACTGCTGATGGTTTCCCCGAATCAAAGGCTTTTTCATAATCGATAAAAGCCATGCTCAATGGAAGTTCATATTCCCTCGCTCTTTCAATTAGTTCTCTCAGCACATGGATATGATTTATTGTGCTGTAGCCACTCCTGAATCCAGCTTGTTCTCTCGGTTGAGCCATGTCCAGTGTCACCTTAAAGCGGTGTGAAAGAACTTTAGTGAAGATTTTATAAACCACTGAGAGGAGGCTGATAGGTCTGTAGTTCCTGAGATCCTCAATGTCACCTTTTTTATGTAGCAAGATCATTGTAGCGTTGTTCCAATCCTCAGGAATTTTCCCTTCATTAAGGCATCGAGTGAAAATTTGGGCGAGTACTGTTTCGATTTCTCCACTTGCTTCTTGTATGATGTCTACAGTAATTCCATCTTCTCCTGGAGCTTTTCCCCGCTTCATGTTCTTGATTGCATGTGCAACTTCTGCTGGAAGGACTGGAAGAACTCTGGTACTGGTACCTTTCATGATGTCTGGAGTACATGTATCATCCCTTTCATATAATTTGGAGTAGAAATCTTTCACTCTTGTCAAAATTTCGCCTCTATTTCTTGTTACAGAACCATCTTCTTTTCTCAGTGCCATAATCTGTTTTTCCCCTTACTGAGATGTCCCTTTGCTATCTTTAGGCTTTGGTTGTTTTCAATTGCTTTCCTTACTAGTTCACAGTTGAATTTCCTTACGTCTTCATTGATACTTTTTCGTACTGTCTTGCATAGCTCTATATATTCCACTTTGGAAGTCACATCTTCTTTAGTTGTCCTCATCACTCTTCTTTTTTGCATCAACATTTTGGTTTTTCCTGATAATTTGTTCACATGCAATTTGTTCTTAGACCCAGCTAATTTTGTTGCTGTTTCCATAAGAGCTTTGGTTACTTTTTCTGTTAACTTCAGAAATATCCACTTCTTCCGATGTTAGGCCTTCTAAAGCAGAGAATCTGTTCTTCAGTTCCAATTTGAAGGTATTATGGTGTTTTTTAAGGTTGGTTATGTCAATACATTTTGTTTGTCTTATGAGCTTGCTACGTTCGAGTTTAGTGTTGAGGTGCATCTTACATCTCACCAATCTATGGTCACTGCCTGTGTTGAACTTGTTTAACACACTGCAGTCTTCTATGACGAATGTTTTGTTACACATAATAAAATCAATTTCACTTGTCGTCCCATTTGGATGTCTCCATGTCCATTTCCTGTGTGGCTTTTTCTTGAAAAAGGAGTTCAAGATGAAAAACCCTTCTGCCTCTGCAAACTCTACGAGAGTATTTCCACGCTGGTTTCTGTTGCCGTGACCGAATTTACCTACTGAAGTTTCATTCTGTTGCCGTTGCCCTATTTTTGCATTGAAATCTCCCATAATTATCTTCAAGTGCTGCTTACCTTTATTATTTAGATCACGAATTTCGTCATAAAATTCTTCAATTTCTTCTTCAGCATGACTTGTGGTGGGTGCATAAGTTTGAATAATCTGAGCCTGGTATCTTCTCGAGAGTTGGATAACGAGTCGCGCAGCTCTGTTAGAGGAACTTTCAACTTCTACCACTTTATCCTTCAGTTTCTTGTTTATTATAAATCCAACACCACTAGTTCTGCCAGTATCTGTCCCACGATAGTAGAAGAGATGTCCACTTTTCAGTTCAATGAGATCTAGTTTTCTCCTTACCTCACTTAGCCCGACGATGTCCCACTTGATCCTTTGTAGTTCCTCTTCCAATTCAAGAAGCCTTGAATCAGAAGATAGGGAGCATCCGTTGTACGTAGCCAAGGTCAGCATCAGATGGCAGCCTAGTCCGGTCCTCCGGGGATTCTTAGCACCCTCTGTCTTCATGTCGCACTGGCCGCTGCCTTGGCCAGGTACATTCCAGCTGCCGGAGACTGAGGGCCAAGATTTAAGTTGTGGAGTCATTTTGGAGGGGTTTGGCCATAACTCACAACGCTGGCCAAGCGGGTTGGTGAGTGTGGGATAGCATTTCCTCTAATCCCGATGGTATAGTTATACCGCTATTGGCGGTCGTCAGAGCCCCTTTAGTGGGAACAGGATGTACCACGAGAAGGCGGGGTTGACATTTGTCAAGGAGAGGCTGTGATGTTACATTATATATATATATATATATATATATATATATATATATATATCATCATCATCATCATTGTCAACCATTATCAATCCACTGCTGGACGAAGGTCTCCCCAAGTTTCCTCCACAACGGTCTGTCTTGTGCCAGTCTCCTCCATGTCCCCCCTGCATACTTTCGAATTTCATCCACCCATCTCCCATGTGGTCTTCTTCTGGGTCTTTTCCTGTCCCGTGGAATCCAATCTAAAATTTCGGCTGTCCATCGATGATCTGTCCTTCTGGCAGTATGTCCAGCCCATTGCCATTTCAGGGATTTAACTCTGATCATGATGTCTTCCACTCTTGTCATTTTTCGGATCCACGAGTTCCTCTTCTTATCTCTCCTGGTTACACCAAGTATGCACCTCTCCATGCTACTTTGAGTTGTTTGCAGCCTTTGTATGTCTCTTTTAGTTAAGGTCCACGTCTCTGTACCATACGTAAGCACTGGAAGGATGCATTGATCAAAGACTTTTCTTTTAAGACATAATGGCATATTGCTCTTGAAAATTATGCTGTTTCTTCCAAAAGCTCTCTAGGCAAGTTTTGTACGCCGATTAATTTCTTCATCAATGTGACCCTCACTTGATATCTGCTGTCCAAGATAAACGTATGTGTCTGTTATCTCCAGCTTTTCTCCATCAATCGATAAATCTTCATTTCTTGTAAAAGCATTGAACATCACTTTTGTCTTCTGAAAGTTCATTTTTAATCCCACTTCTTTACTCTTGTCAGCAAGTTCCTGGATCATACTCTGCAGCTCTGATGGGCTAGTTGCAAAAATGACTACGTCATCAGCAAAACGAAGGTGGGTTAGATAATCTCCATTAATCTTTATCCCCTTGTTTTCCCAGCTCAGTGACTGAAAAACACCCTCCAATGTGGCATTAAAGAGCTTCGGAGATATGGTGTCACCTTGTCTCACTCCCTTTCCAATTTTTATGTGTGTTGTATTTTCAAACAGCCTAATCTTTGCACTTGCATTTTCATAGATGTTATTAATAATATTAATGTATGCATCTTCAATACCGCAGGTTTTCAGGGCCATTGTAACTGCTGATGGTTTCACTGAATCAAAGGCTTTTTCATAATCGATAAAAGCCATGCACAATGGAAGTTCATTTTCCCTCGCCCTTTCAATTAGTTCTCTCAGCACATGGATATGATCTATTGTGCTGTAGCCACTCCTGAATCCTGCTTGTTCTCTCGGTTGAGCCATGTCCAGTGTTACCTTCAAGCGGTGTGAAAGAATTTTAGTGAAGATTTTATAAACTACTGATAGGAGGCTGATAGGTCTGTAGTTTCCGAGATCCTCAATGTCACCTTTCTTATGTAGCAGGATCATTTAAGCGTTGTTCCAATCCTCAGGAATCTTTCCTTCATTAAGGCATCGAGTGAAAATTTGGGCGAGTACTGTTTCGATTTCTCCACTTGCTTCTTGTATGATGTCTACAGTAATTCCATCTTCTCCTGGAGCTTTTCTCCGCTTCATGTTCTTGATTGCATGTGCAACCTCTGCTGGAAGGACTGGAGGAACTCTGGTACTGGTATCTTTCATGATGTCTGGAGTGCATGTATCATCCCTTTCATATAATTTGGAGTAGAAATCTTTCACTCTTGTCAAAATTTCGCCTCTATTTCTTGTTACAGAACCATCTTCTTTTCTCAGTGCCATAATCTGTTTTCTTCCCTTACTGAGATGTCCCTTTGCTATCTTTAGGCTTTGGTTGTTTTCAATTGCTTTCCTCACTAGTTCACAGTTGAATTTTCTTACGTCTTCAGTGATACTTTTTCGTACTGTCTTGCATAGCTCTATATATTCCACTTTGGAAGTCACATCTTCTTTAGTTGTCCTCATCTCTCTTCTTTTTTGCATCAACATTTCGTTTTTCCTGATAATTTATTTACATGCAACTTGTTCTTAGACCCAGCTAATTTTGTTGCTGTTTCCATAAGAGCTTTGGTTACTTTTCTGTTAACTTCAGAGATGTCCACTTCTTCCGATGTTAGGCCTTCTAAAGCAGAGAACCTGTTCTTCAGTTCCAACTTGAAGGTATTATGGTGTTTTTTAAGGTTGGTTATGTCAATAGATTTTGTTTGTCTTATGAGCTTGCCACGTTCAAGTTTAGTGTTGAGGTGCATCTTACATCTCACCAATCTATGGTCACTACCTGTGTTGAACTTGTTTAGCACACTGCAGTCTTCTATGACTGCAGTGTGCTAAACAATATATATATATGTATACACAGTATCTACCAACAAGTAATTGGACACCTGTGATAGCAAAGGAAAACGAAGTTTATTCACCTTCAATAGTTGGTGGAGCCTCCACCAGCGGCGATTGCAGCTGCGACCCTCCGGGGCATACTCTCAACCAGGCGTTGTACGACGGCTAGCAGCATTTTCTTCCACTCGGCTTGGAGAAGACAAGCCAGTTCCTTCACCGATTTCGGACGGTTGGGGCACCCCTTAAGTCGACGCTCCAACTCTTCCCAGAGGTGCTCGATAGTTGAGGTCCGGGCTCTGCGCAGGCCAGTCCATTCGATTAACCCCATTGTCACCATACCAAGTCATGGTGGACCTCGCAACATGACAGGTGGCATTGGCATCCTGAGAGTAACATGGGTCCACCCCGTAAAACTGCTACAACGTAGGAAACGCATGGTCATCCAAAATGGTGCAGTAGGTCTCGGCTTTGAGTCTACCAGGAATTGCGACCAAGGGCCCCGTGCCATACCGGGAGAAATACCCCCATAACATCATTCCACCGCAGCCGGCACAATAGCACAATACATTCCGGCAGGAGGCGTTCTACAGCCAGACGCCAAACCGAGACCCTGCCATCCGAACGGTAGAGGGTGAACCTTGATTAGTAGCTCCAGAGAACCTGTTTCCACTATTCAACGGTCTACTGTCGACGTTCTTTACACCACGTTAGCCGAGCAGCTCTATTGGACTTGGTGATCAAAGGCTTGTGGGCGGCAGCACATCCATGATAACCGAGCAGATGGGCTTCCTTACGGATGGTATTCATCGAAAGAACACTCCCGGATGCCTGTTGAAACTCCTCGCGGATGTGGCTCCTCGATTTGGTGCGGTTCTTCCGAATTTCTCTGGCCAGCACCCGTCGGTCTCTAACTCCCAGTTTTGTGGGTCTGCCGGGTCGGGGCACATTCCGACAGTCACCTCTCATCTTCCACTTGCCAATCACGTAGACCACTGTCGATTTTGGGTACTTCAACTCGCTGGATATGTCACGTATGGATCGGCCATTTCTGTGATACCCGACGATTACACCTTTCTCGAAATCAGAGAGCTCCGAACTGCATATTGCATGCGACTGGTTGCGTTGCTGTTTCCCACACGATATTTAACGGCGGCGGTCGTGACATGTATCAGGACCACAGATATCGTCGATTACAGTGATGTCCAATTACTTGTTGGTAGATAGTGTATATACACTGACGGAAAAAAATCCCAACACCAAGAAGGGCTTGTGTTAGATAAACGACAGTTGGTAGGCGGTGAGAGTACATCTGTAAGATGACGTCTACGCAATTTTCGCGCTCGACGCATACGTGTGGCGCTAGTAGCGCCCCTCGGAACATGCAAAGCAGGTTTGCTGTAAATACGCGCTGTAACATTCGTGAGCGTTAGTTATCGTTGAGATTCGACGTAGTGTGTTGATGTTAGTCAAGAATGCCTTTAAGAAGACGAAGAAGCCCTTATCAACAGCTCACGGAGTTTGAACGAGGTCGTGTAATAGGGCTACTAGAAGGTGGAGATTTTCGTTCCGCAATATTGCAGAACGACTTGGCAGGAATGTAGCCACTGTGCATGATTGTTGGCAGCGGTGGTCAAGGGAAGGTACTGCCTCAAGAAGACCGGGTTCCGGCCAGGCACGTTGCACTACTGAGAGGGAAGACCGCCGTGTACGGCGTATGGCCGTGGCGCATCGTACCGCGTCTGCGGCAGCAATTCGAGCTGTAGTAGCCACCACATTGACACAACGAACTGTTACTTATCGGTTACTTGAAGGTCAGCTCCGAGCCAGACGCCCTGTAGTGTGCATTCCACTTACTCCAAACCACTGCCGTTTGCGACGTCAGTGGTGTCAAGCTAGAGCTCATTGGAGGATGCAGTGGAGATCTATTGTGTTTTCTGATGAAAGCCGGTTCTGTCTGGGTGCCAGTGATGGCCGTGTGTTGGTTAGAAGGAGGCCAGGTGAGCGCCTGCAACCAACCTGTCTGCGGCCGAGACACACTGGACCTACACCTGGAGTTATGGTCTGGGGAGCAATTTCCTATGACAGCAGGAGCACTCTCGTGGTTATCCCACGCACATTGACGACACAGTTGTACGTCGGTCTGGTGATTCAACCTGTTGTGCTGCCATTCATGAACAGCATTCCAGGGGGCGTTTTCCAACAGGATAACGCTCACCCGCATAACGCTGTTGTAACCCAACATGCCCTACAGAGTGTCTACATGTTGCCGTGGCCTGCTAGATCACCAGATCTTTCACCAATCTAGCACGTATAAGACATCATTGGACGACAACTCCAGCGTCACCCCCAACCAGCATTAACCGTCCCTGTATTGACCGACCAAGTGCAACAGGCATGGAACTCCATCCCACAAACTGACATCCAGCACCTGTACGACATAATGCATGAACGTTTGCGTGCTTGCATTCAACATTCTGGCTGTTACACCGGTTATTAATGTACCAGCATTTCACATTTAAAATGGCTCTTCTCACGCTTACATTAAGCTGTGATCTTGAAACCTTAATCGATTAAATATGTTACCTATACAAATGTATTGCCGCCATTTCATTCCTCTACAGCACTAGAATACAATGCATCTTTATTAAAAAAATAAAGTACCAAAATTTTATATCATACATTTGTTTTACCAGTGACCTATTCAGTGTGGGTGGACAAGGTTTTGGGGCCCTCTCCATTAGGTATCACTTGGTACTTCGTTCTCTGGCTGCTTTTTTAAATACATATTGGTACATGTTTTTAAATATATATTTTACGAATAATCAGAAGCGCCCTTTGTATGGGGGATATACTTTTATCGCTTTCCAATATTTTGGGAGATGTTTTCATTTTTTTATTGGAGGTTTAACGACCACCATGAGCAACTCAATGGGCTATAAGCAGTCGCCCGTCCCTAATTTAGGTCCACTGGTTCCAGGGAAGGGAGAGCGCCAGTGCCGTAAGACAAACACAACATCCATGCCTCACGGGATCCGAACCCGGACCCCATTCGGACTAATGATCAGAAGCTATCGCTTAGTCCACTGCCCCACCGGGGCGGCATGTTTTCTTTGGGATATTTTTTATTTGCATCTTCAATATTTTGGGCCACCCCATAAAGAAATCCTCCGTGAGCCACTGTGTCTTACTTTTACCATTCATCGTTTTTCGATCATTGTTTTTCTTTTCATTTTTCACAATTACATTTCTTTCATGGAAAAAATAATAAACGAAAAATTAATGTAGATGCGTTCGTTCTGTCGCGGCCAAACATTCGTTCCTAGTCCCGATGAACGTTGGTTCTGTTCTGAAACATTATTCGTGAAGAAGGGTCAGCATAATAGGTTCCACACGTAATTACTCTTTCCCCAAATACTACAGAAACCTGATGCCCTCAGTCGATCCCCTTCCCTAAGGGGGAAATCTCATCCCTTTGTGGGAGAGATAGTAATGATTCGTATACTTAAAAAGTCTCGCCGCCCCGGTGGCGCAGTGGTCTAAGGCGCTGGCCTCTGATCATTCGTCCGTAGGGGGTCCGGGTTCGAATCCCGTCAGGCATGGATGTTGTGTTTGTCTTACGGCACTGGCCCCTTCCCTTCCCTGGAACCAGTGACCCTAAATTAGGGACGGGCGACTGCTTATAGCCCATTGAGTTGCTCACGGTGGTCGTTAAACCTCCAATCAAAAAAAAAAAAAAAAAAAAAGTCTCGGTCAGAATCTTACAGTACCAGCATGTGATTTCTGTTTTACATAAGTTTGAGGGTAGAAAAGCCAATAAACTGTAATGTATGTGATTTAAATAATTGCTGATATCCTGAACTAAAGTCTACGACCACTCAGTTATTATTGTGCGTATGAAAACTTTTAATATGCCACATTTTCAGTACTTCCCGTACCTGGAGCGCCACCTAGTAAAGATAGGCTACACTACTCCATCTCAAGGAAAGTTAATTTAAAATATTTCCTCTAATTTTTTCTCAAATTTGATTGCCACTGCCTATAGTTCAGTGCCTTCTTCGTATGTGTGCGAATTTTCACAAGTCAGGAAGCATTTCTTGTATGAGAACCTATGTAACAAAATTTTTGCATTGAAAGTATAGCGGCGCATTTTTTTTTTGATTGGAGGTTTAACGACCACCGTGAGCAACTCAATGGGCTATAAGCAGTCGCCCGTACCTAATTTAGGGCCACTGGTTCCAGGGAAGGGAAAGAGCCAGTGCCGTAAGACAAACACAACATCCATGCCTCACCGGGATTCGAACCCGGACCCCGTTCGGACGAATGATCAGAGGCCATCGCTTAGACCACTGCGCCACAGGGGCGGCCGGCGCATTTTCACTTGACATCCACCTTGAGCAAAGCAAAAGTTAATGAGGTACAATTTTTAAATGAGAAAATGTTCTTTAAAGTCGAGGCAAAAAGAACTTACACTTACGTTTGGAGAACCACATCAAAGAAGTCTGAGCGCATGAAAGAATGCAAACAAATTTTGTTCAGTATTGCATAATAACCACCCCAAAACCAATTTTTTTTGACAAAATTATTTTTGCAGCACCAAAAATTTCATAAAATTCACATCGCTTAGTTAAAAATCTTTAAAATCACAGACAAGAATTATAAATTCTCATCATCAATTATCCAGCATAAATCTCAGGCACAAAATACATCAATTGTGGAGCAAGAAATTCAAACTTCATATTCCAAATAGGCATCCGATTAAAAACCAAGCCTCATAACAATCTCATAAATAAGGGATAGGTTAAAGTACATCTTAATTTATCTCTTATTTATCTGTCAGCTTCTGAGGACCTTGTCACGTTACGGGCATCCGATAGTAGCATTAATGTAATCTAAAGGCTTCGCAACATTTCTTTGAGTGCTTCTTCTTCGTGTGCATCTACATAACTTGACAATGCGAGTTCCTGAGCTCTTGTTTCAGAGTGTATATGCATATCTTTGGAATGCGTGTGCCTGGGTGAAGTAGAATAAAAGAACACGTACTATAGATTCGAGGCTGCTTACTGCTTTTGGTTTTGTTGCATTCAGAGTGCTGTTTCTTTTTTTTTTTTTTTTTTTGCTTGTTGTGTGGCTCATGGCTGGCCTGCTCGACTATTTCTTATCTTGCCTTTGAATTTGCTGACCTTGTAGGAGTCATGAAAGCAGATATGGATTCAGTGATGCTGAAGTGGATTTTGTTTCTTAACTGCCTGCCGGTGAGCATCCATGCAGAGGAGTGAGCTGTGTGCCGAATTGTTGCACACTGCTGCACTGAGCGGCGTAGGAAAAACGGAAAATAGGGTGTGTAAAAATTATAAGACCACATGACAAAATAAACGAAATAGAACAAACTAATATTTGGTATAGCTGCCCATTGCTGTTACCACATGAAATACTCTTTCAGTCATGGATGCTATCAAAGACAGTTTTGGGTGAAATTCGTGCCGATGCTAGACGAATAGCAGTTTTCAAATCGTCCAATGACGAAAACTGTCGACTGTGCGCATAAACGTCTCTCTTAATGATGCCCCATAGGTTCTCAATAGAATTCAAATCCGGACTGAGGGTTGGCCAGTGCATTCGTCGTATTTGCTTGTGATTAAACCAGTTTACGGTTCTCGGGGGACATGACAAGACGCATTGTCTTGTTGAAAGATCTAATCATGTTCCATGAAACGGCTAACAAATGGTATCAAATACGTTTCAAGGAGACTGATAGCGCTGAGAGTTTAACCTACGGTTTACGAAAGCAACATCAGTCTTACCTTTTGCACAAAATGCAGTCCACACCATCACTTACTTGCACGACTAAATAAACGTCGCTTTTCCTTACGGAAGTCATGCCAATAGTACGCATAGCCATCTGGTCCGTCGAGGTTGAATTTCTTTTCGTCGGAAAACACCACAGATTGCCATTCTCGGTCCCAGGACATGTGTTTTTTCGCTCA
Source organism: Macrothele yani (assembly GCA_039090855.1). Lineage (NCBI taxonomy): Eukaryota > Metazoa > Arthropoda > Arachnida > Araneae > Macrothelidae > Macrothele > Macrothele yani. The sequence continues at coordinate 68,117,443 of CM076994.1, read as the reverse complement.
TTCCAGCCGTTCTATGTTATGCCTTGGTTTCTGTTAAGGTTTACGTCGGACAAGACAAGGATGTCGTTTAATATAATTGTACACCATTTTGCGACATATGGGAGTTGACGGTGCAACCATTACATCTCCGTGCTGACACGGAATTATTTGAAACAAAGCGATGCAGCCGTCTCTGTGCTCTCCTAGACAGTTTCAATGGTCGTCCACAGGCCGTCGTTTAGAACGATAAGATTCAACTTTCCGCATAACATTGGCTGTTCTCTCCACAGGCCGTCGTTTAGAACGATAAGATTCAACTTTCTGCATAACATTGGCTGTTCTCGACCTTCCCACTGAAGCAGCAATTTTCCTCTGTGACATCTTTTTTGGATGCCGTAAATAACTTTTGCGGATTTTACTGTGACAGTTCCGTCCCTCGCGGCAGTATGACTTCCTCTGAGTTTACTTCGTGTCGGCGGTGCTGTTGCACTGTTCTTAACTGGGTATCCCCGTGTGTTAACATCCCGACCTATTTTACATGACTAACTCGACATGTCTTCTCGTTTACAGTAGCGGTCCTGTACTTATTACACACCTAAAATTCCTGTTTTTCGCTTTTATTAACTACCTTCTTCCGATGCTGTCCTGCCGCTATTAGCTTTATGTCTCCGACATATATGCAAATTCAGGCGACTCTCGTATGCTGCTGTGTTGTATCTTCATGTGTATAGCCAGGGCCCGATTTACTACATGCGAGGCCCAGGGCACAAAACATTTTCGGGGCCCCCCTCCTTATTCTCTAGCGACCAAATAATAGTCACTGTGTGCAGAGTAGCAGAATGTAGACGTACATGCGTACGCTGATAGTTTCCAAATCATTAGCAGGTTTGCAGATAGTTTTTTCATGTAGATTAAAAAAATAAAAATGCTAGGCCTATATACAGCGATTAAAACACTTACTCAACGCTTTACTCAGATTAATATACTTAATTCTATTTTAACTGAAGAAAATTATTTTTCACATCTTCCGAGTTCTTTTGTTTTTACAGACATTTCTAGCCTCTAGATTTTATCAAGGCCTGTTTGTTCTCAATGTATACGCACTGTATTAAAAGTTTTGTTTACACAATTTAAATTTTGCCAGGTTCCTCTTTCAGTTGCCAATTAAATACAAATATTTCCTTATGCATTTTGTAAGTCCAGTATTTTTGAATTAACTTGTTGAAAATCATATTTATAATTTTTGAAGGTTCATTGATAGAACTGTTTTTCTGGATATAAAAACTTTCTTTAATTAATCTCTTGTTTTTATGAGGTTCGTAGTCCAATATTTTGCCATAAAAGTCCATTTTACACACATTGCTGCACATTCAATTAGAATGTACTATTTTGTCCTCATTGGAATCTGTAATGTTCTAATAATTATTTGTTTTATTAATTTTCCTTTAAATTATCTTATTCTATTATCATGGTTTGCGGGTTGGCAGCGAGTCTTCTGTTTCAATAGCTGTGTACGCAGATACATTTTATTTTTATACAACTCTGGCTGTGCGGGTACAACTGGTTGATCAGTAGTTTGTGGTGTTAATGACCCCCATAGACTCTAACTGTAACAATATATCTATGACAAAATGGATGGACATCTTAATTTTAGTGAATATTGTGGTCTTGCAATGTACTGATTCTTGCATCTAGAACATGAGAACAACGCATCCAACAAAAAATGTGAACTAAAACAAGAAAAAAAAAAATCCATGGTGACCTCCACTGGACTTCCTCATAAATAGAGATGTGAAACTGCATAAACATTTGAAAAAGTGTTATGGGAACTCCTACTTCCAGCTTCACGGTTTCTACCAAGATCAAATCAGCGCATCATGATCAATATATCAGAAAACTGCAAAACATAAAATTTTCTGTTGATGAGGAAGAGTCTGAGTTACACACACACACAAAAAAAAAGTAATAACAAAACAAAAAACATAATAATCTGAAAAGCTGAGGGGAACACCTAGTCCGGTTCAATTTTTGGTAAATGTGTTGTACTTCGGCATCCTAAATTATTTGGTCAGAAAAGTTGTAAAATTAAAAAAAAAAGCATATTAAAGATGTTTACTGAAACACTTACCTCCAAGTAGTCCAAGTAGGATGAGTAAACACACGCTGCGGCGACAACCTGAAGCTTTGCTCCGTTGAAAGGAAGGTTTGCTGCTGCTGGGAATTCATGGGCAGAAGAGTACAACAGGAATCAGGTACACTCTTGTCAGGAAAGAGTAACAGAATATACTGCTACGCTAAAGAATGTAGTTTGTAATTTCTGTCTCACTTTTTAAAACAACATGCAGAGACTGTCTTTGGTATGTAATTCCGTGATACGAAATAGTAAGTATGCACATGCCTTTCTTGTTTCTAGAAAAGCGTTAGAGTAGGTGTCGCATTCTCTCTAACGGAAGTTAGATGGCAAGTCTCAAAGTGAAAGCTTGATTACTAAAAAAAAAAAGCTTCCACGGAGAAATGAGTTCATACATTCAGCATCAAAGAATCCCATGCGAAAAAAACAAGAAACTGTCCGATTGCGATGTCATGAACTGACACCGAAATTAACTATTTTCTGTAGCGTAGCACTACACTCTTTCCTGACAACAGCGTACCCGGCTCCTGTTGTACTATTCCGCCCATGAATGTCCTGGCTGCAGCGATCCTTCCTTTCAACGGAGCACAGCTTCATGTCAACGCCTCAGCGTTGTTTAAGGCCTCCCGCAGTGTCTGCTGACTCGTCATACTTGGAGTTCAAGTTTTTCGGTAAACATCTTTAATATTCATTCTAACAATGAAATTGTTTCACCATTCCCCCTTAAATTGCATATTTTAGAATCTGTACGTCACACTTTTTAGAAATTTTACAACTTTTCCGACCAAATAATTTACCACGCTAAACTACACATTTACCCAATTTTTACCAAAATCTAATGAGCACATAATGCCATGAATGTATAAATTGTCCAATGTCAAACAAAACTGACAATACGATGACAAAGTGCTGTGTTTGGGCACCAGATCTTTTTATTTGTAATAACTCGTTTACTATTCTTTATTTTTAGGAATGAATAAAAACAATTGAAAATTTACCTCCTATATCAGGACGAAACAGTTGGGTTGAATATTTTTCTTCTACATTTCCTAGATGCAAAGTCATGTATCAGAGAATCATAATTTAAAGACTGTGTCACATCACTCTCCAAAGACAGCAGAGCTAATGATGCTAGTTTCGTTTGTCGCATGGTTGATCGTCAGGGATTTTTCAGTCTTTTCAGCAAAGAAAATGATCTCTCACTTGTACAATTTGAAATCGGTAATGTCATGAACATTCTAAGTGCAGTCTCAGTGTTCGGAAATGTGGCTTCTAAATTGTTTACCTTCAAAGTTTGCAGCATCTGGGGAATGGTTGCATGCTCCCCCATCATTGAGGAGAATTGCAAAAACTCATCTGCAAACTGGTCGTCAAGGTCATTGTTATAGTATTCCTGCAATGCTTTTGCACCTTCAAAAATTTCAGATCTTGATTTCTTTGTAAAAAATTCAAATTTTCTCATTATATTTTCATAAGCACTTTTTCTGCTTGAAAGCTGAGTGACTAAAGCATCACAAAGCACATAATAAACTTGAGTTCTAAATATATCCCTTGCACTGAGTTCTATATGTTCAATGTTACATTCATCTAGGTGTTTATTCTAGGGCACCTTCTTTCTTTGGGAATCATGACCATGGTATTGCACATTTTCAGACACTAATGTTTGAGCTTCCTCTTCATAGACTTAAAAAAATTCCATCACGAACTGAATGAATTCAATTAACGACTGGAAAATTTTAGGTACTTCAGAAATATTTCCTTTTGGATTCTGGCAAGTTTGATTTGCACAGTTTAATCTCTGAAGTATTGTGTCCCAAACTACTGTGCTGATCGATATTTCCATTGTTCTCATTTTCTTCACCAGTGATTTTGCTTCATTTCTTGTCTGTGGAGAATCATCAACATTTTCTGACAGAAATACTAAAACTTTCTCTATTTCACGATAATTTTTCCTCACTGATCGTGTAGCTGCAGCATCTGCACACCATCTGGTAACTGACTGACTCTTCAGTGTGAGTGATCAATTTCCATGTGCTTCCTGGACTTTCTCCTGAAGCATCTTCCAACGGTGAGTTGATGCAGAAAAAAAAGTATAGAGTTTTTGCAAAAATGTGAAAAAAGAGAGAACTTTACCACAACTATCTATGCTATTCACACCAACTAAATTTAAAGTGTGAGCAGAACATGGCACATATTCCCCTAGTGGATTGATTTCCCTAATGCGTGTTTGAACACCAGAATACTTCCCAGACATGTTGCTGGCATTGTCATAGCTTTGGCCTCTGACATTCATAATATCCAAGCTAGCCTCCTGTAGAAAAGATATCATGGTATTTGTAATGTTTTCTGCAGTATGTCCATGGAATGAATAAATGTCAAAAACCGTTCTTTTGCTTCACAATCTTTGTTGACATACCTTATGATAAAAGCCAGTTGATCTATGTGTGTAATGTCTGGAGTAGAGTCAACTATGACAGAAAAATATTTTGACATTTTTATTTCATCAGTGATGGCATTAAAAACACGTACAGCCATTAATTCAACAAATTCATCCACACATGTTGAAGATAAGTAACTGGTGTTACCACTTCCTGGATTCCCACATTTTTCCAAGTGTTGAGCTAAGAATGGATCAAATTCTGCAATTAATTCTAAGCAGCATAGGAAATTTCTATTCTGAACTGATCCAATTGTTTCATCATCACCATATATTGGCAACCCACGAACTGAGAGATACTTAACTGTTGCAACAACTCTATGCAAAACATCTTGCCAGTACTTGGATTCATTCCGATACTGCACAACTATCTCACAGTCAATGCGTGCAGAAGCATTCATGCGTGATGAATAGTCACATACTGCTTGCCTGTGTATGTGTGAATTTTCATGCTCTGTAAGACGTAGTGATGGGCATAATCGAGTAGAAATGATCGATTCATTCGATTATGAAAATATCTCGAAACATTCGATTACGTCAAATTCATTCGAATGAAAAAAACCTCTCGAAAGAACTCTCGATTGCTCATAAGCTGTCTCATTCAAACGAGTGCATTCGAAAGGCGAAATCGCTCGTCTCTTCTCGAGAACATGGGTTCCGAGCAAAATCACTAGTCTACCTGAAAACTTCTTGAGGTTCGAAAGTACTCGCTTTTCACGTGATCGAATTAGCTATCGCAGGGAGAATCACTTGTGTTCCTTATAACTTCTTTAGCTAGGTTATGCTATTCGAAAACATTCAGGCGTCTTTAGCGTCATTCCGTCCAGCGAAAGAAAGCTGAGCATGTAGCACTAGTTACAAATCATTCGAATGGTTATTTCAAATGAATATCTCGATTTGTCAAACGCAGAAGGCGGCTCTGAGCATATCACGCCATCTACCGGTGAATTCTAAATTTAGAAATCGTTCGAATGATTATTTTGAATGAATATCTCGATTTGTCAGATCTCTCGATTGTAACCTTTCGATTCTTGAATTCAATCGATTATGCCCAACACTAGTAAGACGTTCACTTGCATGCTTCCAGTCAGAAAAACCTGTGGATCCTAATGCTGTAGTGCTCCTAGCATACAATTTACATATCCAGCAGAATAGTAAACAAGTTGATGGGGATAAAAGAAGCCAGTCGCGTTTTACCTTCTCATTTTTTTTATTCTGAAAAAATTACCTTCTGTTAGAAAACGTTTTTTACCACATATATCCTTCCCTGTGAATGCCAGCAACTTCAAATCTTGGGCTGGTGGATCGCTCAAAAAGCATTCGCGCATTTCTTCTGTAATTTCTCCCCATAAGGCAGGATCCACTGCATTCATTGTGGAACTTGTGCTCTCTTCATTAGATGAATTCAAAAGATTTCCCAAATTAGGAGCATCTGTGATGTTAGATGATTCTGAAGTCAGATTACTGGCTTCCAAAGACAAATTACGCTCAAGAGACTCACCAGTAGTAAAATTAGATGAATTTGTAGAACGTTTGGGACCAAGTGAAATATCCAATTTTTTAATGGCAAAACGTTCAATGCTACCATGCTGCAGGTCATCATCCTTCAGTTTCAATTGTTTGGCTTTCAGTTTAGCGCTGCCTGATAAGTATGTACGTTTTGACATAATTTAACTGTTAAATAATTCAACTTAAATATATTGTTACAACTAACTAAATTTGATTATATATAAATTTAACAAATATTCAACATTCCATCAGACTACAAGAAACGCAACGCAAAATACAACCAAGCTTTCGTGGTTACAGTTATGACAACGACAAGCCATGTGCAGGAAGTTGAAGGATCAGTTGAGTTTAGGTGCGTTCGGAAACGCAAGAAAAGGCACGTGACTCAATGGAAGCGATCCTCCTTCTCAATGGCCACCTGAAGGCTATTAAACCACTGAAACTCATTAATGGTCACGTGTTGACATGAAATTCGAAACTCAAACTTCAAACTCACTGAGTGTAAGTACCACATCTATAAACACATGACTCATGAGCATGCAAAAGTAAAAATAATAAATTTGAATATACACACACAAAATTCCCATTAACTAAGTACACATTTAATTCAAATTTGGGGGCCCCCCAAAATCGGGGGCCCCGGGCACGTGCCCCGTGTGCCCTCCCGTAAATCAGGGCCTGTGTATAGCGTAGAAATCTGTGGTCTTATAAATTTTACACGGTCTGTAGAACATTACAGAAAATTTCAAGAAAAGAAGAAAAAAAAATGTGTCACAGTCATCTGATTAGTTTATTGGAAATGATGAATGGCCTACGCTCTCCACAACTTATTACATCGCAAAAATCTTCCACCACGTGAGCCATTGACGTCGACTTTATAAGGGCCTGGTGCCTTTTGTATTAACCCTTTTTTCTTCATCTTGTAATTAAGTCAGATTCCAGAATAGTAAATAAAATTATTTTTTCTATTTATTTCTACAAGCAATTCCAATGTTCCTGTTTTTTTCCCTAATGTGCCTTACACTGAATACACTCCAATACCCACTTTTAAATATTACTTTTATTACTGTAAAACAATGCAATAATACCTAACACTTATGTAGGCTATACAGTAAGACTGATGGAGTGTGTGATTTTATTCAAGGACACAGAGACATAAAAACAGATAGAAGAAAATGTTTTAAACTTGCATCCACCTTGATACAGTTCCGTATTTTTTCCCTTAATGAACTGGCTCCCATGTACATCTGGTGCATTCTATTCTAAATATAAAGTGACTGATTTCAACAGAATAGTGTGAATGTGAAAGAGAGCCAGTGAACAACTACAGCATTTACACATAGTCACCTGTCTGCTCCTAAGCCATTTACCTACCAGAATCACATACCTGCCAACTACTGCGGAATGTCCGTAGTTTCTTTTTTTTGATTGGAGGTTTAACGACCACCGTGAGCAACTCAATGGGCTATAAGCAGTCGCCCGTCCCTAATTTAGGGTCACTGGTTCCAGGGAAGGGAGAGAGCCAGTGCCGTAAGACAAACACAACATCCATGCCTCACCGGGATTCGAACCCGGACCCCGTTCGGACGAATGATCAGAGGCCATCGCTTAGACCACTGCGCCACCGGGGCGGCGTCCGTAGTTTCTACGGATTTAGTTGTTTGACTACGGAACCCACTGTCCAAACTACGGATTCTACGAATCTTCATTTTTATTTATTTTGCTATTAAGAAAAACCATCTGGTGACGGTATTTCGTGTTTCAAAACTTCCCAAAACGGTAGTTAAACGGAGTAAACATTTTTTGCCGTAATCGTAATTTTTTTTTTCTCCCAATGTTGCCGTTGTGTCCAGTAGTCTTGTTAAACATCATTTTATTGCAAAAATGTTCGTATTTCATCTTGAAACTATAGGCAACAATTTGCGAAAACGGAAGTTAGACGCTGCGAAAATTTCCTCGTGATCTTTCGCGAATTCCGCCTTTTTCGTTTTTATTTTGGTCATTTACGAGATCGATGCACAAGTGAACAGAAATTTTTGGGGAGTTGGTGACGTGTTCGTCGGGAGAACGGAATTCATTTTTACGAAACTTTCGAAAACGGAAGGTCGACGGAGATCGGATTTTTCCGTAATTGTAATTTCACCATTATTACTGTTAAATAACATTTTACTGCAGAAATATTTGTATTTCAGCTTGAAAATAGGGGAAACATTTTTAAAACTGGAAGTCGGAGAGCAAAAATTTCTCACGTAATCCCCCCCCCCCCCCACACACGCTCGATGTTTTTTTTTTTTTGATTGGAGGTTTAACGACCACCGTGAGCAACTCAATGGGCTATAAGCAGTCGCCCGTCCCTAATTTAGGGTCACTGGTTCCAGGGAAGGGAGAGAGCCAGTGCCGTAAGACAAACACAACATCCATGCCTCACCGGGATTCGAACCCGGACCCCTTACGGACGAATGATCAGAGGCCAGCGCCTTAGACCACTGCGCCACCGGGGCGGCACATGCTATTCCACGGGCATACTGGGGGAATATATCATGTTGTTTTCAATTTAAATAAAAATTGATAGAATATTTAATTTTAGACAAAAATTTTCTATGCAAATGTAAGTTCATTACTAAAATTTTTTTGTTTGAAGGTTTGACCACCACCGTAACCAACTAAATGGGCTAAAAGCAGTCGTCCGTCTCTAATTTACGGTCACTGGTTCCACAGAAGGGAGAGAGCCAGTGCTGTAAGACAAACACAACATCCATGCCTCACCGCGATTCGAACCTGGACCTTTTCTTGAATGAATAGTCATAAGCCAGTGCTTTGACCACTGCGCTACCAGAGCAGCTAAAAGTTTTCATAATGCCCATAAAGAACACCAAATCTAATGACGTAAATTTATGTCAATGTCTTTGCACTATGTCGTGTTCAGTTGGTAACAGTGAAAAACAAAAGCACGGAATGTCACAGAATTTAAAGTGCTCTTTGCATATCAGTTTACTTAAAATTGCCACATGGTTCTCAATTATTACACCATTTCAGGGCTTGCTCAGCAGTTTAAGTTCAACTGTAGTCAGCAGTATAAGTTCAACTGTACGTAAAATTCTAGTATTTTCATGAGACAGTTGGCAACTTGTATCATTCTGGTCTAAATCTACTGAAAACTTTGTGTGGCAGGTTATACAAAGCAAACCAATATTAAATTTGTACAGTTAGCCCCATAAAAGATTCTAAGATATTTAGATCACAGCTGTCATCTGCTTCATCACAGCAAAAAAAAATCCACTCATAAAAATACATATATTGAACGAATGGCAAAATTTTCCCACTCATCATCATCATTGTCAACCATTATCAATCCACTGCTGGACGAAGGTCTCCCCAAGTTTCCTCCACAACGGTCTGTCTTGTGCCAGTCTCCTCCATGTCACCCCTGCATACTTTCGAATTTCATCCACCCATCTCCCATGTGGTCTTCTTCTGGGTCTTTTCCTGTCCCTTGGAATCCAATCTAAAATTTCGGCTGTCCATCGATGGTCTGTCCAGCCCATTGCCATTTCAGGGATTTAACTCTGATCATGATGTCTTCCACTCTCGTCATTTTTCGGATCCACGAGTTCCTCTTCTTATCTCTCCTGGTTATACAAAGCATGCACCTCTCCATGCTGCTTTGAGTTGTCTGCAGCCTTTGTATGTCTCTTTTAGTTAAGGTCCAAGTCTCTGCACCACACGTAAGCACTGGAAGGATGCATTGATCAAACACTTTTCTTTTAAGACATAATAATGGCATATTGCTCTTGAAAATTATGCTGTTTCTTCCAAAAGCTCTCCAGGCAAGTTTTGTACGCCGATTAATTTCTTCATCAATGTGACCCTCACTTGATATCTGCTGTCCAAGATAAACATACATATCTGTTATCTCCAGTTTTTCTCCATCAATCGATAAATCTTCATTTCTTGTAAAAGCATTGAACATCACTTTTGTCTTCTGAAAGTTCATTTTTAATCCCACTTCTTTATTCTTGTCAGCAAGTTCCTGGATCATACTCTGCAGCTCTGAAGGGGTAGTTGCAAAAATGACCACGTCATCGCAAAACGAAGGTGTGTTAGATAATCTCCATTAATCTTTATCCCTTTGTTTTCCCAGTTCAGTGATTGAAAGACATTTTCCAATGAGGCAACAAAGTGCTTCGGAGATATGGTGTCACTTTGTCTCACTCCCTTTCCAATTTTTATGTGTGTTGTATTTTCAAACAGCCAAATCTTTGCACTTGCATTTTCATAGATGTTATTAATAATGTTAATGTATGCATCTTCAATACCGCAGGATTTCAGAGCCATTGTAACTGCTGATGGTTTCACCGAATCAAAGGCTTTTTCATAATCGATAAAAGCCATGCACAATGGAAGTTCACATTCCCTCGCTCTTTCAATTAGTTCTCTCAGTACATGGATATGATCTATTGTGCTGTAGTCACTCCTGAATCCATCTTGTTTTCTCGGTTGAGTCATGTCCAGTGTTACCTTCAAGCGGTGTGAAAGAACTTTAGTGAAGATTTTATAAACCACTGAGAGGAGGCTGATAGGTCTGTTGTTCTTGAGATCCTCAATGTCACCTTTTTTATGTAGCAGGATCATTGCAGTATTGTTCCATTCCTCAGGAATCTTCCCTTCATTAAGGCATCGAGTGAAAATTTGGGCGAGTACTGTTTCAATATCTCCACTTGCTTCTTGTATGATGTCTACAGTAATTCCATCTTCTCCTGGAGCTTTCACCCGCTTCATGTTCTTGATTGTATGAGCAACTTCTGCTGGGAGGACTGGAAGAACTCTGGTACCTTTCATGGTGTCTGGAGTACATGTATCATCCCTTTCATATAATTTGGAGTAGAAATCTTTCACTCTTGTCAAAATATCGCCTCTATTTCTTGTTACAGAACCATCTTCTTTTCTCAGAGCCATAATCTGTTTTCTTCCCTTACTGAGATGTCCCTTTGCTATCTTTAGGCTTTGGTTGTTTTCAATTGCTTTCCTCACTATCTCACAGTTGAATTTCCTTACGTCTTCAGTAATACTTTTTCGTACTGTCTTGCATAGCTCTATATATTCCACTTTGGAAGTCACATCTTCTTTAGCTGTCCTCATCTCTCTTCTTTTTGCATCAACATTTTGGTTTTTCCTGATAATTTGTTCACATGCAACTTGTTCTTAGACCCAGCTAATTTTGTTGCTGTTTCCATAAGAGCTTTGGTTACTTTTCTGTTAACTTCAGAAATATCCACTTCTTCCGATGTTAGGCCTTCTAAAGCAGACAATCTGTTCTTCAGTTCCAACTTGAAAGTATTATGGTGTTTTTTAAGGTTGGTTATGTCAATACATTTTGTTTGTCTTATGAGCTTGCCACGTTCGAGTTTAGTGTTGAGGTGCATCTTACATCTCACCAATCTATGGTCACTACCTGTGTTGAACTTGTTCAGCACATGCAGTCTTCGATGACGAATTTTTGTTACACATAATAAAATCAATTTCACTTGTCGTCCCAATTGGATGTCTCCATGTCCATTTCCTGTGTGGCTTTTTCTTGAAAAAGGAGTTCATGATGAAAAACCCTTCTGCCTCTGCAAACTCAACGAGAGTATTTCCACGCTGGTTTCTGTTGCCGTGACCGAATTTACCTACTGAAGTTTCATTCTGTTGCCGTTGCCCTATTTTTGCATTGAAATCTCCCATAATTATCTTCAAGTGCTGCTTACCTTTATTATTTAGATGACAAATTTCCTCATAAAATTCTTCAATTTCTTCTTCAGGATGACTTGTGGTGGGTGCATAAGTTTGAATAATCTGAGCCTGGTATCTTCTCGAGAGTTGGATAACGAGTCGTGCAGCTCTGTCAGAGGAACTTTCAACTTCTACCACTTTATCCTTCAGTTTCTTGTTTATTATAAATCCAACACCACTAGTTCTGCCAGTATCTGTCCCACGATAGTAGAAGAGATGTCCACTTTTCAGTTCAATGAGATCTTCTCCTTTTCTCCTTACCTCACTTAGCCCGACGATGTCCCACTTGATCCTTTGTAGTTCCTCTTCCAATTCAAGAAGCCTTGAATCAGAAGATAGGGAGCGTCCATTATACGTAGCCAAGGTCAGCATCAAATGGCAGCGTAGTCCGGTCCTCCGGGGATTCTTAGCACCCTCTGCCTTCGTGTCGCACTGGCCGCTGCCTTGGCCATGTACATTCCAGCTGCCGGAGACTGAGGGCCAAGATTTAAGTTGTAGAGTCATTTTGGAGGTGTTTGGCCATAACTCACTACGCTGGCCAAGCGGGTTGGTGGGTGTGGGATAGCATTTTACCTGATCCCAATGGTATAGTTATACCGCTATTGGCGGTCGTCAGAGCCCCTTTAGTGGGAACAGGATGCATCACGAGAAGGCGGGGTTGACATTTGTCAAGGAGAGGCCGTGATGTTATGCATCACCTGACCTTACATCCCTTTTCCACTCATACAAGTACATATATTGTATAACATTAATGGCATGAGTAATTTACTCAACTTGCAACTTTTTTCTTTTTAAATTTTACACAAACATGCAGGTTCATTAAATTTTTTTATAATTTAAGACTTTTAGAATTAATTCATTAACTATATAATATTCATGTTTAGAGATAATTTCAGTTTTAAGGTAAGAGACATTTAATTTTAAATTTCTTTTTGCTTAATCTAGGAACCTGCACATCAATTACCACGACAACACTTAAATGTTTATTTTTCTGCAATTATCTGACTGAACTGCATGCATGCAATCTTGATTAAAAAACAAAACAAAATGCTTCCCGCCCAATCTGGCTCTGAAAAAAAAAAAAAAATGCTTCCTGCCTATTTAAAAAAACCCGGCCAGATTGGGCAGAAGCATAAAAAAAATGCTTCCCACCCAATCTATCCTATAACCCCCCCCCCCCTATCTGGCCCTGTTGAAACATGATGATGTGTAGCATTCACTGATGCACATCATGTTTCAGCAGGCTTGGATTAGGTGGGGAGGGTTATAGCCTAGGGGCCCACCATTACCAAGGGCCCAAGAGGCATGTCACTACACTGCAAATAACACACAGCTTATATACTTATATGTATGTCTTAAAAGAAAAGTGTTTGATCAATGCATCCTTCCAGTGCTTACGTATGGTGCAGAGACGTGGACCTTAACTAAAAGAGACATACAAAGGCTGCAGACAACTCAAATAAGCATGGAGAGGTGCATACTTGGTGTAACCAGGAGAGATAAGAAGAGAAACTCGTGGATCCGAAAAATGACAAGAGTGGAAGACATCATGATCAGAGTTAAATCCCTGAAATGGCAATGGGCTGGACATACTGCCAGAAGGACAGATCATCGATGGACAGCTGAAATTTTAGATTGGATTCCAAGGGACAGGAAAAGACCCAGAAGAAGACCACATGGGAGATGGGTGGATGAAATTCGAAAGTATGCAGGGGTGACCTGGAGGAGACTGGCACAAGACAGACCGTTGTGGAGGAAACTTGGGGAGACCTTCGTCCAGCAGTGGATTGATAATGGTTGACAATGATGATGATGATGATGATGATATAGAGAAGTAAAATAGTTTTTGTTTTGTCTCATATGATTTCTACTTGTTCACAAACAGTGGCTGAGAGGTGAACAGATTTCAAGGCTGTGACTCAATAAGGGCAAATGTTCCATGTCACTGTGCACAGCGAAGTCGGCGAGACAGTTGAAGCTATTTCACTACTATCGACCCACACCTCCCTGTTTGCACTTGAAGCCATTAATGGGCGAAATCCACACTGTGACTTCACATTGCATAACAAAATAAAAAAAAAAAAAAAAAAGGATGCACCAAGAAAAATATACAATGCTAAATTATTAAAAATTCAAAGACAAAATCTAAGAATCTTAAGCTTTTTTTAACTCATGTTCATGTTGTGAGAAACGTGAAAAATACAGTGACTTTTTATGAAAACTCTGCAGGTAATTTATCAGTTTGCACGACTAAATAAATGTCGACAATGTGTCTTGTCATGTCCCCCGAGAACCGTAAACTGGTTTAATCACAAGCAAATACGACGAAGCTTAGGGGCCCCTAAGGTCTTAATCTGGCCCTCTGTTTCAGTATAAACAGTACATGAAGTTGGTATGGAAAATTATGTAGTTCCCATAAACAAGAGTGTTAACCTTATACATATTATACATGATGTCCTAGAAGCAAGCCTGTTTCTAGTATATATACAGATATCATAGACAGCAGACTTCCTCTTCAGCTACAATGCTGGCACTTAAATGTTGAAAATAAAATTATGACATGAAATTACATATATCCTTTTCACCAATTTGGCACAAAGAAATGATATAATGATAGTTTTAGTTACAGAGAGAGAGAGAGGCTGTCTACAATCAACACAAGTTGTTTGCTTTCACCCCCAATTCTGGTACACCAATGAAATTTACAGGACTAGCTCATGACAGCCTTGGAACAGCTTCATTCTTATGTAATATTTAAGCACATATGCGGAATCTTGGTTATATGTTTTTTCTAGGGGATGGCCTTAACAAAACAAAATACATTTTAATTTCAGATTATAATAATTTATAATGTAAAGCATACATACATGAATACTTTGTTTGCTACTTTAAGCCCATGCCTATTTTGACTTTTTGTAATTTTTTTATTCTAATTTCATTATAAAAACTATGAAATTTGTAGTTTCATATTTCCTTAAAAACTCAATTGAAAAATTTTATGGGATTCTACTAGAATATTTTCCTTAAAATAAATTTATGAATTTTCAGAGAAAACTCTTTCCTTCTTCAGGTACATATTATTTGCGGTCTCTTTTTTTCTCTCTCTGCTATAATAGTAGCCGAGAAAAATAAAAAAATAAAATAAAAAGAGACTGATGATAAATAACTGCCTGAATGAAGATGAATAGTTTTCTCTAAAAATTCACAAATTTATTTTAACAATAGTATCATAGTAAAATCCCATAAAAATTTTCAAGAGTTTTTAATTACTGAACTGCCTGTTTTCCAAAAGTATGGGTTTTAGTTTCATATTTGAGAGGTGGGTCCACAAATTTCAGTGATTAACACTCATGTCAAATCTGGTATATTTTGAAGCTGTCCTTCCACTTACATGCACACAGTACAAGTAACTTTTATTTCGCCAATGAAAGGTTAAATCATTATAAGCAGAACGGTAGTAATGGTAGCATGATGACAAGACTGTGTGGCAAATAAATTTTTTCAGCGCTGCAATATCCACATAGCTATTTTGCTGCACAGTACTGGGGAATTTACTGTATGGTGTGATTATAAACACAAGCTGCTGAAGAGACTTTCGTGGCTACTGTTTTGACCACAGGTTCTTGTTACAGAGCGAGAGTTCACATAATGTTATTTCATTTGAAAATACATGCATATGAGAAAATGGGTGTCTGAAATGAAGGCATATTCATAGTTCATTTACTTCTGACATAAAGATTGTTATGGTTCCTATTATACAATTAAACTCTTGTATATTATCACTATTTAAATAAGATTAAGCAGAACAACATACAGTAGAACCTCAGTTATGCATTTTATATGGGATCACCTTAAAAACATAAAGGAAATTTAAAATTGTTAATTATTATTGTAAAATTTTTAATGCCTCCAAAAAGAAAAAAATCTCGTAATTTTGGATTACACTAATTTATAATGTAAGGCAACACACATATGTGCATACTTGAACACTCTTGTTTGCTACCTTAACATTATGTTTATTTTGACATTTGCATTAATTTTTTATTCTACACTGCTGGCCACCCAAAATGCAACACCAAGAAGGGCATGAGATAGCAAATCCAGATTTACTGGACACATAACAACAGATACAAAGATGAAACGATTGAGCTTACAGGCCCGTGCGACTTGCGGAACACGCAGACATCAATAGTTCGTGTGGCCCCCATGGCTGGCAATAACGGCCGCTACACGACGCGGCATGGAATGAAAGAGGCTTTGGATGTGGGCTTGGGGTATGTCGATCCAGGCTGCTTCCACACGTTGCCACAGTTCATCAGGCGTAGCCACGGGTGGTGCTTGCCGGGCCACTCGGTTGCCAATCAGCGACCAGACATGTTCGATGGGTGACATATAGAGAGAACAGGCGGGCCACGGCAGCAGTGCCACCTGGTGGGCCGTGAAGAATTGTTGCACGATGCGTGCCACATGCGGGCACGCTGTCCTGGTGAAACGGGGCTGCTAGCAGGTCCTGCAGGAAAGGGAGGACCACAGGCTCCAAAATGTCGGAGATGTAGCGGTGGCTGTTGAGTGTACCGGCGATGCGTACTAGAGGAGTGCGGGTGTCATATCTAATTGTGCCCCAAACCATAACACCAGGCGATGGACCGGTATGGCGATGCATAATGCAGGCGTCATACAGTCTCTCGCCATGGTGCCGCCCCACGCGGATCAGACCATTGTGGTGTTGCAGGCAGAAGCGGGATTCGTCAGAGAAGACAATGTCGTGCCTTTCTGTAGTCCAGGTGCGGCGTTCACCAGCCCACTGCTGCTGCACTCGCCGGTGGTGTAACGTCAGTGGTAATTGGAGCAATGGGCGTCGCGCGACAAGTCCCCGCTCCTGCAGATGACGTCGAACGGTACGTGCTGACACAGGTTGTTGCACAACACACCCTAATTCCTGCACTAACGTTCGTGATGTGGCGGTGCAAGTCGTCAATGCCCACCATACTACATGCTGGTCCTCTCATCCGGTGGTGTGCCACGGCTGCGGCAATCGCTCACGTCGGTCCGTCCGTCCCTCCTGCACCCACCGAATCCATACTTGCCTCACTGTGGCTGGATGTTGTCCCACACGGGCACCGATGTCTCGGTACGATAAACCGCTGTTGCGACAATCCACTGTTCGTCTTCTGTTGAACTCCGAAACGTGCTGGAATGACTGCCGTATTCTGCGATGAGGCATCAAGAAGCTTCCCACGCACATGTCCGGCAACACAACACACTTCCTCTACTTACACCCCGCTTTCTGTGCACCCTTCTTCTAGTGCTTCTCGGTGGCGTGCCGGGCGCACATGATTTGCATATGCCCTGCAATGCTAATCCTTTGCATGTCCTCTCGCAGGCAACGCATGCTGCGAATTTCAGGCCAGTCGGATGGTTCCTTCTAAGTGTTGCATTTTGGGTGGCCAGCAGTGTAATTTCATAATAAAAACTAAGTTAAGACATTCTGTATGATTTCATACTTTCAATACATGAAAAGAAAAAAACTCCTAGCTTTGAAATACTAAATTGTACATCCAAATCGATTTTCTTTAATATTCAATATCTCTACTGCAAATTCGTTACCTATAAGTATCACTCTTTTCAAAGCAATTTGTCCACTAGTTGATTCAGCATTAGTGCCAAGTAAAATACTCACTAATCTTCATTTGCTTAAATTTTTTTGAATTCAGGGAAAAATAGAGAACTGTTAATGTTATTTAGTAAATATTTAGTTGCATCATCTATTTCATGGCTGCAAATAAAAAAAAAATGCTATCTTAATTCTCTCAAAGTTGTAACACATCAGGTTATGTTTAAAAGAATCAAAGAACCATATATTTTTGATAATCAGAAATTCAAAATTAAAAGTGTAATCATAAAAAGTATATAAAATGAATCGCATACAACCGAACTAAGAAAGTGATAGAAACTACATTAAAGTATCAAGACTAGCGTAGCATTATGTATACCAGTGAAAAACGTATAACTGAGGTTCCACTGCACATTGTAGAATACAACTGGAGTATTTGGTTTCCCATTGTACTGTATATCTGCATATACAGCAAAATTACCCTTACCATAAAACCCTTAGAAATAAAACATTTTTCTAGTTCAGTCTAGTGTTTATTCTACAGTACCTAGAATCCACTACTATACATCAAATTAGGAACAATGAGTTTCATAAACATTCTCAATCTCTTTGTTACAATATCATTATTGTGTAATACACCTATGGCTAATATTATTTTTCACAGTGAATTCATTTACTTACAAAATTTCTTCACAATGAGAAACACAAGAAAAAAAATATTTCACATTATTCAACTTGTCTCTGTATAATGCATTGTGTACTGAAAAAATGAAGCACTATCAATACATAAATATGAGACTATTCAGCTTGTCTCAGCACTAAGTGTTGATAGTGCCTTCTTCTGCAGTGTTTAAATGCGCTCTATGTTATATTTTGTTAAGATTTGTTTCACAGTTCTAACTGCTTTGCTGTTCTAATTTATGCATAGCATCCCAGATGAGATGCAAGCATTTGATTACATATGCAGCAATCACGATGGAAACTTAGCACAATTCTGGTGCACCTGGGTTGGAGTGAAGTTTAAGCCAGAAGCATGAATTTCTGTGTCAGGATCAAACAAACATAGGATGTAAACTTTAAATCCCACTTTTGATTCTTAAAGATAAAATAACAATAACAAAACCAACAATAATAATAATAAAAAAAAGCAAAATGAAGTATATGAAATTCCTGCTCAAATAATTTTTGATACTATTTCACATCATCAAACAATTGTTACTTTGCATAATTAGTATGAAAGATAAAAAAAACTCTATTCTGTAATTTCAGCCATTTGATACATATTTGACAGTAACATTTCAGATTACCTTTTCATTTAAAGGAATTTTCACTCTCTCTTCTACATCATTACTTCATGAGTTTTTTGTTTTATTTACATTATAGTATATTTGAATATTGAAAAAAAAAAAAGAGCAACAGAATCAAAAGAAAAATAATAGCATGCATGTTAATCAATTTACAATTACAAATGAAACTGCACAAGACCCATTTAATAAGTTTGATTTGAAAAATTGACTGAGCAGATGAAGATCATAATTTGAAAGTTGGAACTGAGTTTGATAAGGAAATAGACAGGTAGTTTCAAAAATATGACATGTGCTTTATATCTTGATGAGGAAAATTTGTTATATTTCACATACTGTCACCCAAATCTGTTTACAAAAAGCATGCATTTCTTAAAGTTAATGTAACTTACTCTACAGCTTGTAACAGAAGAATGATTAATATTATAAAGCATGACTTTGCTGCACACATCTGAATTCCTTGATAAATTAAGTGTACACGATTTTAACAAAAATCACTACACTTTGTTTTTTTAGTCAATTTATGTTATTAGAATTGAAATTGCCCATTAAATAACTAGATATATTTATTAATGCAGTGTCTCTCTGTTACCTATATAAACCCCTTTCAACCTCGATGATACCTACAGCAACAGAAGGCAGTGCCATAGAAACCATACCCCACACATAAAGATCTTGTTCTCCTGATTTTCTTATATTATTATGAAAACCAGCCCACATGTACAGAAAAAACTAGTTTCATTTTATTCAGTTATACTTACACCCCAATGAGAAAATAAGACCATAGTATGCCAACAAGATCACATTTATGTTGTCCTTGTAGCGCAATTTACTTGCTTCACATAGAAGCTAACATTGCTTTCATTGGCAGTCTAATCTACCACAGACAACTTTACTTTTTTGATGGAAGTTACCCATGGATTAATTTCCTGCTACCTGAAGAAGCTTGGATGTGATATACATCCTCTCATGGGAGAATAGAAATTTGTTGTTCACATGTGTTACTGACACAATAAGGTGGCAGATAATTCCATCCAAAGTGGCTGCTAATAAATATTATTGTACTTTATAACCAAGATTTACTACTACTAATGATTACATCACATTCAGCTACCACAATGAACTGATTTATAAGTACAAATGTTCTGAAACTTTACTATGACTGAGAAAAAATGTTTGTACTTGATAGTAGTTACACAGTTTTCCAAAATTAATTGAAAGAGAAATAAGATGAAAAATTACTTTTTGTGAGAACACGTGTTCTTCCAAAATATCCAGTTTCCTTATGTTTATTTTACACACTCTTGATTGAATATTAGCTCAAAATAGTTAATGGCAGATCGGAAAAGAGACCTTTTTTCACTATGTCGCCCTGACCATGGCTGCAGAAGAGTTTCATTCCATTGGACTCTAAAAAGCTAAAAAACGCGGAAAAGTGAGCGACGTGCAGAACCGCTCCACAATCATTTTGAACCATGTTAATCCTCATGTGCATAGCTATCACTCTTGCTATAACAGGACTGTGAAATCAATCAGCAGTCAAACATATAGCTTTTAAAAAGAATTTATTTCCTAGTGATTTATTTTTGTGATTCCCCAGTGAGGATAACAGTTTGACACAGTTAATGCTATCAGTGAAGAGACTAAATAATTGCTACAATGCTCAGATTAAAGTCATCAACCAACATTTGCTGGTCTGTGTATGAATTGTGTAAGCTATGTTGAAGTAGATGTATGGATGTGTATTACACACAGTGCCCAACCAGCTACTAACAAAAAAAAAAAAAAAGCAATCATTGTGTGTGCTTACATGTGCGTATGTGAGAAGAAACATTTCTTATAATAATTATTAACCAGTACAATCACCTAGGTAACTCTGCATCAATGGATGGCTTTATCAACAGCATAATATGCACATACAATTCAAGAAAAAGAATACAAAAATGTAGAAACAAATTTAAAAGTAAAATACTGACGACAAATTGCAACCTGTTATTTAAGCTTAGCAACTGATAAACTATTAATGTTAAAACTTTTGGTTAGATACTAGTAACTTTCATCACATTAAGTACAAATGGAGAAATGTTACAATTTACACAGAATTAATGTTCAGTTGTTTTGAGAAACTTCATACTATTGGAATACAGAGACAAACATCCAATTCAAGTGACAGTTATAGCTGTTAAAGAATGTTTTACAACCTTCATGAAAACACACCTGTATCTACACTATTTACAAGAAAAGCTCAAGGGTCCCTGTTATTCCAATTCAGGCCTCAAGGAACATCTTTCTTTGTCAATACTAGGCAGGTACACCAAACTTCTGATGAGTGCATTCCCTGGGAGTACAAAGATATTGTGAGTAATGGTCGAGGAATAAGATCTTAAAACTACCTCTAAGCATGTTCAATATGTCACTTAAAAAAATCAAATGAATGAATGATGTAGTTGAAAACATTTCTTCGTAAGACGTGATGCAGTTCCCACAAACCGCTACTGATAAAGCAAAATAAACTTCGTCATAAGTCAGACTTATGCTAACTACCAAAACTTCCAAGGAAGTTTATGCCTTCACTCTTAATTATTGCATGAATTCTGGAGTAACAAAATCTAAAAAATCTGATGTCTTTCACTTTGCCAGAATAGTTCCTGCAAAAATGAAAAATGTCTGCCTTTTTTCAGAATAACTTGGAATTAGTTCAATTAAGCCTTGTTTTTCAGGAACCAATCCAAATAAATAAACTACACAAAATGAACTTTCATAAATTAGCACATCTTACCATCAATTAATAATATAATTACTTCTAATATGAGGTAAGAGCCTAGAAACTAATTTGATCAACATATGGCTTTAGGCTGAGCTGTTAATCAAGCAGTATTATAAGGGACTGATATTCACTTAATCATGGAATTCTTTCCATATTCATTATGACATCTATACCTAAGTTAATACCAACCAATGGAAAAAAAAAATGTCGGTGTGTGTATTTATTTACATTCACGTTTAATCACCATCTAACAAAAATTCACCAGCATAAAGTGCCTAGTAATCTTTTTTAACTTCCTGCTAATTTATTTACAAAAACAGTCATTCACAATACAGCCACATTTGCAAACAAATAGTTAGTTAGTTAATAAACTTACACAATAAAATGTAAGGTATGTCACTGAATAATTACCATTCAGAGAAAAAGTTAACTAGAGGAAATAAAACTAATTCTTGGATACAAGTAGAACTGTTACAAATGACAGATATAGAGCCCTTCCAACTTTAACTTAAAATGCAAGACTGTTCATCAAAAAAGAACTTAAAATGCAAGGTGGTTCATCAAAAATGAATGGACTGAAGGAAGCGATTAAAACACACAAGACTTTTTCATAACGAGATTACAAACTCATACTGCAACAAAAGCTCTTTTAATATCCAAAAATGGGCTAGAGAAAAACTGAATACGGTCTTGTGAATTTGAAAAACAAAACAAAAACATGCTCTTACTGAACCTTTATTAAATCAAACAACATATGTTTGGAAAGTTGCATTATTTTATTATGCTGAAAGCAACACAGAAGAAACAATTTTCTTACAATTTCAATTACTTTTCTTATAATTGCTTCCATTTGTTTAATCAGATCCATAATAGGTTGGTTCTTGTACAAAGGTTCTTTCTAGGGTCATTCATTGAAGTTAATCCTTTATGCCCTTTTTCCTTCATAGTTCGTCAAATAAATTTGAACATTTTGATGCATTCATTCTTTGCATTCTCTGGACACTACAGGTACAACATAAGCTCCTGATGAATGATAAATTCATCATAATTTTTATTTTGAAAGACTGTTTCGATTGAATTTGATAATCTTTTGATTGCAACATTTCTTCTGTTTCCACCTACTCTTTGTTTTTATTTTCATATTTATTTTCATACTTCACTTACTGCTCTTTATCAGATACATATAGCTGTAAGCAATGGAGGCCAACTACTTTAGATAAATATTTATCTGTGAAAAATCGGAAAATACTGAAAAAAAAAAAAAAAAAGTGCTGAATATTGAATAATATTGCAGAAGAGTGGCTTTATATTTTATTATTAATTTTTTAAATAAAATGCATGCTTTCCCATTTTCATTGTCCCTTCTTGCTGATACCAGTCAGCAAAGTAAACATTTTCCCTCTTGTTGTGAAATTGAAGTTCAAAACTGGAACTCACCCTTTTTTGACCTGCAAAATTGTTTTCGTTGCACAAAGTACACAGTGCAATGTTTGAATTTTTTCATTTTGTTGAGGGTTCATTCCGTATGAAATCAACACAATTTTAATATGAATTTTAACTCACCATCTCAGATTTCGATGAAACTTGGCACAGAGATAGCCTACATATAAATGAAGAAAAATACCCAGTTTTATTAAAATACGTTGACCCATTTTGAAAATACGGCGATGTGAAGTCAAAAATCGCCAAAAAACACCCCACTGCAATAATTTAAAATTGCTGTAGCAACTCTCCTAATTAAGCTAACTTTGCAGCATTTTCCAAGAGCTTTCCTATGATATACAACACAATATGGGTTTGAGATGAAAATTGTTTTTCAAATTCAAATTAAAATTAAAATTTTTAATTTATCAAAAAGCGCATCTTCAAACATTTTCAAAAAATTATTTACAAAACTTCACATTATTGTTAACTAATTCCCTAAGTATGAAAGTGGGACTGTCATGCGTTCACACCTTTATAAAATTTCAAAAATACATATTTCACTAAAAAAAATGACATTTTTGTAAAATTTATAGATTTAAGCGGAAATATACATAACTTACCCGTAAATAAATCTTCACTTTTTCATAAATTTATTTGTAATATATTTAAAATGTAACTAGTGACTATGACAGGGTGATTATTCAATTAGAACTACTAAAAATATAATTTTTTTATGAATACAATTGTAATCTGATAGCCATAATTATTAAAAGTTTTGAGTATATATAAAAAGTACAAATTGGGATAAAAAAATCTAATTGTTTATTCCAACTATCATAAATAGCAAATTGCAATTTTATTGGATCTGCTCAGACCCAGCTATGCCAGTTCAGGGTAAGGCCACATATCTGGAACTGCCTGAGTCTGGAGCTGTTACGACTCAACTGGTTTAAACCTGTACCAAATGGTTTAAACCACTTTAAACCTGTTCCAACTGGTTTAAACCACAGGCAGACTGATAAGTCTTCATACTGATTTAGTGGCAGTTGGATGTGTATGTTGTTGGTGATTAATGTGGTGGTATAAGTTTCTTTTTTAAATGTTAATATTTTGTGAGGTGTTGGTATTAGTGAAAAAAAAAATATTTTCAAAGTTGTTACTCATTATTTCAGTATATTTTCTTAGTGTTCTCTTCAGAAACATTTCTAAATTTTAACTGAGATCTGTGTGATATTATACAATGGAGAAAGAAAGATATCGGGCACTAC
The DNA here is from genome assembly GCA_039090855.1 of Macrothele yani. Lineage (NCBI taxonomy): Eukaryota > Metazoa > Arthropoda > Arachnida > Araneae > Macrothelidae > Macrothele > Macrothele yani. The sequence goes on along the minus strand of CM076994.1, from coordinate 68,093,237 downwards.
AATGTTGCAATTCTTTAAAAAAATATAATCATTCTGTGAAAAGCATAAAGAGACAAAGAAATGTGTCACTCAATGGATGGGTGATATGTTTCCTGATATGATGCCAAAGTTATCAAAAATTTGTGATAATTGTAGGAAGCAGATTGGTTCACTGAAAAATATGCAAGAAAATAATGATTGCAGTTTGGATGATGATGATGAAACAAGCTATGATCCTCTACCTTCAGCTGTTCTGGAGACACTAAATACGTCTCTTCAGGAATTAGGAGAGTCCCCTGTACGTAGTACAAATCTTCAGATGAAGCAGTATTCAACCAAAAAATTAAAAAACATTAGGTTAGCACTTAAAAAACAACTATTTGCTAATGCAGAGTATTCCTCAGAAAATGAATGTGAGTCACTGGAACAATCTGTCATAGGTAATCTGAAAACTAGCTTTTCTTCAAGTAGTAGGGAACAGAAAGTAATGCTACTAACTTGTTTGCCTGAATCTTGGAGTATAAGAAAGATAATGTGTGAATTCAATGCTCCTAACTACATGGTACGCCAGGCAAAATGGCTTTTGAAGGAAAGAGGTATATTAGAAGAAAGTCCTGACCAAAAACCGGGAAAGAATCTGTCACAAGGAGTTGTGCAAACAGTACATTCTTTTTATGAAAATGATGAAATAAGTAGAGTAATGCCAGGGAAGAAAGACTGTGTAACTGTGAAGGGGGAGGAGATAAAACAGTAATATCTAGAAGACTTATTTTGTGCAATTTAAAAGAAGCATATACAATTTTCAAAGATAAATTTCAAGAAATGAAGATTGGGTTTTCTAAATTTGCAGAATTGCGCCCAAAACACTGCATTTTAGCAGGACACAGTGGAACACACTCAGTATGTGTTTGCACTACACATCAAAATGTCAAACTTATGATAGAAAATAATAAGCTCGGTGTGTTAACCAATGGAGAATTGGCCTCTTATAAACACAGTTTGGCAAAAGTGTTGTGCAACCCAGCATCAATTCACTGCATTATGGGAAACTATAGTTCTTGCCCAGGAAGCAACACAATAAAAAGTACACTACAAAATTTTATATGGTTGAAAATATTACTTTTCGACAGTGGGTTTCAGTTAAACATGTAACTTAGAAACAATGCAGAAGACCTCATCGGAGTTTATTGAATTATTTTCTGAAAAATTGACCACATTGATACTCCATGATTTTCTAGCTAAGCAGCAAAGCTCTTTTATAAATGAAGTCAAGGAAAACTTGAATGAGGGTGAATATGTTGTTACCTGTGACTTCTCTGAGAATTACACTTTCGTGATCCAAGATGAGGCCCTGAGTTATCATTGGTCAAGTGATCATGCAACAGTGCACCCCTTTGTAGTGTATTACAAAGGAGAGAAGAAAACAGAGCATATGAGCTATGTCATAATTTCTAACTGTCTAGAGCATAACACCATAGCAGCCTACTGTTTTCAAAAAAAGCTAATTCAATTTTTAAAAACCAAATTTCAAACTGATATACAGAAGATATACTACTTTTCGGATGGCAGTGCAGCCCAATACAAGAATAAAAAGAATTTTGTAAACTTATGTTTCCACAAAGAAGATTTTGGCATCGAAACAGAATGGCATTTTTTTGCCTCTGCTCATGGAAAAGGACCTTGCAATGGTGTCAGTGGCACTGTTAAGAGATTAGCAACAAAAGCAAGTCTGCAGAGGCCATATGATAACCAAATTCTTACTCCATACTCCACAACAACTTAAAAGATAGGGCAGTTAAAAACATTACATCTGTACACTTTGAGTTTTCAACACAAGAAGAGTACATTGAAACTGGAACATTTCTAGAAGAGCATTTTAGTCAATCTGTTACCATAAAAGGGACACAGAGGCTACATGCTATACAGATAGCATCAAGTACATCAAAAATATTGGTAAAAACTTTTTCAGATACAACAGAATCTACTGTTGAAACAGTAACAAAATCTCCAGAAAAACTGGCTTTGAGAGATATTCATGGATACATTACTGCCATCTACGACAAGAAATGGTGGCTAGCTTATGTTTTAACAAAAGACGAAGGTCTTGATGAAGTTAAAGTTACTTTCCTTCACCCAGCTGGCCCATCACTATCTTATACATATCCTACAAAACCTGATATTCTATGGGTATCTGTAAATGATGTTCTTTGTAAAGTAAACCCAGTAACACCAACAGGAAGAATATATCAAATTCCTGGGGATGATACTGTAAAAACAAAAGAAACGTTTAAAAAGAAGTGAAATCTTAAAACACATACTGTTTGTATCAGGTTTCGCAAGTGACATTTTGAATGTATGTGTTAACAGTAAATTTGAATGTGTACATAGATATATTAAGAATAAAGAATGAAGATTTAATTACAGGTAAGTTATGTATATTTCTGCTTAAATCTATAAATTTTACAAAAATGTCATTTTTTTAGTGAAATATGTATTTTTGAAATTTTATAAAGGTGTGAACCCATGACAGTCCCACTTTCATACTAAGGGAATTAGTTAACAATAATGTGAAATGTTGTATATAATTTTTTGAAAATTTTTGAAGATGCGCTTATTGATAAATTAAAAATTTTAATTTTAATTTGAATTTGAAAAACAATTTTCATCTCAAACCCATATTGTGTTGCATATCATACGAAAGCTCTTGGAAAATGCTGCAAAATGACACCTCTCCCATCATTTTAGCTTAATTAGGAGAGTTGCTACAGCAATTAGAAATTATGGTAGTGGGGTGTTTTGGGGCAATTTTTGAAAACTTCACATTGCTGTATTTTCAAAATGGGTCAACGTATTTTAATAAAATTGGGTATTTTCTTCATCTATATGTAGACTACTTCTGTGCCAAGTTTCATCTGATATGATCTGAGACGGTGGGGTAAAATCACTGTGTTGACTTGACATGGAATGACTCTGGGGAAAAAATGCCTATTATATAGCAAAAAGGGATTGTTAAAGAATGGAAAAACATTCATTTCATTACAAAAATTCTTTAAAAGAAATATAGCTGTTCTTCTGGATTACCATTTATGGAGAAAAGAAAATGACATGATCAATTCCTAGGACAGAACCCTTGTACCCATAAGTACAAATAACAGCATACTATAACTGAATTCAGCAGAAGCACAGTTATCAACTGTGTTCATAGTTTAAAAATTCATGATGTCTATGTCTTAGCAACACTATAACCTCTGTCTCTGGAAAATAAACTTTCAAAACATCCAGAACAGTATGTTTTTTTGTGCAGTAGTAGTAAGTTTCTTGTAGTATGTATCCACTAATAAATGGGCTACTGGGATTATCTGGCACAAGAATTTTGAAATTAGCCACAAAGTGCCAATCACAAGATTTATGCTGAAATGGCAGGTTAAAATAAAAAATCAGGACATAAAACAGTAGGTCAAACAAAAAGCTTTGTGGCCAATAAAAGGAAAATACGAGAGTTAAACAATACATATAGACGTAATTAAAAAAAAAAAAAAAAGACAGCACTGTCAACACATAACACTAATTATTTAAAGATACAATATGTATAGGTGATCGAAATAGGAAAAATATGTGCAAACATAATGAAAATATAAACAGATACACAGTATGTGAATAACAGTGATAACTGAATTATGTATTTCACACACACGGGTTGTGAAGCCATTCTGAAATTGCAGTGAGTGAAACAGCAATAGGAAAAGCCTAATTTTGGGCATAGTTTGGAAGACTTTAGTTTCTCACGGTCTGGTTCAATATGGGCTACCATGAATCTACGATACACACAAACATAAGAAAAAGAGCAAACGGAAATAGATAATATTATCTAGTTCATTACTTGATCCTAATATGACTGAGAATTAAATCCAGCCTTGGTTAAAATTCATAATAAATATTAACTGAATAAACACTGTGACTGTAACTACATTTTGAAGCAACCAAGAGGACAATAACGGAATACATACACAAGCAAAAATCCCCTCCAAAAGACCACAAAAACACCAAAATGCATTGAAAACCTAAGAACACAAAAGCTGCAGAGAAGAATTTTAAAGAGAAATAGTTTCAAATTCAAATATGTAGAAAGAAGAGACAATTACAAATTTATAACTGTACCAACTGTTTCTTCTGAAAAAAGGGTTAAACAAAAAAAATGCATACCTACAATTAAAGTGAATTCATACAGGAACAGATTGGAAGAAATGTGGAAAATGTTGACAGCAGTCATTTGTGTCTTTTTCGAGGACCAGTACAAATGATTCCTCCCCTCAATTACACATAGACCTAGTGAACGTGAGTTTCTGCTACATCACATTTCCACAAGACCTACCCCCCCCCACTAAAAAAATGTTAAATTAATGTAATCACAACAAACACTGCATGAAACATGTAAGTAACTTATGCTTTTAGTTCTTAGTTGCCTAGAAATAGAACCAGTCCAAACCCTATGAAACTTTAAAATATTTTTTTTAATTATATATTCCCAATTTTTCTACATAGTAATTTCAACTTAAATACAGATGTGATATACAGACTGGACTCTATGTCAAGAACACAATCATTAAAAATCCAAACTTGAGCTAAAAAAGAAGTTATAATTATATACAAGTATATTCTAGTATGATATTTCAGGTATAAACCTTATAAAAATGAAATTTCCAAAAACCAGTATTAAAAACATTGCTTAGAAAAACCACCCCTACAAAAAGACAATGGCAAAGCTTGACAACAAAGGGAAATACATGGTTTGTACACTTTTTCAATAACAGAATCCAGTACTCTTCCAAGACATACGAGGCAAATACTCCTACTTAAAATATAGTGAAACCATAGGTCTGTTTTAACTATAGATTTCAACCTGTAACCTAGAACAAACAACCCCCTACATGCTTGAGCAAACTTAATGCAGAATGTTGAAAATGTCTGCTGCAGCTAATAAATAAGAAGCTTAAAATCACAGATAAATACTGAAATACCAAAACTGTTACTGAAAATGTAACCAGGTTTAATTTCTATAAAACCTTTATATACAGTATACTATACTGATTTTGAGAAAAATTTATTTTTCTACTTTGGCTTTAGTTCAATTACTGAAGCAAATTATAGAATAAAAAACAACATAAAACTCAAAAATATATAGGAATAAAATCTATAGTTAGAACAAAAATGTGGCACTACTCTTGAAAGGCTTACATATACCACACCATTAATATAAAAAATTATATTTATATTTAATTATTTTGAAATAATGCTTACATTAGAAATTTAAGGATAAGGAAAGGTTAAATATTTGAAACTTTTCCAAAGGAACAAAGGGATTATTATTTCTTAAACAAATATTAATGGGAGCAAGGATTTGTGTTACATTTAGGAGAGGAATTTTCAACATGATATATGCTTCTAATATTGATGCTCTAGATATGTTTTTAACACGTTCGCTGCCACTATGCTATTTCAACGGCAAGAATGCAGTGCAGGTAAGAAACCCGAACAAATCTCCCGATACGCCACAAGGAGTCACGCGACACCACGGATGAGCTTCTATACATTTGAATCAACCTAGCTGTACTCAGATCTCATAGCTTTGCATGACTCCGCTATTCTGAAATACGAGAAAATTTATCCATAACTGATATTTGTAATTATAACCTTTAGTAACTCCAGGGATATAAACACATCTACAGCATATGCATTACTTTGCAATGTATATGCTATAGACATGCATATCCTGTATACGGTAACTAATAAATTGTGAAGTTCTTCAGTCGCAAAAAGATTGAAAAATTCAATTGGTTCAATACCTGTCATATTCATTTTCAGTACTAGTAAGCTAGTGAGCAGAATAATTCTCTTGACGTCAGGAACATTATACCGATGTATAGCTAAAATCTGCTGAGGTGAAGTACGAGAGAGAAACGTCGCATTCTTAATTTTCACTTTCACTGCTGGTCTTAATACAGCTCCTAAAAAAATGTTTCTGCATACGATGACAAATTATCGGGATCACATATTTCCAAGGCAGGATGTGCCCGCTGATGAACTTTTGATTGAGAGGGACCACAGATAGCCTGTCTGAATATATCCGTTGTTACCACAAAACTAAGCATTGAAGTCAATATGGATTTCCTTGAAATCTCATTAACATACTCAATAGACCCTCTTACGTATGAACTCTAAGCATTTAGTTATTGATAGTTCCCTTCACCGCAAAACCAGTGACGTTCAAAGAAAAATAAACGTTGCAGTGAAAAGCGCACACTGTGCAAGTCAATGGGGAGTCAACTTACTTTCCCTTCCCCAAACCATGTGGAAAAAAAAATCTGCTATCCCAAAACTTCGGTCATTTTTAAACAGTATGATACTCATTCTCAGTGCCAGTAACAAAACAGATACCTCTCTTCAAATGCGGAAGGTTTTAGGAAGAGAAATATGAAGCCACAATTACGACGGCCTTCGACGTCATCAGCACTTGGGCTAAGTATTATCGTACGACGCCTTCCGGCGTCAAGCAGCAGTGAAAGTGTTAAACTTACCAGCAAACGAAGTGTGCACAAAAATTCCCAAAATGAAACAAAAGAGAATAATGGCAAAATCTTAAACCCAAGGGCTACATGTACAGCTGCATATGTCGGTGATCAAGGCAATTTAACTGGACATGATTAGAAAAGTAATTACAGAAAATGGAAAAATGGTAAGTGGTTAGTTAGCTCAGAAAATACTAAGAAACAATTAGATTTAAGTTTCTGATATTAGAAAGCAATCTGATTTTATGGCAAATATTTATAAAAAGCATTCATCAGCAAATTTGAGTAAAGGTCAAAATAAGCCACAAAAAATAAAAAAATCAGCTACTTACTTCCACCAGTGACTAAAAAGTATGTTACGAAAGTTAACAAATGGCGCACAAAAAGTTTCCAATGCAGAAGGATGGTATGAAAGACAAAGAGATTTTCAAATCAAATCAAACAGTTAAAAGAAGAGATGTAGAAGGAAACATGATATAACTCTATGCCTTCTAGAGGAAGTTTTGAAAATGCTTTGGAAAAGCTGAAAATAGGTGAAAAGTATTCTTCCTGGCAAAAGCTATGATAAAGAAAAAGAACTTTTCAAATACGTCTTCTGGAAGAAGAGATAGCAAGAAAAAAGTTTTGCCCTTTATAACCCTAAGGGGGAAATTGTGCATTATTTAAAGAGGATCTTCTGATTGTAGCAAAAATCTTATTTGCTCCCAATGTTTATTGAAAAAGTTTCTCAACAGGGTTTTTAGAGGTGGAGCTACAGCTGCAAATGGAAGTACACAAACACCACCTAGTGGAGAAACTGTGAACTACAAACATTCTCAAATAAAACTTAAAGTGTTCCATAAGGTAAATGGTATACGGTGTTAAAAGGATTTTTAAATCGGACATTTAGAAGTACAGATATTGAGAATAGATTAAATGTTTGCGCCCCTAGTAGCAAAATTGTGCATTATTTTGGGAAGAAAATATACGCAGTTTCCATAGTGAACTTACACCCACACTTGTGCATTAAGAAAAATTTGAAATTACATGAGAAACATTTTGCACCAAAATGCTCTCCAACAAAGAAAAAAGTTTTCTAATTGGACTCAAGAGAATCAGAAACAGACAAATATAAGATATACATCTGCTCCCTCAACACCCCCCCCCAGTGGAAAAACTATGCACTATTTAAAGCAGGAGGTATTTTTCAGAGGTTTTCCAAGGTGAGCGGTATTGGTACAAAAAAGATTTTTTCGTGTTTCCAGAAGCGCAGATTTCGTCGCCAATACATCAGAAGTACAAATAACACTCCCCTCCCACCCCAGTGGCCAAGCCATTCTCTACTGAAAATGAGAAATTATATGCAAAACATTTCCCATCAGAAACTGTATCCGATGAAAGAAGAATTTTTAAAATCAGACTTTTAGAAGCGGAAATATCAGGAAAATCGTAATTTACATTTATGCCCCCCCTTCCCCCACCAGAAAATCTATGCATTACTCGAAAAAGAAAATATTTTAAAAGCAAATATATGAAATAAGATGTTTTTTGAATTCAATAAGATCTGCATTTATGACATCTAGCAACGTTGTCCATCAGAAGAAGAAAAAAAAAAAAAAAAGACGGAATGCAAGGATCACCATTCTCATATTTCAAGCTTCCCAATACAAAAAGAATTTTACAAATTGACCTAATAGTTGCAGAGATATGGTGTCCCTGGCTGGACAGAAAAAGTGATAACACAAGCACTAACTTTTCTTACAAAAGATGTGCTAATAAATAATGCAGCTACTGCTAACAGACAAGAAAACCAACAGCTCCCCCACATTTTGCAGGGGGTGGGGAGGGAAATTTGTAAGGCATAAGTTACATCAGTAGAAAAATCCTCAACTACAAAACATGGTGCAGAGACAAAAAAGGCAGGAATTGACAAAATTCCAGGACAAGCAACAGAATTTTAGGACATTTCTAAGATGCATATGAGCCACGAAAAGATTACACAAAACCAACAATGGTGAAAAAGAAATTAAAATTACATGCTAAAGTAATTTGCTACAAGCACATGATGGAGAATGCTGCTCAAAAAACAAAACTGAAAAAGAGGACACAATGAAACTGGAAACTTGCTTAGGAGCCCAATTCTTTACACCTCCTCCACTGTCTTCACCAAAAGCATAATGGGCTATTTTGAGTTTTGCTTCTTACTGTAGAAGTGTCCATCTAGATGCCAAACCTTCAACAGAGCAAGTTAGTAAAAATCATGCAATGCATTGATGATGATATGCTTTCCAACATACCAGAAATCATTACTCAAGTTATAACTCAAATTATGAGGATAATGGCTGTGGAATAAATCTCACTCCTGTGCCCTGACCTTTGACCCCATTTCGATGATATTAAACAAAATTGGTTAGGTATACCTTTGGAACAACATACTAAAGTTTTGTCGCAATAGAAGAAGCATGTTTAGTCAAGTTATGAGGATAATGGTTGTGAAATAAATCTCGCTCCTGTGCCCTGACCTTTCCCCCATTTCGATGATATTCAACAGAACTGGTTCAATATACCTCCGGAACAACATGATAAAGTTTTGTCACAATCAAAGCATTTTTACGTAAGTTTTGACGCATAAGGGCGATGGAATGGATCCCGGTCCTACGTCCTGACTTTTGACCGAATTTCGCCCATTTTCAATAGGGTTTGTCTCCAGGTTTTCCCCAACCACATAATAAAATTTTATCGAAATCAAACCATTTTTACGCGAGTTATCATGCAGACCGACAGACAGACAAAGCTAGAGCGTATACGCTTCTTCAACCTACGGTTGGAAAGCGTAAAAAAAACATACTGAAGCACTTTGGCAAAGAGTGTTTATAATTAACAACTGAAATTTGCATAACAAACAACTAGCAAATTCTTCTAAGCACTGTAAAGAATATTATTTAAGCTTGTTCATTTATTTGTGTTGGTCCTTGAAAAAGCCACAAATGACTGATCTCAATATTTTATGCATTTCTTCCAGTTCACTCCCGTCTGAATTTACTCTAGTATTTTAGGTATGCATCATTTTTTGTTTAATCTTTTTTTCACAAGGTTAATATGGCAGTTACATATTTGCAATTGTCACTGGTTTTTACATGTTTGAAACTATATATATGCACTATATTAACAAAAGTAATCGGACATCCCTTCAAAAGCAAATGAACAGATCCGATGCGTTGTTAAGATGCGCGGTACAGCTGCAAAAGGTATAAAAACAAGCCTGCAGCTGACAGCGATCATATCACACTGTGAGGTTGAGTGAAAATGTCGCAACGGGAGAGAACTGACTTTGAGAAAGGAAAGATTGTTGGGTGTTATATTAGTGGGTTGTCCATAAGAGAAACCGAGAGGAATTTAAACATACTCAAGTCAACTGTTTTGGATGTACTAAATAAGTGGAAAACACATGGCATGCCTGAAGCAGCAAAACCTACCAGCAGACCAAAGAAAATCAGTGATAGAGGACGTCGAAGCCTCGGGAGAGTCGTTACAGCTAATCGACAGAGTACTGCACAAGACCTCAGTGTACAGGCGAGTAAAAATGTTGAAACCTCGGTATGTACATGTACCATTCACAGAGAACTTTATTCCATGAGTTACAGTGGTCGTGCGGCTGCTCATAAGCCTTTCATCTCCACTCAGAATGCTACTTGTCGTTAAGCATGATGTAAAGAACATTTATCGTGGACTGTAGATCAATGAAAACGGGTCCTATAGAATGATGAATCCAGATACACGATCCATCAGTCTGATGGCCATGTGTGGGTATGGCGGCAGCTGGGGGAATGCTAATTACCACAGTGTACTGTTCCTACGGTCAAGTTTGGAGCTGGCAGTGTGCTCGCGTGGAGGTGTTTTTCGTGGTATGGTCCTGGCCCATTGGTTATCGTGGACGAACCTGTTAACCAGCAGGTCTACGTCGATATTCTGGACAATTATGCCCTATCAACTCTGTGGCAATACTATGGAACCGAGCCTTGTTGGTACCAGCGGGATAATGCACCGAGCCATAAAGCAAGGACTGTTACGGCGTGGTTTGACAACAATTCCGTATCGTGTGCGGACTGGCCAGCACAGAGTCCTGATCTTAATCCCATAGAGCACCTATGGGATGAATTAGAGCGCTGCATAAGAAGTTTGGAACCAAGGCCTACTACTAAGCAACAGTTAGCGGCAGCATTACTGAATGGAAGCACAAACCTATTGCTGTGTTCCAAAACCTTGTCGAAAGCATGTCTCGAAAGGTCAGTGCATGCATTAAGGCCAAAGGTGGACCGACACTGTACTAATGTATGCCAATAAATGCTATGTTGTGTTTCTCTTCTAGGTGTCCGGTAACTTTTGTCAATATAGTGTATATATACTATAGCATCAATCTTCCATTGTAAACACAATACCTCTGCTTATGGTCCGACGTGATCTTCACAGCAGATACATCATCAAAATACATACTTGATCTGGTTTCAACACAAAAAATATTAGTGAAAGAACTGAACTTAACATAAAGCTGCTGATAGAAAGATGAAATGGTAGAGATTTAAAAAAAAGCTTAACGTTCCATAAGCCACCAAATGGAATTACAGTGGACCCACAAATCCCAATAGTGGGAACATAAAAGACAAAGGTTAAAAACAAATAAAATATGGATAACCTTAGAGAGTATTTTGTCTTCACATAATACTGCATGACAGTCACTAGCAAATAATACACAGAGGCAGCTCACTGGATTACATATACATACTAAGAATAGGTGATGGATAGAAAGCTCTTGCACAAAGGGAAATGTGGTGATGTATAGTGTTCTAAATGTCAGCAAACAGTTATTGGTTATAATTTCTAAAGCAACAGAATTATGCATACTATTTCAACTCTTTCAGAAAATTATGTGCTCTAGTTGACTAGATGATGAAAATATAACAGAAAAATTAGTGGTACACTTTTGAGAATCATGTTAGCAATCTCAACAGGACAATGCTAATTCTAAACTGCTCAAAACTAAGCATCTTATAAGAGCTCTACTTGTTAATACTTATTTTACAAGTGATGCAACTAAGGCATGCCAGAATGTCTCTTGAAAACTGATTGGACTTCACAGTGGCTTATCTTTTGCTTCACTAAGAAAACACGTGTGGAAGGGAAAGAGGATGCATTCAAGTTGCCTACACCATCTCATTAAGATATGGCTAGCAAAGAAATGCAAGCACTTTTAGTATAAGAACTTTTCTTACATATAATTGGTTCATGTTACATACAGGGTGAGGAGCTAAGGCGACCTTTGAAAAAGGTGACACATTTTTTTAAAAAAGTGACTAAAAAGTGATTAAAAGAGACTTCTTGCCAATAGCACTAAACGACAAATATAGTTACAAATAATTTTTTTATTTTTTTTTATAGTCCTCTACCATAAAAGGCCAGGTTAGATCATAATAAATTTCTTTATTGTGGTCCTGGATGGGGTATGGCCATATTTTATTGTCATTATATAATTTTACAGAAAAAAAAAATTACACAAAATTCTGAAAATCTAATGACGTACAATTAATTCTCTTCAATGTTCCAGAAAAACATTTCTGAAAAAAAAAAAAAAACTGTTTGGCTTACTGTTTTCTAGGCATCTTGGCAAAAAATGATGCAATCATACTTGATTTTCTTTTTTCAAGGATCTTCTGAATGATTTCCACTTCCTTTTCTCTCACTCTTTCTTCCGTTTGCATACATTTTACACCCTCGAGCATGCCTTCAACTAATTTTGCTCCCTTTAAACAATTTTTTTCGAGTGCTTTCTTCAGTTTAGCCAAAGCTTCCAAAACGAGTTCTTTTCTTGCCTCCATAGTTTGTAGTTCTTTTTGTTTTTGTCATTCAGAGCAGCAGTCTCACATTCAATTGACTTTTATTTATCTTTTCCATCTTTTTCATATCTTCTTCATAATCCGTTCTTTTTTGTTCTTCCTTTCGATTTTCATTTTCCTCTTACATTCTTCCACAAAGGCAGTGTATCAGGTCATCCCAGAAGTAATGTCGTTTTACGCAAGCTCAACAGTAGCGAGTCCCCTGGTGCCCAGACTATGATGTCGACCACGGTGAGTATAAGAGGGATCATGTGAGCAGACTTTCAAGTCACTTGAGACAGCAAATGGGAGTTCTAGGTGCAGTCGTTGTGTACTTAAACCACATAGGAAATAGCAGTGTCAGAAGACCACATTAAACACATTATGCTGTATGAGTTTCACCATTAACATTCAGCGACAGTAGCAACACGAAACATCAATGCCATATATGGGCCAGGTACCCTGGAGGTCAGGAAATGTCAACGTTGGTTCCAGAAATTTTGAAGGGGGACACCAGCCTCAAGGATATGCAGTGACCCAGACAGCCTGTTGAGCTGGATAACAACGTGCTGAAAGCTGCTGTTGAGGGAAATTCGCAGGTAACAGTCGAGGAATTGGCCACACTTGTTCATTCAACCCATTCCACTGTTCACCAGCATCTGCAGGACCTTGGTTATGTGTCGAAACTGGATAAGTGGGTACCCTATAATCTCACTCCACAACAGCGTGTGGACATTTACACTTCTTTGCTCTCCCATGAAAAAAGGAAGCCATTTTTGCACAGAATTGTCACGGGCAATGAAAAATGGATTGTTTATCACAACATTAAGCATAAATGGCAGTGGCTTCCCAAAGGGAATGTGCCTGCAGCAGTGACGAAACCAGGACGTTTCCCACGAAAGGTTTTCATGTCTGTGTGGTGGGATATGCAAGGCATAATCCATTACGAGCTGCTGCCACCCAACAAAGCCATTACAGGGGAAGTTTACTGTCAGCAGCTGCAGCGTCTACGCACTGCTTTGCAGGATAAATGTCCAGCACTCGTGAATCGTAAAGGCGTGCTGCTGCAGCAGGACAATGCAAAACCACACACAGCGAAATAACCAGTGCCACGTTGCAGGACTTCAGATGGGATAAACTTCCGCATCCAGCATATTCCCATGACATCGCCCCATCCGACTACCACCTCTATTGCAGCCTGCAAAATCATCTTGCTTTGACTACACTTCAAAATGTGGAGGAGGTACAGCAAACCCTTTCTGGCTTTTTTGCATTGAAACCCATGGAATTCTACAAGTCTGGGATTCAAAACCTTGTCGATCGATGGGAGAAGGTTGTAACTACCGGGCACACTTATTATATGGATTAAAACATCTGTTCCAAGTATGATTTTCTTTCTTTTCTTCACACATTGAAAAAACGACAGTTTTTTGGGATTACCCGATACTTTGAATGTGCTTGTTGTCTGTACTTACCAAGTTTTGTATTAATGGGTACAAAAAAGAAAACTAGGATATTGTTTCAAAGCATCCATCACAGTCAGTACACTGTTTAAAAATCTTTCGGTCAATGCTGATTTACCTTCTCCTAATATATATTTAGAAATGGAAAATCGTCTCTCTATGTCAGCATTCCCATGTGACAAAGTAAGAGCTGCCTTTATGACTTTTGCAACATTTGGAAACTTTATATCTTTTGATAATGAGTACCTTTTTGAGATGTGTTGTTGCCAGTAATCATCAATAGTTTTGTTTTCAAATGCCGCATCATCTTTTTCCAGTTGCAAAATTTTCCACTCATCTAACAAATAATCCAGTTGAACATGAAATGGCATAATTCTTACAACTTTCAATATGTCTCTGGAGCTTCTATCATTCATTCTTTCTTTAGGGTCTAAAAATCTAAAACTTTTAAGTGATCCATTTGATAAGCAAGTCTTTTCCATCACATGCTTGAAGCAATAATATTGTGCCTTTGAGCTTCCTTCAGAAACAACTTATCACTTTCTTTCAGTTTAGAAAGCTCGTCTGTGACCTTTTCATTAATGACCAGTTCTTCAAGAGGAAATAGATTACCAACTGTAAACAGTTCATCAAGATCAATTTTAGAAAAAATAGTGATTTTTCTAATGACAGCAGTCTTCAAAACACGAGCCATGAAGGTCTGAAGAACGTTCCCTATTTCTTCATGCAATTTGTGGATCATGGGTGCTTGGCACTGAAAATGTTGTGTGAACTTCATGAATAGTTCTGCAGATGAAATAAGTTCAGCTTTTATTGAAGGTTTCTTTAAGGCACTCACAATTGCCTCGTAGGATCTGAATTAAAGAGCAGCAGAATTTTTTCTCAGAGCCATGTGCTTAAGGAAATAGAACTGAAAAATGCCCCACTGCTCCAAAATCCTGTTAGCTGAAGGCCCCAAGGTAAGCCACCTTGTTGTTGCATGTTTCAAAAATCTGTGGTGTGGAACGTTATATTTAGATTGGATTTCTTCAAACTCTTCCCAACGGGTCAGGCCAACCATCAAAATAATGGTAAATGTTGATCAGCAGCTTCTTCACCTAAACACTCCAATTGATTTTACATATGCATTGTGTGGAAGTTGCAGGTATCTGTGTTTATAAGACTTGTCCCTCATGTCTCCTGGACATTACTGTTGAAAAGCCTGAAAACTTTTTTTATTAACATTAGATCCATCTGATCCAAGCATTAGGCATCTGTTTTGTAATAAATTGGCCTCAGGAAGTGCTTCACATAGTTTTTTATGCAATGTTTCATCATCCGCTTTACCTAACAAGAAAGTTCTGAGATGCTGTGTCGTTATGCCACATTTGCTTTCTGACCAAAATGTGGTTGTTTGCAGCTCCTTTTTATCTTTAACATTAGTTGTTTCATCATAACTCAATGTGTAGTATGATGAACATACTTCCTCTAACATAAGTAACATAAGTTCCTGGAAATAAGGAGCCAGTGAAATAAGAAGCCGCTTTGTACTTACACCGTGAAGTAAAGTTGGACGGCATATAACGTCATGTCACTGGATGTGCAGTGGCATATGCTGTCTTGCCCGCGAACATGTTACTTATGAGGCCTTCCTACAATTACAAGGGGAGGCATACAAGTACAGAAATAACTACATTCACATAGTTCTGTAGGCATACTTACAATAATAATCTTTTAACTTTCAGCATCTTCTTTTGAAACTATATTGTTAAATTGTACATTTTCCCCAAATATGGTCAAAACAAGGTTTGAAAAGGTGACAAAAGCTGAAAAAGGTAAGAAAGGTAACCAGCTCTTCATCCTGTAAATAAGACCAATTATGTTTATGTTTAAACAAAGGAAGTATGGCTGTTTATGTTGCATATCAATGTTGCATTCTTTAAGCAAGCTGGCAAACCAGACTGCAATTTTTATTTTTTAAACAGGAACACCATCTTCTGATTCAATGATCCCCTTAACAGCCACAAAACAACAACAAAAAAAAAAAAAAAAACCACCAAACATTATATTTTTAGGATACCAAGATGAAAGAGTGTGGTGTGAAGTGATCAAGATAAATTTAACCTGATTAAAGTTATTTAAAAGAGAAGCACAGGTCTGCAGTAACTACTGGCCCAGGACATCACTTACAACAAACACTGGGCAACACACCTTAATATCACATGAAACACTGGTTTCATGTAATACAGAAATAGGCACAAATACTAGGTATGAAAAGTGTTTGATCAATGCATCCTTCCAGTGCTTACGTATGGTGCAGAGACGTGGACCTTAACTAAAAGAGACATACAAAGGCTGCAGACAACTCAAAGAAGCATGGAGAGGTGCATACTTGGTGTAACCAGGAGAGATAAGAAGAGGAACTCGTGGATCCGAAAAATGACAAGAGTGGAAGACATCATGATCAGAGTTAAATCCCTGAAATGGCAATGGGCTGGACATACTGCCAGAAGGACAGATCATCGATGGACAGCCGAAATTTTAGATTGGATTCCAAGGGACAGGAAAAGACCCAGAAGAAGACCACATGGGAGATGGGTGGATGAAATTCGAAAGTATGCAGGGGTGACATGGAGGAGACTGGCACAAGACAGACCGTTGTGGAGGAAACTTGGGGAGACCTTCGTCCAGCAGTGGATTGATAATGGTTGACAATGATGATGATGATGATGAATTACAACAATCAAGAGAAAACACTCAACAGCATTTTCATAACTATGTATTCTTTTTCAGATTTCTTCCATTTGTACATGTCTCTGATAAAGTCATCCAATGATTTATGAAAACTCAGGTGCTTATGGAGGTTAATAATGATGCCAAAAAATGAATTTTATCAAGTATCTTTTTATTTATGAAGTACAGTAAATTACGATCCAATGCGGATACAGGAATGTGAATGCACTGAATATATATAAAATCATAAATATATGGTAATGACATTTATTTATAAGTGAAATACATACCTATTAAAATATCATTTGAAAGCTAGGCATTAAAATTGTGAAGGTAGGTGATGATAGAGAAAACTTCGGCAACAGATTCCATTGAAACAGATACAAGTGGATTTTGGTCAGTTTGTTTTATGCATTAGGTGATTTTTTACAGTTTACATTTCGGAATAATTTTTCCAAGTTAATTTTGAGTAGTGTTATGAGCTAACTAATGACATCCTCTTTCCAACCTAAGATTTTTTTCAAGTGTGAGATTCATACAGAAATTACTGAAATCCTATCACAAAATTACACTTGGAGGTGGAATAATTTCCTTCAAATTTTATATTTTTTTCCAATCCCACAAGTATGATCAATAATGAAATTTCTTGGAGTGGAGAACTACACACACAATTTTCTCAAAAATAGTTCTTACAAGTTTTAGTCTGTTTTCTTTATTGTTTCAGCATAATGCAATAAATTACCACATTAGCTTACACTGAGATGTAGAAATAGGGAGGAGAAGTAAAATTTTATTGAGTCTCTACTTGACCTCAGAAAGCATTAAGATCATAACAAAATTACTCTTGATTTTTAAACATGATTCATGACAATCTAGAATAATTTATAAATCAGGAAAACATTACGATCTCTAAAAGCCGTGTGTGTGTCTTCAGTAATATTCTTTTAGGAAAGTCCAAATTGATGTAATATATTGGAGATCATTGAATTAGTTAAAGCCTATTTCAAATACCCCTTCTTATTTGAAATTGTTAAAATGTTATGCTACATCACCAGGATGGATACACAAAGACATATACCTCATGCCAGAATATGGTGCAACAATTAGGAAGTGAAAAATAATGTTCTTGATGCACCCTGTCAGGCACATAAAATAAGAAAAGAGCATCTTGCAAAACAGTCAATATTAAACATTATATGCCTATTTATTTTATATCCAACAAAACCACTTTTCCTGGGTCTGTTTACAGCTATAGGTACATAAACAAGTGAATTTTTGTGTGAAAACCTATTTGAGAAAGCATACAAAAACCCACATATGAGAAAATTAGTATGCATATGGTTTGATATTCAATAGAGTTAGCTCTCTAATAATTTAGATAATTTTTTACATAAAGATTAACATCAAATGATGTTTCCTGAAGAAACAGTTCCAACAGTGTTCATAAAAACTTGTTTACTTGTTACAGAGTAACATGACAAACAAAACTACACATATGGCTCAAAATAACAGACTTGAGGCTTTGTGAAACACTACACTATAAACGACTACATTCAAGCAGAACCTCGGGAAACTGGGTATACCATAAATTATGCTACTTTCACAGCTGTCCACAATAACAAACTTCTAACTCAAACACTTTAAGCTCCTTTTTAACTGACAGTAACATCTGTGTATGAGGAACATCAGTGCCACTCATGAAATGTTACAACAGCAATTTTTATGCAAATTCATTTTCCTAAGTATGAAAGGTTTAATAAAATGCAGTTGAATTTTGTTTCTTATTTATTGTCATATACCTTGGGTCACTACTGTTAGAGCTGACAAAAATTATAATATTCTGTATACAATTAATTTTTTTATAAAAAAACAATAGAATGCTACTTTCACATGCAGGTCAGTTGTAATAATAATAACAACAATAACTGACCAGCTTTGCACCTAGCATACAATCAATTCCCTAAGAAAGGATTTGTCCTCCACAATCTGAATGGGTCAGGTACAGTGATTTCTGGATGCCTCCTTTTGGGGTAACTCCTGGAACTCTCTCACTTGACCACTGTTATAGGAGCCAATTGTCATTTATTTCATAACTAAGCAACCTTAACTACAGTTACAAGGGAGAAGAGGCAGAATTACTTGAGCACAAAGACCATTTTTGTTTCATCTGGTCAGCAGAAATTTGAGTGTGTCACCTCATCTTTAGTGAGAAATGCAATCAGTCACCAGGAAAACCACTTGACCACTGGGGAGTATTGCAGTGAATCAGTTTTCCAATGTTTACAGAGGGAAAGAATGTCTCTCCTTCCTCATGATTCACACACACACACACACACACACACACACACAACCATTATATTCTAGAAGGGCATACACTGTGTTTTCATTTAGCTTCACTCTCCCTTTTCCACTTTTCAATATCCTGACACATATCTAAAATTATAAAGTCTACAGAAGGAGGGTGGGACAAACTGTGTTGTAGTTCATTTTCCCAGGAATAAAAAAAACTGGCACTGGAACATATGCCAAGAAAAAAAAAAAAAACTGCATGAAGAGGAACTGTAATCTTTTAGCATCTAAACTGGTGTCCAAAATTAATGTGACAAATATAGATTTGAGAATATGTCCAATTGTCAAGATTTTTCAGACAAGCAAGGGGAAACTCTTAGTCAATGTACCTAAGCGATGTTGCGTTAGCTCCAACAGAAATATGCAAAAGACAACCATATGTCATTAAGCCAACAGGTACATGACCTTCATAAGCATTGTTCTGAGTGGGATGCAGCAACTGAAGCTTGAGTTGGATTGTTAGTGGGAAAATGACTCTGTACCATCGCTTAGAACACTCTTTACGGCAGAGAATGATCGGTAGATTTGACATTTTCAGCCATCTTACTACATTGGACATTTCAGCCATCTTGCTATCAACATTCCTCTAAGAGCCATGGGCAATGTGTGCCTACCCTAAAGAACTGGGCAGGCATCAAAACCACTTGGGAATTTTTTTTTATTTTCTCAGCTTTTCTTACTAATGCAGTAGAAGTTGGAACTTGGATTGGAACCCCCCCCTAATCCCCCATTTTTATCACTGTTCTTTCTGCAATTGATTTTAAATAAAAACAATTTATTTAAAACATTTCATTAATTTAAATTTTATTTTATAAAAAGTAAGAAGCTCAAACTTACTTCTGAAATGCTTACAATTTAACTGACCAGCGGTTTACAATTTAACTGATCGGAATGCCTTTCCCCCGCAGACTAGCATGAGTGCGTTAGTTAGTACAATGAACTTGGTTATGGTTTGCTGTGATTAGCTGGCGCTGATGTGTTGGTTTGAGAAAAGACAATATCTGCCTCTTTCTTGGCATGGGAAAATCACTAATCCATATTCTCTTGTTCACACAAAGAACATTTCCTGCTCGTACGAGGTTACTTTGCAAGAAACCTTTGAGAATGAAGAGGACAATAAGACGAACTTAGAATGAGGCAAACAGCATTTAAGAAAAGTGTTGTTTTGACTTTTGAGAGCCTGAATTTTATTTACTTATTTATTATTTTTTTTTGCAGGTAATTGATATTCGATTTATGAATATTAATTAGGGATTTTTAATCTAAAATGCTTACTGCGGGGGAAATATTTCAGCTGTACGGAGGAAGTTAAGTCGCTGTGCGGACATGCGCAGCTCAGAGGGAACATTGCTTACTACCTAATCTCAAGCTGAGGTAGCAAGATGGCAGAATGTGCCGACACAAGTGGCCTCCAATCTCTGGAGATATTTCCAGGAAACTGGCACAATAACCAGAAGGCTGGGACAAGGACACCCACAGGCCACAAGCTGAGATGACCTGTATTTTCGTCGCTAACAGCTCACGGTCGTAGGGAGTCGACGGCCAGGTAACTCTCACAGGAGTTTTCCTCTACTACAGGGACATAATATCGAGGCAAACACTTTACAGAAGACTCCACAAGAGAGGTATGTATGCAAGAAGGCCAATGGTCTGTATCCCACTGCTGGACTCCTGATAAAAGGGGCCAGTGTTCTTTTCAGTGACAAGTCACGGTACAGCCTAAACATGAATTCTAGACATCCGTAGATTTGGAGATAGGCAGGAAGCTGAAATCTTCCCTCCAACATTACGAAAATTGACCATTACAGTGGTAGAAGACTCCCGGTTTTGGCTGGCATCATATTTGATGGATGCACGCCATTGCATGTGCTTCAAGGAGGCACCCTGACTGCTGCATGCTACAAGGACAACATTCTAGAGCCTCATATGCAGCTTTTCAGGGGAGCTGTTGGCTCCCAGTTTCATTTTATGGGCAATAATTACCATTCCCATAGGTCACAACTAGTCGAGGAAATATATTCATAGAATGAAGTGGCCTGTGAGATCTCCAGATCTGAATATGAAGAGCATGTCTAGGATGCCCTTTCATGAGTGATTCCAAGCTGGCAGCCCCCTCTCAATTCACAGTCTTGTAAACAGCACGAGGGATCATTGTGCACGCTGCATCACTGCTCTGGGTAACCAATCACACGCCCTATTAGCCACTCAACCCCCCCCCCACTAGCCACGTCACCTTTGGACTGCCATGCACATGCTTCCTCTTCATGTGGCGATAGCACCCCATTTCTGTTGAGTATTGCTGCATTATTGAGACACACAAAGGTCTGTACAAACTGTTCATTAAACGCTGTCATGTGAATTTTACGTTATTCGTGATTTTGTGTCTGCCATGTTGATTTTGGACACCAAGTTAATAAGTGTTAATAAACTGGGAACTGGAATACTGACAAAATGCAACAGCAGCAACACAAATGAGTATTTGCATTTGACCCCTACACTTGTCCAAAGAAAAGTTCAAGTCTGCAAAATAGCAATGTTTGAAATACTGGCTGTTTATGCAAGAGATTTACAAAGAGACTTGCATGTTGTCTCTGCCAAACAATGAAAACTGCATAAAAAGTGTCATAAGGGTTGCAATGATTTCGCATAAACACATTGCTGCACTTTGGAAGAAATACACTGTCTACAAGTTAAAACTATGGGTGATGAAACTGACCTTCTAAATAAAAGTACTTTTCACAAAATCGAGGAGAAGGGTATCTTAATTAAACAACAGGACAAAAAGAAAAGTTATTCAGTACTGCTGTCAGGTTTGATGGATGCAGCCAAGCATTTTCTTGTTATAATTTTTTAATGTAAAACATTTTGTTCCAAAATGCATGAAATTTTCTGAGCTATTCTTCATGTTTAGGAAAATAAGACAACCAAGTGATTGGAAATTGGCATTTACTGAAATAATTTAATTTTCACAGAGGAAAAGATTGGCCAAAGAACACAGCTGGCAGTATACAACACAGTACTAACACTTATCCTCTTCCACAGCAGCTGGATTTTGGTGCAAAGTTAAGATCTTATTAAGCAGTTAAATGCGACTAGTATTAAAGTAGAAAAAACCAGTACAACATTATTAAACAGAGGGGTTCACTGTTTGACCAGATTAAAAATATGGAAATTAGATTTGAGTCGGATACTTCTGCTGAAGCAAAAGTTAATGAAAATATACTCAGATGGTTTAGCTATGTAGAAGGGGAAGGACTGGTGCGACAGATGCTATGTTTTCAAGCAACAGGTCACAGACCTAGAAGAATTTTTTTCATTTTTGAATTTAATTACTTTCATGTTAATCGCAAGCTAAAGTGGTTACTAATCTCTAATCATACATATGGGATGGAACCAATACAAAGAGGAGAAAAATCTACATTTTGCCCTTAAAAAGTAAACACATAGCCCATGGCACAGATCCACTCAAATGCTGGAGACAGGCCTAGAACAAGATGTATGAATGGCATAAAATTTTCCATTGGTGACAGATGGAGTAATGGTCTTTCTGTCAGAGACAGGAAATCTTGAAATGGACCATGAGAGATGTAGGTGAAGTAGACAGTGATCAAAATTAATATGTACTGCATTTTTAACTGCATTTTCATATTTTGTTTTTGTGATGTGCCTCATCAGCCTGGATACCTTTAGGTATAAGAGTGCGATGCAATGTTGAATGACTGTATGAATAAAAAAGGGCTTCAAGGAAAAGACGGAGCTTTTTATAAATTCTGTTATGCTTGTGTGAGATGCCTTTAATGACACATACAATTGGAGAGTACTGAAAAAACAATTTTCAGTACACTGGCGGTTTAACGTACGCAGAGCATTCAAAATTTTTTTAGATATTTCAAAAGTTTTTTTAAGAAAATTAAGTCTTCTATCATAGGCATGCTTGTACTTTCAATAGGTTGTACTAAATGATTGCAGAGTATCTTCTGGCACCATGTTTCTCCAACTAAACACAGTTGAAGGAGTGAAGCTTATTAGCATTTGAGCTTTCACAATGGACCTTGATGAAACAGATTTTTGCATATTTGTTTTATTTTGTTACTACAATAAAGAGTTTCCAGCAAACTGCTTCCAAAGCAACACAGGGCTCCCATTCAAAATTAATAGAAAAAATTCCCTGACTTCTCCAGGTGGTTTTGAAAGATTTTCCATTGGTGACCCCTATCAGGTTGCGATGAATTGTTACATTTCATTCCATTCATGCATTTTCTCACCAAAACACATTTACAAATTCTTTCAGTAATTTGTCTTTATAAGATTATCTGCTTTTCATTAATAACAACTAAATGCACAAATTATTTTCTGTACCATACTTCCATGAACTTTTGTGAATACTACCCACACAGAATTTGTTAATACATTCCCATAGAAACAGGCCATATGTAAAAAAAATCTGTCAGTTGATTAGTTTCAATTTTTCTATAACACAATGCAGCTAAGCTCAATGATGGAATGGCTGCTGTTCAAAGTAACATGCTACAAGAGAACCAACAGAGGATCCATTGTTTGGTTGGTTCTCTTGTGAAGTGTTTCTCCAAGCAGGAGAGTGTCAAGTGACTGTGCCCAATTCTTCCGTTACAAGTGTCTGCAGAAACTGAACAAAAACTTAATAACCGGCAATTTTTAAAATTGAGTTTTGCATATTGCAATATGTTAGTAGTCTAACATAACATAACTGTTTCACACGTTATACAGTTATAACATAACTGTTTCACACATGAATATACCGGGCTACCCCTAAATAATGAAAACTTGTGGTAACATCAATGGCACTTTAATACTATATTTCAACGAATTTCATAAAATAAATATATTCAAACTACTTACAATGAATAGATGATTTTTTGTCATAATTTTCAGCACTGTAAATTCTATTTTTGTTTAGTCTTGATTTTCACAATAGGTTGTAGACCAAATCTTTTGAGGTTCTTATTATTTGCAGTTGCAGGAATGAAATTATATAGATTAGACTGTAATTGAACTTAAAGTAGTAGGCCTAATCATGATTTGCAAAGTCCGTGTAATTCAGCTGTTATTGGAATAAAATATGCTGATGAGCTGAACTCGGATGAGTATAACGCCTTGTTAACTTTTGAATACTCTTTGAATTCATGGGTATAAGCAGTGCCAATATTTTAGCACAGTGAAATATATGTTTCATTTTTTAGAATTCCAGTTGAACAATATGTAAGAGAAAGGAAATATACAGATGCACTCTTCAGAAATGAACAAAATGCAATGCTAACATCCTGAACAAATTCGTTGCAAAACCTCCAAAGACATAAAAGGGGTAAAATTGCAAAGCGATATTCCACACGTAAAATCAATGATCCACATAATAAACGAAGATTTAAAAGCGAACATCAAAACGAAAAGCAAAAGTGACAGAATGAACGTAATATTGGGGGAACCTCGGTCATTCCCTAGCCAGACCAGTTTCGAAGTGCTTTACTGCATTTATTGTCAATGGCTCCGATTGTGGTGCATCTGCACTTGCTGTTGACACAATGGCTGCACATCGCACACTGGCTCGTCTGTCGAGCCACGGAAAACTATTTAGATTGCGCACATCTCCTTGGTTAATGTAAGGCGACCCTCCAGTGCCATCTGTTGCTGATTTATTGGCTTTCTCTGCCTATACTTGCATAAGGATTTTATTTCTTTTCTTGTTTTGTGTTTGACCTATTTCTATGAGATGCCTCATGCGTATGCCAATTCAACTGGTGTATTTAAGTTACAGTTAATATTCATTTTTTCAATTAAAATGAATTCTGATGCTAAAATCTGCTCATGATTTTTAAATGTACACTGCCGGACAATTGCTAAGGACGGATGACAATAGCAACCATAAAATGTAAGGCAGGAAAATGTGGAAATTAGCATAAGTGCGGGATACAGTAAGACGTATTGTGCGTATGCAAATTTTGGATTGCCGAACTTGTTCGTGACGTCATAGTGCTGATAAGAGATATAAAGGATTTGACGCGTATCGACCGTTGTTGTTCAAACGCAAAGTTGAAAGGGAAAGAATCAATTGACGAACTTGCAAGTTTCAGTATGTCTTCCCGACATCACCTAGATGATTTTACGCATGGCCGTATTATTGGCAAGATTGAAGAAGGGCGAAAAATAACAGATGTTGCCAGGGAGTTCGACGTCAGCCACAGTGTTGTTTCAAGGCTTTGGAAATCATTTCAAATAAATGGAGAGTGTAGCAAACGTCACGGGGGAGGTCGTGTTAGCAGTACGACACCTGCAGAAGATCGGTACATAGTGCTATCAACAAAAAACACCAGCGCAGCACAGCTAGTGAGGTAGCAAATCAGTTTATGGCTGCTACTGGCAAGCGGATCTTCCGAAAAACTGTCGCCAGACGTTTGCATGAAGGAGGACTATACGCCCGCCGTCCTGTTGTGCGCATCCCATTGTCCAGACGTCACCGTACCGTCCGTTTGCAATGGTGCCATCAACATTGCAATTGGACTGATAACGACTCGTCTGCTGTCCTCTTCTCAGATTAGAGTAGATACAGTCTATTGTCTGATTGTCGACGACAACTGATCCGGCGTGATAGTGGTACTGCATATTGTCCAGCAAACATACAGGAAAGGGACCGATATCCAACATGTAGTGTCATGGTATGGGCTGGCATCATGATCAATGGCCGTACGTCCCTCTATGTGCTTCCAACTGGGACTATGACTGGCCAACGATACATTAATGATGTTCTGCTACCTCATGTTCGCATGTTCCGTCATGCTGTCGGTGATAGATTCATTTTCATGGACGACAACGCAACATGTCATCAAACAGTCGCTGTACAGGAGTGTCTTGAGAGCGAGGATATTCAACGCCTCGTATGGCCAGCACGTTCTCCAGATCTGAATCCCATTGAAAATGTGTGGGATGCTTTGGGGAGGAGTCTTGCTGGTCGCCAATGCCCTCCAATAAACAAGGACACCGTCATCCGTGCACTGACAGAGGAATGGGATAAATTACCCCAACAGCTGCTTGATAATAATGTGCAAAGCATGACACGACGTGTGAAATCTTGCATCGCCCTCCATGGTGGCCATATCCCGTATTGACATCTTACGCTGGAACGCCTGCGGACGGTAATTGCATTTTTTTCACGTTTACGTATTCTGCACAAAATGGCCTGTTTGTCCTTTGAACACGTTCCAAAGCCTTCTGGATTTCAGAGCACAATAAATTGTCTTTCTTGTAATGTCCTGGCATTCTGACATTATTTTATTTCACTTGGCATCCAACCACACTTACTTTTTTATGCGCTATATAGCCGTTTATGATCCGTCCTTAGCAATTGTCCAGCAGGGTAGTTAATAATTTTATATTTTCCCAATCTGGTGTTGCTTGGTTTGTTAAACAATGTTGAATTAAGTTTTTTCTTCATTTCTATTCCAATTTTTTATATGCTCATTCAATCTTGTTCATAAATTTCTTTTTGAGCTTTCTATGTATATTAAATCAGGTTGATTATTTTTGATTGTTGGAATCGAGTACACTCCAGCGGAGTCTAATATTGATTTTCTTTTTTGATTTTTTTATGATTTCATGTGATATATCGGTAACAGCCTCTGCCAAGATTAAGTCATGTTTTAGACATTCTTTCTTAAGGATCTCCGAGATCAGTGGCATGAATGGAAATTTACCAAAAAACTTTTTATTTTCAACCATTTTTTGTGTGTCGTTGTTAGGTATCTTTTGCATTTTAAGTTTCCTGTAGATTAAATTAACCAAGCTTTTTTGGTAACCAAATTCTGTAGCCAAGTTTTTTAT
Organism: Macrothele yani; assembly: GCA_039090855.1. NCBI lineage: Eukaryota > Metazoa > Arthropoda > Arachnida > Araneae > Macrothelidae > Macrothele > Macrothele yani. Next base: position 68,066,468 of record CM076994.1, on the reverse strand, counting down.
CCACTCCATTTCTGCTTTCTCATATTTAGATGCAGAGGAATGCGTTATTGCTCATTGTATATAGAAGTAAAACGCTGAGGTTTTATACTTCCAGGGATGAGCTGAGTTACTCGGAACAATAGTTGGAACGTAAGTAGACTTTCGGTAGACTGCATATTGCATTTTGGGGCTTTTATTGTGAAGGGAAATATCTAAAACATTTAGTTGTTGATTCTTTTCCTCTTCTACAGGAACTTTCATGGATGGATAATAATTGTTGAATTTTTGTATGAATACACATAATTAGTCTTCTGCATGCGGCCACAAAATCAGCATGTCATCAACATATTTCAAATAAATTATTGGTAAGTATGGATTTGTTGTTGCAAGTATATTATTTTTGATATCCTGCAGGATCACCTCTGCCAATAAGCCTGATATAGGAGAACCTATAGGTACACCACTTTTTTTTTTTGTACATCTTATTACAGCTGAAGTAGTTATTATGAATAAAGTTTAATGCTGTAATAATACTATTTCTTTATTCTTCTTTAATGTGATGTTGTTGTAACTTTGTATCTATTAGGGTTATAGCTTCTTTCACAGGTGTGTTTGGATATAGAGATGTAATGTCCATACTGATTAATTTATAACTATTGTTGATTTAATTTTACTAATTACTTTTAAAGAACAATCTATACTGTATACATGATTTACATAAAAAGGTTTCAGGTACTGAAATATTGCACATTCAAGATTAATTGTAGGAGCAATACTTTTGTTAACTATTGGTCAAATCGGACTATCAGACCTCAGCACAGACTTCATTGTAAAAAGTAGTGAGAAAAGTGACTTTTTCGGAGAAAAAAGTGACCATTTTTTTTAGTGACTAAATAGTGACTGCTCAAATAATTGAAAACCAAACTAAACCGTTTAAAACGATAGAACACACACACACACACAGTATATGGATAGAACATGTAATTTGCACTTTGAACGGATTTACATTATTCTTTGCTCAACAGTGAACAATTCACTTAATTTGTGATAGAACATATGTTAATCAATGTGATTATCTGTTGTAAAAAAAAACAAGAATATATTGGATGGCCAGGCGATTCCTTTCAATATTTTTTTTTATACACTACTGTTTGTGAAAATTGCAACACAAAGGAAGAACCATGTGATTTGAATGAAATTTATACCAAACATTACTGATATGACTGTACATAAGGGATTTTATTTTCGGAACAATACAGCAATTTTTACCTGCAGATATCAGTATCATGTGAAGCCTCTGCGAGCTGCAATAAGAGCTTCGAGACGGGTTGGCATTGAATCGAAAAGGCGTTGGATGGTGTCCTGGGTAATTGCTTGACAGGCAGCATGTATACACTGAAGAGCAATTGAATTGGAAACAGTGGCGTTATACAAATATAGCGCTGTGGGCGACCCCGTAAACAGAAACAACATGACGTATGCAGCAATCCGACAATATAAGGAGTGATGCGACAGGAATCAGTAAAAGTCGGACGCAGTATGGGTAAGACGAAGGATCTGAGCGCATTTGATCGTGGGCAAATTGTCGGGGCCCGGCAAATGGGTCACTCCATCTCGGAAGTTGTGCAGGCACTGGGATTTTCATGAGCCACTGTGTCACGGGTGCACCGTGAGTACATCGAATCCAGTAAAACCATCCCTGCAAGGGCCAACTGCCGTGTGGATGAGTGGGGGTCATCGTCGGCTAGCTCGCATTGTAACAGCAGATAGGCGGCCCACAGTGCAAGAAATCACTTGGCAATTTAACGCTGGTGCACAAAAACGTGTAAGCAGCCATACCATCCAGAACCATCTCCTCGCTATGGGGTACAGAAGCCATCGTCCCACGAGGGTACCGCTGCTGACCGCACATCACAGGGTGCAAAGATTAGCATGGGCGCAGGAACATCGCCACTGGATCCTAGACATGTGGAAAAATGTTGCCTGGACTGATGAGTCGAGATTCACGTTGGTACATGCGGATGGCAGGATACGAGTACGACGCAAACCACATGAAGCGATGGATCCTTCTTGCCAGCAGGGTGCTCTTCAAGCTAGTGGGGGTGGCATTCTCGTCTGGGGACTGTTTGCGTGGACTGAAATGGGACCACTGGTATGTGTGACATTGTCCCTCACAGGACAACGTTACCGGGATATCCTGGAAGACCATTTGCTCCCGTTTGTGTGTCTTCAACATCCCACTGGGGACCTCACCCTGCAACAAGACAATGCATCGTGCCATCGCTCCCGAATTGTATCCGAATGGTTGGATGAACACTCCACCGACGTGAACTTGCTTCCTTGGCCAGCTAGGTCACCTGACCACAATCCCATTGAGCACATCTGGGATGTCATCGAGAGAGTTGTTCCGAGGCTCTGACCCCCCTCCATCAAATCTTCGTGAACTGTGGGAGCTTGTTCAGGGGTCGTGGATCCGTATGGCTTCCCATCGCTTCCGGTGTCTTGCAGAGTCCATGCCGAGACGAATTGCCGCCGTCATCAGGGCGAAAGGTGGTGCTACACATTACTAGACAGGTATCTCTAATTCAATTGCTCTTCAGTATATGTGGCCACAGATCAGTGGTACTGATTGCTGGAGGACTTTGATGGGCCAGTTGCCAATTAACCCTATCTCAGACATGTTCAATAAGCGACATGTCTGGTGAACGTGCAGGCCAGGGAAGAAGCAGTATCTGCTGTGCTGAGAAGAGGGCTTGAACATTCCTGGCAACATGAGACCAGGCATTGTTCTGCTGGAATATAGCGGTTGGAGTGCTACAAAGGAAGGGTATGACTTCTGCCTGTACAACTTCCCTGATGTAGTGGTTGCTGGTAATATTGCCCTCAAGTCATAACAGCAGAGATTGCGAATGTTACCCAATGGTGCCCCACACCATCGCACTTGGAGTTCGGCCTGTATGACGCTCAACAATGCATGCTGGAAGAAGGCGCTCACCACAATACCGTCTAATGCATATGAGGCAATGATGGTAGTCCAAGTTGAATCGGGACTCAACCGAAAACACGACAAGTTGTCAATTAGCACGTCACTGTCTGCATTAATATCCCCATTTGAGCTTGAGGCGTCCATGGTTCAGGCATTCTGTATTGTGTTGTTCCATTTGACACTCATATTGTTATTTTTGTAATCAAAGGAATCTGCCGCAAAGGGATGCATGCAACCAGCCCTATGTGCAACAGACGCGTCGAACTGTGGAGGCAGACAATGCCACACCTGTTTCAGTGCTCCACTGTTGTGCTAACACTTGCAAATATGCGGAACGGTTCGTCACTGCCATGCGGACGAGGTGTCGGCCACCTGCATTTCTCGGTCCACTGCCGGATTGTCGATGCACCTGGTTCTCCTCGGTCCACTGCCGCCACACGCACTTCACTACCATGGCGTTATGTCTCGTCCAAGCCGCAATGCCATGTTACAAAAATGCACCTTCACGCAGACCAATCATTCGTCCCTGTTCAAACTCAGTCGTATGGTGATATAGTGTCCTTTGTTGTCGCCAAAGCATTATTGAATCCTGGAGACACTTTCACAACTCGCTGTCCAGGATGCAATACTGGTGTGTATCCTAAACAGCCCTCTCTTTATATCCCTCACTTGACTGTTCAGACGGCGCTGCTGGGCCAAGACATGCGCAATGCCTACATTTCTAATCATTTGCATGTCCTACCCTGCTCTGCATATCCTGTATGTGTAAGTTTCATGTGATTACCATCATTCCTTCACGGTGTTGCAATTTTCACAAACAGTAGGTTATTTTATCAGCATGATGGCATTTGATGATTTATATACTGCACTAGCAAAATAAGTATGCTCTAGAAATGATTACATATACAAACTACAACAGGTTTATATAATGAAAGACTAATAATAAAGAATGAATGTAATGTTTAAAATTTGAAATTTTTTTTTTAATTTGAAAAAAAAAAAAGATAAAAAGGTTATTTTTTTTATGTGTACTACTGTATACTGAAGTGAACCATAGTACAGTGTTCAAGTTTACTATTATACTATGCCATTAGCTTTAAATATATATATATATATATATTATAGTATTATAGAGATCATTTATTTTAAACAGAATTCTAAGAAGAATAACAAAACAAGGCGATATAAAATAAAGGGTGTATCTGAAATAATTTCACTCTTTAAATATCATTTATATTTCAAATAAATTTCAGCAATTTACTTTGAAAATCAAATGTGTTGAGGGTAAATTACTTTTATGCTTCTTAATGAATAACAAGAAAGATCACACTGAATTTTCGGATGTAATAAGCATGTCTTCTAAATGCATTCTGATGCAAATTAAATTTATCAAAGCTATTCAAAATCGATGGAACCGGTTTCGAAAAAAACAATCAATCGGTTCCAACAATCGATAAAATATCCAGAAATAGAAACATCTACTTAGTTCTCGACCAGTGGCTAAAAAATATGTTACGAAAATTAACAAATGGTGAACAAAAAGTTTATCATAACACAAGGAAGGTACCAGAGACGAAGATATTTTCAAATCAAACAGTTAAAATGAGAAACATAGAAGGAAACATGATATAAGACTATGTCTGCTAGCGGAAAAATTTTGCATAACGAAAAAGTTTAAAATTATTCTTCATTAATACAGACATTTAATGTGGACCAGGAACATCAAACAAAGGTCTTCGCTTTTTTCACATTTATAAGTAAGTCACGGAAAAATTTTCATTGGTCGCCACCGGGAATTGAACCCAGGGTCTTCCAGTTATGCGCCGGGTAAGCTTCCACTACACCACAGCGGCCTGGAATTCCTACAGACTCGCACACGCTAACTGCCAAGCCAATTTGGCAGGTTGCTTCTTGGAGCCCCGCACAATGCTGGGGATTCACCAAAGATGGTAAGCAGCAACTGAAGAAATAATTAGAAGGCAAATGAATAACTAATACATACATTTGACGTGGACCACGAACATCAAACAAACGTCTTCGCTCTTTCCACGTTTATAAGTGAGTCACGGAAGTTAGCGTGTGTGAAGTCTGGAGGAAAAATTAGAAATTACAGGCAAAATATTTTCCATCAGGAGCTGCATCCGCTGCAGAAAGAATTTTTCAAATTGGAGTTTTAGAAGCAGAGATATCGGGAGAAACTAAATTTACTTTTACGCCCCCTAGCGGAGAATCTATGCGTAACTTAAAGAAGTAACCATACCTAAAATAGTTTTCGACATAAATAGAATCAAAAGGTAAAAGAATTTTTTTCAATCGGCCGTTTAGAAGCAAATATATGGAATAAAATGTATTTTTTGAATTTGGTATTATCTGCATTTACGCCCTCTGGAGGCAAAATTGTGATTGGTGAAAAACAAAACAAAAAACGAAATAAAGGATCATCATTCGCACATTTCAAGCTTCCCGATGCAAAAATAATTTTTGAAATCAGGCAATTGGTTGCAGATATATGGTGTCCACAGACGGACAGACAAACCGATAACATAAGCAGGACGATCTTTTTTTACAAAAGACGTGCTAATAAAAGCACACACAAAATGCCTAGCTACCACTCAAAACTAGAGCATGAATGGACTGCCGGCTTTTTTCCTTCCTTGGCTCCCAGCAACAGTGCCTCCTCGCTTTAGTTTTCCCCATGGCAGGACTAGATAAAACAAGAAAGATGACACCGAATTTTCGGGTGTGACTAGCACATCTTTTTAATCCATTCTGACGCAAATTAAATTTATCAAAGCTATTCAAAGTCAATGGAACCGAAATGGAAAACAATGGTATTTGACGGAAGATAGAAGTTTTTCAATCAGGTTTTTAATCCCTCAGATATTGCTGTAAACGGAATCGTGAGCTTACGCCTTCTGGTTGCAGACTTGTGCGTTAAGAAAAATATGAATGTATATGAGAAACATTTCACACCGGAAACGCTCTCCAACACAGAAATAATTTTTCAAATCGGACTCTTAGAAAAAGAGATATCGATAAAAATAATATGTGCCTGTACGTCCCCTGGTGGGAAAACCATGCATTATTTTAGGAAGAAAGAATTCGCTAAAGGTTTTTTCATATGAGCGGTATCAGTAAAAGAAAAAAAAAAATTTTAGTCGAGTTTCCATTAGCCCAGATTTTGCTGCAAATACATCAGAAGCAGAAATTAACACTTATGCCACCTGGTGGCCAAACCATTCTTTACCAAACATTAGAAATTATATGAAAAATATTTTCTATCAAGTGTTGTATGCGATACAGAAGGAATTTTTCAAATCGTAGTTTTAGAAGCAGAAATAACGCAAAAAACTCAATTTACCTTTGCGCCCCCTAGTGGAAAGTCTATGATTTACTTTAAAATTTTGAATTTATATGAAAAACATTTCGCATCAGAAACACTATCCAACAAAGAAGAAATTTTTCAAATCAGACTCCTAGAAGTAGAGATATCGACAAAAATAAGACATACATCTACGCCCCTGGCGTAGAAACCATGCATTATTTTAAGAAGAAAATGTTCTTAAAAGGTTTGTCGACATGAGTAGTATCGGCCCACAAACTACTTTTTTTTTTTCAATCGAGATTTTAGAAGCTCATATTTTGCTGGAAATACATCAGAAGCAGAAATTAAGACTTATGCCCCCTGGTGGCCACACCATTTTTTACAAAAATTAGAAATTATGTGCAAAGGATTTCCCATCAGGAGCTGTATCCGCTGCAGAAAGAAATTTTCAAATCGGAGATTTAGAAGCAGAGATATAGGGGAAACACAATTTACCTTTACGCTCCCTAGCAAAAAGTCTATGAATTACTTGAAAATTTTGAAATTATATGAAAAACATGTCACACCGGAAACTATCTAATAAAGAAAGAATTTTTCAAATCGGACCATTAGAAGCTGAGATATTGACAAAAATAAGATATACGTCTACAGCCCCCTGGCGGAGAAACCATTGAATATTTTAAGAAGAAAATATTCCAAAAAGGTTTATCGACGTAAGTGGCATCGGTCCACGAAAGAATTTTTTCAACCGAGATTTTAGAAGCTCAAATTTTATGGCAAATACATCAGAAACAAAAATTTATACACAAAGAGTTTTCATCAAAAGCTGTGCCCGCTAAAGAAAACGTTTTTCAAATCGGAGTTGTAGAAGAGATATCGGGGAAAACGTAATTTACTTTTACGCCCCCAGCGGAAAATCTATGCGTAATTTGAAAAGGCAACTATCCCTAAAATACTCTTCGACATAAATGGAATCGAAAGATAAAAGATTTTTTTCAATCCAATGTTTAGAAGCAAATATGTGGAATAAAATGTATTTTTGAATTCGACATCTGCATTTACGCCCTCTAGCGGTGAAATTGTACACGTAAATAAGAAAAAAACGAAATGAAGGATCATTCGTATATTTCAAGCTTCCCAATGCAAATTTTTTTTTCCAAATCGGACTAATAGTTGAGGACATATTGCGTCTACAGATGGACAGACAAACCGATAACATAAGCACAATCTTTTTTTACAAAAGACGTGCTAAAAATTAAGATAACTATTTTCCCGAATTCTTCACATAAATTTGTACATATACTATAATTGGCTAGGAGATGACGACCTTAAAAATTTCAAGTGAATCGGCAAAAACATTTTTAAATTAGCCGTAAAATGCAGATTACGAATTCTGGGCATGCTGGCCACATGATAAAGAGCAAATAAAAACAATTACGGCCTGTTTAAAAAGTTTTTAATTGATTTATGCGAAATTTGGAGGGCTCATTCCTATTAGCGATTTATGGCGTTGATCAAAATTTCAGAGATTGTCATGAAAAATCCACGGAGATAAACTTTTGTGATATTTATTCCACTTGAAAAAATCCTTGAGAGAACCCGCTGGCTGCTGTGGCGGGGTCACTGCCTCTTGCTTGGTTGCGAAGCTCGCTCTTGCTGCTGCGGTGAGTGGTGAGTTGCGTTTACAACTCGTGACCCCACCCACGTGCTCACGGGGTTGGGTGTTTAACAAAACAATTTATTTTTGTTTCAGCATTTCTTTTTTCATCTGACAAAAAATCCCCTAGATATAAAAAACAACAATGCAAAACTATAGCTAAATTGAAAAAAATACGGGCACACTTAAGAAAAATGTGAGAATAGTGACAAAATTTTAAAAAAGGTAACAAAAGTGACAAATTTACAAAAAGGTGACAAATAGTGACTTGTGCGGAGGCCTGGACTATCTGCTTTATGGGTTTTAATTTTACCATAGGTACAGTAGCTCCTACTGGTGGATAGGCTCTTGATTTTATTTAGAGTGGTAGAGAGCTGTGATTTTTGATGCTTGCAAGTTGTCTAATCATGCCATCCGTTGGATCTTTTGTGACATCAGTGACATCTAAAACCTCTATATCCGCATCCTGCTTAATATGATTTAATATGAATTTTGCATCTTTTTAAGGGAATAAAGGAAAAATGTATTGTAACTGAAAATAAGATCTACAAAATTCTAGGCAGGCAATAATTGCAAACAAAAGTTTGAAATCATGAAAAAAGAAAAGTTTTTTTGGCAAAATAAAATATCACTTGATTTAAAAAAAAAAAAGTGGGCAATTTTTTCTGATTTTACAAAAAGGGCAATTTTACCTGATTTTTGGAACCATTTCCAAATTCCCTGAGAATTCCAGGTTGCATGGGAACCCTGCAACAGTTTCCAACTGGCTTGCTAAATTTAAAAGGGGGTAAAACATATCTAGAAGAAGATCCTTGTTCCAGGCAACCTTCAATGTCCTTGTCACCATGGAAGAACTAGTGTGACAAGACCCATTTATTACATATCTTCAAATATAGCAGACATTCTGAAGATCAGTACGGGGAATGTACCCTGCATTTGTGGCTAAGAAAGCAAAATAAGACGGGAGCCTCATCTATAGAATGAGTAAAACATACGTTCAGGGACTGGGGCCATTTCATGCTGTTTTGGATATCATAACAGGATATTAAACATGAATTTACATGTATGTGCCCTTAAACCTAGCAACAATCTATTGTGTGGTATTTTCCAGTGGAGACCACCCACACTCCACACACAAAAGTGAAACAAGGGGGAAACACTGTAAAAAAAAAAAGTCTCCAAAGGTGGTCAACCAACTACCATTTTATTAGAAAATCAACAGACGAAGAAAGCAAAATCGGTCGCATCCACATGTTCACTTTAAGTGCTATAAAAATGGTATGAAAGGAGACCGAGTGGCACTTACGGACTTATGGTTTGCTTCTGCACCATGGCAATACAACAGCCTATGTGGCAGCTTGCACAGTGGCCTTTATCACCCAGAAATCTATGAACGTTTTACTGCATCCGAAATATCCTCCAGAATTTCAGCACAAGTTTTTTGTGTTCCCACGTCAAAAATTAGGTGCAAGGAACAAAGTTTTCCACTCCAGAAGAAGCCATAGACACCTATGAAGAACATGAAAAAACCACACCTAATGAAAAAAATGGACTGCATGCTTCAAAATATGTTTCAAAGAATGGAAAACTACATAGCAGTTTTTGGGAGAATACTTTGAAAAAATGTAACTATTATTTTTGGTAAAATTTAAGTTTTGTTTTATGTGGATAACTAGGATGAGCTCCATGTTGATGTCAAAAAGTTTCATCTTAGTAATCCCCATAAAACTAAATTTACATTTTATGATACTTTGTCTCTAGGATTTGATATGACTTCATCAGTACACAAGACTATCATTTTTTTATATTTGAGTATTTAAAATTTTTTTCAGCTACCCTCATAACTTTCAGACAGACAGCAAAAGTAATGAAGTGAATGGCTTTATAATTGTGCATATATAACATGTGGTAACTTGAAAAAGACCAACATCAACCTTGTCCTTCTTGGATAAAAAAAAAAAAAAAGAACAAAATGCTATTTCTATCAGAAATGGCTGCAAAATCTTTTAAAAACTGCTGAGAAAGTAATGTCACGAGTGGTACAGATTATGGTTTAACTTATGAACCAGAAGAAGAAAGCAGCCATGACTATTTTGATGACATTTACATTGATGACACAACTTTAACTGAAATGGAATTAACGGAGCTGGTCAGAAGTTTGTTAATGACTCGTAGTTTGAAGATTTTAAGTGTGCTTAATTTAAAGAATGCACATTTTTTTTTATGAATATGAAGTTTCTGAACACTTGAAATTCATGGGTCATGATATTGCATGCAAATACACACCCTGCAGTTTTTGTCTCAGATTCAGAGACCACCTTCTTAAAGAGTGTTGGCCAAATTTCAACTGCTACTGACATTAATTACATTAAATTAGCACTCATTTACAGACATGCCAACCTTCAAAATCTGAAAACCGGGAGATTTTTACAGTTCACAAAATCACACGAATGTTATTTTTTTATCGACACATTCCAGACGTAGGAGCAATTTTTCAGTAGTATTATTATTGGTCAACTAAACATTCTGGAGGGGAGGGAAAAAAAAATTCGTTTCTTCTTTAGGTTGTGTGCGAAGGCGAGAAAAAAACATTGTACTAACATCGCCTTTCGTTACAAGGCGAGGCCAACTGTAACTACTCCCTTTTGTCGTTAAGTGAATTCATGCGGCTCTGTTGAGGTGAGGGGTTGAAAGACAACTGCAAGGAGAAAGCAGGACAGCTCTAATCTGTCAAATTATCATGTATATATCATGTATAAACCACTTCAGAATATGTCTCCACTGTACTAACATTTTATTTCACATTACAGATCCACAGAAAATCTATGTTCCTCTTATGCAGAATGAATCACATCACAATTAACAGTGAGAATATTTAATTATACTTTCATACACAGCCATTCCATTTTTGTTGTCCCCCCAAAATAAAAACAATCACTCCAGTGAAGTCCTAAAGCAGCTATGATAATTTTTTATACACAGGTTGAAACAAAAATCTACATCTATGAAACACTCAAAGCAATTAAATGGAATTTTAGTTAAGACAATGGATTATAACCTCAGTAAGGTATGAGTATAAACTAGGTATGGTATGAGAAGACAGTATTAGTGAGCTATGAGATTAGTGAACAGGTGCAACCATTTTAGAAGTATTTTGACTTTATTCATCAGGTAAATAGTTTTGTGAAGCTTTCATCCCCACCGAGCTAATTAAAGGAATAAATTTATGCCCAATTGTGCAGTAGTTCACACTCTGACTGCATGTTTTAAATTTCTACAGCAGTAAAAATGGTTTCCCAGCAAAAATAAGGCACCAACGTAAGAAGCAGAATTGTCTATGTAGCATGTGACCATTTTCCTAAGTGGCATTACCAGACAATGTGACATATACAAGACTAAAGTAAGTAGAACTGTCAGTAGATGGAAAGTGAAGGAGAAATTTAGACAATGCGGTAGGAAAACACTAGGTCTGATACTGTTCTGAAAAATCAGTCCCCAATGCCGCTTGAATGAAAGTGGTAGCAGTAAGAAGTGTTATTGCAACACTACATACTTACCTCGTGTGGAAGGTAGGAATGGGACTCAGAGCATGTAGACCCTTCTCATTATATGTCAATGGTGGGTATGAAGCAGAGTTTGCCAAAATGCGTAATTACGCGTCTAGTACGCATCGAAAAGTGTGTTTACGCATCAAAATTTTACCAACACATAAAAATATGAATCTAGAATTTTAAGCTGAAAAATGTTTATTTTCAACTCTTTATTCGAATTTTGTATTTCAAACATATGATCAACGGTATCCTTTGTTACCTCAGGCCAGATCTCGCATTGTACGCGATCCATACCTGGCCGTGGTTTGCTTGGCGCGACCGGAGCTACAGCGGCGGGTCACGCCAGCCAGCTAGGGAGACATCATTCCTTACCTTGACGTCATCCGAAGAGCAATTGCATAGGCTACAGCTCGCAAATCTACTGTCATAGCTGCTACAGCTCATGCTCGATCAGCTGAGTGAAGTACGCTTTTGCAATCGAAATTCCGGAGCGCCTCGTGGTTGTGATTTGTAGATTGAAACAGTTTTTTTTTTTTTTTTTATTGGAGGTTTAACGACCACCGTGAGCAACTCAATGGGCTATAAGCAGTCGCCCGTCCCTAATTTAGGGTCACTGGTTCCAGGGAAGGGAGAGAGCCAGTGCCGTAAGACAAACACAACATCCATGCCTCACCGAGATTCGAACCCGGACCCCTTACGGACGAATGCTCAGAGGCCAGCACCTTAGACCACTACGCCACTGGGGCGGCTGAAACAGTTTTTGTCAGACACTGTAGTATTGAATGATGTGTCAAAACAGTGTACTTTAAAGTCTTTTTTTAAATTTTTTTGTAACTAAAAAAAGAAGCAAAATGTCCGAATACATTCAGTAATAATGAAATAACTTTTAATATGAAAAAAAAACAGGATTGTTTTTTTATAATTTTCTGGTGTTTCCACAAGTTTTTTTTTTATTTCACTCGTTAATTATTCTAAAATACTACTTACTTTTAAAAATTACTCCCTAAATTTTTTCAAAGGAGTAAAAATACTCCTTTAAATTATTTTTTCGGCAAACTCTGGTATGAAGGATTGCTAGGGACAGCACCAGACCAAATACATTACAGGAACACTGAAACTTCAGGGAAGCCTAGTGTATTATATTCATCCATTAGTGTCAGAGTAACTGGTAGATGGTATGTTGCAGAGAAAAATATGCATTATCAGAAATCATAGACATAAAAAGGTCCAACAAAGGTATGGACTGCAGCTTTAAGATGCTTACATGGCAAGAAATTCTCTTGGCCATAACCTAACCGAGAATGTGTGGAAGCTATTAAGTCAACATGAGGCTAAAGTAAATCACTGCAAATCAGTGAAGCTATAATTTACATTTGATTTGGCAAATCCCAAAGGTACAGATTTATACGGGGGGGGATGCCACAATGGGCATCAAGCAATGACAAAGGCAGAAGGATTATATTCTGTGAAGTGCTAAAACAGCCTAAATAATAACGCAAGCCTTTAGATATTTAGATAAGAAAAATTTAAGCATTGCATTTACTTTAATTTTTGGTTTGATACGCATGTTTTCAAAACAATCAACTGTACAGGTTTAATTAAATCAGGTATGAGAATAACAACCTATAGTATTCAACTGCAAATAGGAAACAAAAATTAATAATAACAAAAGTTCCCCAAAATAATAGCAGCTGAATTTAATTCAGCAGCACTGTAAACCCTTTTTCTTTTCTTTTTCAATGACACTGTGCAATTTATACATTGATTAATATTCCATGATGACAGACAACGTTCCACACAGTATATTTCATTTGATATGTTGCACAAAATAATTCTAAGTATGAATGTACAAATTTACTTTGTCAGCAAAATATAGTGGGATATGCATGTGAATGGAACATGTAACTGTTAGTTTGATAGGTATTTTAAATGAAGTTAGGAAAAAAAATATATTTTGCCCTAGATATTTGCTTATCAGTACCCAATTAGATATAAAGTGGATTTTGAAATTAAATTCATGCCAACAAATTAAATGAAAAATTGAACCTGTACCACATGCTTTTTAAAGTGCAAGGTCATTTAACTGATTTATTTACAAATAGTAATGATAAAATATCAAAAAATTAAGCTTTGTACAGAAAGAGATAGGCTCAATATACAAAAACTAAATGGTGTATGCGATTTCTAAACAATTTTTGTAGTAAAAAATGTGTAAATTCAATGTTCAAATTTCTCAGTTTTGTCAGAAACATAGGAAAAGCACCAAGTTTCACAAATTGTTAGTTACGCAACTACAAGCTACATTTTTAAACACAATTTAATTGACAAATCAGTGCTTGTTAATACATGCAAAATCATCTGAGGTATTCTCTAGGGATTTCTACAATACAAGGCTGACAATACATATTTTTCAGAATCAGCCTTTTAAATACACAAGAAGGTTTACACCATATGCAGCAGTGATATGTTCACACTGCCATTCAAAAGAACTGATGTTTAAGTCAGAAAGAAAAATTTTCGTAGTAATGCTAGGATTTATTTTTTTCTTTTGGAATAAATATTCAATGCAGAGTCAACTTTCCCAATGATTAGGCCAACAAATGGCACGATTTTATGAAAAATAAAACTTAAAAATTATTTTAATGAAAGTGGAAAGATTTAGCCATTCATTAAAGTCAATGCAACATTGATTTTATGAGATCTCTTAAAAGTTTTCAATACAAAGCATTAACCATAGTATGTATTAACGTTTACTACTAAGCATGCATGTAGACTCAGAAGTCCACAGAATCTCAGTATTCCGTTCAGGAAATTTATACTGGCATACAACAAACAGATGAAGGAAGGATATGTATCATCCGTTGAATCATTTAAATTAAATAAATGGCATTCCACACTGGTATGAAATGTTATCAGATCATGCAGACAATTAATATATAATACACCAAGGTCTGAATTATAATATGAAGTAATCACACCAGTCTTGTTGCATTCATCCAACAGCAACACAGTGCTGAAACTATCAAACAATTCCCTGTGAACAAACACAGCTGTTTTGTGTCATGTAAATGGGGGGGGGGTAAAAAAGCTTTAATATACAAAGAGCTTTGGAAATTTGAGAAAAATTAATAAAAGTCTGCTTTTCTTTAAAAAGTGCGAATAAAAGTACTTCATATTTTATGAGAAGGAAAGGAAGTGTAAATCATTAAAGTTCATTTTTTGAAGCTAATATGAAGTTAAGATGTGGTATTTAATTTCACTAGCATGTTAATATTTAAAATAGTTCTCTCTGTTGCAATGAACTAGTCACATAAGTCTTCGTACAGTAAAAAATGTGTACAAACATTCGACTCTAGCACAAAGCTAAAAATGTATAACAAACAAAAAAATCATAAAATTGAAATGTGTAGGAGGTGAATGAAGCCCCATGATTTCAAAACAGACATATTAGAGAGTGTAGCATTGGGAACTAGGAAACTACATAAAACAACCTTTAAAAAAAAAAAAAACTAATAGAAATCATACTGCACCAAATCGGGGCACAAATGTAAATGTCAAATCTAACTTCTACATTTTATAACTTCCCGATTTTTCAAGTAACAAGGTGTGTTTCTTTTATTATTTGTTACACTTGAAAGAAGTTTTTCTGTTTTGCTACTAGATTCCTCTACAGAAATCATTAAAAAAAAAAAAAAAAAAAAAAAAAAAAAAAAAAGCACTGATTATTTTAATGAAAAACTGGTGCAAACACTCATAAAAATCACATCACATAATTTGAAAATAAAAATCAGTACACATTTCAATATATTGTACAACATATTTTTTTGTCATTACATATAATTTTGAACATCTGGATTTGGTAAATAAATCCCTGCAAAGAAAATAAATATATCTTCTGGTTGAATCATTCAACATTCCAGAAAGTAGACAGTACAACAGAATTAAATGTAAGCATTATGTTAATTTAGAATGGAAGCCATAACTTATGTAGATGATTTCTGGAACAAATGAATTCCTTGGCAAATGAAAACTGGCATTTGATGGCCATGTTATATTTTTTAGCTTTGGTAGTCTGGATGGATTAAGGCATAAATAACACAACAGCTATTCATACTGTTCACCTACTCAGTAAACAATTTGTGTAAAAACTTACAGGAAGATGCATATTGTCGTAAAGCCACAAGTGCAAGCATTTAAATATAGATACAAAACATATGATAAATTAATCTAGCTGCTGAACTATTTTCTTAGTGACATACATAGAGTTTCCCATATTTCATAAACAGATTTCCGACTCGCACCTGCTTTACATAGAGCTACGTAGATCTATTTCAGTCATATGAGAAGTAATTGGTACTTTCTTTCAAGATACCAGAAGCACATAAGCATATGTACAGCTCACTGCCCATAGGCATAGTTGTCTGAAGATACAGTAGAAATTTTGCAGATTCACATGGGGCGATGGAACAAACACTGGCAAACCCATGTTACATCGTCACGTGCTTCATCCTTAATTAAGAAACATGCACAATGCAGCAATTGCGTCACTGGGCACAGATGCCTGTTACATGCACAGAGTGTCACGCATTGGCAGTGGAAGAGCTACCGCTTTGTTGCTCAGCACCTGAACCAGCCAGGGGCATCGAGTTGACCACTTCAGCCATACTGCTTGATCCGCTGTTGTCACTTCCTCCTGGATTGCCAGCTGATGAACCAGGACTGCGTATGTGAGGAGGGATTAAAATGGAGTTGAGAGATGGCTGAATCTTTAGCTCTACAAAATAAAAAAGGATTACTCAACAGTTGCATGTGCACTTCATGGGTATAGCATACAGAACAAATATGTCATACATCAAAAGCACAAGAAAAATTTATGAACCCATTACATTTTCTCACACATAATACTATGCACACAAATCACCTTCCCAACCTTTGAAAGAACATATAAGTGAACAGCTGAAGGCAACTAATTCATTGGTCTACCATGAAAACAAAATTACTTCGAAAAGTTTTTATATATATATATAATTCTCTCTCTCTCACACACACACACACATCACCAATGTATACATACTCTTTGTGAGTACTACTAACCTTAACTCTTACACAACACAAATTTAGAATTAAAGATTAGCAATTTTTTTTCATCCACTATAAAAAAAGTTTTACGATATACTGACAGATTTTAAACATTAATACAAAATTTAGAAAGTTAAGTATTGCAACTGAATATGAATTGCTTTGAACTGGAAAATGCAACATGTGTCTCGAAGAAAAAAAAAGTTTTTCTTCCTTTCTTTTTTTAATTAACTGCAACACCGAGGAGGGTTGGGTTGGTTTATACTGCAGCCCTTACACATTTGTAACACACACAAGTTAAAAACTCCCAGGATTTGAACAATATATGACTTAAGAATCATAACACTTCAGATTTTAAAACGTGTCCCTTTTGATTTGCCATGTCTGGTTTGATTTTCAATTTTGTGCAGCTCACCATTTATCTGTAACATTTTAATGCTCTAAGATTTTATAGAATATTAATATATTCATAAAATCTCAGAGAATTAATACTTCTAAAATTGAAATCACAACATCGAATATGATTAATTATACCAAAAACCTAGGCTAACAGTGAAAGTTAATACTGGACTTTGATGAAGTTATGATTTCAATTTTAGAAGTAGGGTAACAATACATTAAGCACAAGCCACAAGTACTGAAAATGTTGAAAGTTAGGGGAGAAATAGAAATACCAAATAATATATTTCTTCCTTTCCAAAATGAAGATGCACTACAAACCTAAAAAACAAAAACAAATAAAAAAGTCCTCATCAAAAAGCAAGATCAAGGGATCTCTTACATGAGACAGAGTACAGATGAAATGATAAAAACTTGAAAGCTTCAAACTTATCTGAAGAAATTTAAAAGATGCTGAGTATGGTGTGGAAAAAAAGATCAATTCAATTTTAAGGTACATTATTTCAGCCAAAAATTATTCATGAACAAATTGAAGACAAAAAAATTTGCTAGTAAAACTATGTGTGGTATGTAACTACAGTTCTTTATGATATAAATATTATGTAATTCTTTCTGTACAGCACGTGTGCATATGTAAATGTAACAGTTTTTCACAAAAATGAATTTTAAATTCGTTTTAATGGTGTAAAATAATAAAGTAAACAGACAGTAAGCTTTCACCACTCACGGGTGGCTTCATTAGGCATAACTGAGATAAACACTGTAATCAACAAACAGAAAGTAAAGACATTCTGAGTAATTCAGACTTAAATATATAATTAAGTTGATTAATGCTTATGTCATGTCTTGTGATATCATCAAACATGGCAGATATGTCTCACGCAGAACCCATAAAAGCTAGCCTGGGTGATGACATGGATCTTTTATTAGCATGCAGATATAGGGGTGGTCAGTTGATGTTTCTTCATTGCAGCATTCACGCTGGTTATTTCTACTGATTCTCTTATTTGCTGTGGCCCTGGGAGTTGTGTAAGCAGGCAGCTATTTTTCAAATTTCTTTCCAGTCAGGTTTAGCTGCATTGTTCTTGGCCTCTTGCTAGAGCTGTGCTAAGCTTTCGTAGTTTGACATCACAATTATGTTCTGAGTGTCTCAATTTAAGAGAGCGCTTAGTCATTCCTATATACCTTTTCCTAGAGCCATCTGGATATTGCAGGGGTATAGCATACATTCCTGCATCTGTTAGGTTTGTGCCAGATTGCTTATTTGTTGTTAGCAAGGAGGAAATCGATTTAGGCACTTTTATTCTTATGCCAAATCCTAGTTTTTAAAAGGCATTTTTTTAGGAAAACTGTGAAGCCTGGGACATAAGGGCATGCACTATGAAATTGAGTTTAAGGGAAATCGTTTGAGCAGTTGCCTTATTAAATGAAACTTTTGCTTACTTGATAATACGCTCAATTATATAAGTATCAATTCCTGCTGCAGATGCCAAAGATTCAATTTCAAGATGCTGCGTGTGTCGATCTGAGCTCAGTGCCATGGCTCTTCTTGCTCTATGTAGAAATAAGGCTAATTTATGCGTAGCTGGGCTTGCAGAAGAAGGTGGGACGACTTGTGGGATATATGTTGGCTTATAGTAACACTTGGGTATGAAGAGCTCCAGATTGCGACTTTTTAACATGAACATCAAACGACTGATCAAACAATTACCCCTAAACTCAATTTCATAGGTGCATTCCCTTATGTCCCAGGCATAGGAATAAATGTCCTTTTCCCTAAAAATGCCTTTAAAAAACTAGGATTTGGCATAGGAATAAAAGCGCCTAAATCGATTTTCTCCTGGCTAACAACAAATAAGCAATCTGGCACAAACCTAACAGATGCAGGAATTTATGCTATCCCTTGCTATATCCAGATGGCTCCAGGAAAAGGTATATAGTAATG
Organism: Macrothele yani; assembly: GCA_039090855.1. Taxonomy (NCBI): domain Eukaryota; kingdom Metazoa; phylum Arthropoda; class Arachnida; order Araneae; family Macrothelidae; genus Macrothele; species Macrothele yani. The sequence continues at coordinate 68,047,547 of CM076994.1, read as the reverse complement.
ACCCTAAGCATACATATCACTAAGCTGTTCTCTCAGATTCATAGGTTAGCTCCAAAAAGAAATACAAACTACCAGATATTTTTACTTACTGTTGTCGCATCAAACTTCTCCATTTACAGGAGATCTTGACATACAACTTGGGCTTCACTGATATCCATTACACGCCACACACAAGATCTTTTATACTTCATACTCATAATCTTTTCCTCATGCAGACACTCCTGAATCTGATCCACCCATGTCTTCCTTGGCCTTCCTCTGCCTTTCCTTCCTGCCACTTGGGCTGAAAAGATTTTCTTAGTAAGCATTTCATCACTCATTCTTTCAACATGGCCAAACCACCGAAGCATATTGGTCTCCACCGTGCTAACAACATTTTGCTTCACATCACACATCTTCATTCCTCACGAAATCAGACAGTGTCCTGCTACAAACCCCACGCAAGTAACGCATTTCTCCAGCACACAAACAACTCCTATGTTTCTTCTGCAGTACCCAGGTTTCACTGCCATACATCAGAGTAGGAACAATTACAGTTTCATACACAGCCATGCGGGACTCTCTAGAGAACCCATCATTCCTGTGAAAACCTCCCAGAGCAGCAATGACTTTCAAAGAAGAATTCACTCGCCTACCGATTTCACCATCCAACTTGTTCTCTCTGTAAAACATGCTTCCTAAATACACAAACTCACTCACCTGGTCAATCACAGTGCCATTTATACTTACATTACATTCAGTGCTGCCCGTTTCTCTCTCAAACACCATAACTTTGGTTTTTCCCTTATTTATACTCAGTTTGAATTTCATGCAAACTTCGTGCATTAGAAACAACATACTCTGCAAATCATTTTTGCTCTCTGCCAACAGGACAGGACCGTGTCATCAGCATACAGGAATCTGCACACACGAATATCACCAAGACATAAACAACTATTATCTATTTTGGCATCACGCATGCACACATCCATAAAGATATTAAACAGTCAGGGTGACATAAACCTTGCCTGACTCCTGCACCAATAGAAACTAAGGCTGTCGACCGATCAATATTTTTAATCGGTTATTATTTCACCATTGATCGATTAAAAAAAATACTGTCACAAAAAATAACGACTGTAAATTACATTATGCATTATTCTATTATTATATGGATACTAAATACGTTGTCTGAAATGTTAGAGTGTTGAATGCATCATAGCCTGTTAATCTAGTAGTAATCATTGCTTGACTTTATCAAAAAAATCAAAAATACAAATTAATAATAATTACCTTGAATTTGGTTTGCAGGCATTGCTTTAGCCAAGATTTTAGGCACAAGAGCTTGTCAACATTGGATGGTTTAAGCGAAGCACGAAGTTTGTTGACAACAATACCAGCGGCACTAAATACTCTTTCACTTGGCACAGACGTTGCTGGAATGCACAACAACCATTTTGCTAAAGTAGTGAGCAACGGCAACTATAATGAATGAGTTTTCCACCACTGAAGAAGATCTGTAAAATCGTCGTTGAGTTCAGGCAAGCTCTGATAAACTTGAAGCTCTAATTCTATCTGCGTGCTGACATTTGTGTATGCCTTTATTTCTGTTTCTGGAATCGACGAATTGTCAAAACATAGTTTTCTTCGTTTCTGTTGCACATTACTTTGTTCTTGGTGTAAGGGCAGCTGTTGATTTGTGCTACTAGATAAAATTCTGTTCCACACCAGATCTCGGGTTTTTTCTGGTATACAGCGAAGTGTCTTGAATCGAGGGTCAAGGGTAGTAGCTTCTTCGTACTTGTCGTATAAAGGCCATTGACAGAGTCTTTCCGTCAGATCATCAAGCAACATAGCTTTAAATCTACAAATATATGCTGGGTCGGTATCTGACAATCTCATTGCGCTCTTGAGATGTGTAAAAGCAAGAATTACAACACTGGCAGTTACGTACTTGTGACAGAGTATTTCAGTGATTTCCAAGCAAGGTTTCAATACGCTGGTTAGCTTCTCAAGCACTTCTCACTCAACTGTTGTCAGAACAGGGGTATTCGATGCATTGGCTACCAGAATGGTGTCTACTGCGGTTTTAGCTTTCACCAGACTTTCCACCATGATGTAGGTACTATTCCAGCATGTCACTATGTCCTGTTGCAGCTTAGTATCTGGAAGACCAAGTTCTTTTTGCTTAGACGAGAGTGTAGCCTCTAAATGTGAGCTGTGTTTAAAATGTCCTACAATTTTTTGGCATTTAGCTAGAACCTTTTCTATCGATGCAACTTTAAGAGCTTTGTTTATACTTAATTGTAAAGTATGTGCTGAACATCTTACACTGTCAAACATTGATCTGTTAACGCCAAGAACAATATTTCTGGCATTATCAGTGCAGATGGCAACAAGCTTGTCCGCTAGTTCCCATTTTTCAACGGGTTTTTCAAATTCAATTGTACACTGATTTGCAGTATGCTTCTCAATCACCTGTTTCACTTGAAGAGTTGCATCACAGTATTTCCACTCACTCATTGTCAATCCAGTGTGCTGTTATTGCTAAGTAGCTGTCGTTGGTGAGTGAGGTCCAAAAATCTCCAGTTAAACCCACATAGGAAGCTCTCTTTAATTCATTAAACACTCTTGACTTCTGAATGTCGTAAATTTGGACAATTTTGTTCATAATGGTACTTCTGGCAGGTAAATTGTAACACTTAGAATTCAGAGCTGTTTGCAACAACACTTTCAGGCCAGGATCTTCAACAATACTGACAGGTCTCGAACTAGATGCAATCCGCAACGCTAATTTATTTGTTAATTCCTGTTCTTTTAATGCAGAAACAGGCTTTTCGAGGAAGGAATTTATACCCATTTGCTTCATAGCGGTGGCATTTGAACTAGGCTGATCCCGTGGCGCATTTGATATAATTTCCATGAATGAATGTTGCGATTGTAAATGATAACATAAGCTAGTCACACTTCCACTGTACTTAAACTTTTTCTCACATTTTAAACAATAAACATGTCCGCGATCAATAACTTCCCCACTGTCTTCTAATTTATATCCAAAACAAGAGGATAATTTCCCTTTTAATCCCTGAAACTTCATTTTTGGAGCTCAAATAAACATGACAGCAAGAGATGAATCAGCGTTCAAACTAACTTTCTTTCACTGACAGACACTCCCATGCTCATCCCAGTTGGCTCCGCTACCAATAAAAGAACACTATTTGCTTTTTCAATGAGGAGAGAGGGGGTAAAAATTTGCCCCAGACTTTTGCTCTTGCACTGGAAATTCTTCCTGTTGACAGATACAATACTTCGGCAACAGTACACAACTTGGTCCCTGGGTAATTAAGACTAATTGCATACCCCATTGATTCCAAGAAACACGTGTATTAATCCCCCATCTTTCCTATTGAAAGCTGAATCTCATTGTGAGGACCAGCAGAGTATTTTCACCTGCATCGATGTGTAATAAAACCTCGGGGACCACTATCCAAGCTCGGAAGATGCCGGCCGTCTGTTATATCGACCTTACGTATTGAAACAACTGACTTTTCCCAGACGATTCAGCTGAGACAAGAGTAGAAGAGGTGTGGCACCACGTAACAGCTGCATTTTCCCCGAATAGCTACACTGCTACAGTCAACAAGTGGCTAGCAGGGAGGGGAAGCACAGACAGACCACCATATGAGAAGCGAGCATAGCGCACAGAAATAAAAGAACGGGGGAACAGCGAGGTCGAGAAGCTCTTAACGAAATGCTGGCAGGACAAGTACAGTGTTAAAAGCGGAAGTTCGGAATTGATGTTGGACTTTGAAGACTAGCATACTGACACACAATGAATGATGGAATCCCTGCTGATAGTGGTGACTGCTAGATTTAAACTCCCATCACCATGAAAAGGCTATTTTCCAAGAAGTGAAGACACAAGCACAAATGTTGTATTCAACAAATTCAAAACTATATGCAGTTTTTTGGAAGTTCCTAAAGAATTTTATTTTTGTACTAATTTTTTAAGTAACCGATTAATCGGAAGAAGAAAATAATCGGCGACTAAAAAAATTGATCGATTAATCGATTAAACTAGACAGCCCTAATAGAAACCCATTTTGATAAAACACCATTTACTCATACTCAAGCTCTACTACTAGCATACATGGCTTTTACACTATTAAGTAGATTCCCAGTAACACCATATTCATTCAATACCTTCCACAAAAGTGTCCTGTTCACTCAGTCGTAAGCTTTCTCTAAATCTATGAAGGCAGCAAAAACTTTCTTACCAACAACCAGATACTTTTCAGTCATCATGCATAATGCAAAAATCTGGTTAGTGCAGCCTTTACCAGGCATAAAACCACTCTGAACATCCCACACTTTCTCTGATGTAAGACCCCGTACTTTTTCAATAACAACCTTACCAAACACTTTCCCTGGCACACTTAGGCTAATACCACGATAGTTCTCGCATTCTGTCTGATCACCTTTTCCCTTATACAAGGGAACAATAATAGCGTCATTCCAATCCCGAGGGACCATTCCTACCTCCTAGCACAACTGGCAAATTTCAGTTAACCAGTCAATTACAGAGTCACCACCATATTTTAACATCGCGACAGTTATGCCATCAACTCTTGGAGCCTTACCATTTTGAAGAGATTTTAGAGCTTTACACGCTTCTTCTCTTGAGATCCCTCCTGTGCTTCCATCCCTCATTGTGACATCATCTGCGTCTGTCTCAGAATCATCTTTGCTTTCCTGATCTAATAACTCACAGAAGTATTCACCCCATCTTTCACTTAACTCATTGGGCGCCCATATCATTTCCCCGATCTCATTCTTTACACAACTTACAACTTTGTTTCCCTATTTTTCCTGAGTCTCATGTACCTCCAGAAGGACTTCCCATCTTTCCAAAAAGCCAATTCATGCCTTTCCACCTTCTCCTTCCTATCTTTTGCCTTACTCTGGTGACCAGCTTAGCAGCTTCACACTTCTTATAGTGATATTCATCCACAGAGACTCTACCTTGCAACATCCCCAAATAGGCTTCCTTCTTTCTCTTTACTGGCTCTTCAATCTCGCTATTCCACCAAGCATCATCTCTATTGTTACCCACTATTGTGGTGCCACAGACCTCTTTAGCAGCAGTGACAAAAATTCCCAATTCTTTTACGTTACCAGAAAAGAACTTTTACAATAAAGTTCGTACGTTGGGAGCTTTTGACCTTATCTTAGGTCTTCATCACGCCAATGGAGGATTAAGATTGTTGCCAGATTTTACATTTGAATTTTTTCAATTTTGTTGCCAAATCTTAGAATTTATCTCTAGATCATCAGGATGTAGAGAGGAGATTCGGAATTGCAGGTCATTGGGTTGAAAATCATTTCCAGGCTTTCACGGTATCGAAGGGCAAAACAATTGTCAAAAAAAAAGAGCAATTCATTTTGCTTCGTTACAGCGGGAAACTGCAGATGTGTCTTCCATTGTCAAAATACACAAGGCTGTACTAGGGTTGGCTTTCAAAACATCTTTTTTTTATTCTAAAATTCTGTGGTTAATGCTCCTGTATGTGCTTCCAATGTATAAGTTATCACCTGTTGAAGAAGAGGTAGGAATGCAGTAAACTCCTGGGAGGTCCAGATTTTCAACTTTGTCCCTATCCCTTTGCAGAAGTTTCAAGATGTTTGTTGGGTGGGGAGGGGTGGGGGGATTTAATTGCAAGATGGTAACCAAAACTTCTCAAAGAATCTGTAACTTATAACATAGGAAGGATGGTAAGGAACAGAACCAGAGAATTTCAGGTTTTCTTTCTTTTAAGGATGGAGGCTAAGATAAGGTCGAAAGCTCCCAACTTACAAACTTTCTTGTAAAAGTTCTTTTCTTGTAACGTACCTTTATTTGATAAATTTCTTAACCTCCAGATTATATTCACAGTGATTATATTCTATATTCACAGTGAATATTAATAACTTCCAACCGAGAAATTGCTTTCCACTCAAAGGAAATATAACATGTAAAAAGTTACAGCAGTTAAAACCACCATTAAATGGTTCTACTTGAAAAAACAAAGTAATTCTTTATAGTAGGATATTTAGAATTTTTCACTAAATGCAAGCTTATTGGTAGAAAAATTGCTATTTATTTTAACTGTTTAGAAATCATTTTATACACTCAATTTACCCTGTTAATTTCTTAATTACAAAATCAGATTTTATATTTAATTAATTAAAATGGCCAAACTCCTACACTATTGACAGAAAGAATCGTCTATAGAACTTAGCTTTAGGGTCAAGAAATTGAGTCTCCTGAAAATGGTACACACCCTGCTACTGAACGCCAAAGTGTTCAGTAACTTTTGAAAAAAAGAAAAGAAAAGAAATGTGTTCATCGGTAACACACTGGCGCACACCAGTGTCTCGAATAAGTCTTACTGGGATCCCTCTATTCGTTCATGATGAATCAAGTGCCAATGAATGAGGGAGAGTGGACCTAAAATACTTGGCTCAAGCCTGCTAACTTGTTCTGTTACTGGCGTCACCGTCTCTCTCCGTCAGCTATGACCTTGGTTTTCTCACCAGAGCTGTCTATGACACTGAGGGGTTAAGAGTCATCCACAGCCCGTCAGTAATCCTCCTTCCTCATGTGGCTTTCAATGTTGAGTGGAAAACTTTTGCAGTACAGTGCTGCACTGTTACTTACTTTCTGCTACTGGCCAGCCCAGTAGAGTCAACGCTGAATGAAAAAAACTTTTACATACATGCTCGATTCGAATTTTTAGATGCCCCGGGCATGTTAGGCAATAGATTTTTTAAACCCTGTTTACACATTAATTATTATCACTATTATTATAAGTGCTATAAAGTATTTTTCCATACTGAAGGAAGTATTGTGCTTTAGGCTTGAAATGTCTGTACATGTAAAAAAAATAGCCCAGAACTTATTGAATATTTGATTGAGTATGTTAGTAAGGTGGAGACTAATACTCTTAAGTGGTTTGGCCACGTTGAAAGAATGAGTGATGAGGTGCTGACTAAGAATTTTTTCAGTTCAAGTAGCAGGAAAGAAAGATAGGGGAAGGCCAAGGAATTCATGAGATGACCAGATTCAGGAATGTCTGCTTAAGAAAAAGATTACGAGTGTGAAGTACAAAAGGTCTTGTGTGCAGCATGTGATGGATGTTAATGAAGCTCAAGCAATGTGTCATGATCGTTGTAAATGGAGGCATTTGATATACCTACAGTAAGTCAGTTTTAGTTCCATCAGTTAAATATTTACTTGGCAGATGGTCTTTCTTTGAGGATCTAACCTCTGAATCTCAGAGAAGAGCTTAATTATGTGTATTTATGTATAAAGAAGTACGTAATTACTGCCTACTCTGGGTAAGCAAACATTATTGGTTTTAGTTATTTTAATTATATTTCATGAATTGTCTAACAATTCTAGAATATAACATTTACAGTTGATATTAAGCAGTGTGCTTGCATGTACATTTGTGTGTCTGTGAATTACATACACCGATGAGCCATTAAATTATGACCACCTGCCTAGTAAGCTGTAGCTCCCCCTTCAGCCCGCAAAACAGCAGCTACTCAGTGAGGCATCGATTCGACGAGATGGTGATAGGTATTCTGGGGTATCTGGTACCATAATGTCAACAGCTGATCCTCCAGTTCCCGTACATTTCGGGGTGGTGGTGATTTAGTGCGAACCCGCTTTTCCAAGTCGAACCACAAATGTTTGATTGGGTTCGTATCAGGTGAATTTGGAGGCCAGGGCATTAACAGAAAGTCACCAGTATGTTCCTCGAACCACTCCTTGACGATTCTGGAGGTGGTGCATGGCTCATTATCCTGTTGGTAATGGTCATCACTAGCAGGTAAGCAGTTGCCATGAATGGGTGAACTTGATTTGCAATGATGTTCAGATAACTGACAGCTGACACGAATTGTGCTATAAGAATAATGGGGCCTAAAGTGTCCCAAGAAAACGTTGCCCACAGCTGCCTCTAGCCTGTTTCTGTCCAACAGTGCATCCAGGTGCCATAGCCTCTGTTGGTTATTGGCATATCCACGTTTGGCCATCTGCATGATGCATCAGGAATCTTGATTTGTCAGACCAGACCCCTTTCTTCCAATCATCCACAGTCCAATCTCAATTATCTTGGGGCCCATTTCATGCATTGTTGGCGGTGACGTGCAGTGAGCACTGGTACCCAGCTGGGTCTTCGGCTACGCTAGCCCATGTGCAGAAGGCTGCGATGGACTGTGTGCTGTGACGCATTGCCCCGATCACCACTGTTGTAGCTGCGGGTGATTTGTGGCCTTGCGGCCGCTGTGTACAATGTGTAATAGTCTGTGCTCCCCTCTGGCATCAGCAGATGACACACGGCTAGACGATGGTTTGTCATTTGGCCATCTGTGCACCACTTTTGATACGCACTCACTACAGCGGCTCGTGAACAATCCACAAGCTGTGCCATTTCTGAGATCGTACTTCTGAGGTGCTGTGCGATCACAATTTGTTTTTTATCAAACTCCAATAAATCAGCAGCTTTTCCCATTCTGACTTCGAACACTCTACTAAACAAAAGCTGGTCCTCGGGTTGTATATATACTGCTGTGTGAACTTCACCTGCACCACCGTTCGGTCTCCAGGCACTCTCATTTCTGTAGGCTGGGGTGGTCATGATGTAATGGCTCATCATTGTAGAAGCACATACAGAGTTTATAATTGTAACATTTATTCCCATTGCACAATATCCAGTTATCAACACTTCAATTCTTTAGGACAAAAATAGCAATGTTTACCACAATTAAATGTTTATTATACATCGATATAGTTTTGCAGAGCATTTAGCTCGCCATTATCAGGATACATGCTGAGCCAAACTCTGCAAAACTACAGTCGAGGTATAATAAACATTTAATTGTGTTAAACGTTGCTATTTTTATTCTATCACAGCATAAGTTTTGTTGTATAAATTATAGATAACATCAATTCTTCTTATATTGAATCAGCTGAGTTACAAAATTTTTTTATTCACTCACACAGGTTAGAAATAAAGAAAGGAAATGCTCACTAACTTATATTCTTGCATTTTGACAACCACACAAGGGATATTTATACTGAGTACTTCTGTCTTCATGATTTTTTTTAGCTATGTGTTTGCCCATTTATGGGCAAGAATGGTTCGTGTTGACTGTATTTGCAGAGGTGCTTTCACATCATTGCATACTTCAAGTTGAAAGATTGGTAAGGTCATATGCAACAGTCTCAGCTTTAAGAGAAACCTGTCCCACTTTGCATGTCAAGAATGCAGCAGAAAAAAATGTTTGACTGGATATAAAAATAGCCAAAATTCAAATAACAGAATTTGAAGAAATTTTTACTACATGTAATAAATAAGGATGTTGTAAACCTTACTGCATTAAAAAAACTGTTACAAGATAATAAGAATCTTGTAGATTGCACCAAAATGATCATGAGAATGAATTATAAATCCATTTTAATGGTGTAAAATAATAAAGTAAAGAGAGCAAGCTTCCACCACTCACGGGTGGCTTCATCAGGCATAACTAAGATAAAAACTGTAATCAGCAAACAGAAATTAAAAAAATTCTGAGTAATTAACTGAAACTTAAATATGTAATCAATTTGATTAATGCTTATGTCGTGTCTTGTGAAATCATCAAACATGGTAGATATGTCTTATGCAGAACCCATAAGCTAGCATAGGTGATGATGTGGATCTTTTATTAGCATGCGCTAGATATAGGGGAGATAAGTTGATGTTTCTTCATTGCAGCATTCATGCTGGTTATTATTTCTACTGATTCTCTTATTGCTGTGGCCCTGGAAGTTGTGTAAGAAGCAGCTATTTTTAAAATTTCTTTCCAGTCAGGTTTAGCTGCATTGTTTTTGACCTCTCTTGCTGGAGCTGTGCTAAGCTTTCCCAGTTTGACATCACTTTTATGTTCTGAAAGTCTCAATTTAATTAAGGGAGTGCTGTTTTGAGCCAGTTTGGTGCTAAAGAAAAAGTTATAATAGCAGGGGATTTCAGTTCTAGAGTAGGTGTGCAGAATGCGACAATGTTCTGGGTAAGTTTAATGATCCTTGTGTGAATGATAATGGTGAAAGATTAATTGAACTCTGCATTGAGAATGGTTTGTGTGTATCTAATACATTTTTCAATCACAAGTATATCCACACATATACTTGGGAAAATCGTACTCTTGGTCAAAAGAGTGCGATAGATTTTGTTGTCTACGATCAGCATCTGAAACACTTAGTTGTTGACCCCCGTGTGATGAGAGGTGCGGATGTTGGTTCTAATCATTACTTGGTTGTGTCATGAGTGAAACTTAATGTTGGTTGGAGTAAAAGGAATAGGAAGAGACCCAGGATAGAAAGAATAAAGGTTAATAGGCTCCTTGAAGAACATCAGTGTTACTCAGAGAACGACTGAAGAAGCTGAAGTCTGGTGAGAGGGATGTAGAAAAGAAGTGGGAATGTTTTAACACTGCTGCTAAAGAGGTCTGTGCGACGACTCAGCACGTCGCACATTTAACGTAAACTGTAGAGAGAACGGACAACCAGAGGTCCCAGAAGATGGCAGACAGATCTGCTGAAATGCATCGGACGATACATTCAAAAAGTATGAAGAAGTTTTTTGGTGATTGCAATTCCTCATGCGAATATTTTTACGAGTGATTCATTTTTCTGTTTTTCAAGTTTTCCAACGTAATTTTCACATCTCTTTTGTCTTCATGTGCCTCCCTTAGTTCAACTAAAAAATATATCCTACTCAAGAAATGTGCAGACTTTTTGAAGTTAGTCAAAAAAAGCCTACACCCAAGAACCTGATGAGAACAACAGTGCAAAGATTTGAACATCGACCAACTACAACCAAGAGGTACGTGAAAGATTTTTCCTTGAATCGCATTCGATTACCGCAATATACATTTGCAGCGAATATTAATAACTTCCAACCGAGAAATTGCTTTCCACTCAAAGGAAATATAACATGTAAAAAGTTACAGCAGTTAAAACCACCATTATAAATGGTTCTACCTGAAAAAATTACGTATGGAAAACGTTTTTTAAGATCTCGATACATCGAGAAATATGTGCGTAATAAAGAATTACTTTTAACCGGAAAACCACATTACACAAAAGTACGTTAAGCGAGTATAGGAAGTACATTATAAAGGTTTAGACTGTTATCAACAATTAAAATTAATAACAATTTATTTTAATTTTTGATAACACTATTTACTGAGCAAATAAATGCTATTCAAAACAAGGTTCACACTTTTGCACAAAGTATCCAAATATATACACAACTGAACTGCACTCAATTAGGGCCACACTTATTTACAAGCTGTTCTATGATTTTGAAAGTTTTATTGAGAATGTTTGGCTAGTGTAGGCCTTTCTTCTTATGAACCACTTTCTTTGACCGTGTTTCCAGTTTAATCAAGCCCTCAGTGCTAAATCTTTCATTGTGTGAGGCTAACAATTCTTTCACATCATCAGTTTCCAAACCAAGCTTTTCAGGTAGCTGGATAATTTCTTGAACAATATTATTAATCTAACAGTTGGTTCAAATCCTTTCAAATCAGTCACAAATTGTAGACAAAAAATTTATGTCAAAGTCTAACCATGCATTACCGTGTCAGCATTTTCCATGCACTATTGAAGTTCCTGTGATACTGCATACAAAATATTATAATCACGACTAAACTGTTTAACAGTTGCCTTGTCTTTACTAACTGTTACTAAAATAAGCTGTCTTCAGATCATGATGCGATAAATAATACCATTCAAAAGTGGCAATAGCTCCTTGATCCATAGGTCAAACTTAAGGGGTGTGTGTTAAGTAGCAAAAGAAAAAAAAATTACACAAGGGTGTGGTCTGTTGCATATGTGGGGTGGCTGGGACCATTTCATAGAGTTTGAAAGTTTAAAAATTTTGAAGATGACAATCCGATTTCTAGTGTAAATGTGACAAGGATGGTAAGTCAGATAATATCCGAAAACTTGAAAATTTCATCGTCCTGGAGCGGGACTCGAACCCGCATCTCCCAGATAGCGCCCGGGTATGCTAACACCACTACACCACCCAGATCGACTAAGCCTCAAGTTTCCGATTAATTTGAATATAACCATCACAGGATTTGCTAGTCGAAGCAACCGGCATTCATGTTTAGCGAATCTGGAGGTTAAGAATTTTATCAAATAAAGGTACGTTACAAGAAAAGAACTTTTACAAGAAAGTTTGTAAGTTGGGAGCTTTCGACCTTATCTTAGCCTCCATCCTTAAAAGAAAGAAAACCTGAAATTCTCTGGTTCTGTTCCTTACCATCCTTCCTATGATTATAAGTTACAGATTCTTTGAGAAGTTTTGGTTACCATCTTGCAATCAAATCCCCCCTCCCCACCCAACAAACATCTTGAAACTTCTGCAAAGGGATAGGGACAAAGTTGAAAATCTGGACCTCCCAGGAGTTTACTGCATTCCTACCTCTTCTTCAACAGGTGATAACTTATACATTGGAAGCACATACAGGAGCATTAACCACAGAATTTTAGAATATAAAAAAGATGTTTTGAAAGCCAACCCTAATACAGCCTTGTCTATTTTGACAATGGAAGACACATCTGCAGTTTCCCGCTAGAACGAAGCAAAACGAATTGCTTTTTTTGGCAATTGTTTTGCCCTTCGATACCGTGAAAGCCTGGAAATGATTTTCAACCCAATGACCTGCAATTCTGAATCTCCTCTCTACATCCTGATGATCTAGAGATAAATTCTAAGATTTGGCAACAAAATTGTAAAAATTCAAATGTAAAATCTGGCAACAATCTTAGTCCTCCACTGGCGTGATGAAGACCTAAGATAAGGTCAAAAGCTCCCAACGTACGAACTTTATTGTAAAAGTTCTTTTCTGGTAACGTAACTAGCGTGATCAAATTACTTTTTTTTTTATTATTGTTACGTGTTTTGCCAATCATCGTCATATAAGAATTTTATCCCGTGATTGCCCAGAGAAGCAGATAAATCGCGAAAGAAATACGGGATTACACCATGTAATACAAATTTTGAAGATGACAATCCGATTTTTGGTGAAAATGTGAAAAGGATGATAAGTCAGATTATATATAAAAACTTGAACATTTGCACCAAAAATTGGATTGTCATCTTCAAAATTTGTATTATATGGTGTAATCCCGTATTTCTTTCGCGATTTATCTGCTTCTCCGGGAAATCACGGGATAAAATTCTTAACCTTTAGATTCGCTAAACATGAATGCCGGTTGCTTCGACTAGCAGATCCTGTTATGGTTATATTCAAATTAATTGGAAACTTGAGACTTAGTCGTTCTGGGTGGTGTAGTGGTTAGCATACCTGGGTGCTCGCTATCTGGGAGACGCGGGTTCGAGTCCCGCTCCAGGAAGATGACATTTTAAAGTTTTCGGATATTATCTGACTTACCATCCTTGTCACATTTACACCAAAAAATCGGATTGTCATCTTCAAAATTTGTATTATATGGTGTAATCCCGTATTTCTTTTGTGATTTGAAAGTTTAGTCATAAACTCACCAGCTTCAAATAAATAAATAAATACATCGCTCTTTTCACGTCCTAGAAACGCACAGCAACCGAAAGATTGTTTTCAGCCGCCGCCGTGGAATTGAACTACGGATCTCTCGATGTCTAGCCGAGCGCGTTAGCTTTACACCACAGTGCTATGTGTATTTTTTACACCAAAAATTGGATTGTCATCTTCAAGATCCGTGGTTCAATTCCACGGCAGCAGCTGAAAACAATTATTCGGTTGCTGTGTGTGTTTGGAATGAGGAAAGAGCGATGTACTTACTTATTTACTGATGCCACGTATTTGAAGGATTTTCACCTTGGATCTCGCCCTTTGAATTTAACTGCTATAATATATATAGCCAGTGCCGTTAATGCCCACCATATGGAGACGTCTCAGTAGCTGAGCCCATCTTACAGATGTATGATGTCAGAAGCTGACTTAAAGCTAACGCGCTCGGCTAGATATAGAGAGATCCATGGTTCAATTCCACAGCTATGGCTGAAAACAATTTTTCGGTTGCTATGTGTTTCTGGAACGTGGAAAGAGCGATGTATTTATTTATTTACTGACACCACCTATTTGGAGGATTTTCATCAGCTTCAAATTTATTATGTCCACTTTTTCTTGTAACTTTACGGATTTCTGTGACATTTTACCATTATTTCACTTTCAGAACCACTTTTTCTTTTATGGGAAGATATTTTTACAAGAATGACCTCAGTAAATAAAAAAAAAAAAAGCAATACCAACGAGAATTCCCCCTTCTCTGATCAAGGAAGCCAGAAACAAGCATAGCATAAACGAAGATTTCTAGACTTCTAATAAGTTATGTCAGGAATGGGTAAAAATGCTGTACGTACGTTATAGCAAACATGCATTAAGTAGACATATGTAAGGCTCGGTATTGCTGTGCACACATAAAACTGAAAAAGTTATCTAAATCAAATACTTCCTCATTGGATAACATTTAGTCCCCCAGAGCAATAATGAAGAGCTTTAACAACCCAAATGCAATGTATGACATAGCTTTAACTCCGCAATCTGTGTGTGCATGTGTATGCTGCTTTAATTTCTGTTTATATTGCATTAGCTTCTTCAGCCTGTTCCAATAACTTTTTTAGTGGAAGTGCACTGACTGACATTCGGAAAATTAAGCAGATGTAATTTTAAATGCCCATACATCTCTTTATACTGTTTTGCTATAATGCGAACAAAAAAGAAAACAAAATTACACTGAATATTCGGTTGTAATGAGCACGTCCTTTGAATCTTTTCTGATGCGAATTAAATTTATCAAAGTTATACAAAGTCAATGCAACCGATTAAAAAAATATCAACCGGATTTCTTCAATTGACAAAACATTCAGAAATAGAAACAGCTACTTACTTCCACCAGCGGCTAAAAATTATGTAACAAAAATTAACAAACTGTGCACAAAAAGTTTCTCACAGTAAAAGGAAGTTATCGGAGACAGACAGATTTTCAAATCAAACAGTTAAAAGAGAGAAATAAACATGATATAACTCTACACCTGCTAGTGGAAGAATTTTGCATAACGGGAAAGTCGAAAAATATCCATGGGAAAAGCTATGCTAAGGAAAAAAACCTTTTCAAATGTCTCCCGAGGAGACAGTGAAAATAAAAAGTTATTGACCTTTACGCACCTTAGCGGGAAATCTGTGCATTGTTTAAAGAGGATAATGTACCACATCTTTATTGTAGAGAATGGCAAACAGTAGAAAAAAAAAAAAAACCTCAGTGGAATTTTTAGAAGCAGAGTACGACTGCAAGCAGAAGTACACAAACACAACCTAGCGGCAGAACTGTGAACTATAAAACTCCTCAAATAATAGCCAAGTGTTCTACAAGGTAAATGGCATCTGGTGTTGAAAGAATTTCTTAAATTGTACACTTAGAAGCAGAGATATTAAGAAAAACAGATTAAACATTGGCACCCCTAGCAGCAAAATTGGGCATTATTTTGGGAAGAAAATACACACAGTTTTCATAGTTAGTTGAATCTGACCTCAAAAGAATCTTTTATATTAGGATTTTAATCCCGCAGATATTGCTGTAAACAGAAATGTGAGCTTACGCCCTCTAGTGGCAGACTTGTGCATTAAGAAAAATTAATTATATGAGAAACATTTTACAACAGAAACGCTCTCCAAAAAAGAAATAATTTTTCAGATCAGACTCCTAGAAGCAGGGATATTGACAAAAATAAGATCAGGGTGCCCACTCTTTTCAGGGAAAAAATTAAAGGACATTCAGGAAAAAATTCAAGGATGAATTTTTCAATGTCCTAAACCACAATGAAATATATATATATATATATATATATATATATATATATATATATATATATATATATATCAAGAATTATGTGTGTTGTATTATGATACTCATTATCTTCATAAAACATCTATATGCATCGCATTAATTCTTTCTGTATATTCAAAACTCCCAATTTCTCAAACACAAAATTATCATAACAATAAAACACTTAATATCTACTTTAGAATTATGCAAAGGTATGTATAACACATTAAGTCACTTTTGTATGATTTTTAGATTTATGCTAATACCAAATTTTCATCTAATTATTTATATTACAATATAACATTTACCTTTTTCCATTAATAAAAGAAATATTTAAATTTAATGAATTGAAAAAAAATACAAAAGATTTTAATAACATATTAGCTCACTTTCATATTGAAATTTCAACACAGCAAAATTAGAAAACTTTCATGTTATTCAGAAATAAAATTCTTTCTTCACTTTCACATTATTCACTAAACATAATTGATGGATTTTGGATGCATGTCAGTTTTCAAATACTTCTTTGGGGTAACCAGTTTTGTACACATTGAATCAGGGTGCGCAAAACCGCCCGTCCGCGGCGGTCAAGAATTCACTGCAAACGATTAATTTCCTGACCACAATGTCCGTGCGGACGGCCCTTTTTTCCACAAGCTTGCAGTATGATTGTGATTAGAAGATTTTTATTTTACATTTTTTTTTGCCAATTTAAAATTTGTGCATGTCAAGTGCCACAGTTTTACGAAATTATGCACTCTTAAGCGACAAGCCGTTCTTTGTTTTGGCAAAATAGTTCCACGGCGACACCCTCCCTTCCAAATTTTTTAACGTACTAAGCCAACGTGCTGCTTTATCATTCCCTCTCAAAGTTTTCCAGTGTGAATTTTACGCCTGAAGCGGGAGGTGCAACTGTAAGGATAGCAACTTGCGCAGTTGTTTTTTTAATTCTTCCTTTCTCTCCCGCTTGTCTCGGTCTCCCCAGTCATCCCTTGTTTAGTTTCATTTGTTAATACTGGAGTGACCCAGTATTAACCAATGCAACTAAACAACAGTTGCTTCTTCCCTTCACGTGTGACCTTGACATCTCGCATGTGCGATGTCCGGCGTAATATTGGCTTCCCGTGCATTACCGTTTTCCGCATGTTTCCTGGCGTCCTTGACTGCAATCGTACCTAATGCTGCACATTCTATCTCTCATCTTTTGCCATTTTGCAGTTGAAACTTCTAGATTCTATGTAATAAGCTTTTTGCTATGAAAGCAGAAATGTATTTATTTTCTGTATGTACATTAAAAAAAAAAGATTCAGTAAAGTGACGATATTTAATAAGCACATGTTTCTCGACGTATCGAGATTAAAAAACATGTTTTATATATGTTATTCTTTTTCAGTTAAATCCATTCAATAGTGGTTTAACTGTTGGAACTTTTACATGTTATAGTTCCTTTGTATGAAATGCTATTCCCAGTTGGAAATTATTAGTATTTACTGCGAACAAATACCTTGGTAATCAAATGTAATTCAAGGAAAAACTTTTCACGTACCTCTCAGTTGTAAGTGGTCGATGTTCGAATCTTTGTATGACTGTTCTCATCAGGGTCTTGACTTTAAAGAATTTAGTCGGCACATTTTCTTAATGGGTCCCGAAATTGGATGGACAAATTCATCGAATAAATTAATTTGTCTATCCAATTTTGGGACCCGCGAAGAAAATGTGCCGATTAAATTATTAAAACTCAAGAGCCTGATGAGAACCGCCATACAAAGATTCGAACATCGACCACGTACAACTGAGAGGTACGTGAAAAGTTTTTCCTTGAATTACATTTGATTACCGAGGTATTTGTTCGTATTAAATACTAATAATTTCCAACTGAGAAATTGCATTTCACACAAAGGAACTAAAAACATGTAAAAAGTTCCAACAGTTAAGCCACTATTGAATGGAAAACTGAAACAATATTTAAATTCTACGTAGTTATGGTATTTATACGAGTCTGACAGGTTACTTTCAAAGGAGGACGGGTACATTTTCAGACAAACCGTCCTCGAGGACGGGTACATTTTTAGACAAATCGTCCTCGAGGACGGGTAAAATTTCTGAGATTTTTCGTACCCTGCATTGAATTAAATACCAAGAATGATAACAGATACTTTAAACATTTTGGAAACACAGGCATGAGGTGAGGAGACTGAATGATCTTTTCTTTAGTAGGTAATATTTTTGGACAATATGAAGTAGTCTTATTTTATCACTAAATGTGAGAAACGACACACAATAACCAGTATTAAAATTTTTTTTTTACTTTCAGTTTATCTTCAAGTTTTTACGATAGACAGTTTTAGTTATTAGTAGTTAGGCATGCACTATAAAACAAATTATGGATTTGAAATCCATTGAATTAAGTTTCCACCACAGAGAAATTAAAAAGATCCAATGGGTTTATCGTTAAAATGGTTTTAAACACCTTACATATGACACAGTACGAAACCAAGATCATGGTGTATTTCGTTTATTATAAGAAAACTGAACCAAAGAAATTAACAGTATTGTTACACGGCACTAGCAGTGTTCCTGCCGAGTCTGCCGGTAACGGTGCTTGAGACCTGAAGTACAATTTAGTTGGCCGCGGCACCAGGTGAGAATCTCAGGTGCACTGCTGCACTCAAAGATTCACACCAGAACATAAAAAATGAAAAGTTGAAGAATGACCCGAAGCATAAGGCTTGGGTGAATCCACCTTGTGAACAAAATAACAACAACAAATAAAAAATAAAATAATCTAAAAAAAATGATACTTTGGGATCAGAGTTGTGATGAGGTTCACCCGCAATCACCAATTCGTGACTGAGTGTAGTGGTCCGGATCTTACTCCGGTACATTCAATCCCCAACCAGCCAGTACAACACTCACTTTCGCAAATAACACATGATTCTCAAATACACAACACAACATTTAATAACGTTCTGCGAGATTTAAACAGATACGGCGCTCTCTAGGCGCATAGACAATTGCCCCTCATATGTGGGCAGCATACGGTGTCACACTTTACTGTCGGATAACGCAGCCGACTGAGTCTCCACCGGACTATCTGAACAAGAGATACTACTCGTTTACACACTAAATAGAGCTGCAGGTGATATTCATATACAATTGCTTAGAGAATAAAAAAAAATTATATGCAAACGATCGCATTAAAAATACTCGTGACACAAAATACACAAGCACGTTAATTTGCGGTATAAGATTATAGGTGCGAAATACTGCCAAAGTTAATTAACCAAATCTAATAAGCATGCACATGCAAATCCCTTCCCCGCTCGCTTTGGCCCTGAACCAAAGTTAAAAGAAACTGTCCCGCCCAGCGGAATTTGTGGCCACACCTTCTCCCTTATTCATGTAAAAAAAATAATCAGGAAATGGGCCCGGTAAGAAATTGAAATCTGTATGTGCAGGTATTTCCTCTGAGGTTCAGTCACTCAGCATTACTGCATCTATGTCCATGCAGCTTTGGGTGTCGGGATGGCACCAGTTCGCAGATGTGCGAAGAAAGAAAAAGGAAATATTCATCTACTTACAGTTTCGTGACTTTGCTGTGCAAATCCAGTGTGCATCACATAATATCACACGACAAAAAAAACACGCACACACACACAGACACTTGCACCATGTGGCAGCACCGATGATTCAACACTTCACTTTGACGCTTGATGTAAATGAAGCACACAATTAAAATGGTAATATCACGCCGCACTTTGTTGCAATGATTAGAGTGCACACTGATCTATTCTCGTGACGATTTGAAGGTGGCAGTTAAGCAAAATCTGCTGTTGCGGTTTCCAAGATTGATTTTCTGTGTTCCTGGGAAATGATTTTTGTTGTCGTGAAGAAATGATTCTGACCAACTGTTTGGAGAGTGGGACACATTCAATTCCGCTGCTGCTATAGTAGATTCCGTCCGTCGCTACCTTCCGTCCTTTTTGACCGTTCATTCCCAATTCAGTCAGTTCCTTTCCGTTAGCATAACATCTACCCTGCCTGAGTACGCAGTTCAAATATGCCTCTCGCAGGTTTTGTTTCCATTTTTTTTATCGAGTTGCGACCGCCAGCCCTGAGATTAATTTTCTCGGCCGAGCGAAATCAGACGTGCTTTTACCTTAAGCGTATATCAGCAACTTCCCATTTCACCTGTATATTTGTTAGGTATCGAAGCCACCGCTCTTACGCTCATATTTTTCTTTCGCCATGTTTTTATCCCGTCGCACTTTCACGTAGTGGCTTCGCTGCTTACGTGACCACACACACGCACACATGGGGCCTCGCTTCGCCCCGTAAGACAAGCGCATCTCTTCACTTCCTCCACAGTAGGGGATGAATGGGGGTGACGATTCCACACTGCAGTGGTTGGCATCCGAACCCGACTTTGCTTGGCTTCGCTTCTCATTGGAATGATCACTGTCCACTCGCAGACTTCTTAATTTGCCTGAAACTTGGCTTTCATTGGGCCAAACAGTCGCTGATTTCCATTACGCTCCAGCCTAGAAATTTCTGCGTTATCACGCGGATTTAGGCATTCTGCTGTCTTTATGGCAAACTGGCATCTCCAGCTGCCTCGAGTTGTCTCCATTTCTTACCAAATGCGGGGAGGTTTGCTGCTTCATTTTTCCCAATTCATTTTTTACAGATCCAAGGCATCCAGCCTTTCACATCGGAGAGCGTACAGACAACTAACTTTCTTCCTTATCTTCATGCCAAGTGCGAACTCTTATTTTTCTGCACGGACCACACAGAGAGCAATTGTTCTCGAAAATGCCCCAAACAATCGACGAATTTACGATTATTCGCTAAACCTTTTGTCCCCATCTTCATTCATTTACTCAAGTGGACCCCTCTTCGAAAGGTACCATTCCGTGTTGCTTAGTTTCCCGTCAGCTGCGCCCTGATATTTATGACCTAACAGAGCTATTCTGAGACCACCCAGCCAGAGAGAGAATTCTTCGCCTCTTTTCTTTCCAAACCCCCAGATAAAACTTTATCTGCTGTTTACACTTTTAAACTCCAATCAAGCCTCGAACATAATTAATACTTAATTAATTTCACACATCAACCACGCCCATTAATTACTAAATTAATGGCGGGGGTGGGTCGTAACATCGGCCCCTCCTCAAGAAATCCAGAAGTCCTCTTCTGTGCCTATCGCTTTGCTCTTATCAATTTCCAGAACAACCATTGAGTGCTACCTTTTCCCACAGGTAGAAACAATTCAAAATGGCAAAAATATTGCGTTTCTTGCCTTCAAGAGCATTGGAGCGACTTCCTAATTATCCCGCAATTTAGTTAATTAATTTAGAGAACATCCGAAAGAAAAAACAACGTAAATGAGAAATAAATAAAAAAACTGAACTGTAAAAGAACATGTGAGCCTGCCGAACTGTGATTCCTAGCTGCCTCATACAATACGCGACATGGCGGACAAATTTTAAAGTTTTCTTCAGGTTTTAGGATGGGGGGGGGGGGGGTGTCCACTGTAACAGTATTTGTAAAAAAAAAAAAAAAAAAAAAAATCTTAGCAACAATGCATCTCCAAATCTTGCAAAAAATTCTTTACTGAATGACAAACTTTCTTCAGGTGAAAATATTTAACAAATGAAAATACTGAAATCAATTTTTAAATAATTATAATTTTTTCTACTCAAATGTCAGTACTTTTATAACACAGCATTAAATTTATCATTGTTAAAATATAATTAACAAGTACATTAAAAAAAATATTAAGCAAATGGGTGAATAATTTATTTACAATTATTCACGAAATCCATTTTTTCTTGAGTTCAGAATCTATTTCTTTTATCAATGGTTGTTTGTCTTGAGCTGTCTTTTTATTTTTTTAAAGCTATTTGATTTAACAATGCAGTTAAAATTATGAGTGTCTTCTTTTGTTGCCAAGTCATCAGCTGATTTTAATAAATCTAATACTTCATTTTCTACACATGTTTTTCTTTTTTCATACTTTCTATTTCATTCAGTATTTGGTTTCTCTTTTGGGCTACAGCAGAATTAGCCTTGTCCCAAACTTTTTCTTCTAAATTTATTACATATCTTTGCCTAGCACATCCAACAATACTCAGAAGCAATTTTGAAAACTCGACCTTTTCCATGCCACCAATGTTACTTAGATGGTCATATATTATTCTTTGTGAAACAATAGTTTTCTTTCATATTGTCAATTATTAGTTCCTTATTAATGGAGAATCCTCTCCACTGATGCCTGTCCATGCGAGAGCAACAGCAGCTTTTCAGTTACTTCCCACAACAGATCATAGTTTTTACTTGAGGATAAATGTTCATAAAATAACACATCTATTCTCAATTCCTCATAATTGTTATAAAAAAGTTTAAAATCTGAAGTTACTGCTGCAACACTACTTATAAAATCCTTTAAGTGCAGCATAATAGTGTCAACAACACCAGGTTTCAGATGATTTGCATTCACGAGAATTTCTAGAATAATCTTGAAACTTTTAAAGCAAGATTCCTTCTCAGCACTCATTAATTTATGATCTAAACACTTCATGTGCCGCCTAAAAGCATACTGCAGCGGGCATTTAGTGAGCAATTTTCTTGACAAGGTTTTGCAAAATTGATCTGCATTTTATAAGAAATTCCATTATCTGCTTTTCACGGATCCAATCTTGACCTACTTAACTCCCCGTCAGACTGCAGTGCACCCTTTCTCCCAGTGACAAAGCTGCTGTGAAGTTTACTCTTTTTGACTGCAGATGTCAATGGGGGATTGCAGAAAAAAAAAATGAAAAATAAAAGGAAAAAGATCAGAAATTCTGATCTAAATTTTTCGGCTGTAGGATTTTAAAATTCAAGGACATTCCAGGCCTTGAATTTTTTTTTGAAATTCAAGGACTTTCCAGGTTTTCAAGGATGAGTGGGCACCCTACCCTGTAAGATATACAGCTGCGCCCCCTGGAGGGAAAACCATGTACTATTTTAAGCGGGAGGTGTTCTCAAAACATTTTCCGAGGTGAGCGGTATCAGTCTAAGAAAGAATTTTTTCAGTTGACTTTTTCAGAAACTTGGATTTTGCTGCAAATACATCGGAAGCAGAAATTAACGCCTATGCCCCCCCCCCCCCCAGTGGTCAAACCATATTCTAGCAAAATTTTGAAATTATATGCAAAACTTTTCTCATCATGAGCAGTATCCGATGCAGAAAGAATTTTTCAAATCGGAGTTTTAGAAAGCAGAGATATTAGTGGAAACGCAAGTTACCTTCACGCCCCCAGTGGAAAATCTATGCATTACTTGAAACTACACGAGAAAAGCTCTGTAAGAAAGAATTTTTCAAATTGTACTCTTAGAAGCAGAGATATTGTCAAAGATAAGATATACATTTATGCCCCTGGCAGGAAAACTATGCACTATTTTAAGCAATAGTTTTCCCGCAAGGCGTATCTCAAAACGTTTTCCAAGGTGAGCGGCATCGGTCCATGAAAGGATTTTTTCAGTCTACTCTTTCAGAAGCTCATATTTTGCTGCACATACATCATAAACAGAAATAAACATTTACGCCCCTAGTGGCAAAACCGTTCCTTACTAAAAATTAGTTATTATATGTAAAACATTTCCTATGAGAAGCTGTTTCTGATGCAAGAATTCTTCAAATCGGACTTTTAGAAGTCGAGAAATCGGGAAAACACAATTTACCTTTACGTCCCCCGATGGAAGATCTATGCATTACTTGAAAAAGAAACCGTGTCTAAATTAGTCTTCATTATAAATAGTATCAAAAGGAAGAAATAATTATTTCAATCGGATATTTAGAAGCAAATATATGTAATAAAATGCATTTTAAATTCGATACCTTCATTTACACCCTCAGCGGCGAAGTTGTACATCCGAAAAATTCGGGGGGTGGGGGGGCAAAACAAAGGATCACCATTCTCACATTTCAATCTTGCCACTGCAGAAATAATTTTTTAAATCGGACTAATAGTTGCAGAGATATGTAAATAGACGGATGGACAAACCGATAAGATATGCACAATCTTTTTTACAAACTATCAATTTGTGGCATCGATCGGCGACATGCGGCGGCCCGATAAGAACAGGTTTGAACATCGTGTTTGCTTCATGATGGGTTCTCATCATACGTGAAAAAGCTCCAACGCTCGCGACACCATCGTGTGGTTTCTTTCATCAACATCATACTTCACTATAATCGCATCGCGATGCCGCGCAGGATGACACATCGTAGTACCGTTAGCCAAAAAAAAAAAAAATGGAGCCACGATGTAAAACTTTAACTAGTTTTTCGCGATATACTGGTACCTCGCCCAGCCCCAATGACCTGCGACGTTTTTTTTTTTTTTGCAAAGCAAACAAGCAGGTTATTGATAGCTTACGTTCGACAAAAAGACCTTACTGTAGGCCCACAGTTGAAAGAACCGCGGTTGGCAGAGTGCCAAGAGGTGTCCATGAACGCTGAAGAAGAGAACGATATAATGATGTGTTCCTTCAGAACTCGTCTGAAGGAAGGAAATGAAGTCATCATCATTGCAAAAAACTTCTTTTTAGCTCAAAGCTGAAATGTGATTTTTACAGGGGGGCACACGAGGGGAAAAATTTGTTGGGATAAATCTAGATGGTGCATCTGTAAACATGGCGTGTTATGCTGGTGTCACTGAACTATTGAAGAAATATATCCCATACATTGTGGCTATCCACTGCATTGCACACACTGTGGCTATCCACTGCATTGCACACACTGTGGCTATCCACTGCATTGCCCACATTGTGGAGCTTGCTGTTATTGATGCAGTAAAAAATAAGTACATTAAAGGAGTTTTTGAATCAAATGTCAAAGGCGTGATCAAGTTTTACAGTCGACCCCCAAAACAATTCAGTTTACTGTCATAAGTAATTTTTTTGGAAGCTGCTTCCATGCAGATGGGTAGCATCTCTCAATTATGATGGTTATCCAACCAGCAATGCACTCTGGTAGCCTTGCAAAAGAATTTGGTGATGACAGACATACATTTGGAAAATCTTGCTAAGGAAAAAGATAGTAGAAAGTTAACAAAAATAAAGGGCTAACTGAAAGAAATTTGCAGTGTTCGATTTCATTTGTTAGAACTAAAGATCCAGACTCACGGTCGCCAGTGTTCATCGTCGTGGCGACTAAAAATATTTGATTAACTCGCCAATTCTGGCGACCTGTATGGGAAAAAAAAAAGGTTAATTTATTTACTTTTATTTAACTTGTACTGTACGGGGAAAAAAAAACACCTTGTATGAAACTCCCACATTGTTGAAAACTTTTACTCCAAATGTACGGAAGTCTGCCATCACCTTTCTCATTCTGCTATTTTGCTTGAACAGCAGAAAAGATTTAAAAAGTTTACAAAAAAGGTGAGGGCATCAGTTTTTGATCACAAAGAATGGGCCATGGACGATGGGTCATCGTGGGGGAACGAGGTCTGCAAAGTTGCGAGGGGTGGATGAAAGCTTCTTCCCTTTGACAACGAATGTATTTTATTTTTTATTTTTAATGAATGTTCGCTGAAAGCCTGCAGCATATACTCTCTCCCTCTCTCTCTCTCTCCCTCTCTCTTTCTCTCTCTCTAGGGTTTAAAATTCAGGGCGAAATTCCCGCCGAAATAAAGTTGCTAGGAGGGAGTCTCCCGCCTATGAAATAAAAAATAATAATAACAATAATATAAAATGTTGGGTCCGTTTTTCGACCACTCACAAAATTCGAGCATTAAAAACGCATCCTTCATAAAAATACGTGCATCAGAAACTGACTCTTCAGAGTTCCGAAAATTTGCAAATCGAATACATCGTTCATGTCGAGAACATAATCAGTTTGCGGACACATGAATCGGCTTCCAAGGGCAGGGTCGGAGTTGTCCTAAAATTTCCGATTTTTATTGTCCTGAAATGTCCTTATTTTGTTCTATATCCTGAAAATTTGAGTGTAATCCTGAAATTTTAATAAATGGTAAACTATGTATAGTGATTCATCATCTAGCGTTTACAAGTACCGCATAAAAAAATAGAATGAGAGAAAGAGTACCCCATTGTTGAGATGTCCTGTATGTCTTTGCCATAACATGACTTGGTCAAACTTTTGGAAGCAAATATAAAATATTCAAGTGCCACAGAATATGAACTGCTTTCCAATTCAGCAGCATTATGTGATGTACCCACAGGATTCTGCACAGACGCGAACCTTTTGTGTCCTCCTACATGGCTTTACACTTAGGTTTCTTTCTTTTTTTATTTTATTTTTTTTTTTAATTGACACAGGAACTTACTGCACACTTTCAAGTTCACAATATCTTTTTTGGTGATCAGACAAAGAAACTTGTTCCACATCACTGGAGCAAGTCACAATGGTAGCACTTGGGTACTCCATGGCCAAAGAAATTCAAAAGGTCATGGCAACGTTTTTTTTGGAATCAGATGGCATTTTACTGACTGACTACCTCCCGAAGGGCCAAACAATAAATGATGAATACTATTCCAACTTGCTGTGCCGATTAAAGGAGGCGTTGAAAGAAAAAAGGCAAAGAAAACTGCAGAAAAGTGTTCTCTTTTTGCAAAACAATGTGCTGGCTCACAAGGCTGGTAAAGCAATGGATGTTTTGAGGGATCTGGGGTTAAGTGCATAGACCATCCATCTACTTAACAGACCTTGCTCCATCGGACTATTTCCTGTTCCCAAACCCTGAAAAAAAGTTTGAAAGGGAAGAATTTTTTGAATGACTCAGAGGTGATGTCAGCAGCAGAGTATTTGAGTGATCAGACTCAGATATATATTTTTTTTATTATTTTTTTTTGGAAAGGTTAAGGAAACTCCAGAAACGCTGCACCAAGTGTGTTGAACTTTCAGGTAAACATGTGGAGTAGTAGTCTGTAAATTTCAAGGCTCCAGCCCATTTCCTTGTTGGTGAGGCCGAGAACTTATAGGCATTCCCTCGTATAAAGGAAAAATTAAAGTGAAGGTAATTGACATCCCCTGTTATACATGATCTTATATTTAATCTTAAACCACTTACTGTTATTTTCTTTCATCTTGATTGTGATCTGACTTTTTTTTTTTTTTTTTTTTTTTGAAGTACTGAAACATGTTCAATGAAACTGAATAGCAGCAGTATTTTTTCTTTCTTGCAAAAATATGTGATTTCCATTGTCTATTTTTGCCCTTTTCAAATGTATGACAAAATTTTAGATTTGCTTGGCACTGCTTTTATCACTAATGTTTGATGATTATACTGGACCATGAGTGAAAATGACACTAATCTGACAAAAATGCCAATCTTTCTCTGACACTGGAAAGAATATGAATGAAATAAAAATCAAAGAGCTAGATCTTGATTAATATAGTTAACTAACTATACCTGATATTAACATATACTGATCCAGCAGTGCAGAAATTTAAAATAAACACATTGGCTCACTTCCTCTGTCTTGAGTTTAATTGTTGGTTTCCATTAGGTATGAAAACTTAGAAGTTTCACATCAAATTATGCAAAAATGCACTGAGCCAGAGCAGTACATATATACACAAATGCCAATGTCTAAAAGTAGTTTTTAGAAACCAAAATAAAAATTTTCCATAATCCAATCCACAGTGGTGAATTTGGGTATTTAACTTGGCAACAAACAAACTCCAGTTTTGACAACAATTATTAAAGAAAAAAATAATAATGTAATAAACAATTTTTTTGCATGTGGAAAAATTAAAATCAAAGAGTTATTGAAGTACATGAGACTCAGAAAAAATAGGGGAAACAAAATGGGAGCCCAATGAGTTAAGTGAAAGATGGGGTGAATACTTCTGCGAGTTATTAGATCAAGAAAGCAAAGGGGATTCTGAGGCAAAAGCAGATGATCTCACAGTGAAGGAAGGAAGAGGAATCTCATGAAAAGAGGTGTGCAAAGCTCTAAAATCTCTTCAGAATGGCAAGGCTCTGGGAATTGACGGCATAACTGCTGAGATGCTGAAATATAGTGGCGACTCTGTAATTGACTGGTTAACTGAAATTTGTCAGTTGTGCTAGGAGTTAAGAATGGTCTCTCGGGATTGGAAGAATGCTATAATTGTTTCCTTGCATAAGGGAAAATGTGATCAGACTGACAGCAAGAACTATCGTGGTATTAGCCTACTGAGTGTGCCAGGGAAAATGTTTGGTAAGGTCATCATTGAAAAAGTATGAGGTCTTACATCAGAGAAAGTGTGGGATGTTCAGAGTGGGTTTGGAGTGATGCCTCATAAAGGCTGCACTAACCAAATGTTTGCATTACGCATGATGATTGAAAGGTATCCGACTGTTGGTAAGGAAGCTTTTGCTGCCTTCATAGATTTAGAGAAAGCTTACGGAATACGAGTAACTAGGACACTTTTGTGGAAGGTTTTGAATAAATATGGTGTTACTGGGAATCTACTTAATAGTGTAAAAGCCATGTATGTTGGCAGTAGAGCTCGTGTACGAGTGAATGGTGTTTTATCAAAAAGGTTTTCTATTGGTGCAGGAGTTGGACAAGGTTGTGTAATATCACCATGGCTGTTTAATATATTTATGGATTAGTGCATGCGTGATGCCAAGATGGACAATACTGGTTTATGTCTTGGTGATATCTGTGTGTGCAGATTGCTGTATGCTGATGACACGGTCCTGTTGGCAGAGAGCAAAAGTGAGTTGCAGAGTATGTTGTCCCGGATGTACGAAGTTTGCATGAAATTCAAACTGAGTATAAATAAGGGAAAAACCAAAGTTATGGATTTTGAGAAAAGAACTGTTAGCACTGAATGTAATATAAGTTTAAATGGTACAGTGCTTGACCAGGTGAATGAGTTTGTGTATTTAGGAAGCATGTTTGACAGAGAGAACAAATCGGATGGTGAAATTAGTAGGCGAGTGAATTCTTCATTGAAAGTAATAGCTGTTTTGAAAGGCTTTCACAGGAATGATGATGGGTTCTCAAGAGGGTATGGCTGTGTATGAAAGTGTAATTGTTCCTACTCTGATGTATGGCAGTGAAACCAGGAAGAAACATAGAAGTCGTTTGCGTGCTGGAGAAATGTGTTACTTATGGGAGGGAGGGGGTTGTGACAAGACACGGTCTGATTGTGTGAGGAATGAAGATGTTTGACGATTATGGGCAAAACACGTAACAATATTAACAAAGAAAGGTGACTTGATCACGCTAGTTACGTTAACTAAAACTTTTACAAAAAGTTCGTAAGTTGGAAGCTTTCGACCTTATCTTAGGTCTTCATCACGCCAATGGAGGACTAAGATTGTTGCCAGATTCTACATTTGAATTTTTCCTATTTTTGTTGCCAAAACTTAGAATTGATCTCCAGATCAACGGAATGTAGAGAGGAGATTCGGAGTTGCAAGTCATTGAGTTGAAAATAATTTCTATGCTTTCACGGTAACGGAGGGCAAAACGATTGTCAAACGAAGCAATTCGTTTTGCTTCGTTCCAGTCTTGAAACTTCTACAAAGGGATAGGGACAAAGTTGAAAGCCTGAACCTCCCAGGAGTTTACTGCATTCCTATCTCTTCTTCTACTGGGGATAACTTATACATTGGAAGCACATACAGGAGCATTAGCCATAGAATTTTAGAACATAGAAAAGATGTTTCGAAAGGCAATCCCAACACTGCCTTGTCTATTTTGACAATGGAAGACACATCTGCAGTTCCCCACTGGAACGAAGCAAAACGAATTGCTTCGTTTGACAATCGTTTTGCCCTCCGTTACCGTGAAAGCATAGAAATTATTTTCAACTCAATGACTTGCAACTCCGAATCTCCTCTCTACATTCCGTTGATCTGGAGATCAATTCTAAGTTTTGGCAACAAAAATAGGAAAAATTCAAATGTAGAATCTGGCAACAATCTTAGTCCTCCATTGGCGTGATGAAGACCTAAGATAAGGTCGAAAGCTTCCAACTTACGAACTTTTTGTAAAAGTTTTAGTTAACGTAACTAGCGTGATCAAGTCACCTTTCTTTGTGAATGAAGATGTGTTGCAGTTGTGTACTGTGAAGCAAAATATTGTTAGCAAGGTGGAGACTAATATGCTTCGGTGGTTTGGCCATGTTGAAAGAGAATGAGTGATGAGATGCTTACTAAGAATTTTTTTTAGCCCAAATGGCAGGAAGGAAAGGCAGAGGAAGGCCAAGGAAGTCATGGGAGAATCAGGTTCAGGAGTGTCTGTGTGTGAAAAAAATTATGAGTATGAAGTATAGAAGGTCTTGTGTACATCATACGATTGATGTCAATGAAGCCCAAGTTGTGTGCCAAGAACACTGTAAATGGAGAAGTTTGATATGGCAACAGTAAGTAAACAATCAGTTAAAAATCTATCTAGTAGTTTGTATTTTCTTGTGGAGCTAACCTCTGAATCTCAGAGAACAGCTCAGCTTAGTGATATGTATGTATGTAGGAAAAATTAAAAACACCGTCCACTAGAAAAAATATAAATTACCTCCAGATATGAAGGAAAACCATTCCTTGGATTGTTGGTGCTTCTTTGATTCTGTGTGCCTTTGGCAATCATCTTGCCAATGGTGCACCCAGGATTTTTTTTTTAATGAGGGGTGCAAATGAAAATACCCCAGAGTAAACATCACTCAAAATATCGAGAAGCGATAATATCTCTACCATATTAAAGTGGGGTCATTCTATGTCAGATCACCCAAACCCACCTCAGATTTTTGTGAAAATTGGCACAAAGTATTGTACTAGTGAGATATGAAAACTTAAAATTTTAGGGCAGTCAGTCCAGTATTTCTTGAGTAAAGCCACTTTAAAATTTGGGTAGCTCTGCCGTTAAAGTTTTCGCACTACGAATTTCCACAACTACAGTGTAGGCCAAAAAAAATTCAACTTCACAACTAACTGTTGCAGCCACTTAATTTGTTTTCGTAAATGATCTGCATGATCCATACATTTTGGAACAACTTGTTTGTGCACATTTTTAGAATTAAAAGAACACTTTTTTTAAAATTTAATGACAAAAGACATGGAAAAATGAGGCCACATTTTTATTGAACAAAATTTTTTTCAAAATGAGCCCCCACTTCAAATATGCTAAAAATATTTTCATGTGTATTATAATTTAACCTTTCAACAGGAGAAAAAAAAATTAATCCAAAATGGTGTGTTTTATTGTGGAACATTCTGACATATTTCCAATTTTTTTAATTAAGTGATTGGCCATTTTATACATTCTATCCCATAAAACCCTATTGGTGAGCAGCTCAAAACAATTTTTATTTTATTTTTATGTGCCACCATCTTGGATATAGGTTCATTTTTCTTTTCTGTGGTAGGCCAAACTAGGGCCTCACAATGGTTTTGAAAAAGGCAATTGCTTTCTTCTTATTGTAGATCGAAAGTTTTGGTTTTCACTACCTAAAAGAGGACATTTTCGGTTTACAGAAAATGTATAGAAATGATAGAAAATATTTTTTTTAACCTTGATTAAAATGGCATTGAAATCTGCAATACCCGGAAGCATGCTGGGAATTGTGTAATAACTATGGCTAGTACAGTTTTCAGCTATGGATAACTTAAGTCTCCCCCCCAAAGTTGCAAAATTTTCAATTTTAGCAGATTTCAAGGTTACATATCTCAAAAGAGGGACCAGATTACTTTTTCCCACCAAGGATACTCAATAAAACCTGCGAGTTTCATTTTGTGGTTCAAACTGGTTTAGAAGTTACAGCATCTGAAATATTTGTGAATTAATGGTAACATTTCAGCACTCGGAAATGCACAGAAACTGATGAATATTTATGCTTATTCATGTTTTCAAAATATTTTTAGAGTCCTATGGAATTATATACTAAACACCATAACTACCAAATACTATATGTACAACTTCCAGGGCATATTATACCGTTTGAAATTCACAAACTTTAGCAGCAACACTTGTCTAGATGTATAGCCTTATTTCTGCGAGTGTGCTTGCAACTAACTATATTTGTTACTATTGAATTTATATTTTTGACCAATTTCAATCTGTGCTCACAATCGCCAGTCAAATTGCCAAAGTTTTTTTTTTTTTTTTTTCCCCATGCTTAAATAATCGCCAATTGTGACTGCTATCCCAAGCTGTTGGGGTTTTTTTTGTTTTTTTTGTTTTTGTTTTTAAGAATTCAAGCAACTGCAAAGATTGGGTTCTTTAAATTTCTCACTAATTTTAATAAAAATATAAACTAATGGAACAAACCCTTTTATGAATTATTTTGACATTGAATGATATGTTTATGTATAATTTATAAATGAACTTTTCCTTGGTTACATAACAGATAAATGAATTATTTTCTCTGTCAGTTTGAATTAAAAGTAAACACAATTACTGATTTCCATATGAAAAAAAAACTTTGACTGGGTTTTCAGCCTGTCTGGATAGGCTGTATGTTCTTCCTGTTGCAGTGTTTACCTCCACCAAACATAATATGTGTGTCAGAGGTACTTCACAATCATATTAGGCCAATAAAAAGATGGAGAAGGCCCATGTGGGTGCATGAATCAAACAGTCACATCACCATCATAGTTAATCTTTTCAACAAATCCCATATACCAATAGGAATCATATATACATGCTACACATCAGTTAGCATGTAACCAACTCATCTTGAAAATTAGTTACACTCAGGGTGTATAAAAATCATGACTTTTAAAAAAAAAAAATCAAAGAAATCCAATTTTTTTTATTTAAATCAGATTTTTTTATTTAATTCGGATTTTTAAAATTTAAATCAGATTTTTTATTTAAATTGATTTTTAGGCTTAATCCTATCCATTAGCAACAAAACATTATAAGCATTTAAAACACAAGCAATTAATTGCAAAAATTTAATTAACTGGAAATTAATAACAAAAATAATTTAATATTACGTGTTTTTCTAGTTGCAGTAACATTTCTACTGCAAACATGAGACCGTGTAGGTAATCAGTTAATTTGTAAGCACTTTTTCCATTTAAAGATCTAAATAAAAACACAAGTTTAGCAGCCTTTTCTACCCCCAGCTGATTTCTGAGTTTACTGTGGAGGAGTCTAAAAGTAGAGAATATTCTCTCTACTCCAGCAGATGTAGCTTTGCATGTGTGAAGTGCTTTAATAGCTTCATGTCCTTTTTTAGAAACACAGTCCTTTAGCAAAGCTAATGACCTCCACCAGCCCAATGTGTGCTCTACATCCTTTCTTTCCAAGCTGTCTTTTCAGTAAAATAGCACCAAATTGGATCTTTCTTTCTCCCAGCAGACATATTTGTAAAGTATCTGAGAGCACACAAGGCACTGGCTATTATTAAGTAGAAAATACAAATAGTGTAGTCTGTATAAAGCTGAGTACAGAGGAACAAAGGCAAACAATGAACAGCAACAGACCCTTGTACTAATCTAGAAGAACATCAACCTTGTGATCTGACAGGTCTTTGAGCAGAAGATAAAAACCTGCTCCCAAACTAAAGGGACTTGTGGAATAGCGTTTTTACGGGTCTTATAGAGGTTATTTTTCATCAAAGTTTGTTGTCAAATTTTCGAACTAAAGCCTAGTTCGTCATCAGGACTATGTCACTGGAGTAGTTGCTGCCACTCAATTGGAAGAGTCCATCCGCAATTATCGTTAATTGTGGTACTTCTTCTTCTTGCTATTTCGATCCCTTCTTCTAGTTTCCTCTTTACTAAGTTTGACTGGTGGGCGATTATTTTCACTGAGTCCCAATTTATGGAGTGTCCACTTGCTTGTATATGTCTGTCTAGCCCACCCTAGAACAGGAAAGAGACCATAGCATCAATTACCTAGATTTAACCTTGACCTCAAGAGAGGGGAAAATATTCACTCAGCTTTTTAGAAAACCCACCAACACAGGGAAGATGTTAGACTTCTGCTCATTCCACCCTGATTATATTAAATCGAATACGGCGAGACAATTTTTGGAAAAGATTGAAATCCTGGTCTCTTCAGCTACTCAGAAAGATCTTCACAAAGAAGAATTAAAGGAAATATTGGCAGAAAACAATTACCCCTCCCCATATGTTGAGAAAATATTTAAACAAGTGCCAAAAAAAGAGAAGCAGGAGAAAACCAACTTCAAATTCACCAGCAAAATTACGTACCACAAGGGACTTTTCGAGAACCTGAAAAGGATCGGAGCAAAATATAATATCAGGCTAGCTCCAGATCTTAATAACAAAATAAAGAAATTCCTGCCAGCTTTAAAGCAGAAAGAATTGGACATCCAATTGCAGGAAGGAGTAATTTACTGCATCGACTGTAACTGCGGACTCAGCTATATAGGAGAAACAGGGAGAAGTATTAAGGTCCGAATGAAAGAACACCAAGCAGCTATTAGGAACATTGGGAACAAAACAGGGCTAGACAGACATATACAAGCAAGTGGACACTCCATAAATTGGGACTCAGTGAAAATAATCGCCCACCAGTCAAACTTAGTAAAGAGGAAACTAGAAGAAGGGATCGAAATAGCAAGAAGAAGTACCACAATTAACGATAATTGCAGATGGACTCTTCCAATTGAGTGGCAGCAACTACTCCAGTGACATAGTCCTGATGACGAACTAGGCTTTAGTTCTAAAATTTGACAACAAACTTTGATGAAAAATAACCTCTATAAGACTCGTAAAAAAGCTATTCCACAATCACTATGAATAGAGGTGCCATAAATGCATTTACAACTAAAGGGACTGTTCCTTCTTCTACCCCTACAACTTGCATTGCAGCTACCCTTTTGCCCTGAAGCTCAAAAAGCCACTCCCTAATCCCTATTCAAAGAGCCATGCATGCCTAATCCCTCCTTTTAGACTCTAAAATAAGATACATGTGCCCTCTGTACCCTGTCAACATGCAGCTTGTTTTGAGTTGTTTACCAGCATGAAAGTCAGGGCTGTTAGAATACTAGGGATGGGTCATTCCTTTGAAGAAACTTTGTCACCACGGATCCCCTTAGTGGTGACAGATGACCTGTTTCTGACGTCACTATGTTGGAACTCTGGTTGGAACGTTGGAACCATGAAGCTGCTGTGAAGGGTCTCTATTTTTGCTACATTCTTTCCTTTGGTTTTTTGTGGATAGTTATTCAGCTCTTAGAACTTTCTTTTTGAGAAATCGTTCAGTTAATTTACGTTGAAATACTGATAATAATAATGAGTTGTGCTGTGGCTACTTTAAGAACCATTATGAAAAAACTAAAGGTCGGTATATTATGTACCATGCATTTCCTTTCAAAAATC
The DNA here is from genome assembly GCA_039090855.1 of Macrothele yani. Lineage (NCBI taxonomy): Eukaryota > Metazoa > Arthropoda > Arachnida > Araneae > Macrothelidae > Macrothele > Macrothele yani. The sequence goes on along the minus strand of CM076994.1, from coordinate 68,012,342 downwards.
CAGATTTGGTGAAGGAATGGCTGAACAAGTGCTATAGGTCAGACTGAATGTACAATTTGCAGTGATAATTTTCATTCTTCCGATTACGAAGATGATTTAAAAAATCGCATACTTCGACTTCCGGAGAAAACAAATTCTGAAACAAAATGCGGTGCCTGTTCTGAATCTGCCGAACTGTCAACAAAACGGACACTGTGTCACTCCACGAAGTAACAGAAAGAACAAACGAGATGCTTTCGATCAGATGGATATTTTAAGTCTGAAAAAGATTTGTGTGCAAGAAACGCAGGATATCTGTTATGAAGTTGATTAAACATAAGGGAATATCAGTTGTTCTTCCTGTATCAAAATAAATGAGGAAAATAGATTGCTACTTGAAAATGTTGCATCCCTTAAAAAATAAATTTAAATTTTAAAAATCTAGAGAACCAAAGCGTTAAAAATGAAAGCTAACGGAAGATGACAGTGACTATTGTACGGGGAAAAAATGACTATGCAACGACTATTGTAGGAAAACAGAGTTCTGAAAACAAAGCTGAAAATTACTGATTAAAAGAATAAAAAACTTAAAAATGGAAGCGCGTATTAAAAGTGTACTAACCATTTAATATACAGTATAAGTGCATATATAGCAGTAATTCAGAATGCAAAAGCATCTGATGTTCAACCAAAGTGCCACTGTACAAAAATATATATTCATTAATTCATAGATTTTTTTTTTTTTTTTTGATTGGAGGTTTAACGACCACAGTGAGCAACTCAATGGGATATAAGCAGTCGCCCATCCCTAATTTAGGGTCACTGGTTCCAGGGAAGGGAGAGAACCAGTGCCGTAAGACAAACACAACATCCATGCCTCACTGGGATTCGAACCCGGACCCCTTTCAGACGAATGATCAGAGGTCATCGCTTAGACCACTGCGCCACCGGGGTGGCCATAGATTTTTAACAATTGTATACAAAGGAACAAGGACATTGTGTTACCTTTCTTGTTCTTTTAAAATTTCGCGCATTAAAAGTTCGTAATTTGAATGTAGTACATTAGTAGCTTTACGTGAAAAAAAAAAAAAAAATACTGATTTTCAAAGATGTCTAAGACTCACTACAAAAACACCACAAATAAAGTTTAAGGAAAAACAAAAAGAAAAGCATACGAAAAAATTTGCGATTTTATTATTGCTGTTCGAAATTTAAGAAATTAAACAGAGAAGGAAACGTGGAAAAAAAAAAAAATCCTTTTTTTCCCTTCAGGGGATCTATTTGCGCAATTTCGCAGATCAAATATATTTTAATGCACACATCTGGTGGATGGTGCAAGATGTTGACAAGAAAACTTATGACCTGAAAATTTAAACGTATTGTGTGTGTATAACAAAAATTTTCATTTGTCTTTAACAGATACCCCAGTCTTTTCTCTTACTTTTTATTTAAGTCTGTTTAATACCTAGAATGAATCATTTGTTATATTTCTTTGCAAGAGCCACCGAAATGCTTGTTAGCTTTTATTCCCTCACTGCAGCCATCCAGCTGTCAGCTCCGTTCCAACCTTAGTTCCAACATACTGACGTCACACGCTGGCGTTCGTAGGGATCCACATGTCCGAAGCCTATGACCCAGCCCTTGTATTCTAACAGCCCTGATGAAAGTTCTTCCAGAAAGATTTAAAACTTATTATTTTACTTCTCCCACTTTGACTGATCATGTTAAAACTAATGCCTAAATCCAGTTTTGTTCAAAGTTTTAAATGGTGATATAAAAAGTAAAAAAAAAATAAAAAATGATTAATGATAATCAGTGATTTTTTTTTTTAAATCTGATTTAAATCAAGATCAAGTATTCAATTTACTTCCGATATTGGAGGTTATATTATTTAACGTGCATTAATGCATTTGCATTTTTGAACTTCACTTTTAGTTGGTAAAGTTCGATGAACACTTACCGCACGTGGGGCTTGGCTTTCAATTCATATTTCCGTTATGTGGATGCGGCACGGGGGTTTTTCATTTGGCCACGGGCGGACTAAAAGTGAAGTTCAAAAATGCAAAAGATCAAGTAATTTAAATCATGCACACCCTGGACTTCACTGATTTCTGAAATAATGCTGTAACATTTATCAGAACTTAATCTCTTGGTACCAATTCTGAAATTGGGAAGTGGTGTAAAGTGATGCATTGTGTGTGTGTACCAGGAAGAGCTTTTGCTTTCTCAAAATGGGGACTAAGCTGATTATGCACTTTGTTCATCTCATCTGCATATACAAAGAAAAATGTAATTTTTTTAAATAAACAAAGACTTCGCTCTTTCCACGTTTCAACACACAGCAACTGAAAAATTGTTATTTGGTCACCGCCGGGGACCGAATAACAATTTTTCGGTTGCTGTGTGTTAAAACGTGGAAAGAGTGATGTCTTTGTTTATTCACGGACGCCACTTAGAGGATTTTCACATTGGATCTCGTATTTTTTTACATTATCTTTGCAGAAGCTATACATTGTTGCAGGGATGTAAGGTCAGGTGATGCGTAACATCACAGCCTCTCCTTGACAAATGTCAACCCCGCCTTCTCGTGGTGCATCCTGTTCCTACTAAAGGGGCTCTGACGACCGCCAATAGCGGTATAACTATACCATCAGGATTAGAGGAAATTCTATCCCACACTCACCAACCCGCTTGGCCAGCGTGGTGAGTTATGGCCAAACCCCTCCAAAATGACTCCACAACTTAAATCTTGGCCCTCAGTCTCCGGCAGCTGGAATGTACCTGGCCAAGGCAGCGGCCAGTGCGACATGAAGGCAGAGGGTGCTAAGAATCCCCGGAGGACCGGACTAGGCTGCCATCTGATGCTGACCTTGGTAACGTACAATGGACGCTCCCTATCTTCTGATTCAAGGCTTCTTGAATTGGAAGAGGAACTACAAAGGATCAAGTGGGACATCGTGGGGCTAAGTGAGGTAAGGAGAAAAGGAGAAGATCTCATCGAACTGAAAAGTGGACATCTCTTCTACTATCGTGGGACAGATACTGGCAGAACTAGTGGTGTTGGATTTATAATAAACAAGAAACTGAAGGATAAAGTTGTAGAAGTTGAAAGTTCCTCTGACAGAGCTGCACGACTCGTTATCCAACTCTCGAAAAGATACCAGGCTCAGATTATTCAAACTTATGCACCCACCACAAGTCATCCTGAAGAAGAAATTGAAGAATTTTATGAGGAAATTTGTCATCTAAATAATAAAGGTAAGCAGCACTTGAAAATAATTATGGGAGATTTCAATGCAAAAATAGGGCAACGGCAACAGAATGAAACTTCAGTAGGTAAATTCGGTCACGGCAACAGAAACCAGCGTGGAAATACTCTCGTTGAGTTTGCAGAGGCAGAAGGGTTTTTCATCTTGAACTCCTTCTTCAAGAAAAAGCCACACAGGAAATGGACATGGAGACATCCAAATGGGACGACAAATGAAATTGATTTTATTATGTGTAACAAAAAATTCGTCATGGAAGACTGCAGTGTGCTAAACAAGTTCAACACAGGTAGTGACCATAGATTGGTGAGATGTAAGATGCACCTCAACACTAAACTTGAACGTGGCAAGCTTATAAGACAAACAAAATCTATTGACATAACCAACCTTAAAAAACACCATAATACCTTCAAGTTGGAACTGAAGAACAGGTTCTCTGCTTTAGAAGGCCTAACATCGGAAGAAGTGGACATCTCTGAAGTTAACAGAAAAGTAACCAAAGCTCTTATGGAAACAGCAACAAAATTAGCTGGGTCTAAGAACAAGTTGCATGTAAATAAATTATCAGGAAAAACGAAAATGTTGATGCAAAAAAGAAGAGAGATGAGGACAACTAAAGAAGATGCGACTTCCAAAGTGGAATATATAGAGCTATGCAAGACAGTACGAAAAAGTATCACTGAAGACGTAAGAAAATTCAACTGTGAACTAGTGAGGAAAGCAATTGAAAACAACCAAAGCCTAAAGATAGCAAAGGGACATCTCAGTAAGGGAAGAAAACAGATTATGGCACTGAGAAAAGAAGATGGTTCTGTAACAAGAAATAGAGGCGAAATTTTGACAAGAGTGAAAGATTTCTACTCCAAATTATATGAAAGGGATGATACATGCACTCCAGACATCATGAAAGATACCAGTACCAGAGTTCCTCCAGTCCTTCCAGCAGAAGTTGCACATGCAATCAAGAACATGAAGTGGGGAAAAGCTCCAGGAGAAGATGGAATTACTGTAGACATCATACAAGAAGCAAGTGGAGAAATCGAAACAGTACTCGCCCAAATTTTCACTCGATGCCTTAATGAAGGAAAGATTCCTGAGGATTGGAACACCGCTACAATGATCCTGCTACATAAGAAAGGTGACATTGAGGATCTCGGAAACTACAGACCTATCAGCCTCCTATCAGTAGTTTATAAAATCTTCACTAAAGTTCTTTCACACCGCTTGAAGGTAACACTGGACATGGCTCAACCGAGAGAACAAGCTGGATTCAGGAGTGGCTACAGCACAATAGATCATATCCACGTGCTGAGAGAACTAATTGAAAGAGCGAGGGAATATGAACTTCCATTGTGCATGGCTTTTATCGATTATGAAAAAGCCTTTGATTCGGTGAAACCATCAGCAGTTACAATGGCTCTGAAAACCTGCGGTATTGAAGATGCATACATTAATATTATTAATAACATCTATGAAAATGCAAGTGCAAAGATTCGGCTGTTTGAAAATACAACACACATAAAAATTGGAAAGGGAGTGAGACAAGGTGACACCATATCTCCGAAGCTCTATAATGCTACATTGGAGGGTGTTTTTCAGTCACTGAGCTGGGAAAACAAGGGGATAAAGATTAATGGAGATTATCTAACCCACCTTCGTTTTGCTGATGACGTAGTCATTTTTGCAACTAGCCCATCAGAGCTGCAGAGTATGATCCAGGAACTTGCTGACAAGAGTAAAGAAGTGGGATTAAAAATGAACTTTCGGAAGACAAAAGTGATGTTCAATGCTTTTACAAGAAATGAAGATTTATCGATTGATGGAGAAAAGCTGGAGATAACAGACACGTACGTTTATCTTGGACAGCAGATATCAAAAGAGGGTCACATTGATGAAGAAATTAATCGGCGTACAAAACTTGCCTGGAGAGCTTTTGGAAGAAACAGCATAATTTTCAAGAGCAATATGCCATTATGTCTTAAAAGAAAAGTGTTTGATCAATGCATCCTTCCAGTGCTTACGTATGGTGCAGAGACGTGGACCTTAACTAAAAGAGACATACAAAGGCTGCAGACAACTCAAAGAAGCCTGGAGAGGTGCATGCTTGGTGTAACCAGGAGAGATAAGAAGAGGAACTCGTGGATCCGAAAAATGACAAGAGTGGAAGACATCATGATCAGAGTTAAATCCCTGAAATGGCAATGGGCTGGACATACTGCCAGAAGGACAGATCATCGATGGACAGCCGACATTTTAGATTGGATTCCAAGGGACAGGAAAAGACCCAGAAGAAGACCACATGGGAGATGGGTGGATGAAATTCGAAAGTATGCAGGGGTGACATGGAGGAGACTGGCACAAGACAGACCGTTGTGGAGGAAACTTGGGGAGACCTTCGTCCAGCAGTGGATTGATAATGGTTGACAATGATGATGATGATACATTGTTGCAGCACATGTTATTGGTTGAGCTAAAGGTCACTGCAAACTGGCTTTTGTTGTTAGCCTTTTTACAACTGCACCAATACCATCACATGGTGACTTCCCATAGCTTGCTGAAAAAAATTACCATTCCAATAGCAATCTAAAAAAAAAACCATGTTCATGATAGTGCAAGTTCAGAAAATTCTTTCAGTTTTTACACTGAAGAGCAACTGAATTATAGATACCTGTCTAGTAATGTGTAGCACCACCTTTCACCCTGATGACGGTGGTGATTCGTCTCGGCATGGACTCGACAAGACACCAGAAGCGATGGGAAGCCACACGGATCCACGACCCCTGAACAAGCTCCCACAGTTCACGAAGATTTGATGGAGGGGGTCAGAGCCTCGAACATCTCTCTCAATGGCATCACATATGTGCTCGATGGGATTGAGATCAGGTGACCTAGCTGGCCAAGAAAGCAAGGTCATGTCGGTGGAGTGTTCATCCAACCATTCGGATACAATTCGGGAGCAATGGCACAGTGCATCGTCTTGTTGCAGGATGAGGTCCCCAGTGGGATGTTGAAAACGAACAAATGGGAGCAAATGGTCGTCCAGGATATCCAGGTAACGTTGACTTGTGAGGGACGATGCCACACGTACCAGGGGTCCCATTTCAGTCCACGTAAACAGTCTCCAGACGAGAATGCCACCCCCACCAGCTTGAAGGGCACCCTGCTGGCAAGAAGGATCCATCGCTTCATGTGGTTTGCGCCATACTCGTATCCTGCCATCCGCATGTACCAACGTGAATCTCGACTCATCAGTCCAGGCAACATTTTTCCACATGTCTAAAGTCCAGTGGCGATGTTCCCGCACCCATGCTAATCTTTGCACCCTGGGATGTGCGGTCAGCAGCAGTACCCTCGTGGGACGATGGCTTCTGTACCCCATAGCGAGGAGATGGTTCTGGATGGTATGGCTGCTTACACGTTTTTGTGCACCAGCATTAAATTGCAGAGTGTTTTTCTGCACTGTGGCCCGTCTGTCCGCTGTTACAATGCGAGCTAGCCGACAATGACCCCGTTCATCCACACGCTGTTGTCCATGGCAGCTGGCCCTTGCAGGGATGGTTTTACCGGATTCGATGTACCCATGGTGCAACCGTGACACAGTGGCTCGTGAAAATCCCAGAGCCTGCATGACTTCCGAGATGGAGTGACCCATTCGTCGGGCCCGACAATTTGCCCAAAATCAAATGCGCTTAGATCTTTCATTTTACCCATACTGCATCCGACTGTTACTGATTCCCGTCGCATCACCCCTTATATTGTCGGATTGCTGCACACGTCATTTTGTTTCCGTTTACAGGGCTGCCCACAGCGCCACATTTGCATAACGCCAGTTGTCTCTAATTCAATTGCTCTTCAGTGTATATTGTGCAGAACAACCATCAGTGAAATACTCAATATTTCTCACAGTCTGTGGTAATGCACAACCTTTTTTCTAAACTGAAGGAAGTAGAAACATCCACAATGACTAGAAATTTTAGTAGGAGGTAAAAATAGAGATAGCAAGTGAGGATAGAACTGTATTTTGAAGTCCTGCAGGAGGAATAATTTTTTTTTTTGGGGGGGGGGGTCAACATTTATTAGGAACTATAGCAAGCATTTCATTATTGATACAAAAAAATTTAGGTTACTTTTTTTTTTTCATTTTCTTAAAAGTATTTATGTGCACTAGATGAAAAACTAACTAAAGAAAATTCCTGTACCTTATTACAACTTTACATTCAACAGGTTAAATTACTTTTATTTGATTGCACATTTAATATGAAAGTAGAATATTTCTCCTTCTTGAGTTTATGTATTATGTAGTTATGAAAAAAAATCTGAAGATCCGAAATAAATTATTTTATTTGTTTTTGATCTGAAACGTGTGTGTTCTCCCAGACTTAAGTTCTCCATAGCTGAAAACTACTAGCCACAGTTATTACACAAACACTCCCAACCACCTTAACAGTCCATCAAAAATGGTGATTATGCTTGTGAGTATTGCAGATTTCAACAGCATTTTAAGCAAGGTTAAAAAATATTTTTTATCATTTCTATACATTTTCTGTAAGCCAAAAAGCACTCTTTAAGGTAATGAAAACCAAAACTTTTGATCTACAACAAGAGGAAAACAACTGCCTTTCTTCAAAACCATTGTGAGGCCATATTTTGGCCTGCCACAGAAAAGAAAAATGAACCTATATCCAAGATGGTGGCACATAAAAATAAATTAAAAATTGTTTTGTGCTACTTACCAATAGGGTTAAACTATGGGGGAGGGGAGAAGATGTATAAAATGGTCAAGCAACACTTAATTAAAAAATTGGGTAATATGTCCGAAAATATATAAAGCACGCCATTTTGGATTTTTCTTTTTCCTCGCCAAAACTGCGAATTGCCCAAATCATTTTTTTTTTTTCCTGCTGCTGAAAGGTTACATTATAATACACCAGGGCTCGAAATACCCGGGTGCACAGGCGCACCGTGCACATAAAAATTAAATTGTGCACCCAATTTTTTTCTGCAAGGTGCACACAATGCACCCAACTTAAAAATATATATTTATATTTAGTGTTTTACGCTATTTTGATGTTTGAACAAAATGTTGTGGGCCCATATTGCGAGAATGTAGGAAGAAGGCTTACTACGAAACCCTCGCCTGAACTGTGGCCAACGAGAGAGCGCCCGAACTTTCAGATGACCGAAACAGTTCCAAGGGCTAAAGCTGTGTTAAAGCGATGAACTCCGGAGAAGGGAGAATTTAGATCACGTGAGAACCTGGCGATGACAGTGGTGGCACGCCTGTCTGCCACTCTCATCAGATACATTGGTTCTTGCAACACTGAGGGAAAGAACTCTATTTTCGCTGGTGAAACAGCGAAAAAACCTGCCAGTTCGTGACATAAGATGATGATGTTACCTTCATAATAAGAGCAACAAAGATAAATTCATTTGGTTTATGCGAAAATATTCTTTCGCACTTATAAACATCAATCATGAAACCATCGATGTTTTTTCGATGCATTGCCGCATATAACATTGAAGTTAAAACATCAAGGTTTTTTGCCCATTACTAGTGCAAACAATAGAAAGATCCCTCTCCGTTGTTACAGTGCAGACCTAAAGCTGTGTGCTGTCTTTGGAACTTTTGGTTTGTGCCTGGTCTTCCGTTTTTGATTTTAATCTCTGTCCATAGGATGAATAATTAAAATGCTTTTTTTAAATGCCACCAAAGAAGCGTTCTACACCACCTAGCTTGAAAAATAATACTTTGCAGAAATATTTTCGTAAAGACGTGAGCGAAATCCCTAAAACAGCAGTCGTGGACCAAAGTGGTTTCTTATTGCTTGACAAACAGATGAAATAAATAAGGGGAAATGATGAAGTTAATAAAGTAATAGCAGAAAAAGATAAAGAAGAAATAATTGTTGAGAAAGAAAAGGCTAAAGAAGCAATTGAAATTGTTGATGGAAATAAAGCCAAATTTTTTTTTGATATTGTGGATAAAGAAAAATCCAAAGAAATAATTAAGAGAAATGAAGTGGAAGAAGTAATTTGCACTAAAACTTACACTTTCCAAGAGACTTGGAAGACCGGACGTGATTGGCTTTCCTACAATGAACACTTGAAAGCAATGTTTTATACTGTTTGCCGGTCATATGACAAAACAACGCGTTCAAATACCTTTCGTGATAATAGCTGTTATTCTTTAAGGAAATGTATGGTTGAAGTACATAAGAAAACACCAGCACATCTTAAAGCAATGGAAGCAAGAACTGCACTTGCCAAAGCAAAGGATTTTCAGACCCCTATGCAGAGATCCATATTGAGGTTAGAAGAAAAGGAAATAAAGCAGTTACACACACTCTTTAAGATTGCGTTTCACAGCGGCAAACAAAATATGCTATTTACAGCATTTAGAAATGAAATGAAATTATTAAGATGTGTTGGATGTGAAGTAACTGAAACCTACAACAATGAAAAGAAGCCAAAACATTCATTTCCTACATCAGTAAGAATATGAAATCAAATTTAGTTGCATCTTTGAAAGAAAGCATTTTTTTTTCAATTTTGGCTGACGGCAGCACAGATTGTAGTGAACGCAATGAAGAAATAATTTATATTAGATTTCTTGAAAAGGGAAGAGCTGTCACCAAATCTGTAACTATAGAGCAAGTGCAACATGTTGAGTAAAAAGCATCACGAATTTGTTGGAAATTGCTATGACAGATTGTTTGAATCTAAGTTTAGAAGAGACTAAAACAAGACTAATTGCTCGTACATTAGACGGTGCGGCAAGTAATTTTTGAAGCCAAAAGTGGTGTCTACAAGCTACTTTGTGATAGTCGCAGTCATCTGCTTGGCATACATTGTTGTGCACATCGACTGGAACTAGCAATGACATATGTAATACGAAGTTCAAAATATTTCACACAAATGGAGTCTGCTTTGAATTACTTATTTGTAATATATAAGTATTCTTCTAAGAACTGGTCAGAGTTACAAACAGTTGGCGAGTCATTAGAAACAAAAATTTTAGAACCTGTTTAAGTAGGAGGTGCACGTTGGTTACCTCACCATGTTCATGCCATTGATTCCTTGCTGAAGTGCTATGAGACATCTATTATCCATTTCTCTTGCATCAACTGGCTCAGCAAAAAACGAATGTGCCGCAAGCATTTTGAAAAAATGAAATCCGTACAGTTTGCACTATTCTTGAACTTTTTTTCAAAATTAGTAAAATTACTTTCTAGTTTAAGCAAAGTACTTCAGAGCAAATGATACTAGTCTAGAATATGGTCACACAAAAATTGAAGCTATTCTTAACAATTTTAATGATTTAACAGATATTAATAATAAATAAATCCATCGCTCTTTCCACATTAAGCAACGCACATCAACCGAAAAAATTTATTCGGCCGCCACCGGGGAATCTAACCCGAATCTCTCAATATCTAGCCTCGCGTTAGCCTTACACCACAGCGGCCAACAATTCACAGTTCTATGTGTGTTTTTCTTTTTCAGTCAGCATCTGACATCATAAATTTGTAAGATGGGCTCAGCTACTGAGACGTCTCCATCTGGTGGGTATTAACGGCGCTGGCTATGTATAATTATAGCAATAATCCAAAGGGCGAGATTCAGATATTTAACAATCTTGCAAAATTTTCAGATTGGGATACAGAGAATGGTGTTCATATAGTATCAGAAAGTAAATCTGTCAGAAAGTACAAGTCAGCACTTAAGAACAGCTCGTTCTGCTTTAACAAAAAAATTGCAAGAAAAGTGTGTATCATCCATAGCTGAAGAATTAAACTTGGCAAAGGAGCAAATCTTGAAATAAGCACAACATATAATCAAACTGTGCAGTTCTCAGATTGAAGATAGATTTAAATCTTTTGTTAAAGATCCACTTTTGTGTGCATTTGTAGTCTTCGAGCCATGTTATTGACCAAGCAGTGAACAAATTGAGATCTATGGGGAAAATGAAATTGAGAATTTATGGTCGCATTTTCAAATTTCACTGGAAGAAAATGGTTTTAATAAAGTTGTAGCGACGATCCAGTGGAAAACGTTAAAGAAACATGTTAAGGAACTGTGGGAAAACCAAAAGTTCATAGAAACCAAATTCCAGAACTGTGGCAGAGTTATATCAGATGATGATGAAAAATATAAAGATATTCTCAGTCTGATACAAATTGGACTTGTGATTCCCATCAATACAGCTGAGTGTGAGTTCTCTTTAATGGGACGTGTGAAAACTGACTGGAGATGCTCCCTTCATCCAAACACACTGAGTGATTGCATATCAATCTAAGTGAAGAGACAGATACTTTTTGTCCAGAAAATGCTGTGCTGCAATGGTGGAAAAATGCAAAACGAAAAAGAAGAGTGGACACTAAATCTTATGGGGAAAAAACTGAAAAGACTATAGCTGATGATTCTGATTGCTAACCAATGTCTGATGATGCAGAGGTGCCAACCATTATGGATTGTCCGTAATTATTACGGTTTCGGCTGCCTGATTACGGAAGGGTTGGAAGAATTACAGATTTCAGTGTATTTTGTAAAAGTTTGAATTTTGTGTCCTTTTTTGTTAAAATCATGGTTTAAACTGCGATCGCATTTTGTGAATACATTTATAGTTCTTTTCGCACAAGTGCGAAAACGTTTAATCGGTGCTGTTTCTAAGTAAGCGCCATTGAAATTAAGATATTGGATACATTGGCAAAGCCAATATCGGATGGATATCATGTGAAGAACGGCAAGGCGATATTGCGTAATATGTCGGAAAAGCAGTTATCAGTGCAATGACGTCCGCATACCTGCCAAGTATTCCGGATTTCTCAGAACGGATTTTGGAGTAGTTTTACAGTCGGAAGACAGTTTCTTCCGGATTTTCGCCAAAACGGCTAGTGAATTTTTTTTTTATTGATGGAAACTGATATCGTTGTTATTGTCGCTTAATGTAAACTGCTTTTGTTTTATTATGATCTCACAGTGATTGAACTTTATGTTATCTCATGTTTCTAGCAGTCAGCGATATTTATTTATAGATCGCACCCCCCCCCCACCTCCTCCCGCCAATCCTTCCAAACTCTCTCTCCCTCAGTGTTGGAATAGCTGCGCTAATTGTGCCGAAGTTCAAATTTTTTTAATTCTGCGCCCTGCAGACTTTGCCAAAATGTGTAATTACTAGTCTAGTACGCATCAAAAAGTGTGTTTATGCATCGAAATTTTATCAACGAGTAAAAATACGCATTGGAAAACATGCAGAATACACATCAAAGCGTAAAAATACGCATTGGAAAATGCGCAGAATACACATCAGCGTGTAAAAATATGCATCGAAGAATTTTACCAACACGTAAAAATTGCATCTGGACCATATTTTGTCTTTCAAAAATGGAAGTAAATGAAATAAAGATTTTTTCCGTAATCGTAATTTCGTTTTCTTGCGATGTTGCCTCTGTCTAGTATTGTTATTATACAGTACATCACTTTATTCCAAAAATATCTGTATTTCAGTGTGAAAGTGGAGGGAATATTTCTGAAAACGGAAATTCGACGGCGCAAGAATTCCCCTGTAATCTTCAGGCATGAGTGTGCAACGGCTTCGTGGAATTTCTCTGTTTCCGTCATAATTTGAGTTATCCTCGAAATCTATGCATAACTGAACAGAAATTTCTGGGCAATTGGTAGTGGGGGAGAATGTTTTCCGCCTGAAACTCGAAAACCTGAAGTTTCGTCTTTCAAAACTTTCGAAAACGGAAGTTAGACGCAGTAAAGATTTCTCCCGTAATCGTAATTTTATCTTTCATGCGATGTTTCCTCTGCCTAGTATTGTTGTCAGATATCATTTTTTTCATAAATATTTGTATTTCAACTTGTAAATGGAGGGATAATGTCTGAAAACGGAAATCGGACTTAGAAAAGATTTCTCCTGTAACCATATTTTTTTTTGTTCTGAACATGTATCCTGTATTCTTAAATTTCTTAAATCCCCCCCCCCCAAAGGTTTGCATTTCAGCTTGGTAAAGAGAGGATGGGGGTTCGATAACGAAAGTGACGAAGCTGAAAATTTGTATTAAAAAATATTCATATTCTCAAAGGTACGCTATTCATCCTCTATCTCTAAAATAATGCTATTGTGCGTTCATGATGGATAAAATTGTCATCCAAGGGCATAAAAAAAAAGGTCACTGTCTTGTCATTGCTTAAATGAAATCAAAGTATTTCTAAAATTGCGTCATTCAATTTAAAAAATAAAAACCTTGAAAATCATCACAATTTCTGAACTCCATCTATGAGTGACTGATACAGAAAAATAATTGAAAACAAGTATCATTAAGCATACTGCTAGCACACCCCATACATTACCACTCACCCCTAATAATAGATAATCATGAATTAACAGTGCTGGTACTGTCACAAATCTTCTTGATTTTATGGTAAATCTCTAAAAGGCCAGTCTCTGTGGCACGTTCCAGGAAACATTTTCTTTTTAGATGAAGAAGGTTGGCCTGAAGAATTCTAAAAATGTGCACAAACAAGTTGTTCCGAAATGTATGGATCATGCAGATCATTTAAGAAAAAAATTATGTGGCTACAACTGTTGCAGCCAGTTGTGAAGTTATGAATTTTCTTGTCCAATAGTGTAGTAGTTGTGAAAACTCATAGCGCAGAAACTTTAAAGGCAGAGCTACCCAATTTTTAAAGTGACATTACTCAAGATCTACTAGACAGGGAAAATTGGTACAATACTTTGTACCAATTTTCACAAAAATCTGAGATGGGTGGGTGACATCTCGTGAAAATGCTGGGTGATTTAACATGGAACGACCCAGCGCGCTTCAATTATTTGTAAATTATATATTTAAAAACACCAGTATAATTAAAAATACCCACTAATAACGAAGGGCCAAGTGATATTTCATGACAATGGCCCCTGGGCCACCCCTACTGCATGTGACACTGCTGCCCACTGCGAACAATATTAAAATTGCATCTACAAAGTGATATTAAATTGTATTTACAATACTGCAAAACACATGGTTCACAGAAACCTGTGACTTTTAAAAACAAGGCCAGTCTCTGTGGCACGTTTCCAGGAAACACTTTCTTTTTAGATGAAGAAGGTTGTCCAGAAGAATGCTTTGTTTTAAATAATAATAATAATAAAAAAAAAACCCTTCATGACTGAACAACCGACTGCCATGCTTTCTATCCAACAGTAGCACAACATGCTGCAGAGACCAGACAGCATAAAGAAAAGGCTATTCAAGTGGAGCAGCGTCATATAACACAACACATTCATTCTGTGTAGCCGCAGGTAGCACAGACAGCATCATGGGAGGGGTAAGGAAACAAATGCTGGAGCAGTGTCCGTGCACGATATTGCAGTATGCATAGTTGTTACTGAGACATCGTAGGTGGGGTAAAATGGGGGCAAAAGGCTAAGCTAGCATCAAGTGGCAGCTATTACTCCTTGTTATTGGATTTCCTTTTGTAGATACATAGCTCATGGGATTATCAATTAAGATACAGAAATCTATATTACATAGAACACAGCTTTAACCCCCCCCCAAACTTGAACAAAAAAAATGTTTTTTTTTATTTTTTTGTTTGTTGATGAGAAAATTGCTTTTTTATATCACAAAAATCAAATAGCGATTTTCCATAATTTCATCAGCATGTCTGTACTTCCGTAACAGCAATGCAAAGGCTAATATCATGGAAAATTAGTACTAGTTGGCATCTATGCATATACGAGGTTCACAGACAGATTTCAAACAGGAACAACTTAAGTAAAACGTTTTTTTCGTTTGTTGCTAAAACGCATTTCAATAGCATGAATGACACTAACAAAAACATTTAAACAGTGTTTTGATCAAACAATGAATCTCTAGATAAAAGGAACAGAAAATTAAAGAATTTTAGAAATACTCACCATGTTCAGTGAAATTGAATAATGGAGGCAATTCTCTATTATTAGGTAATCTAGTTCCAGGCTCTCGTAATTCATCAAAAAAATTATGAGCACAAGCCTGAAGCGGTGTGATGCGAGATGAAGGCGTATATTCCAATAAACGAGATACTAAGTCAATAGCTTCCGGTGAAGTACGAGCTCTGAAAACCTATAAGTAAAACAATGAAGTTACATACTCAACATCTGCAAGAGCATAAGCAGGTAATGAACACAAGATCAAAATGCTTCAAAAGTAAGCTGATGACAAATCTGAAGGCAAACTAAAAAATTATATGTACAGTGATTTAAACTAGTTCTATCAGGGGTGCTTATTCTGTGAAATCAAATTTCCTGAAGCCAAACCCAAATTTTCTGAAATTAACGTAGATCAATATTAAAAAAAAAAAAAAAAAAAATCAGAATACATGTGTTACATTCAGAATTTATTTCCCAAGTTCTGATATTTTTTTAAAGAACAGTGGCCTTTATAAAATTTTACTAATTGCAAATTTCCAGTGTTTGGCCCTTCAAAGCTATAAATAATACTTATAAAAAGTAAAATACTGAGAAAAAAATAATAAAAAAGCTGCTCAGGAAATATTTGTTATTGCATTGAAACCAATGACAAAGATTTCCTGAGCAGCAACCAGCAGGCATCCCAAAGGGAAGGGGGAGGGGTGAACAAAAAGTCAGCAGGGAGATCCTCCCTAGATCTCTGTGATGATGAGATGAGAAGTCTTGAAGGTCAAAAGCAGCAGACAGAGTGGGTGGGCCACTAAGCCCTGGGGTGGGGCAGAAGCAAAGGGGCACTGCCAGGAAAAGAAAGGGGTGAGAAATTTATGTTTGGAGTAGCTCTGGGCAAACCCAGCACCAAACCACGAAGGAAAGCAAACAGTTAACACACTTTTAGAAGACAAATATAACATTAGGTGGGGGTGGGAGTTGATCTCTCCCAGCTGAATTGGGTAGACACAGAGTGGACCTGTTTCCCTTCCCCTCTGTGGGGGTAGATTGGCAGTCAGATTTCCCAACTCCCAGTGGAATTGAGCAAAAAAACACTGAAAATTCCAGTACAACGCCGCAAATTTCCGTGAAAAAAAAAAAAAAAAAAAACACCGAAAATAGTGCAACCCCAATTAAGAGTCGCAAGGGACTTGATAGGTTGTCAGCTCCTAAATTAATCAAGAGACCTTGATGGATAAATTTATTATGAATGCTTGCAGAAAGAATGTATGATCCAAGTGCAAAATATATTGTCATGTAGCACAATATTGGTATGTGTTATTTTTGCAAGTATGCAAGGCAGTATCTGCTAATGGGAAGCATAATTTTGGGGATGGCAAAAAAGAAAATGAAGGAAGGTTTTGAAAAAAAGAAAAAGAAAGAACAGGCAGAACAGAAAGCATGTATAAAACAGAATTAGGCGCAGGGCTTGAAAAATATCTGAAAAGTTACATGCCCACCTGGGCATGTGCAGAAATTATTTACCTGCCCAGGTAGTAAAACCTGGATGACCAGGAAAATTATAACAAATCAGAAACCTCATTTTTTAAATTAAAAAATATAACTTTTTTTTTTTTTTACATATTTTGCATTTACATCCTGTATTCAGAATGTTCAATGCACAGAAGCTTGTATTTTAAGTTTTAAGGTGGTGCTGAAATTGGTATAAAATGGCATGATCAGGGAAATTGGCATTTGAGAAATTAGTGATTCTGCTGTGTTCCTTTCGTTGCAGTTTTCACTCTTTGTCACTAAAAACAAGAAGCTAGTTCTATAAGAGGCATGCGTTCCATTGATGACTATATACAGAGGGTAAGTCTAACGTTTTGTTGCAATATTTGCATAAACACATGTGCCATGGCGGGTATGTCACATGTTTAAACTAGTTCAAGTCGCACAACACTACAGTCAATCAAAAGGGATATAAAGTGGTAGTCGTTGCTGTGAACAGCATTGCATGTCATCGTTCTGTCAGTGAATGGGACGCCTTAAAGATGAACAGCCACATCCAGCTAATTAGGAAACTTTTGCTTTAAGAGTTTGAATTCTACTATAACTCTGCTCAAGCAACATGAAACATTTGTCATGCGAAAGGGGAAGGTTCCATAGACCACAGCACTGCAACTAGATGTTTCAAGAAATTTCGCTCAGGTGACAGAAACCTCGACAATCAGCCAAGGTCAGGCAGGCCGCGAATCATGGATTCGGAGGCCGTGTGCCAAGCTGTAGAGGCAAATCCGATAACCAGCACTAGGAGATTATCAGGTGAGCTGAGCATATCTCAGACCACAGTGGTTCGTCACTTTCAGGACCTTGGTAAGGTCTACAAGAGTTGATGCATTGTCCATCACCAACTGATGCAGATGAAGCAAACTGCTGAGTGGAAGTGTGCATGAAACTCCTAGAAAACTAGTGCGATGTACGTTTAATCGACAGAATTGTTATGTGCGACAAAAAGTGAGTCTATTTCCATAATCTTAACACACAAGGGCAGCAGTTGAGCTCGGGCCAGCTTCCTGAACCTGTTGCCAAAGGTGGGCACTTTGAGCACAAGGTGATGCTCTGCATCTGATGGAATTTTGAGGGGATAATCCATTACGAATTTGTTCCAGACAGTCGGACCATCAACGCCAACCTCTACTCTAAACAGCTGGAGCAGAAGTACCCTGCACCGGTGAACAGAAAGCACACTCTCCAACAGCAGGACAACACTCTGCCTCATAACGTGCGATGATGCAGGCAAAACTCCAGGAACTTGAAGGCACTGAACTGATGCTACACTCAGCATATAGTCCGGATCTTGCCCGTAGGATTATCACTTGTTCCAGTCCACGGCCCACTTCCTTCGCGGGCAGCACTTCAACAACCAGGAGGAGGTGGCAGCTGGGGTGAAGGAGTTCTTCGCCTCGAAAGACAAGAACTGAAACCGACGGAGAATTGAAGAACTGGCAGACAGATGGCTAAAGACAGTGCAACATGATGGCTTATACTTTGAATGCTAGTCAGCTTTCATCATAAAGGTACTATGAAGACAAAGTGATTCAAATATTGCAAAACTTTCGACTCACCCTCTGTATACAATACTGGGAGCAAAACGTATGGTTCCAATTTCTGGATCTAGAGCATAATATATTTAAAGAAGTGATATTCTTCTGCCCTTGGCACTCCGTAACAATAATAAAACTTCAGGTGATTAGCAATGAAATGAAACCTAACATGCGATGACTGCCTTTCTATTCCAAACTTTAAATTTAGTTGCCTGAATGAGCAACTAGAGATTTTTTATTTACCTGCCCAGGAATCTCGGGCATGGTATTTTTCAAGTCCCGGTGTGAATTCTATGAAGATAATTCAGCGGAGTCACTTGTGAACCAGTGCCTTCAATTTCAGTGGGTTTCTACAGCAGTTGGACAGTGGTCCATGAGACCATCCTCGAGATGAGTGATGCAATAAGAAATAAGAGGTTGCAAAAAGTTTACCCTTGTGTAAACCTTGTTCTAAGGGTTTTCGTGAGAATGCCAGCTTCCGACAGTTCAGCCAAAAAAAAAAAAAAAAAAAAACATTATCTGTATTGCGGCGATTGAAAACATGCCTACGGTCTGCGATGTCTGAACATCGTCTCAACCTTAGCTTCTCATCATTCATGTTGAATCTGAACTCTTGAAAGCTCTGGACTACGAGGACCTGACAGACTCCTTCACCGATCAGCAGTCACAGTGGAAACTTTTTTCAGAATCTGATTTGTTGCAGCTAACAACAAACTTACAAAAGCTTGTATCGCTAAACTTACAAAATCTTGTACTACAACTCCCAAGGTTTATACATGGTTCATATGCTTTTTCAATCACAAAATTCCAGGACTTTTCCAGAACATTTGATCCAAACGTTCTTACTTAAAATATAGTGAAACACCATAGGTCTGTTCATGCTGTAACCTATAACAAACAAATCCCTACATGCTTGGGCAAACTTAATGCAGAATGTTAAAAATGATGTCCGCTGCAGCTAACCAGAAACTTGGGTTTTTAGTCCCGCAGATATTGCTGTAAATGGAAAAGTGAACTTAAGCTCTCTACTGGCGCACTTGTGCATTAAGAAATACTTGAAATTATATGAGAAATATTTTGCACTGAAAATGTTCTCCCACAAAGAAAGAATTTTTCAAATCGGACTCCTAGAAACAGAGATATGGACAAAAATAAGATAGCCGCCCCTGTGGCGCAGTGGTCTAAGGCGCTGGCCTCTGATCATTCGTCCGTAAGGGGTCCGGGTTCGAATCCCGGTCAGGCATGAATGTTGTGTTTGTCTTACAGCACTGGCTCTCTCCCTTCCCTGGAACCAGTGACCCTAAATTAGGGACGGGCGACTGCTTATAGCCCATTGAGTTGCTCACGGTGGTCGTTTAACCTCCATTCAAAAAAAAAAAAAAAAAAGATATATGTGTACACCTCCTGGTGGAAAAATTATGTACTATTTTAAGCAGGAGGTATTCTCAAAAAGTTTTCCAAGGTGAACGGTATTGGTTCACAGAGGAATTTTTTCAATTCAGTTTCCATATCAGATTTTGTTGCAAATACATTAGAATAAAAAATAAACACTTACGTCCCCTGATGGCCAAACCATTCTTTACCAAAAATGAGAAATTATATGCAAAACATTTCCCCCAAGAGCTGTATCCGACGTAGGAAAATTTTTTGAAATCGGACTTTCAGAAGTGGAGATATTGGAAAAATCGTGATTTACCTTTACGCCTATAGGAGAAAATTGGAATTTTAGCCAAGTGGCCAGTAAGTCCAAAAATGTTAGTGGACAAAAAAAATTTGGCAGGTAAGTTAATAAATCTTAGTGTACAAAAAAAGTCTCCAGCATGAAAAAAAATAGAGGGAGGGGGGATTAATAGGAACTTCAATGTAACTGCTGTTACTTACATGGATGGATTTATTGGAACCTAAAAGAAGCCACTCACTGCACAAAGTAAAAACTATTTTGTAAATTTGTTTTCTCCGGGTTTACTCATTCCTAAAACATCGACAGTATAGGTGAAAATTTACCATGTGTCAGTGAAAATCTTGATGTTTCGATGTTTTTGCTAATAAGGCGATGAATACATACTTTTTCATTTGCAGCAGTAAATGGCCACATTGCTGGGTAAAATTGCGGCTCAATATAACGGTGATTACTCACCAATTCAAATCGACTAACCAATAATATCTGTTGAAATGCTCGATGCATTGGTGGAAACCTTTATGTTTTTTGATGTATCGGTTCCTGTAGCATCAAGGGAAATAACTCAATTTCGTTGCTGAAACATCGACCAAAACAGCCAATTCACGACACAAAAATATGATATTCCCTTACTCTTTACAAGAATGCAACAGAAAGAAATTCATTTACTTTACACAGAAAATATTCTTTACCAGTTTCAAACATCGGTAATGAAACCTCGATGTTATTTTTCGATGCATCAGCTTCTGAAACATTGAATTTTAAGCCTTTTTAGAGCTACATGTAATGTATGTGTATATGCCAGAAATGCTAAGCCATTTTCTTAAAAATTGCAAGCTTCAAGAAAAAACGCTGTACTTCCCATAAATTTTAATATTTTGGGCCGAAATCTTTCCCTGAACTTTATAAGTTTTATCTTAAACACACACACACAGGTTGCATAGGAAAGTCCCTTTAGTCTGGAATAACTTGCCAACGGAGAGAGGTACAGTTATGCAAGTGAGATAATGGTATAGTAAAGCGACTACGCCCGATCGAATGCAACCGATAGCAGCGCCCCCAGCGGCGAAATGCGGAAGTTAGCCATTGCAAATCGAAAATTAAAAGAGATAGAGCAAAATTTCCGATTACGAAGTTGTAGAGCATCAATCAATTAGTACAAAATGACATTTGTTTCGCACGGACAAGATAAATTGTTGCCTGAATACCCTACAATGTCCGAAATTGATGTGCGGCGATTCAAATCTGCATTTTCACATTTCGCAAATGTAGCCGTATGCAAATGCAGATTGTGACATTGTACCGTACCTACGATATAAAAACCAGTAGCAGGATGTACCCTGATCAGAAGTTTAGGTCTACATACGCTGTGTGAGAATGGAGAGCTTGGATTTCTGGGGTTTCGTAAAAAATCAGGTGTATGCAACGTGCCTACAAGTCTGCTGGACCTATGTAGTCGTGTTACAGATGCTTGCAATAGTGCGACACCTTCCATACTGAGGAATGTGCATGCAGAGTTACTTTCACGAATACAAATGTGTATCGCGGGCAATGTCGAACTCTTCGAACATACTTGACATTAACTTTTTATCACTGTGCGCCAGTTTAACTTTTTTGTTTTTGTTTTGTCTGACATCATCAAACTGTATTCACATAACTACGCATTTATGCAATAAATTGTGTGTATTTGCTCATACCTATGCATGTTCCCTTCAAACGTTCACACAAAAAATCGCACATTGATTTCGGACTTTTTAGGGTATTCAGGCGACAATTTATCTTATCCGTGTGAAACAAATGTTGTTTTGTACTAATTAATTGATGCTCTACAACTTTGTAATTGGAAATTTTGCTTTATCTCTTTTCGTTTTCGATTTGCAATGGCTAACTTCCACATTTCGCCACTAGGGGCGCTGCTATCGGTTGCATTCAATCGGGCGTAGTCACTTTACTATACCGTTATCTCACTTGCATAACTGTACCTCTCTCTCTCTGTTTGCAAATTATTCCAGGCTAAAGGGACTTTCCTATGCACCCTGTATATATATAAATAACTTCATGAGAAATAATTTTTTTGAAATAGAAATTCCAAATTTCTTTTCAAAGACTGCTCTTTATTTTGCAAAAGAGAATGAGGAAATATAACTCCCTTAAGTTTGAATAGACCCTTACAGATTGATGTTATTCTAAAGTGATTCAAAATCATCACTATCACTTGGCAAACTTTCACTCTTACTACAACTAGCCATTTCAAGATTTCATTACAGGCTGATGTTAACACACATATGCAAATACTGAGGAACAAGCTGTCAATAAAGTTCGTTCTTAGTTAACACATGAATTTGGAAAAAAATGTAGGGGGTTCGTAATTTGCAGAGTTTTGTGATTGTTTGTTTGGGAAAGAAAGGAATAATGTGAAGAGTTTTTAGAATTAAACACATTTCGTTCTCCTGAGTGGCAAAGTCCGCAAGAAAAATAAACATGCTGTTGTCACTGGACCACGAGTTGCATGTTATTGCATTTTGAATGATGCTCGAAAAAGTGATTTCCGACAGTGTAACGTTCTATAATTCACCCACAATTCCTTGTGAACAATCCCGCCACAATTGTAATAGGAATTTTGGCTAAAATTAGCCTTGCTCCCAGAACATGGCGTAAGTGCATGAGCAACCGCGAACTTACTATACGATTCTTACTGTATATTCTCACGATTTTTTTCAATATTATTGCTGTTTGGTGGTATGATTTGTGGAGATTTCATTTCAAAACAATATGATTAATAAATGATGTGATTATTCACACCGATATCTGCTGTCTGATTCGGGAATTACTCAGGTCAAAATCAAAGGCTGATCATTCAGCCCACTTCACTTTTAGCACAACATGCACAGGCCTGACCGACTGCATCACAGTAAAAGGGTTCTGCAATATCAAGGTTTAAACATCAAGGTTTTTTGCCATTCCTAATTAGGACTGGTTTCACTTCCCTTTACCTTTACTTCTGAATTATTATACTTTTGTAAATTGGCACTAAAAATAAATGGACAAACTGGCGACCACTAAAATAAATTTAATCGCCAAAGTTGCCAGTTAATCACCATTTGGCGAGTGCTAAGTTGCACCTATATTTATGCCCCTCGAATGAAACGAGAATTAGTCTGAATTACCGATCACTTCAGCACTGTATGGCAACAAGGGAGGGCAACATCGGGGATCTTGCGATTTGTGTTTTACAAAGGGTGCGTGAATCACTGATGTCACATGTTAGCGATTTACAGCCAGTTTTGCGTTCATCGTTGCAGGAAGAGAATGGTATTATTGCTAAAATATTGCGACAGTATTATAAATTATTTTGGCAAGTACCAATTCTGCATTTATTATAAAAAATGCCTGTAATATTTAAAAATTAATAATCATATAAGCAACCTGGAAAGCAACTTCTGCAATTTTATTTTACCAAGGGCTTCTCAACTTAATAAATTGAAAAGAAAAGAAAAACAAACATTTTAAAGCAAATAATGTACAAAGGAGGCAGGAGAAAAGACCCTATTTGGGAATCTTGATGAAGTATCTATCAATGGAAAAACTGATGCAAAGTGCAAAAGATGTGGACATATACAGAGTAATATAATAAAGTAGCCAGGATGAAAGTACATGATTCTAAGAACTGTGTGAAAGACTTCAAAAGTGAATGTGTGAAAGTACTTCCTTTATCCATGCCAACAGATGTGACCAAGAACAAGGGTTACCTTAGTAATTCAGAGACAGGGTGTGGGGAAGAAGTTTATGAGCCATCTTCAAAGATACTGTGTTTAGAAGGCAGTATCAACAATTTTGTCTCAAAAACATCAGTTTGTGATAAAGTAAAAATTGATTTGATGGTTGCTAAACTATTTTATGCTTGCAATATTCCATTTGCTGTTGTGGAAAGTGAAGCATTAAAAAACGTAATACACATTTTCAGGCCAGGCTGTAAATTACTTTCATGTAAAGAACTGACAGATGGCCTTTTAGATGCTGTTTATAATGAAATGGAACAATCACTTAAAGAAAATTTGAAAGGAAAAGAAGGAACTCTTGTGATTGAAGAATGGAGTAACATTCATAATGAACTGATAACAGCTTCATGTATTCAAGTTTGTGGAACATCATATATTGTGGATGTAGAAGCTACAGGCGCAACTAAAAAGACAGCAGAATTCTTGATTGAGAAATGCAATAAGGTCATTTCGATTGAAACAAGGTGTAGGTTTGCCAGGGTACTTGAAAACATTTTCAAGTACCCTGGCAAACCTATACCTTCATTTCTTTGAAGACGACTACAGGAAAAAGATTAACACAGTTACTGGATAGATATTCCGATACATTGATGATGCAATAGTTTTCAATAATAATGACTTTGAAAATTTAGCCAAAACCATCTATCCATTTGAACTTACATTGACAAGACCAATTAAACAGGACAGATTGTGCAGTTTCAGGACATTCAACTTAATATTGTCAATAGTAAATATATTATGACCGAAATTTTTGATAAGCGTAAAAACTTTGAATTCGATATTAACTACTACACACACTGGACTTCCAATGTATCGACTGTTCATAGAAAGCTTATTATTTCACAGTTTTTCCATATCTTTAGGATTTGCAGAACCAACTCCTCCCTTAAAAAATTTCTTAGATATTTTTATGTCCAACTCTGTTCCAATGATTTTCCCACATTTTTTATTAAGAAATTTTATAAACAGCTGTTAATACTTCACAAATCTACTAAAAATTCAACTATTTCTTTTTCAGATATTATTTGTTAATCTGCTGGCTATCCGTTTACCTTTCATTTACGCACTTCCAGTTCTATTCACTTCCTTTTGCGCTTCAGAACTCTTTTTGCTATTACGTTTGCAATCCTTCGATTGTCGCTGTTATCTATGCATTTGGTTCGTGGGGTATGTTGTGTGAAGTTGCTTCTTGTTTCTATCGTCAGTTAAGCCTCTTTTTGTAATCTTGCGACTTTGACTTTGAATTTAAGGTCTCTGACTTTGGGAGCACTCGCAACACGTTTTGAGTTTTATCAAACCTTTGTTGTGATTCGAAAAGTTACATTGTACCAATTTACATCTGATGGTGCTTCCCTGACGAGAACATTAAATTCGTTTTTTTTTTGTATGAATTTGACTTCTGGTGGACTTTCACTCTGTTCATATTTGTTTTTTGACTTCATTCTTCTGAATATTTCTATGTTTATTATATATATATATATATATATTAAAAAACAACATGCGGCATATAGTGGTCTTCATACAAAGAAAGTAGGATAAGTGTATGTTTATCATATAATCTTATGCTTACAAAATATTAAATCCACTCCTCATGTTCATTCCTGCATACCAGTCCATCTGGCATTTACTGTTTGCTGCTGGTGCATTTATGATTGGCATTTTCCGATCCCACACTGTGCACCCATAAAGTACACAGTTTCCTCACAACAACATTATGTACTTACATTTTTCTTTTTTAGCATCTCATTCAAGATATTATCCATGGTTTTTGTATTTGATTACAGAACAGTACATCAAATATGAAGATTTTTTTCCCCTGGTTCAGAGAACTTTTAAATTCTCTGTCTGTAAATGTAATTTGTTGTCATTCATTGTAATCACCAAGACCAGATCCCATGTTAATATTTTGTAAGTAACTCTTAGATACAGACAGAAAAAAAAAAAAAAAAAAAAAGCGATGTGTTTTACAAGATTTACAAGATTACTCGGGTTGACTTTTATTTGACTTTTATACAGGACTCTTCAAAAACTCTAGAAATCAAACTTTTTTTCTTCCTTTTTTGGGAAAACAAACTCTTTCTGATCCCAAGTAATCTGCATTCAAATAGCATCATAATTCCTGTACAGCCAGAAATACTATTTTTCTAGGCCAAAATGAATTTAATCACATTCAAATGGAGCAATTTCTCTTTAGTGACAATGTTTCACAGAATAAAACTATTTGTATCACACACGAAAGTTTTAGGAATGGGTCATTCATTCCATGTGAAATCAAACAGCAAAAATAGCATTTTCAACCTGATCATTTTTGATTTTTATGAAACTTGGTATATTTGTAGTATTCATCAATATAAACATATATGAATTTTTTCAGAATTTTTAATGCCTGCGTTTTTGAGTTATTGATTTTTGAAATTTCAAAAAAAAAAACCCTGAAATTTCATCATCGGAGCAAACTTTAACTGCCAATTACTCGGGTTCTAGTAGAGCTAGGGTCATGAATTATGGCTCATTTTAAAGATCTTGAATTGGGCTTTCATTTGATATGCCACATGACACTATTAAAAAAACGTAATGTCAATTTTAAAATTTTAAAATTGAAATATTAAAAAACATGTGTTTTTTAAAAAATCTGAAAAAAAATATATGTTTAACGAACATTATTTTTCTACATATCCTGAAAGTTTCATAATGGGATCGCTATGGGATCACTATAAAAAAATAAGTAACATAGAAGGACGTTACTAAACGCACCATCAGTGACTGAGGAATTGTTTATTTTGTCTGTCTAAAATGTTATCCCTGGTCTTACAAACACTGCAGATGTTAAGGAATTAATTATAATTAGTTAAAAAGTTAACTAAAATTTAATAAGGGTAACAAATTGTGTTTCTTTCCTAGGTTTTAAAGTAAAAGCAAAGTAAAAGATGGATGCCAGCAGACCATCCACATCAAAAATTTCAAGTGTGGTTTACTGTTGCAACCCCTAGGAAACCAAACCATAAATACAACAAAAAAAATCTGCGACCAGTTTCCAAGAATCTATTGCTACAGAATAAGTTGCTCAAAACTGGAGACAAGATTTGTGACAGTTGCCGTAAAGCAATCCAGAAATTTTACTCTGAAGCTGTTGAACATTCCTCTTCACCTTCTGACAGCTATAATGAACAAGAAGCCAAAGGCCATGGCTGTTCCATCTGAAAACATTGAAGTATCAACTCCTGAAAAAGAGCATGCTATAGAAGCATTTAACAGAAGTTTACAATGTCTGGATGAAACACCAATCAAGAAAAAACGCCTGCAACAAAAAAAAAATACCCTGAGGAGAAATATAAAAAATCCCAAGAAGCATTTCGAGCAAAATTATTAAAGTTAGGTCCTGCGTCGGAACCAAAGGATATTTCATCTCCTGAACCAGAAAATATAAGACAGTTGAAAGAAAAATTTCATTCCACAGAAAATAAAAGCATAAGAATGCAGATATTGAGCACACTGCCTAAATCTTGGTCACTGAAACGAATTGAAACGGAATTTAGAGTTTCAAATTTTATGGCCAGAAAGGCTAAAAAGCTAGTAAAAGAAAAAGGTATCATGTCTTCTCCTGATCCAAAGCCAGGAAAGACTTTAGACAAAGACACAGCAAATTGTATACAAGAATTTTATGAGAGTGGCAATGTAAGCTGCCAAATGCCAGGAAAAAAATACTTTGTTTCCATTAGAATAGATAATAAGCGTCATCAAGTACAAAAAAAAATTGCTTCTGAGTAATTTGCGTGAATTGTATACTCTTTTTAAAGAATTTCAAGAGAAAAAGGTGGGGTTCTCAAAGTTCTGTGAACTTTGCCCTAAGCACTGCGTTCTTGCAGGAGCAAATGGCACACATTCTGTTTGTGTTTGTACAATGCATCAGAATGTTACACTGATGATGACACAATGCAAGTTACCTGAATTAACAGCAGACACTGGGGGTTGCAACAGTAAACCACACTTGAAATTTTTGATGTGGATGGTCTGCTGGCATCCATCTTTTACTTTGCTTTTACTTTAAAACCTAGGAAAGAAACACAATTTGTTACCCTTATTAAATTTTAGTTAACTTTTAACTAATTATAATTAATTCCTTAACATCTGCAGTGTTTGTAAGACCAGGGATAACATTTTAGACAGACAAAATAAACAATTCCTCAGTCACTGATGGTGCGTTTAGTAACGTCCTTCTATGTTATTTATTTTTTTATAGTGATCCCATAGCGATCCCATTATGAAACTTTCAAGATATGTAGAAAAATAATGTTTGTTAAACATATATTTTTTTTCAGATTTTTTAAAAAACACGTTTTTTAATATTTCAATTTTAAAATTTTAAAATTGACATTAATTTTTTAATAGTGCCATGTGGCATATCAAATGAAAGCCCAATTCAAGATATTTAAAATGAGCCATAATTCATGACCCTAGCTCTACTAGAACCCGAGTAATTGGCAGTTAAAAGTTTGCTCAGATGATGAAATTTGATGGTTTTTTTGAAATTTCAAAAATCAATAACTCAAAAACGGATGCATTAAAAATTCTGAAAAAAATCATATTTGTTTATATTGATGAATACTACAATTATACCAAGTTTCATAAAATAAAAAAAATATCGGGTTGTGAGCCTTGTTGATTTGACATGGAATGACCCGAATACAAATGTTTTACCCCTCTCAAAAGGTATAGCAGCACACCATTTCTTTTCATTTATTTTTGTTTTTACACTGGCTGCTGGACACCTGTACTGTCCCCTGTTAGTTGGATTCAGGACTGAAGTTCTGGCTAGTGGATAGTTCCACAAGACCAGGAGTTTAAAAAAGAGAATGAATTAACTGAAGAATTATATTAGTTTAATTTTCTAGTTTTTCTGCTCTCCCACCCCCTCCAGAATTGCTTTTTCTAGGCAAACATTTTTCTCTGTTTGTTGGCAGATAATTTTTTTTTCTAATAAATCTGGTGTTTTAACAGTTCTTTGACAGAAGTTTTTTGAACTATTTATTTTCTTAATAACAAGAACAAAATTATTGGATTATTATTTTAAGGGATGTGAAACAGCACTTATACAGATAATATGTTCAACAATACCAGACCACAGACCAGCAAGGACAAGTGGATGGAAGTGTCAAATCAGTCTTCTGCGACTG
Source organism: Macrothele yani (assembly GCA_039090855.1). Taxonomy (NCBI): domain Eukaryota; kingdom Metazoa; phylum Arthropoda; class Arachnida; order Araneae; family Macrothelidae; genus Macrothele; species Macrothele yani. Next base: position 67,983,469 of record CM076994.1, on the reverse strand, counting down.
ATAAAGCAATATGTTAAGAAACAGGAAACATTGATTGAAACTGAAACAAAGGAGAAGGTCTGTTACAAATCAACATAAAATAATCCTTCTTTGCCATTTCAACAGTAACAGTCTTAAACTCATAACATAAATAAACAAACTGTTAGTACAGAGATATAAGACTATGATGAAGCATAGCATGAAGATTCAATTTTAAGTCAAAGATTTGTTGCCCAATTGATCCTTTAGCAGATAACCTGATTCTCCATTCATTGATAACTATTAATTTTTTGTGATTTTTTTCTTCAGGTAAGCCATAATTAAACATAATATAATATATATATATATATATATATATATATAATAATAATAATAATAACTCATAATTAAACATAACTACTGTTTTCAACATGACCTGATTGCTTTTTTTCTCTCACTCTTTAAATTGGATATATTAAGATTAAGACAAAATTTGTACCTTCTGCCATGGGTGAGCTTTTATTTGTGGAAATCTAAATTCTGTATAGTTACGATTCATTTCTCGTATTTGCTCTTTGGTTGGAGTGCCCAACACTTTGATTATTTCCACAAGCTGATCAACACCACTATCACCAGGAAAAATAGGCTGACCGAGTAGAAGCTCTGCAAGAACACATCCAGCTGACCAGACATCTGAAAAAACAAAACAAAAAAAAAACCCATAAGAAACTGCAATTCAATTTACATACAGTACCGAACAAAAGTATTTGGCAAAACACTTTTTCGACCATAATTTTTTTCTGCTGGACCAAATCGGGTCATTTTGGGATATGATATGTGTTGATTCGTGGGTTACAATGCCTCGTAGTTTGTATTTCACTCAGAGCAAATTTGTCATTCGAAATGGGCCATATTCAAGTCGCCAATTATTACCCATATGTTTGCTGCATGTATAAATGTTTTTCTTGTGAGTTTTGTGGGTTTTGTGATGTGTAGTGTGATAGTAAGTCAATCTTGGGTTTTCAGAAATGGGTAAAAAGGCGGAGATCCCTGTTGGAGCTCGTCAGGCGGCCGCGAACAGGATGGAATCCGGAATGCGCGTCACCGACATTGCAAGGGCCCTGAATATCCAACACCAGTCCGTGATGTGGTAGGCCACGTTCCACTACGTTGCGTCAGGACAGACGCACACTCAGTCGATCTCGTGCTGATCCCACCTTGACTGCTGTGGACATCGCTACCGAATTCCGCTACACTGACGACCTGAACTTCAGCCGAATGACCATCTAACGTCGTCTCATTGCTGGTGGATTGAATGGAAGACGCCCTGCCAAGAAACCACTCGTCGGAGTCAAGAATTGATGAGCCAGAGTCGCGTTTGGGCGCCGTCACCGACACTGGACTGCGGTGAACTGGAGTAAGGTGCTTTTCACTGGCAAGAGCAAGTTCAACTTGTTCGGAAGTGATGGCATCCGATACATCCGACGTCCGTGTGGCCAGAGATTCAACCCCCAGTTCATTCGGCCGACTGTCAAGCACGGAGGAGGATTGCTCATGGTTTACGGCGCCTTCTCTCGCAATGGAAGGGGCCCCATCATCAAGATTGACGGAATAATGACCGGCCAGAGCTACATGAACATGCTGATCAACGATGTCTTCCCATGGGCAAACCAGAATATGCCACCCGGATGGATCATGCAGCAAGACAACGACCCGAAGCACACCTCCAGAGTAGCGAAGGCAGCCTTCCAGCAGCAACAGGTAACACTTCTAGACTGGCCAAGCCAATCTCCAGACCTCAACCCCATCGAGCACATGTGGGAGGAGCTGGAGAGACGATGTGCAAAGAAAACCTGCCGGAATAGGGCCAAGAAGTTCGACCGGCTGTCTGCAGAATGGGCGTGAATTCCGCAGGTCACCGTCGAGAAGCTAGTGGACTCTATGCCGGCCCGTTGTGCAGCTGTTATTAAGTCTCGTGGTTATCCCACTAAGTATTAGTTATTGTTTTCTCGTACTTATTTTCTGTTATCGTTGCATTAAATGAATGTGATACACACCTACTTTGTTGGTCAATTTGTATGATCTTTGCGATTAAGCTCGGTATCTCATCTGTGTTAAGGTTTCCGATCCATCTGCATATGGGTCATGTTTACAACTGAATAACGCATATCATATCCCAAAATGACCCAATTTGGTCCAGCAGAAAAAATATTATGGTCGAAAAAGTGTTTCGCCAAATACTTTTGTTCGCTACTGTATATGCTAACACACATTTAGACATTTGTGATACAAAACAAAATGGAGTATGTACAAAAGAGAATCAAGTTTCACTTTGGAGAGAAAGAAACATCCCCAAAATTTCATAAAGTGCAAATCAACTGAAGTATGAAACAGTTCATTTAGTTTCATTCTTTTGAACCACATTGCGATTATATTAAATGACCTGTTCTTTTTTTCAATCATTTTGCAGCTCATTACTGTGAAAATAAACATTTTTTTCTTGGAATCTTAAAAATCTGGCTAATGTATTGAAACAGTCTTATGCTTCCATGTTTTTTTGCCCACCCTCTTAGTAACTGATACAGTCACAGGTACATATTTTGCCTAAGAATCTACTGAGACACAGACCTTTAAAGACAAAGTTCTAAGACACAAATATATATCAGCCCAGTACAAACACACCACAGCTTCCACTCAATGATTCACAGAGAAAGAGGGAATTGCGGAATGATGTTTTATTAATCACAGGCAAAGTGGCTTACCTATTTGCAATCCACCTTCCCAAACACTTGCAAAGGCAAATGATATTATTGCCATGTGCACAAACACCATCTTCTTTACCACTTCAAGCTATTGAGTCCTGATGGTTTCAACAATATCCACTTTCCTCACTACAAAATTGTTCTCCCTATTTGCAAACACTTACACAAATCACAAGTCCATAAAAAAATTTCAGTCTGGTTAAACTGACTGATGATTTTTACAAAGCATGTGAACCACTACAACTGAAAAACAATGAGAAACCTGCATTGGAAAATCATGCAACTGCCAACAGGAAATTTTTTAAGTGATCTGGCAGATGAGCTCTCTTTGAGAAGCTAACCACTGAATCTCAAAGAACAGCTTAGTGATACATCTGTATGTACAAAGGCCGTTCCATAAAAACAGAGTAATTTTTTCTTGGGGGTGGGATTGGCATCAGTGGGAAGGAGGAAAATAACCATGCAGATGACTAACCGAATTAAGGAAGTATCTTTGGCAACAGTTATTAGCTATGGCAGACGATTCTGGTCTTGTTATTGCACAGGTGTTTAACACGTTCACTGCCGCTGTGCTATTTTAACAGCAAGCACGCAGTGCTTGTAAGATAGCCAGACAAATCTCCCGAGATGGTACGCGGCACCACGGATGAGCTTCAAGCAGTGTGGTTGATCCAAATGCCTCAAGCTGGCAGTGTGTTCGGATCTCATAGCTTTGCATAAATCCGCTATTCTGAAATACGAGAAAATTTATCCATAATTGATATTTGTAATTATAACCTTCAGTAACTCCAGGGATATAGACATGCATATCCTGTAGGCGGTAACTATTATATTGTAAAATTCTTCAGTCACAAAAAGACTGAATAATTTGGTTGGTTCAATACCTGTCACATTAATTTTCAGTCCTAGTACACTAGTGAACAGTATTATTCTCGTGACGTCAGGCACATCATAACAATGTGTAGCTAAAATCTGTTGAGGCGGAGTAAGAGAGAGAATGTCGCATTTTTCATTTTCACTGCTGGTGGTACTACAGCTACTAAAAGAATACGTTTCTGCATATGATGACAAATTATCGGGATCACCTATTTCCACGGCAGGATGTGCCCGCCGAGGAACTTCTGGTTGAGAGGGATCAGAGATAGCCTGTCTGAATACATCCATTATTTCCACAAAACTAAGTACTGAAGTCAGTATGGGTTCCCTTGAAATCCCTTTAGCATCCTCAATAGGCCGCCCTCTTATGTATGAACTCTTAAGGAGCAAATATTTTTTATTACCACACAAGCATTTATTTATTGATAGTTCCCATCACTGCAAAACCAGTGACATTCAAAGGAAAATAAACATTGCAATGAAAAGCGCATGCTGTGTTAAGTCTATGGCGAGGCAACTTAATTTCCCTACACCACGTGGGAAAAAATCCCCTATCCAAAACTGTGGTCATTTTTAGACAGTTGGAGACTCTTCAGTGCCAGTAACAAAACAGATAACTGTCTTCAAGTGACGGAGGTTTTAGAAAGGAAAATATTAAGCCAGGATCACGATGCCATTCGGCGGCGTTGGCACCTGGGCTAAGTATCATATGATGCCATTTGGCGTCATGTGGCAGTGAAAGTGTTAAGGTATGTTTGCATTTTGCTATACAGTTATGGAGGAGAGTAATTCAGAGTTAAGAAATGAAATGCATTGTGCTATAAAATTTTGCTATCATTTGGATAAAACAGCTTCAGAAACAGTTGATTTAGTGACATTACAAAGATAAATGTTTGGGCGAATCAATGATTTCTAGACTGGCAGGTCATTCCATGTTAAATCAACAAATTTTAAGAACAAATTTTGCCACACCATTTTTGATTTTGATGAAATTTGGTAGGTGATATGTATCAATCTTCTGAACCATTTTTCAAGCAAGCAAGTATGAATCATTTTCTTGTAGGACTTCCGTCCACAGTGAGTAGATTTTAGGTCCCAGCCACCTACAGCGAGTTCGCCTTTTGGGCAGGACACAGAAACGGAAGCAAGTCTAGCGACTTTGACAGAACAGTTTGTAGTGAGATTAGAGTACAGTAGATGGCGCCACTGTACAAGTATGGTGTTGCACATAGAGGGGTGAGAGAATTTCGGGGGGGGGCATAGGAAAGGATACCGATTTAACCAGTGGGTCCATCACTTAACGTGCTCGTCCGATGCACGGCAAATATTCAGTGATTGTTAGCAAATCACACCACCTCCGCAAGATCAACCCAGGATCGAACCTGAGGACCTTGCATTGGTAGTCTGAACTGCTAACCACTCAGCCATTCACGGCTCTAATCTTCTGAACAGCAAAACAATTTTTTTTTATATCTAAAAAAAAAATATATGCTCCCGAGATATAGTCATTTGTTTACTACAAGGACAAGCAAAAAAACGCCATTTTAGACTTTATTTTCTGAAAGCTGTAGAATTTTTATTTGAATTAGCAGGGTGGTCAGATAGGGCTTATTAAAAAGCTTAAAGAATGGACTTTTATTTGTGCAGACTAAATTAGATTTAAGTTAAGCCTAAATGGAGGTTTTTGAGGCTCGAATCTTCGTTAATGAACTGTTGTTTAGTGTAACTTTAAGCATAAAAAAACAAAACAATGAAGGACTTGAAGTAACAGGCCAATTTTTTTCCTGTTACACTTAAGTATGAGTAGTATGTGCAGGGGGAAAAAACAGCTGTTGCTGTTAGTCATTCACCCTGAAAAAATTGCTTAAATTTTAAAAAATTTCAAAAATGTGCTTTTTTCGTACCCCGAAAAAGTCATGTGGGACAGGTGATAAAAATTTTAAAATGCCAGGATAAGAAACCCTTATAATGTACTTCAAAAAAAAAAAAAAAAATCTCGTGACTCCAAGGGATAGGAGATGCCTTTACAATAAAAACTTGATTGCTAGTAAAAATGGGCTAAGCAGACAGGATAATTACCAACAAAATTTACTTAAAATTTATTTACATAAAGAACAAAGCATGTGTTTAAGAATGAGAATTGTCCTCAGTTATGCAAATTTCTGCTTTTTTGTGTTATTTTCCAGTAATTTTTCACATTGTAGCTATTTTTAAGCTATTTTCAACTTTTCTATTTAGGAACCATTATCCCCGATTTATTAGATGTACTGCATTAAACCCTATATAATACATTTATATATTGGAATTATATGTTAACCGTTAATATATAATTCATATAAATATTTATTTATTTTAAATATTTGTATTGGTGGTTCCAAAATATGAGGAAAACGAAATGCTCAAAGTATTCTAGATTAAACTATAGGATAAGTTCTGTTTCTACTTGTCTGGACATGCACTATTCACTGGAATGTGTTTCTGCCTGCATGTGGCTGCTAGTCCAAGTCATGTTTGAACATGCACAGCTTCACAATGGTCCAGTCTCTCTGTACAGTGTTGTTCACTTGCTGAGTTTACTCACAGCCGACAGGTTGTGTAAGTTTGTGCTTCGGTGTCCTTTGACCAGTTTCTTCCTTTTATTTTAAGTGTTGAACACATGCTATTGAAATTATATGATGGAGTGTTCTTGTTTTATTGGCATCTTCAAGGGAGAGGTATGTCATAAGTTAACTTACTCTAGGTGTTCAGTACTCCATACTATTTCTGAGTTCACTGAAGAACAAAAAATATTTTCAATCAGAACTGAGTGCAATGATATAAAAAATGTTTGCATTTTTCATAAGGCTGAATTTTTGGACAGATACTTCCATATTTATGGAAAGTCTTGCTCTGACCCCTACTGTGTTCACTCAAAACCTATTAAAAAATCCATCAAGCAAATATCAATGACACTTTAATTCAATGTGCAATCCTGAACTGAAATTAATTCCAGGGAAAGCATTGTGCACAAAATGTTTGAAAAAAATTCAAAATCCAAAACAAGGCACAGATACTGGCAGTGAAGATGAATGCTTAGATATTTATGAACCTGAAACTGTTCTTGTTGAAACAATTAATGAAGCTTGTTTAGCCCTTGGCATTTCTCCGGTCAAGGTGCAGAAGCTGTCAGTTGAAGCTAGACTCTCAGTGCTAAAGAGGAAATTTAGTAAAATGGCTAAATCTGTAACAGAAAAGTTAAGTAAGTCTTTTGATTTGAATATTTCGACTGATAATGAGGATTTTTCAATTGAACATGCATGCCAATTTAGCAAATGAGTATGAGCAATTGGTTCACAAGCTTAAAGAAAAAATGAAAGTTGCATCTTCTACACAAGAAAAAGTAAACATTTTGAAGTATTAGTAAATAACACTCAAAATGTTTACTTTTTCTTGTGTAGAAGATGGAGTATTAGTAAAATTCAGAGTGAGTTTAATGTCAGTCAATACCTAGTCCGCCAGTCAAGAAATTTAGTGCAAAAAAATGGGATTCTGACCCAAATTGGGGAGAACTGGGCTAGAAATAAACTTGAAGTTTCAGTCAAAACTGTACAAGACTTCTACAAAAATGATTAGTACAGCAGAATGATGCCAGGAAAAAGGAATTATGTATCTGTTAGAGGACTCTACTGAGAAAAGGTTGACATCCAGAAAAGGCTAATTTCATGTAACCATAAAGAGCTTTATGCAGCTTTAAAAAAAAACAAAAAAAAAACACTCATGAAAATAGGGTTTTCAAAGTTTGCAGAACTCAGACCCAAATTCTGTGTCTTCACCGGTGCATCAGGCACTCATTCTGTCTGCGTGTGCATTATACACCAGAATGTAAAACTGATGCTTGCAGCCATAGAGGCAAAGATGGACTACAAACATCTCCTTACCTGTATGGTCTGCAATGTTGATAATGAGTTGTGCATTCTGTCAAAGTGTAGTGAATGTCCAGGGAATTATGGGCCACGTGCATTACTTGAAGGGTGGGAGGACTTTGAAAAGGATGAAACAGAATTTAAATTCAAACAGTGTGTGTTGACAGACCATTGTGAGCTGTGTACTTGTGTTCTTCCTTTTGAAGAGTACTTGGAGAAGCTAGTGGAAATGTTTGAGCAACTTAAAGTCCATCATTTTATTGCAAAGAAACAAGCAGAATTCCTTAACACAAAGAAAACATGTCTGCAAGAGTATGAGTGCATACTAATGGGATACTTTTCTAAAAACTTTTCTTTTGTAGTACAAGATGAGGTATAAGCCTACCATTGGTCGAGTAACCAGGCAACGGTACACCCCTTCAAGTTATACTTCAAAGAAAATGAAGAATTATGAAACCGTTACTTTTGTGTAATTAGTGATTCATTAGAACACAACACAGCTTTCCATGCTTCTCAAAAATTACTCATTGACAGTTTAAAATCATCCCATACTCAAATGAATACTTCTCGGACGGGTCAGCTGCTCAATACAAGAACAAAAAAATTCATAAATTTATGTCACCATGAACAAGATTTCGAAATGCAAGCTGAGTGGCATTTTTTTGCCACGTGCCATGGGAAAGGACCATGTGATGGCATTGGTGGGACGGTTAAAAGGATTGTGAGAAAGGCAAGTCTTTAGAGAACAGTAGATAATCATATAATCACTCCTCTAGATATGTTCAAGTATTGCACAGAAAACATAATTTTTTTATTTTGTTCAAGGCAAAATACTGAAGAGGTTGGACAACAGCTGCAGACAAGGTACCAGCTTGCCATTGCCGTACCAAAAACAAGAACATTACACAGTTTTATTCCTGTCAGCCTCAGTGTTCAAGTCCGTGTAACATCCCTTTCAGAGGAATTCAAGATTGTTATAGTGAATAAGGAAGTTCAGGTTCAACACCAGACTGAACTACGACCAAACGTGAGGGATTATATCTGCTGTGTGTATGATAAGGATTGGTGGTTGAGTGAGGTTGTAGAAGTGAAAGTTTACTATGATAATGAAGAATTTCGGATTCACTATTTTCATCCTCGAGGTCCTGGTACATCTTTTAAGAAGCCAGCCAGCGACTACAAAACATGGGTCCAGAAAGAAAACATTCGAAGGATTCTCACACCCTCAGAGTTGTTTTTGGAGCTAACCTCTGAATCTCAGAGAACAGCTTAGTGATATGTATGTATGTATGTATGCATGCAAAATGCTTATAGCACAGTATGAATCCGTTTATGTAGTGGCATAGTATATACAGGGTGCCCAGTAGTGGCACAGTATATACAGGGTGCTCAGTAAAGTCCTTTCTCAGCCCCGTAACTTTCGAACGCCGACAGCTATAGCCATAAAACCGGTGTCTAGGTACAGTAAAGTGGCTATTGCGCTATTCGGTGAGCACGCTTACAGCACCTCCTAGAGGTAAAGTCAGGAGTTAGGATGCCGATCTCGAAAACTATACGAGATATGGGAAAATATTAAATCACAAAGTTGTAAAGTAGTGTAGATTTAGTACAAAAAGACACCTTGCGCACATGAATGCTAAGAATAGAACGCGTACAACGCTCGTTTGTTTGTTTGCGATGTCAAACAATGTTACGTCACGAAAACGTGTCAGAAAGGAGCAATTAGTTGTCACTAGGCACATTTACCGTCGGTGCTCAATGTGCTCTCCATCAGCCACAATACACATTTGGATTCTAGATTGAAACTCACGCTGCACATTTTGCAGCATGTCAGGTGACACGCTGGAACAAGCATCAGTTATACGGCGTCAAAGATCCTGCAACATTGTCGGAGGGGTCTGATACACCTGCTCTTTGAGGTAGCCCCACAGGAAGAAGTCCAATGGGGTGACGTCCGGTGAGCGTGCACGCCACTCTATGCAACCACCATAGCTGATGATTTGTTCCTCGAATGTCTCGACCAGGTACCTTCTTACGTTTCCTGGCTGGTGCGGAGGGGCGCCGTCATGTTGGAACCAAACATTCCGCGAGTCGGGCTAGTGCTTTGCGGAAGGCCATATTATTTCCTTTCTGACACGCTTCGTGACGTAACAGTGTTCGACATCGCAAAAAAACAAACGAGCATTGTACGCATTCTATTCTTAGCATTCGTGTGTGCAAGGTGTCTTTTCGTACTAAATCGATGCTGCTCTACAACTTTGTAATTGACTATTTTCCTGTATCTCTTATAGTTTTCAACATTGGCACACTAACTCCTGACTTTGCCAATAGGCCAATAGGAGGCACTGTTTTTTTTTTTTTTTTTTTGATTGGAGGTTTAACGATTACAGTGAGCAACTCAATGGGCTATAAGCAGTCGCCCATCCCTAATTTAGGGTCGCTGGTTCCAGGGAAGGGAGAGAGCCAGCGCCATAAGACAAACACAACATCCATGCCTCACCGGGATTCAAACCCGGAACCCGTTCGGACGAATGATCAGAGGCCATCGCTTAGACCACTGCGCCACCTGGGCAGAATAGGAGGCACTGTAAACGGTCTCATCGAATAGCCACTTTACTATACCTAGACAACGTTTTTATGGCTATAGCTGTCGGCGTTCAAAAGTTATGGGGCTGAGAAAGGACTTTAGTGGGCACCCTGTATAAGTCACTAAGCTTTCACTCTCCACTTGGAGGCTTTTTCAAAGTAGTGTTTACACAAAATTGTTTAGGCAGTATTTTGGACATATAATTCTATCTAAACACTGCCTTGAAGAAGCCTCCAAGTGGAAAACAAAAACTTGGTTACTTATATGTACAGTATTATGCCACTGAATAAATTGATTTATACTATGCTATAATCATTTTGAACTTACATAGTTTAGTGCACACTTAACTAATAAAAGAGTATTAGTGTGTATGACATTTCACAGCCGATTTGCAGCTCATAAATTTCTATTGGTAACAGGAAAATGCAATAGTTTTAATAATGATCTTACCCAGGCCTGACGAAAGAAGGGGGGGGGGTAGCACCAGAGCCTGTTTCTAAAGTAATATTATTCTAATAATTATTTTATGGTGTCCAAATAGTTTTCAAGCTATACGTCACCACGGTTGGGAAGTTACGCATAAAAAAATATTTTCTATGTGACGCGTAAAAATGTGTAATTTATGTCATAAATGCAAAAAATATAATAAATTCAAAAGTGTTTTAAATACAAAAAAAAACAAAAAAAAAACAAAAAAAAAAAACACAGAGAACCCACGCATTGGGTTCTCTGTGTTGCTTTAATGTTACTCGAGTTTCCAGGCTAACTGCAGCACGAGCTACCTGCGGCAAATCAAACGAGCTCTCCATATTACGTTTTTCATTTCTTCTTTCCTTTCCAATGACACACCGATACCACGTATTGGGTTCTCTGTGTTGCTTTGCTACTCACAGACACAGACCATTGTATATGATATACGTTATTGCTAGTCATCAAAGGCTGCAGACAATTTTCATCATGTGGATTTTGTCACCTTGTGTTTCCCACCAGAAGCTGGCATCTTTTGTCTTTTTACTTTATGCTCAACTCATTATTTTTCGCATTGCGGCAAATTTTATAAATGAATATAGTGTCCTTGTGCGTAAATCCAACTTTGTTTATTTTCCTTTATTCCGATGAAGTCATCCTGTTCACAGTGGCAACTTAAAAGAGAAAACATAAAATTTAATGTTTACTTATGAGAACTCTGTGGATACTTTCCCAGAGGCTGCATCTTTAGACGTATATTACTCTAAAAATGAAAGGTGAAAAATGTGATTATGAAAAAGTACTAAGAAAAATAAAAATGTCTGTCGGTAGATGGCGTTCAAGAGTTTTCTGAAAAAACTTTTCTCGAAAGGGAGGGTTTGAGGATTTGTTTATGGAGGAGAGAATATGAAAAATCATCCACCGCAAAAAAAAAAAAAAAAAAAAGATTGAAGAGTTGCAACTGGTCGGGTTGTCGGGAAGTAGGGGAATGGTGGGTGGGGGGTGCGGGGGGTAGGTGAGGAAACGGAAATACAGATTATGTGGTTAGTGGAGGAGCCAAGGTGGGGGACCCGGAGATTTTATTGCTCTGGGGCCCGAGCTCGCTTTCCACGGCCCTGATCTTACCCTTTGGAAACTTCCATTTCAAATGCCTTTATAAAATGAACTATTATCATAAATATGCATTTCTTACAATTCTTAATATTCTAACTATTACAGGTAGTTATGATCAAAATAACTGAGGTATCTATAAAATAGGAACTTCAACTATTCTATGTTGTGATGTTCAGCAATGAAGAGGCAGAAGTTTCTACTACCCACACTGTAATAAAATAACAGGTCTAAATTTCAGAAGTAATGGCCAAAAAAATAAATACTGTAAAAAATTGCAACAAAAAAAAAAAAAAAAAAAAGAGGGTGGGGGACACACACAATAATAGACAAAAGTAGTACTGTTCTCGTGCAAAAGTATTAGGTGATATAAAATTAATTTTATATAACTACACATTAACATGCTTTTATATTCGGCACACAGAAAAAACATTTATTTACAAGCTGAAATTTATTTGCAGGATTAAATCAAAGCATCAATGTGAACAGATATTCTATTAACAAAAATTACAAAGTAAACACACAAGCAAATGCCTAACTTACAAAGATTTGTTTCTTCTAAATGTTAGTTCAGAAAATTTCTTTTTGTATATGGGACAGCTAGTTACAATCCATATTCAGAAAGTAAGTGGCATTAGGCTATCAAAATTAAATGAGAATGTATTTGCAATTTTATTTTTTATTTTTATCAGATTCACCATGCCTTAAACTACTTTTCAACATAGTTTCAGCCATTAGTGTAGCATTTATCATAACAGGGCACCAGTTTTTGTTTCCCTTTGTCGTAGAACGAGGCCACTTATGAAGACTGTCACTTCTGCATATCGAAGAAACACTGACCAGCAAGGAACTTTTTCAGATGCAAGAACAGGTGATATAGAATAAATTATCAACATTTATTCACAATTAAATGTTTTATTAACATTGACTATAGTTTCGCAAAGCTTTTGGCTCGGCATCATCAGGACGAATGGAGTGTAAACATTCAAATCATTGTGACATCATCAGAGTTCTGACGGTCACTGATTTTGATTAGTTGTTTCCACGCATTTGAAAGAAATGGCGTAGACGTCATGTCGTGAAGAATTCCGGTATATGTGGAAAGTTTCTAATACATTAAGCTTGTTAGTCGAAACAGGTTTATCAATAAGAATAGCGTTTCCAAACAAAAATTTATGGTTTTTTTCGTGACAATGTTGGGCTATTGATGACTTCTTCAGTTCATAGTTCCGTACGTAAGTCTTGTGTTCCTTCACACGGAAACTTAAAGCCCTGCTGGTCAACAAAGCGATATTTAATGCTTTGTTTGCACTTTTAAGAGCTATTATTAAAGATACGAGAAAGAATATTGCAAACGTTGAGATCGAACTGTACGACGTACACCTATTGCTGGCTAAAAAGTTTCCAGAATTTTCGGACCTGGACCACAAAACTTGGTCTAGAAGCTCCAATATGTCGTTTACTCATAAAATGACATTAGAACGAAAATTTGAAAAACTATCGAATAATAGCAACAATAAAGAAAATTCTACTTCTCGAAGTGATGAAGTCTTTATGGATAACGAAATAATATCTAACCTTTCTTCTTTTCACCCGAGCAAAATTAAAAAACGAATCTTATATTACAATTCAAATTTCGCAATTTCAAAAAAGATGCCAGTATCCAATATCGTTGCGTCAGTTGAAGATTCCCTCACAAAAAGCGATCTAAGCATTGACGAGAAAGAAACGATTAGACATTGTGTCAGTCGGGTAATAACGTCACATTCCTTTCCATCAATCAAACCCAATCTCAACAAGGAAGAATATAAAGCTCTAAAAGAATTACAGTCAAATTCTGATATCATCATTATTAAAGCCGATAAAGGAGGACAAATTGTTATTCTGGACAAAAAACATTATGAGGCAGAGGTCGAAAAACTTATTTCCGAGGGACTGTATCAAAGAAGTTAATAAAGATCCATTGGAAAAACATTTAAAAGAAATTCAGAAAGTGGTAACAAGTTGCGTTACTCTTAACCAAAGGTCAAAAAATTATCTGAAACCCTCATATGTCGTTGTCCGCGTTTCTATGCACTTCCGAAGATACACAAGATTGGCGTCCCTTTCCGTCCCATTGTCAGCAATATCGGCTCAGCTACTCATAAGTTGGCCAAATTTCTATCTTCGAAACTATCCACCATAATGACTTCTTCAAACAAAACTGCTGTGAAAAATTCCATTGAATTTGTCAACGTGCTTAAACTACATCCATACAACGATCAGTTCATGTTATCCTTCAATGTGAAATCCATGCTCACAAGTATTCCACTGAATGGAGCCCTCGAATCTTTGAAAGCAAGTCTCATTGAACATCATTTCAGCCAACCGGAAGTTGAAGAAATTTTGAGATTAGTGGAAATTTGTATCAAGCAAAACAGTTTCTTATTTTGTGGAAGATTTTTCAACAGACGGAAGGCCTTGCAATGGGTAGCCCACTGTCACTTGTTTTATGCGAAGTTTACATGCGTCGTCACTTTGAGGACAACCTGTTTCAGCTCGTTACATTCGACCTGTGGATTCGATATGTAGATGATACTTTGTGTCCTCTGGAAAGGCAGGAATTCCGAGCTACCTAAATTAGTTGAACTTATCAATTCAATTGATTCTCATATATACAGTTCACGTGAGACTAAAAATAATGGCTGCTTACCATTCCTAGATGTCCTTGTGTCACGTTCTGAAGGATCCTTTAGTACAACAGCCTTTATCGAAAACCATTTGCTGTTTCCTTGCCTCCACGTGCAAAATCAAATCACCCATGGAAACAAAAAAATTTCTGCTTTCTACACATACGTATATCATGCAGTACATATATGCTCAACTGAGGATTCCTTACAGAAAGAGCTTGATTTTCTTAAACGAACTGCAGTATACAGAGAATATAGCCCTTCAGCGATAGAAAAAAGCGGTCCAAAAATTTAGGAAATCGAAGCTTGTCTGCTCGCTCACGCCAGTAGACCTCCCCGTACGAAAGAATTGGGCGGTTATCCCATTTGCTCCTCAGATTTGCTTCAGAAGTTTTAATTTCAAAATTATTTTCAAACCCATAAACAAGACGAATTTTTACGGATCAAAAGACTACTTCCAAGACAAATTCCTGGGGAATTTATCAGATACCTTGTGAATGTGGACTTTCATATATAGGACAGACCTGCAGGGCTTTAAAGTTTCCATGTGAAGGAACACAAAACTTACGTACGGAACTATGAACTGAAGTAGTTATCAACAGCCCAACATTGTCACCAAAATAACCATAAATTTTTGTTTGGAAACACTATTCTTATTGATAAACCTGCTTCGACTAACAAGCTTAATGTATTAGAAGCTTTCTACATATACCGGAATTCTTCACAACTTGTCAACGACATGACGTCTACGCCATTTCTTTCAAACGAGTGGAAACAACTAATCAAAATCTGTGACTGTCAGAACTCGGATTGATGTCACAATGATTTGAATGTTTTGGCTCCATTCCTCCTGATGATGCCGAGCCAAACGCTCTGCGAAACTATAGTCGATGTTAATAAAACATTTAATTGTGAATAAACATTGACAATTTATTCTAAATCAACATCACAAGTGAGTAGTTTTGAATTATATAGAACAGGTGATAGTCACTTGGCCTTAGGGGGAAGCGGGTGATCCATTTGTTTCCAGCCAAATGACGTGATGAGTGCTAGAGTCTGAGGAGAAATCTGAGACTGAGCGATGTCATGAAGCAAGACAACGCCATGAGTAAGCATGCCATGCCTTTTATTCTGGATCACAAGACGTAGTTATTCCAGGATCTCACAATAAGGCTGATGAGTTTACTGTTCTGCCTTTAGGCAAGAATTCAACAAGTAGAACTCCTTGCCTGTCCCCCAAAAACTGTGCACACGATCTTCTTGCTGCTTCAAATTATCTGCTTGAATTTTTTCCTTTTCAGTGATGAGGTGTGCAGCCACTTCGTGGACTGCTTCTTCAATTCTGGAGTCATGTGGGACATCCATGTCTCGTCACCTGTGATGACAGTTCAAGAACCCATCGCCTTGCTCAATGTATTGCTTGAGAAAGGTAAACCACACTGCCAGACCCAGAGGTGCCAACCTTTTTCAGATATCTTCAGTAGTACTCGTACAAATTTTCAGTAGTTTTGGGCGCTTTTCAGTAGTCATACCAAAAAGAATATTTTTAACCGAGGAAAATAGGGTTATACTCATTTAATTTAATTAGTATTTTTTACTTACTTATTCATTTATATACATGAAAATCTGTATCAAAATATTCCAATTTTTCACATGGAAAATAATATACACCATGACTGATACATTTTTTTACACAACAAAACATTGATTAAACAGCTTTCTTTAGTGATTTGGCTGTACATTGTTTTTCAGATTTAAGTTCCTCAGCAGAAAATATTTTTTCATAACACACTTACCCAGAGAAGAACATATTAATTTTTGCAATAAGTGCTTCCTACAGTTTCTAAACTTAAATTAGGTTGGAAACGGGCTTGAATTTTCCGCACTAAACTAAAACCTCTCTCACTCGCAGCATTCGAGTGTGGAACTACAAGTATCGCAAACATTACTTTCGAGAGAATAGTATACTTAACAGCTCCATTACAGCCTCTTAATTTTGAGATTTCTGACCAAGTGGCATCTATTCTATCTGTTTCTGCTATGGTCTCTAATTTGTCAGCTTGATAACAAGCAATTCCACTTCCAGAATATCAAGTTCATTTTCAGTTATTATAAATGGAAAGCGCTTGACTATGTATAATACAGAAGTAAATGATGTTCTAGCTGTAAGTGAAGGATCTGCTACTTCTGCATGTTTCTAAGAATTCATCATAGATCAGTATCTTTTCTTGAATATAAGAACATTCTTCAATGTAAAATTTTCTGACAGATGTACAGAACTTAGAAAGTTCATTTTTGTTTAAAATGATTTTGCTTAAATACATTTTTGTTTTTACTCCAATTACCAGTTGTGTCCTTTCTGATTTTTCTTTTTTGAAAAACTGTTATTTTAAAAATTAAGCTCAACATCATCAGCTATGACAGTAGGCTTCAGAAATCCCTTGGATGACAATTGTATCCATCATGCTGAAAGAACTGTCAGTTTGAGGACCATGAATGCACGATAGCGTTCACTATTTTAGATAAAAGATAGTGTAACTTGGAGAATATAAATGCCTTTGAATATCATGCATCAATTTTCACAAATTTTTCAGCTTCGTGACTTTCGTTTCCAGACTCCCCCAACCCCCACCCCTCTATCAAGCTGAAATGCAAACCTTTTTTGGGGGAATATTTAAGAACACAGGATACACGTTCGGAACATCATTAAAAAAAAAAAAAAAAAATTACAATTACAGGTTAAACCTTTGCTACGTCCTATTTCCGTTTTCGGACATTTCCCTTCCATTTTCAAAGTGAAATACAAATATTTATTGAATAAAATGAAATTTAACAACAATACTAGGCAGAGGAAACATCGCGCGAAAAATAAAATTACGATTACGGGAGAAATCGTCACTGTTTCCGAAAGTTTTGAAAGACGAAATTTCTGTTTTTGAAAGTTTCAGGCAGAAAGCATCCTTCACCACTACCAATTACTCCAAAATTCCTGTTCAGTTATGCATCAATCTCGAGGATAACGCAAATTACAACGAAAAAGGAGAAATTCCTCGAAGCCGTGGCACTCTCTTGCTTGAAGATTACACGGGAATTTGTGCGCCGTTGAATTCCCATTTTCGGAAATTTTCCTCCATTTTAAAAGTGAAATACAAAGATTTATGGAATAAAATGATCTATAACAACAATACTGGACAGAGGCAACATCACAAGAAAACTAAATTACAATTATGGAATTTTTTTTTTTTTTTATTTCGTTCACTTCCATTTCTGAAAGGCGAAATGCTGTCACAATACGAATTTTTTATGCTTTGGTAAAGTTCTTCAATGTGTAGTTTTACGCGTTTCTCGATGCATATTTTTATGTGTTGATGCGTACTTTACGCGCTTCTTGACGTATATCTCTATACGTCACGAAAAATTCTCGATGCATATTTTTACGCGTTGGTAAAATTTCGATGTGTACAGACCAGTGGCGGCCCGTCAGATGAGGCAAGTGAGGCGCCGCCTCACCTGAAATTCCGCAGAATGAGAAGTGAAAGAAAAAAAAAAAACCTTCTGTCAGTAACAAAGATATAAGAACTTTGCAGGATAAATGAAACACTGAAATTCACATTGTGATTCATGAATGGTTAAAGAAAGGCTTTCGAGAAGAGGAATGAATCATTATTTTTGCAAAGCAGCTGCATGTTTTAAGCGCTTAGAGGCGATCGGCTGAATCGTCTCGATGAGAAGCCGGTTTTGGGAACTGGGGATCAGAGAAGAGCCCTACAGACTGAACCCCACCCCCTACCCCCACGGTCCGAGGTCTACCTAAAGAGGTGCCGGACTTCCAGTAAGAGAAAGGAAATTTCTGAGGCGACCCTCCATTTCGCTTAAACTGGAATCGCATCTCCGCTGTTATTGGAGAACCCAAGGATTGTGTATCCAATGGGCGCGGGAAAATGAGCAGATGACCCTTGTGAAAAGTGGTTTCACAGGCGATGACGCCGTTCGCCTCTATACGCTTTGGAGTACGAAGAGATCTACGTAGCTTTAACTATTCGTCAGAGTGTATTTGAATCTAACTTTTTGTAGTGTGTTTTCAATCCTCTCTTCTGCGGGTGTTTGCTAGTTCATAGTAATGTTGAGTTTTTCTTTTTTCATTTTGTTATTGTTACTAAACAGCATATTTTGATTTTGGTTGGAAAATATGAATGGCCCAACAAGCGACGTGATTTGTGTTCTGGAAGAAATTCCTTTTAAACACTGGAAAGATTATGATAACAAGGATGTTCTCATATCTGGAAGACCGACACCTATAATAAGTTCAATATCTAAAGATAAGAAGTGCGGCAAATCGTTTTTTAGGTCTTTCAATAAATTATAGTACGAGATTTTTCCCTGGCTTTCTGATGCTATTACAAGCAAACTCTCTTTTGCTGGCCATGTTTACTTTTGAGCAATAAGAAAAATGTGTGGAATACAACGGGTTATTTTGATCTAAAAAACTTTTCTCGTAGTGCAAAATTGCACGAAAGCTCTAAAGAGCATAGAACTAACCACGTAGGTCTAAAACGAATGGAAAAAAACAAACACTATTTCTGATATGCTCAAAGAAAATGCTGCTCTTCATAAAGTCAAGTTTAATGAAAAGGTCAGACTAAATAGTCTTTTTATGGAACATATAATTGATTTAGTTGTCGTTCTAAGCAAGCAAGAACTGCCTTTTCGAGGACATGATGAAACTATTTCCTCATTAAATAAAGGTAATTTCAAGGAAATGTTCCAAATGTTACTTCATAGGAGCACCCCAGAATTAAAAGCACATTTTGAAGAAATACGAAGCTTATTTTCTGGACAATCTAAAACGATACAGAATGATTTAATTGAGTGTATTCATGAATATATAAAAGTCCAAATAAATACCAGATTTGAAGATATGGGAAAGCTCGAGTTTCTGCAGCTAGTTGACAGCTCAAAATACCATAGTTATTCAGAGTCATTTCCATCCAGTGCCCTTAACACTCTCAAAAAAATTTATCCAAACATTTTTACAGACACACAACGACTAAAAAACGAATTAGATTTTTTATATAATGATCACAACTTCAGGGAACTCAGTTTTCAGAAAACCTTGAAAACAATGAAAGAAAATGAGCTGAAAGAGGTGTTACCAGAAGCCTACAAATTATTTTCTCTTGTATTGACACTGGCGTCAACAAGTTCTTCTGCTGAAAGGAATTTTTTCTTGTTTGAAGAGAATTAAGACTTACCTCCGTAATACAACGGCACAAGATCGTTTGTCTTCACTCGCTAAAATTTCAATCGAGAAAGAATTGCTGAACCATCTAATGTCCATTCAACCATTTTATGATCTGATCATAGACAAATTTGCAGCCAAAAAGGATCGCAGAATTGAACTTATTTATAAAAAATAAACTGAAAGCATTCTGTTCGAGACCAAAGCAAATTAATATCGTATTCCCCTGTTTTTAATTCCAGGTTTAAATTATTTTATACTTTTTTTACATAGAAATGTGCTTCCTTAGCTTGACTTCTCCTGTACATAGTTATCACGAGCCTGGACTTCAGTTTGTGACCCGTGCTAAATGCACCTTCACTAATATGCCAATCGAACTGTGACTTTTATTCAAGCTCAAGAAACACTTCGTGAGAAAAAAAATTATATTCAAATGATTTACTTTGAATTTTTTAAGAAGTGGATCTCCGATTGGCGTTGGGATGTGAGTGACGCATTGACTAGCTAAAGAAACCGCGCAAATTGCGTATTTTCGCTCAAGTGTATTACATAAAAGAATACTGGTGAAATATTTCTTTCTTTGTTGTAAAATTATCGAATAATTGTTTTCATAAAAATATTGTTGCAAAAGTAGCGTATATTACACACACACATATATAGAGAGGTATATGTACATTTTTCCTCTAAAATTTTTGGATTTTTTCGTGAAGAAAGACTCCCCACGCCGTGTTTCATATATTTCTATAATTTTATTCCATTACTGTTTAATAATATTTGTATATAAGGGCTAAATGACATGGGATGGAGCCCTAAGGGATGGGGTTTACAGCTGTTAATAACAAGGCGCCGCTTACCCTGGACCAATGGCTTAACGAGACTTCCGAATCTCAGCGGATTTTAATGATTCAGCCGACTCGAACCCAGGACTTCAAAGATATCCAATGGGGGATACTGCCTTTGACATGAAACTTTTTGAAGGGGGGGGGGTTCTGCACTTCTGCTGTATAACTGTGTATAAGTACATATAACAATTTGGGGGGGGCGCTTCGACAAATATTTTCCTATTGGTACGTACGCACATCTTGAATATTAATACAAAATGAAGCTAATTTAATAAAATGAAGAAAATGCAATAAATTATAGTTGTTTTAATAAAAATTTAATAAAGCAACTTCTTTGGCCGCTTTGCTTTACTTTCTCTTCTATTATCAAGAAATTACATTGCTTTCCGAGTTATATAAAAATCAAAGAATTTAAATAGGGAAATTATCTATAAAACGTACTTAGAAAAAGCTAACTGTCTCGCCTAATAAGGGGTGTGCAAACCACGACCCCCCCCCCTGCTACGCCACTGATAGATATATATATATATATTCGTATAACGTTATACGAATTTATATATTTTTCAATAACATACGTTTTACTGTTTTACATTTACATCAAGACCGTTCGCCTCACCAGCATTTTACACCACGAGCCGCCACTGGTACAGACGCGTATTTATGCATTTTGGTGAATTCTGCACATAAGAACAAAATCCAAGCATACTTTTCCGCAACGCAAGAAGAAAACTTCAAAATATTAATTACTGACATGAATGGCCGATGCACGCTTTAAAAAAAAAAAAAAACTCTGATGCTAGGCAATGACACTCACGTTCTGCACCAAACGATTTTCAAGAGCTTGTCGCAGCACTGTGAAAGAGCTTCAGGCTGAACTTCGCCCACGTCCACAAAAGCGAGTTACACTCAACGTCCCCAGAATGTTGCATGCTGGGGAGAGAGGGTTTTCACTTAGAATGACTCAGTGCAAGGTTATACTCGTCGACATGGTTTATACGCTTTTTCAATCACAAAATTCCAGGACTTTTGAATTTTTTTCCAGGACATACGATCCAAACGCTCTTACTTAAAATATAATGAAACCATAGGTCTGTTCAACCTGTAACCTACAACAAACAACTTCTTACATGCTTGGGCAAACTTAATGCAGAATGTTAAAAATGTTGTCCACTGCAGCTAATCAGAAACTTAGAATCATGGATAAATACTGAAATACCAAAACTGTCACTGAAAATGTGACCAGGTTTAATATCTACTAAACTTTTGTATACTATACTACACTGATTGAGAAACTTTTATTTTTCTACTTTGGCTTTAGTATCAATTATTGAAGCAAATTATAGAATAAAAACAATATAAAACTAAAAAATACATAGGTATGTGGCATTACTCTTAAAATGTTTTCATATACCACACAATCAATACATAAAATACTATTTATATTTAATTATTTTGAAATAATGTTTACATTGGAAATTTAAGGGTAAGGAAAGATGAAATATTAGGAACTTTTTCAAAGGACCAAAGGGATTGTTATTTGTTAAACACATAATCACGGGAGCAAGTACTTGTGTTACATTTTATTTAGGGAAGGAATTTTCAACATAATATTGATGCTGTAGCTAAGTTTTAAATTTGTACTCGCCAGAAAACAAAGTATGCACAAAAATCTCCAACATGAAATGAAAGAGAATAATGAGAAAACCTTAAATCCAAGGGCTGTGTACAACTGTATTCATAAGTGATCAAGGCAATTTAACTGGGCATGATTAGAAAACTAATTATAGAAGATGCAAAGTGATTAATTAGTTTACTCAGAAAATACTAAGAAACAATTAGATTTAAGTTTCTTATATTAGAAAGCAATTTAATTTTATGGCAAATTTTCACATAAAGCATTTATTAGCAAATATGAGTAAAGGTCAAAATAACCCCCCCCACCCCAAGTCAGCTACTTACTTCCACCAGTGGCTACACCAGTTTCAAATCACAGTTAAAATCAGTTAACAACAGTTAAAAGAAGAGATAGAGAAGGAAACATGGTATAACTGTATGCCTTAATTTAGCGGGAGAATTTTGCACAGTGGAAAAGTTGAAACAGGCTAAAAGTATTCCTCATAACAAAAGCTATGCTAAGGAAAAAGAACTTTTCAAATATGTCTCCCAGAAGCAGAGATAGCAAGAAAAACGTTTTGACCTTTACAAACCCTATGGAAAAAGTTATACACATTATTTAAAGAGGTTCTTTTTATTGTAACAAAAAATCTTATTCACTCTACATC
Source organism: Macrothele yani (assembly GCA_039090855.1). Classification (NCBI taxonomy): domain Eukaryota; kingdom Metazoa; phylum Arthropoda; class Arachnida; order Araneae; family Macrothelidae; genus Macrothele; species Macrothele yani. The sequence continues at coordinate 67,960,774 of CM076994.1, read as the reverse complement.
TTTATTGCAAATGGCATACAGTAAAAAAAAAAGAAGAAATTTCTCAATACAGTTTTTAGAGGCAGAAATAGACTGCAAATGGAAGTGCATAAACACCACCTAACGACAGAATTGTGAACCACAAACCTCCTCAAATACAAACCTAAAGTGTTCCATAAGGTAAATGGTATCTAGTGTTAAAAGAATTTTTTAAATCTGACATTTAGAAGTACAGATATTGAGAAAAATAAATTAAATATTTGTGTCCCCTAGCGGCGAAATTGTGCATTACATACATTGGGAAGAAAATACACACAAGGAGTTTTCATAGTTAATAGTACCTGGTCGAAAGAGAATATTTTTTAATCAGGTTATTAGTCACATAGATATTGCTGTAAACGGAAACGTGAACATACGCCCTGTAGTGGCGCACTTGTGTGTTAAGAAATATTTGAAATTATATGAAACATTTCGCACCAAAACTGTTCCAAAAAAAAAAAAAAAAAAAAAAAAAAATATCAAATCGTACACCTTCCTAGAAACAGAGATATGGACAAAAATAAGACACACATATATGCCCCTGGTGGAAAAATAATGCACTATTTAGGCAGGAAGTATTCTCAAAACGTTTTTGGAGGTGAGCGGTATCGGTTCACGGAGGAATTTCTTCAATCGAGTTTCTAGCTCAGATTTTATTGTAAATACATCAGGAGCAAAATAAACATTTACGCTCCCTGGCGGGCAAAACATTCTTTGCCAAAAATGAAGAATTATATGTAAAACATTTCGCTGAAGAGCTGTATCCAACCGAGGAAGAATTTTTCAAATCGGACTTTCAGAAATGGAGACATTGGGAAAATTATGATTTACCATTATGCCCTCAAGTGGAAATTTATTAGTCCCGTAGATATTGCTGTAAACGGAAACCTGAACTTATGCGTTTTAGCGGCGCACTTGGGCATTAAGAAATATTTTAAATCATATAAGAAACATTTCGCACAAAATTTTCAACAAAGAAATAATTTTTCAAATTGTACTCCTAGAAACAGAGATATGGACAAAAATAATATATAAATGTACGCCCCCTGGTGGGAAAATTATGCATTATTTAAGCAGTAGGTATTATCAAGAAGTTGTTGGAGGTGAGCGGTATCGGTCCACAGAGGAATTTTTAAATCGAGTTTCGAGCTCAAATTTTATTGCAAATGCATCAGCAGCAAAATTAAACACTTATGTCCCCTGGTGGCCAAAACATTTTTCACCAAAAATTTGAAATTATATGCAAAACATTTCCCCTTAAGAGCTGTATCCAATGTAGGAAGAATTTTTCAAATCGGACAGTTAGGAGCGAAGATATTGGGGAAAATCGCAATTTACTGCTACGCCCCCAAGCAGAAAATTTATGCATTACTTGAAAAAGGGACGGCAACTGAAAGTCTTCGATATAAATGTCATTAACAGGAAATTTTTTTTTTTCAATTGGATATTTAGAAGCAAATGTATGAAATAAAATGCATTTTAAATTCGATACAATCATTTGTGCCCCCTAGCAGCGAAGTTGTGCATCGGAAAAAAAACCCAGAACAAATGGATCATCATTCTCACATTTTAAGCTTCCCAATACAAAAAGAATTTTACAAATCAAGCTAATAATTGCAGAGATATGGTTTTTCTGGTCGGACAGACAAAGTGATAACATAAGCAAGACGCCAAAAGATGATAATAACACAGCTTCAGTCCTCCTAAAAGACAAGAAAACCAACAACCCCCTCCCCCGCATTTTGCAGGTGGGGAGGAAAATTTTTCAGACATAAGTTATGTCAATAGAAAAATCTTCAACTACAAAACATCGCGCAGGCACAAAACGGCCGGAATAGATAAAATTCCAGGACACGCAACATAATTTTAGGACATTTCCAGGATTTCCAGGACACGTACGAACCATGCATCGAGTGCCGGTTGCTCGCGCCAAGATTGGAGCAGCTTTGAGAGTGCAGAACTGGAGTTGCAGGCAGCATCACAAGCAAGATGAATGACGGATCATCAAGTGGCCGTCGTTGCATTGGAAATGGGAACAAGCAAAATAAAAATTAATAACTTCTGTTAATTGTCTGTAGAAAAATCGTGGTTTTCCGTATACAAGAGCTCTACTTCCATAGTAGTTGGCATCTCTGCAGACCGCTTGCTATTGTGCTCCTCAGAGAGCGTCTTCAGCATCCAGTGTGAGCACGATTTCAGAAATCCCAAACAATGTCACAATTTTGAAGAGAACAGTCCTGAAATTTGTGGGAAATGCAAAGAAAGCATCGAAATTGTGAAACATTTGTCCTCACGAACTTTTGCGGCAACCGCACGCACAAATTCATCATTGACCACAGATGGCCTGCCGCTCCCTCCTTGTGGCGCACGTTCTCACGACCTTCATTGTCTGACCCATTTCCTCAGCATTCCATCACTCGTGGAAGTTTGACCATACACCTCACAAATGTGATGATGAATGTCAGCCAGTTTCACACTTCTTGCATCCCAAAATTGAATTATGGACATTATCACACAGTTAGCAGACTGCTTGATCTTTTTAAACATATTAAATGCACAGAACAACACGCAAACACGACCTGATGTTCGTATAATGGTGTCTGTGGCTTGCCCACAAACGAGCGAAGTCAGCAAGCATGCAAAATATTACAATCGTAGAGCCACAGCAAAAATATTCATAAATGGTACTTACTTTCTGAATGTGCCTCACAGAATTACAACCAAAATGTTTAATCCATTTTGCAGTTCTTTCAATACCAAGTGTTATATCTAAGTGCCACAAACTTGAATTTTTGCTTCAAATGTTACACTATCTGATCGAAAGCATCAGGACACTTACCTACCCACAAGCTCCCTGTAACAGGAAAAGAATTAAAATTGAGTTGTTCCATCCTTTGCTACTATCACAGCCTAAATCTAGTGGAAAGCCTTCCTAGCAGCCTAGACTCTGCTGGAAAGGCTTTCCACTAGATTTTGGCATGTTGCTGCAGATACTGTTTTTCATTCTGTCACAAGAGCATTAGTCATGTCAGTCACCGATCACAGATGTCTGGCAGTTTGGCATGGCTTGCAGTCGGCATTCCAATTCATTCCGAAGGTGTTCCATGCAGTTGAGATAAGGACTTTGTGCAGGCCAGTCAAGTTTTTCCACACTTATCCCATCAAACCATCCTACATGGACCTTGCTTCCTGGTTGGGTGAATTGTCCTGTTGGTACAGGAAAAGGCCTTAATAGAACTGTTCCCATAATGTTAGGAGAGCAGAACTATCAAGAATGTTAGTACACACCACAGCATTAAGATTCCCAGGCACTGGAACTAGAGGGCTGACCCCAAACCACAAAAAAAAAAAAAAAGCAAGCTTCAGAGCAGGATGTCCCTCCAGCACCAAACTTAGCAGGTGGAACAACACAGGTAGCATTCACCTAGCATCCTCCACATCCAGACTAGTCTGGTGGACTGCCAGATGGTGAACCATGATTCATCACCCCCAAAGAACATGTTCCCACTGCTCCAAGAGTCCATTGGTGCCAGGCTTTATATTACTCCAACCGATGCTTGGCATTGTTCTTGCTGATGTTCGGCTTGCGTGTGGCTGCTTGGCCTTGGAAATCAACTCCCTTCAGCTCCCGACGAACCAGTATGGCTTTGCTTTCTGGGGCATTTTGGAACACAGTAGTGGTGAGTATTGCACCGAGGATAGGTGATCTTGATGTACCACTCACTCCAACAATCAGTGGGGTCCTCTCAGTCATTTTACATGACCTACCAGGTTGCAGTTGTGCTGCTATGTGCTTCCAACTAACTACACTAACACCAACTGCAGTTGATCGGTGCAGCAGGACAGGACAGGACAGGAATTTCCTCAACTGACTTCACATTGCTACCTGAAAGACATTTGAGCTCTGCAATGTGCCCTGCTCTACTGTTCATGTTTGACTACGTTGTTTGTAAAGGCCACATGCATCTTTTTACACCTGCATCAACCATGGCTGTGACATATATGGGTAAATCCACTAATCAAAAGGGATACTTTTGATCATACAGTGCAGGGCTCAACAAATTCTAGGTGTCAGGTCCCCATGACTAGAATTTACAACTTGGGGCTTAAATTTTTTATTGAAAATTTTAAGTCAATACTTTTTGTATACAAAATGTTTCACAGGATTCCCACTCAGTGAAATCAAATTCCCTGACTTTTCCAGGTTTTCCAGGTGGTTTTGAGTAAAATTCCAGGAGTTTGCAACGGCGTTTTGAAAATATGCTTAACAACATATGAGAAAAAAATACTGGCTAATTAGATACTTCCCCAGATTTGCATGCAAGATATTAAAATATTGTTTTAGTTAGCTGAGCAGAAACTTGTGAATAAGCAATTCCATAACAGGATATTGAACTAGCTTTAACTCTTGCAATGCAGTGTTTTGACATGCAAGACAGTGTTACTCATAAGATTCTAAAACATATTACAATGCTGCACATACTTACAATTATACCTATCCCAGGTTACTGAGTCATATAATTTGTTTTAGAAGTTTACATTCTTATTTAAAAAATATAGAATACAAATAGGTGAAGAGCAAAGAAAAAGAAATTTTCTGCAGATACCATCATGGTCTTGGCTTATCCTGCTGAATAATTAACATACCTAATGATGAAATACTGCTGTTTTTAAGTTATCTGTACCCAGGGTTTTTTTTTTTTTTTTTTTCTCATATGAAAATAGCTGACTGAGGTTCAAAGGCAACTCTAAAATCATTGAGATCTAACTGGCTAACAAAAAAACCTGGGCAGATTTTTTTTTAAACACATTATAATTACACATGTAAAGTGAAATAAAAATAAGTCACTGCTTCCTTGCAATAAATTTTACACTGAATACTAGAAGAAATCACTGAAATCTAGTTAGTTTTATGCACAGTTACATCAATTTTGACAATTCCTGAATTTGCTGGTCAATTTTTCCTATCTCCAAAAGAACCTCATGAGACAACTTTCTTTTCTTTTGCATTAAAATACTTATCTGATCAGACACCTTGCGATTTTTTTTCACGAATTGTATCTCTTTATTTTTCTTTTCTCTTTGAACTGCTAATGCCAGCTGATATCTTGATCGAGACATCCTCACATACTGCAGTAATTCTGCAGTTATGGGCACTGAAACTACTCCGTTATGCGACTTTATGGCATCGTATACTGTACGCAATGAAATAAGTGACTTTTCATGAAGATTCTCAACCAACATGTCTTTACTAATTGAAAAACCACTTTCAACAGGCGCATTTCCATGCGATAAAGTAAGAACCAATTTAACAACCACCCACAGTTCCTTGAAATGTTCTTTATCCTGAAGTAAAGAAGAATAGAATGCATCCAGGCGGTTATTTTCTGAGAATGCAGAAAACACATCCTTCATTTCAGTTTTTGCTCTGCTACACAACTGTTGAAATTGCTGTTTTGCTCGATCTGCTGAAACAGAAAATATTCTGTTTTTTTTTCATGCAATATATACAACAGAAAATGCATTCTTTTTTCACAAATTATTGAATTTGACTTTATGAGCTTAGGATTCAGACTTGAAACTGCTTTGACAGCAGAAAAGTTTGTGGGACCTCGTTCTACTACACTGACGAAAAAAACAATCCCAACACCAAGAAGGGGTTGTGTTAGATAAACGACAGTAGGTAGGCGGTGAGAGTACATCTGTAAGATGATGTCTATGCAAATTTCGAGCTCGGCGCATACGTGTGGCGCTAGTAGAGCCCCTCGGAACATGCAAAGCAGGTTTGCTGTAAATATGCGCTGTAACGTTCGTGAGCATTAGTTATCGTTGAGATTCGACGTAGGGTGTTGATGTTGGTCAAGAATGCCTTTAAGAAGACGAAGAAGCCATTATCAACAGCTCACGGAGTTTGAACGAGGTCGTGTAATAGGGCTACGAGAAGGTGGATTTTCTTTCCGCAATATTGCAGAACGACTTGGTAGGAATGTAGCCACTGTGCATGATTGTTGGCAGTGGTGGTCAAGGGAAGGTACTGCCTCAAGAAGACCGGGTTCTGGCCGGCCACGTGGCACTACTGAGAGGGAAGACCGCCGTGTACTGCATATGGCCGTGGCGCATCGTACTGCGTCTGCGGCAGCAATTCGAGCTGCAGTTGCCACCACAGTGACACAATGAACTGTTACAAATCGGTTACTTGAAGGACAGCTCCGAGCCAGACGCCCTATAGCGTGCATTCCACTTACTCCAAACCACTGCCGTTTGCGACGTCAGTGGTGTCAAGCTAGAGCTCATTGGAGGACGGAGTGAAGATCTGTTGTGTTTTCTGATGAAAGCCAGTTCTGCCTGGGTGCCAGTGATGGCCGTGTGTTGGTTAGAAGGAGGCCAGGTGAGCGCCTGCAACCAACCTGTCTGCGGCCGAGACACACTGGACCTACACCTGGAGTTATGGTCTGGGGAGCAATTTCCTATGACAGCAGGAGCACTCTCGTGGTTATCCCCCACGCACCCTGATGGCACAGTTGTACGTCGGTCTGGTGATTCAACCTGTTGCGCTGCCATTCAGGAACAGCATTCCAGGGGGTGTTTTCCAACAGGATAACGCTCGCCCGCATACCGCTGTTGTAACCCAACATGCTCTACAGAGTGTCGACATGTTGCCGTGGCCTGCTAGATCACCAGATCTTTCACCAATCGAGCACGTATGGCACATCATTGGACGACAACTCCAGCGTCACCCCCAACCAGCATTAACCGTCCCTGTATTGACCGACCAAGTGCAACAGGCATGGAACTCCATCCCACAAACTGACATCCAGCACATATACGACACAATGCATGAACGTTTGCGTGCTTGCATTAAACATTCTGGTGGTTACACCGGTTATTAATGTACCAGCATTTCACATTTAAAATGACTCTTCTCGCGCTTACATTAAGCTGTGATCTTGAAACCTTAATCGATTACATATGTTACCTATACAAATGTATTGCCGCCATTTCATTTCTCTACAACTATTTTTTCGTGGTGTTGGGATTTTTTTCCCCCGTCACTGTATTTTCTGTGTGGTTGCCACTAAAAATTTCATGCATTCTGCTCTGAATTCCTTTTTCTGAATCGCTGAAGTTTTACTTTTCATCAAATATCCATGAGCAGCAATACCAATGTCTACATTTTGCAATTTACAGTGGTTAACCTTATGACTTACGTCAAGCTTAAACAATTTTTCTGGAATTGCACATTCCTCCATCACCTCTTTCCTTATAAATCTAGACATCAACTGCCGGACAAGATCACATAAACTGTCATACAGAAATGGAATCACAGGATCAGCTGTTTGGAATTCTTTCAAAAATGGTTGCAAAACATTAGCTACTGATGAAAAAAATGCAAACTTTGAAAGGATTAGGTTATCTTTACATGCTACTGCAACATTTGCACATGTTGAAGTTTTTGGCAAGGTATTTGTCTCTTCAGCGTACTTTTTTATGTTGATAAAAATCTGAATGGCCCGCTCTGCCACAGCAACATTTTCGACCCACCTGACTTGGCAGAACTTACGAGGGAAAATTTCACATCCTGTTATCGATACAAAATCAGCTCGCCGTGCTGGGCTATTTTTGAACAACTGATAGAAAGCTGTGAAGATATCATTCAAATTCCAGTCAGTGGCATCATGGCCTCTCCGTAAGGCTTTATGAACCACATGCAGTCCACATGAACCCAGATCAAGTAGATCACATCCATTTTCTGCCAACAAATCTTCCCTTATAACTCCCAGAAATTTATGATTAAGATAGGACCCATCCATTGAAATTTGCAACAGTTTATTTAAATCTAGTTCTGAAACTCCTTCACGGAACTTTTCAATGAGATGAGATGCTCTTGCATGGCCAAGAAATACCGAATTCAAATAACGTGTACATACCTGGTTCAATGACTTAGACCAAAATCTAACAATCAAATCCATCTGCCCTTTCTGAGCTACTTTATTAAGGGCTTCATCAAAGCATATGACAAATTCAGTACCTGATCTCTCTGATAATAAGCATTTAGAAAAATATGGCGCAAGCCCAAAACAAATTATATATGACATTTTTGTTGCACCAAGACTGACCTTTTTTGCTATATCACTGTCCATAAACATATGCTGGAATACATCGCTAGCATCTTTAAAAGAGTTGTATGAAGAATTTGACATTACAAGCTTCATGGCCCAAATTACTTCTGCTCTTAAAATGCACTCTTTTGTCATAAAACTAGTGATGTTCAACCTTGAAATATTAGTAGGAGATACAGTGGACGAAGATCCATTCTGCTTTGCTACAAAATCTGCTGAATATGGCATGGATGGTATCAAATCAGGAGCAGCAGCCATACTGCCTAAAGTTCCACTTTGTTTTTCTGAATAATCCCTTTGAAGTGGTGCAGTATCCAATGTAAAAAAAATTGTCACAGCATGAGAAGCAGAAACCTGGCTTAAAGCTTTTATGTGTTTAGCACTTCGTTCATGGCTCAAAATCGCTTGGCGGCCCATATTGCTCAAGTTGAAACTTCTTACACAAACTTTACATCTTGCTTTGTATGGGTCATCCTGAACAGGTAACAGCCATTCTGACTAGTGTGGGTTAAGTTTTTCTTCAAGCCAATCCCGATTAAATAGAGTTTTCTTGGAAGTCATAATTACACCCGTCAGAAACCTTGCAGACCTCTCAATTCGCCGATTACTTTAATTTGACACAAACGCCGTCGAAAACTCTATGCAAGGTGCAAGCATGAGAGCAAATACCGGCGGGCAGGCACCACGTGGCCGGCTGTTTGGGGGTGACGTGGGGCAGGGGCGGCGGAAATTGAAGTTCGTTGACCGGGCCCGAAATTTTGAATCGTGGTGCACTCCTCTCCCTTCCTGCTTTCCGGAACAAACAGAAGAAAAACAATGCCTAAGGAGATTTGTTAAGGATTAGGACCACCTGGCCACTTAACTAGAGCAACTTTCTAAGGCTCATCACAACAAAAAATCGCATATATGCCAAATAAAAATATTGGCTGAAATTATTGACCGGGCCCGGGCCCTGGCGGTTCCGCCGCCACTGATGTGGGGGGTTGGCAGAAACTCTCTGATCACGGTAAAAGCATGTGCACCAGCAGGAGTCCCTCTTTTCGCATTGGCCAGAGGCTTTGGTGGTTTAATAACGAAGTATCTGACATGGGGTTCCGAGACTGCGATAAAAAATGTTGAAAATATGTTTTTGCGGACTTTTTGCAAAACTGGCTGAACCTTTAATCAACTCCATAAATAACTAACAGGAACGGGCCCCTTAAATTTCATGCGAATCGGATAAAAGCTTAAAAATAATAATTTTAAGCTCGCCATCCTGCAGCACGTTTCTCGCGGAGAGTGAATTCATAACTTTATTAAGCGGTTATAATAAATATCAAAATAAAAAAATTGAAAAGGAATAGATGTAGTCATTGAAATATTTAGCACGCAAACTTAAAAGTCAAACATTGAAGCGAAATCTTTTCTTGCAGAGAAAAGAGGGGAAAAAAATAGAATACGAACACTTCATCTTCTTTCTAAATTAGCAGTAAAAAAAGAATGAAAAGCATTCTGCAACATATTCAGTGAAACAAACATTTTCTCCGAATATAGTCTCGGAACATTAAAGAAGGCAATAACTCAGTTGGCACACGCAGTCATTGCGACCGCTCAAAGCCCATTTAGTGACTCTTCACCAGTAAGCTCTTAGCTCTCCCAGCCTAAAACGCACTGAGGAACGGCAAAGCTCTCCAGAAACCCTCAGTAAGAGCGCTACATTAAAGATTTATCCCATTAAAAATTTTAAAGGATAATTTCAAAAGTTCTTTACCGATTCACGCGGAATTTTAGAGGTCAGCTTCTGTTAACCAATTATGGTGTATGTAAAAATTTCAGCCAGTTTCATGAAGAATAGAAAAAGTTAGTTTTCACCATTTTTATTCCTAATCTGGCAGTCAAACAAAGGCATGAAGGGGGCAGGAAGTGCTTTGGTCACTCCATCGTAACCCCTCCACAGGCTCCACTTCCCACTCTAACACTACGCACCCTTTTCATTTCCTAGTAGCCACCGTAGGGGTTTCCTCCCCACGTGGCTGCAATTAATTCCATGGAGAACTCTGCCAAATAAGTTAGTTTCACCCCCCTTCCAGTTTAACCTACAGTTCGGTCCTTGGGAGTGAACTAAACGAAATGTTAAATACGGAGAAAGATCAAACACAGAGGAAAAAGTATTTTATTTTAGAAACTCTCCAAATTCCCTGACTTACAAAATAAAATTTAAAAATTCCCTGACTTTTTGAGCCAATATTTTTTCCCCTGACAATTCCCTGATTTCCCGATTCTCCAGGTAGCGTGGGAACCCTGGTTTCAACACAATATGATTAAAAAAAAAAGCAACTGTTTGAAATTTTGAACTTTTTATTTCATGTAAATGAAGTCGTTGACCAGCCTGTGAACTTTAAAAATGCCTAAATCGGACAGTTTGCCGATGTGACCACCCAGTGTTCCTTTAGAATCAGTAATTATTCTGCATAACTGGGACCTCAAAAGCCACCTATTTTACCACAGATTTGGCACTTGTTTGCTGATTTAATACGGGTCAACAGTATTTTTTTTTTTTTCGGTAATTTTGAGTGGTATTTTCCTGGTTTTCCTAATTTCTGTACATCTTCTGTTGTCAGCAATCAGACGGGATGTCTCGCTTGGGTGCTGCACAATTGGCAGTTAGGTATTGAAAATATTTTGTTTGTTTCTGATTAACAAAATTTAGAAGTCACGGTTATTCTCACAGATATCATAATGGAGGTACTAGATTGGAAGTCAGCTTCTTAAGCATGAACACGCAAGGAGAGTTGCCCAGCGTGTCAAGTGATGCCTCTTTAACACTTCTTGCAATAAGACATTTTTGAAATGGGCATATGGCTCCTAGAAAACATTAGGGAAAGTGATCAACGGGGATGAAGATAACAAAGAACTGACCTGTTTGCTCAGTGCTACGCGTTAATTGTGTCATCAAAACTTTAGCAAGCTTAGCGAGCAGATCGCATCACTGCCACTCCAGTACCTTTATCATGCTCCATATGGTTATTTCATATTTATCTCCCTCCCTTCCCTAGTGTAACCATAATTTTCACATTACCTCACAGAATGCTTTCGTCAGATTACAAAATCACAGGGAAGGCAGGTGATTCACTGGTAGTAAAATGATGCATCAGCACTCTTCAACAGGGACTTTTCATGATTCATCAACAGGGACTTCCTGTCAGAGTATGACGATTATGGGCAAAACACGTAACAATATTAACAAAGAAAGGTGACTTGATCACGCTAGTTACGTTAGTTAACGTAACTAGCGTGATCAAGTCACCTTTCTCTGTCAGAGTAATTGTTTGTTGTATAAGTGTTCAACATTGCCATGTAATAGACTTTGAAATCTATTTTCTACTAGAGAAAATTACTTAAGAAGGCAAAGGGGTGAAAGGTAAAATGATGATATATTATGTGACATATCTTAGTGACTTCACATCATTGTATATTGGCTTTTAACACAGTTGGGAGATTGAAAATCGCTACTCTAATTCCTAACACTGTATGTACTGAAGGGTTTTGAGTTTCGGAATGCCCAGTGCATAATTATCAACTTTTGGGATGTAGCCTTCCAGTTTTGTGTTAACCGTACTGAAGTCATTTCACAACTTAAGTTTCAGCACATGCAAATGTTCTCAGTAATTTCATATTATATGCTCTATACAGTATATCTTTGTGTTTCGCATGTGATAGCTCTCTCTCTATATATATACATATGCTCTATATATCTTTGTGTTTAGCTCTTCCTATTATTAATCACCCATTTCACTTAAAATGAAGTCTGCTGGAATTGCTATTGACCAGAAAAGTCTAAAACAGATGAAATTAACTGCCTTCTTCAATCATCCAGTTGAAAAAGTTCTTCAACCAGTGGTGTTGAAAAATCCAACAATCAATGCTAGTGAAACATTAGAGGGGAAAAAAGGACTAGAATCAAGAAGAATGGAGATATATGACACATTTGAAGAACAACTGAACTGGAATCAACAAAGGTTGTGGCAGAAGACGCAGCTTCAAACACACCAGTTTGCAACTGCAACGAGGAGGAAATTCAAAGAAGAGTGGTGCAAAGAGTTCATTCAAGTGGCTGAAATTTTATAACAGCCTGGGTGTAGCATGTTGTGAGGTATGTGCTTCCTTTCTTAATAACGCAGATCAGAATTTGAAAGTAGTGAAAGGTTTTGGAGACCCTTTTCAAACCAGAGACCTTTAAGAAGCATGGCAAAACATTTCAGCATCAGAAATGTTTTACAGCATATAAATCAATACAGATTACTGAAGCTACTCCTTTGGCTATGTGTATAAAAAAATGGGACCAAAAAATGTTAGAACATATATATGCAAGTGCTTTTTAATGTTGCATACTATATTGCAAAGAACAACAAGCTATTTTCAAACTTTGAAAGTTTGTAAGAACTAACGGGCAAATTAGGAATTGAAGAGAATATACAACAATGACAAAAGGTGTAAAGAATTAATTTGTTACATACATTGCATAAGTAATAAGGGCAGAATTGGTTACTCAGCTACAGGATGCACCTTCAGGATGCAAAATATGCCAGTTTGATGTTAGATGGATCAACTGATAAAGTAGGTGTTGAAGAATTGGTGTTATGTGTAAGATGCATTAAGAAAACTGGAGTGAGAGAAGTATTTCTACCTGTATTGCCTCTTGACAGAGTAACTGCTGATGGATATTTGAATGCAGTTAAAAGTGAATTAGAAAAGTGTGGTCTCTCAGACTGGTAGTTTTCCAATAAGCTTGTTGATGATATCAGCACTGACAGCACACGTAGCAAGATTGGTATAAAAAAAATGGATTAGTGCAAAAATTCAGCAGAATCAGCCATGTAAATTCACTGTTGCACATCCTGTGAACTTGAGTGTGTTGAATGCTGTGAAGAAATCAAAGTATATTGTTGATCTTGATTCAGTCCTCAAGAAACTGTACACGTTTTATCAGTATTCCCCAAACAGAGTGTGACAACTGAAGCAAGTTACTGAAAGTCTTCAAGCTAAAATAGGGAAATTTTAATATTTACGCAGTGTGGGGTAAGTGTCCAGAAAACAGAGGTGTTTGCAAGGCAAGGCAAGGCACGAAACCCTGAAATCATCGGCATCTCCCAAGGCGCAAATGAATAAACTCGAGACATAAATGAACATGTGTGGGCACGCACCCTCCCTTAGCACAACAAAATTATTTCTGTTACTATTAGTACATACATACATATCACTAAGCTGTTCTCTGAGATTCAGAGGTTAGCTCCAAAAAGAAATACAACTAACAGATATTTTTACTTACTGTTGTCGTATCAAACTTCTCCATTTACAGCAATCTTGACATACAAATCGGGCTTCACTGATATCCATTACACGCCGTACAAAAGATCTTTTATACTTCATACTCATAATCTTTTTCTCATGCAGACACTCCTGAATCTGATCCACCCATGTCTTCCTTGGCCTTCCTCTGCCTTTCCTTCCTGCCACTTGGGCTAAAAAGATGTTCTTAGTAAGCATTTCATCACTCATTCTTTCAACATGGCCAACCCACCAAAGCATATTGGTCTCCACCTTGCTAACAACATTTTGCTTCACATCACACAACTGCAAAACATCTTCATTCCTCACACAATCAGACCATGTCTTGCCACAAACCCCACATAAGTAACGCATATCTCCAGCACACAAATTACTCCTATGTTTCTTCTGCAGTACCCAGGTTTCACTGCCATACATGAGAGTAGGAACAATTACTGTTTCATACACAGCCATGCAGGATTCTCTAGAGAACCCATCATTCCTGTGAAAACCTCGCAGAGCAGCTATGACTTTCAATGAAGAATTCACTCTCCTACTAATTTCACCATCTAATTTGTTCTCTCTGTCAAACATGCTTCCTAAGTACACAAACTCACTCACCTGGTCAACCACAGTGCCATTTATACTTACATTACATTCAGTGCTACCCATTCCTCTCTCAAACACCATAACTTTGGTTTTTCCCTTATTTATACTGAGTTTGAATTTCATGCAAACTTCGTGCATCCAAGACAACATACTCTGCAAATCACTTTTGCTCTCTGCCAAAAGAACAGTGTCATCAGCATACAGCAATCTGCACACACGGATATCACCAAGACATAAACAACTATTATCTATTTTGGCATCACGCATGCATGTGTCCATAAATATATTAAACAGCCATGGTGACATTACACAACCTTATCTAACTCCTGCACCAATAGAAACCCATTTTGATAAAACACCACTCACTCGTACACAAGCTCTACTAGCAGCATACATGGTTTTTACACTATTAAGCAGATTCTCAGTAACACTATATTCATTCCATACCTTCCACAAAAGTGTCCTATTCACTTGGTCGTAAGCTTTCTCTAAATCTATGAAGGCAGCAAAAACTTTCTTACCAACAGCCAGATACTTTTCAATCACCATGTGTAATGCAAAAATCTGGTTAGTGCAGAATTTACCAGGAATAAAACCATTCTGAACATACCACACTTTTTCTGGTGTAAGACCCGTACTTTTTCAATAACAACCTTACCAAACACTTTTCCTGGCACATGTAGTAGGCTAATACCACAATAGTTCTTGCATTCAGTCTGATCACCTTTTCCCTTATGCAAGGGAACAATAATAGCATCCTTCCAATCCCGAGGGACCATTCCTAACTCGCAGCACAACTGGCAAATTTCAGTTAACCAGTCAATTACAGAGTCACCACCAAATTTCAACATCCTGGCAGTTATGCCATCAACTCTCTGAGCCTTACCACTTTGTACAGATTTTAGAGCTTTACACACTTCTTCTCTTGAGATCCCTCCTGTGCTTCCATCCCTCATTGTGACATCATCTGCATCTGTCTCAGAATCATCTTTGCTTTCCTGATCTAAAAACTTACAGAAGTATTCACCCCATCTTTCACCTAACTCATTGGGCTCCCATATCATTTCCCCGATCTCATTATTCACACAACTTACAACTTTGTTTCCCCTATTTTTCTCCAGTCTCATGTACTTCCAGAAGGACTCCCTATCTTTCCAAAAAGCCAGTTCATGCCTTTCCACCTTCTCATTCTTATCTTTTGCTTTACTCTGGCGAACCAGCTTAGCAGCTTCACGCTTCTTACAGCGATATTCATCCATAGAGACTACCTTGTAGCATCCCCAAATAGGCGTCTTTCTTTCTCTTTACTGCCTCTTCAATCTCACTGTTACACCAAGTATTACCTCTATTGTTACACACTATTGTGGTGCCACAGACCTCTTTAGCAGCAGTGACAACACAGTTCTTAAAACATTCCCACTTCTTTTCTGCATCCCTCTAACCAGACTTCAGCTCCTTCAGTCATTCTCTGAGTAAATCAGAGTACCGCTGATGATCTTCAAGGAGCCTATCAACCTTTATTCAATCTATCCTGGGTCTCTTCCTATTCCTTTTCTTCCAACCAACATAAAGTTTCACTCGTGACACTACCAAGTAATGATCAGAACCAACATCCGCACCTCTCATTACACGGGTGTCAACAATTAAGTGTTTCAGACGATGATCGTAGACAACAAAATCTATAACACTCTTTTGACCAAAAGTACGATTTTCCTAAGTATATGTGTGGATATACTTGTGGTTGAAAATGTATTAGATATACACAAACCATTCTCAATGCAGAGTTCAATTAATCTTTCACCATTATCATTCACACAAATATCATTAAACTTACCCAGAACATTGTCAGATATTGCATTCTGCACACCTACTCTACCATTGAAATTCCCTGCTATTGTAACTTTTTCTTTAGCACCAAACTGGCTCAACACAGCTTTTAGCTCATTCCAGAAATCTACCTCCTTATCAGAAGGTTCCGAATCACAAGGAGCATACAGTACAACAATTACAATTCTCTGAAGTATCGCTTTCAAACAAATCCAGAGAATTCTCTCACTTACGCAACTATAGTGAATCAAGTTGTTCATCTTTTCACTTAAAATCACACCTACACCAGCCTGTCCTCTCACATTATTCAAACTCCAGACCACACACTCACCGTACCATTCACTTTCTCTACCCCAATTTCCTTCTTTTTGGTTTCACTTACACACAGCACATCCAGTCTATATTTATTCATCTCCTCAATCACCTCACTCATTTTGCCATTTATACCTCTAGTATTCCATACACCGTTTAGGAAATCCAGGTCGAATTCCGTGGTGGACTGTCCTCAAGTGGGGTAGGTCGTAGGTCCACCATATCGCACACTTGAGTCATTCTTAATAGTTCTGTTACTATTAGTACCTCTAATTATTATACTTATGAGCAAAGCTGTTACTGATAATTCGAAAGATAAAATGGTTTCACTTTGTGAAGTACTTACTACCTACCTATACCTTTTGCTCACAACAGTAAATTATTTTTGGGTTGAGCTTGCAGTATTACTTTGTTGCTAAAAAAAATGTATTCCTTCAGTGAAATTTAAATAACTTTGATTTTGCCAACTATATGATATTGTCCTTAACATATACTAATAAAAATTTTGCATTTGTATAAAATTAACCAATTACACACATAACATACCATACCTTTTAAAATAGTTTTGCCTTTCTTTCCAATTGTAAAACCCATTAGGCAAATAAATAAAACAAGAAAATCTGCAGTCAAGTTTTTATGTTACCAGAAGGGCAACTCCTCTTTTTCATAAGATATTGATCTTTTTTTAACAGATATTTTAGTCGTTCAGTTTCAGTTAGGTAGTATTGATCTGAAGTTCAATTTACTAATAAAACAACAGTATATTTAGCTAATTGGATGTTGATCTAAAGTTCCATTTATTAATAAAAAAACATATCAGTCTGGTGTGGTGTTAATCTAAAGTTATATTTACTAATAAAATAACACTATTTCTTAAAAAATTGTGCAATCTTCATTTGTTTTTTAGTGGAGACGCTATCAGGCTGACGCTTAAGTTTACAACATCCTGCATTAGCAGTGTCTTGTTTGCGTACCGAAGAGGAAGAACCTTTACTATTATAAGTAGTCATTATAATTGCTTCAACAGGTTTTGGAGGCAGAACTGTATCACATACTCCATTTAATTATGCAGAAACATGACCCAGCTATATCAATTTTCCGACACCATGCTTTCTCCGCCTGGGAGTCTTTTTTTTTCTAGCCAATCTCACCGGAATTTATTTTTGACTGAGGCCTCTAATGTCTTGAGAACGTCAGTTTTGGTTAAAAACTTCATCATTGATGACGAACTTAACTTAAACTGAAATTGTGTAAACTTTCAAATGCCTAAAAACATTCATACATCTCTCTCTCTCTCTCTCTCTCTCACACACACACACACACACACACACACACACACACACACTCACACACACACACACCATCACTTTGTCTAAACAAAAAACCACAAACATTTCAGCAGGGAAACAAAGACACCTCCTCCATTACTGACTTACTAATACAATGAGGCAGGCTACTCCCGCGTGTAGTTGCAGACGCGCGAGCGCCGTACTTTATTTGCTTCAACTCGCTCCCTCCACCATCTCCAAGTTCCAATCCCACATAACTCATCAGAGCGAAAAACCGGTTTCTTGCATCGAGGAGCAGAAGCGCCGACAAAATGACTGAGAATTTACGTGCATGCCCTTCTCACAGAACAAGGGACAACCACAGCACGAACTGCCGGCTTCATGTCAAGACTTCGGGCGCCAAGCTCGAGTCGGCTGCATCGGCGAGGAAGACAATATTATTATCACATTAATTCATTGGTGAAAAGCAATTTTTTTTAGTAAATACTTTTGCCATGAATTGTTTTAAATTTTATTTTGTTTACTTTGCCACTTATTAGAACTCAAAATTTAACAGTCTTAAAAATGTCTTCAAAGCTAAACATCCAGAATTCCAGGTATGAAAGATCGCCAAAACCCGGAATTCCGGGTTAGATCCGGAACACAAACAGCCCTGAGTAAAGTTAGAACACTTTCTGCACTAGCAAAAGATTGCAAATGTATTGTACTACATCTGGAAAATGTTGCAGTAGAAATGGGCAATGCATCTGCAGTTGCAAAGGGTTTGTTGAGAAAACTCACTGATTTCAAACTGGTTCATATGTTTTATTTCCTCTTGGATTACCTTGGGATAATTAAAAGTCACTTGTATTCCAGAGAGAAGAATTATTTTTCAGCATAGCTGAAATGCACATCAAAAATACAATCACATCCCTTTCATCATTGATGAATATTCCAGGAAATCATAACAATCTCAGCAGTAAGACATCCCTGAAAAGAGTGTATTAAGAGGTAGAATTTCGTGGACTTAGCAATTCCACCAGTAGTTCTATCAAGGCTGAAAAGGAGAATTTGATCAAATATGCAGTCAAGTATTTGGAAGGATTCCTTAGTTTTAGTACCGAAAGATATAACTGTTTTAGAGACTTTTTCGTGGCTGACAGAAATCAGTCAAAAAGATTATGGCATTCAGGAAATAACAGGACTAATGCAGCATTTACCGAAATAACTTTAACTATGAAACATGTGATGAATATGAGCAAGTTCTCCACAACGAGTGGCATGAATTCAGTCATTGGACAGGGAAAAAAATTGTGAACTTCTGTGTCTAGCCACAGATAACAAGGAATGGTTTGGATATATTGGGAAAATTGTTTGCCACAGTGGCTGTTTTGTCTGTCTCAACTGTACGTTGCGAACGAGGTTTTAGCCTGATGAATCTCATCAAGAATACGTTCAGGTCGTCAATGCAGGCAGAAAGCTTCAACGACTTGATGTTCAGCATGAATTGCCCATCACTAGTGGAATTTGATTCATCAAAAGCTCTGGACAACTGATGCTTTGGTGCAAAAACCATCAGACATGTTCATGGACATAAAAAAAGAATAAGATGCAGGGAAGTGTTTGTAAGTATGTTTTAGTTTTGACAGCTGTAGGTGAAATACAATTTTCATTGCATAATTTTAAGATTTGAGCATTTGTTTTGACATCAGGCAAAAACTTCATGTCTTTCTGTTTTGTAAGACTTTTAACATAGGCATCATATTAAATTTTCAATGTGCAATTTCAGATTTTTCTGTGTGTGTATGTTGTGTCATGTCCTGAAAGCTTGCAGCTGGCTCCTAGATCGAAGCAAAATTTGTCAAGCCCTAATATCGTGCAACTCCACAGCTAACGGATCAGAAATTTTTTTAACACCAGCTAGTTTTAGCCATGATCAATTAAATTCACATACAGTATCAAACCAATTATCCGGACAGCTTCGGGCCAGCGGCAGTCCGGCTTCCGGATTTTTCCGGTTTTCAGAACCATTACCCCCCCCCAGTCAACGCCGTTATTTTACCGATAAAAAGCTGTCGTTCACGTAAATATGCGGCAGACTCCGCCCAGCTTTCGATCGCATATTGTACAACAAGAATGAACTCACACATCCATATCTCCAGGCCTTTTGGAAATTACACGCAAGATTTTTGCAGCACTGTGGAATAAACATGAACCAAAGAGCACCGACCAAAGAAAAAGTGATTGACCTAATTTTCCGAAACAAAGTGGGTCTTCGTACTCTTTCTTCCTCTCTTCACAGGGAAGTTGTGAGCATTCCCGATCAGCCTATGACGTCACACCAACGATCAACGAATAGAGTGGTGAAGATTTTTTGGCTTTCTTCCAAAAGCAGTCACCAGCGCAAGGGAGAATAGCGACATCATCAGCTGAAAAGAGAAACGCTTCTCTTTTTCTTGAGGAAACCGGACTTTGACATGCGCTCTGATGGTCCCTAATGCATCCGTTATTCTGGAAAGAAGCTTTGGGTTTCTGCTAACTGTTCCTTTGGGGGAAAGATATGGAGGGAGGAGGGTAAAGTTTGATGTCTAATTCAAATGGCGGGAAAGGAAAATGTATCTTGAATTGTTCTAGAATGTTGTTTTGAATACGTACATGTACATAAGATGGGGAGATCAAAAGGTATGGACAGTCAGCTGGGGAAGACTGAAATACGAGGCTGAGCTTCGACCTCAAGGTCAAGAAATATCACAAAAATTCAAATTATTCAAAAAGGTCCGGTTTTCAGGACAGTCCGGATAATTGGTTCGATACTGTACTTCCTGATTTTCTTGATGGGGAGGCGCATTGGACATTGCAGTATATTTGCATTCAGAATAACATCTGCACTCCTAAATGTCAGATCTGAACATTTCTTTTTCAGCATCTTACATGTGAAATTTTCTAAGTACATTTAATTTAAATTCAAGTCAGATTGAAAAAATTCTCATTTAAAATATGAGTTCTCTAGTGCAGTGGTTCTCAAACTTTTTCTATGGAACCCCTTTTTGTACAATGTCTAGCAACGGAACCCCTCTATAAATACCATTAAAATGTGTTAACCTATATGCTAATTATGTATCACTGATTTGAAATAAAAATGAAATGAAAAAATAAGCAATTAGTCAATAAAAAAGATAATACTTATAAAGAGGTAATGTAGAGCCAATAAAATGTACTATGCCAATGATGCTAGTAATCATTAATGAAAAATATTAATGTGTTGAATGGCTTTGCTTGTTATTGCTACATAGTTCTTTAAAATTTGGTTCTATCGAAGAAAGTTGTAATCTTGTATCGGGCTTTGCATCCAGCTTATTGCGGTGCTTTGTTTTTGTTGAGGCATACACAGAAAAGCCCGTTTCACAAAGACAGGTTGTCACAAATGGTAAGAATACTGACACAGCTTTTTTTCGATAATACTGGATATTCCCCTTTCAAACTGCACCTGAATTCTGCCACTGGCACTGTTTTATAAAGGGATGTCACTGAGGAATCCGACATCAGATCAATGAATTTTTCATATCCATCAGATGAAAAGCATGGAGTTTTTTCATTAATAACAAATGGATTTTTAATCCATAATTGACTTATTAATTTTTCATGCTGCTCATCAGGAAAATAGTGCTGCATTGAATCACGGAGAGCTTCCAAATGCTGGGTGATTGCATCACATCTTTTGTTTTATAATTATCAGCCATTGTTTGTTTTATATGTATCACCGGGATGCAGACCCGGACTCCCTCTTGGACAAATGATCAGAAGTCATCGCTTTAACCAATGCGCCTTCGGGGCTGTGCTATTTCCGTCACTTGGAGAGACCCTGTATCGCTTGATAACGGAATTTTCGTTATTTCTTTGGCCGATTTTTCACCAAGCATGCACTTAACCATGTCAATAGCACATGGCTTGATAAGATTCTTGGCTATTGTATAAGGTTCACCTGCTTGTGTTATTTGATAGCTTACTAAAAGGTAAACCTCAGTAGCTTTTTCACTCAATGTTATAATATGTGCTGCATGAAAAAAAACTTTTTCACTTTTAAAAGTTCATCGTGCTTGCGTAAAAAAAAAATAAAAATCAACATACATTTTTATCTTTGAGCTCTAGATGTGAACTCTGTAAATGGCGCCGAAGTTTAGCAGGGGCCATTGAGCTATTATGAAAAACTTTGCTGCATATGACACACTGCGGATTATCATCAGCTTTCATAAATTCGAAACTAATATAGCTCTGGTCGTACTTTCTTCTTTTCGCAAATTTGACATCTTGATCACACCTTTCAGAATGTGTATTATTTTTTGAACTGTTTTTTATTGGCTGTGGGGAATTGCTTAGTTAAGGCCGTCATAGAGAAAAATATGGAATTCACAAATTTTCTTGAAAATTTCGGAGCTGTTTTACGAATTGCTTGAGGAACACCTGGAGAACCATCGCGGAGCCCCGGGGTTCCACGGAACACACTTTGAAAACACTGCTCTAGTGCTAACCACAACCAGTATTTTAAAAACGATAATACACATATACAAATGCAATTTATAAGTCACTTTTAGGCTGTATAGCTTGTCCCAAATCAACTGAGAATGTTTTTATAGAAAATGTGCAATACTGCGTTTGACCTTGGCATGAGTATCGAAAAGAAAAAGGTAGTCGAAGTAACCATAGCAGCCAGCCACACCTGTTTACCACACTTGCATCGCTGGCAGTGTGTTGTTCCATGAACTCCTAACAAATGTTTTTATGCTGTAATTTTTTGAAAAAATAGATGCGAGAAAAGAGGGACAAAGATACGCTATTAAATTTTGCTGTCAACTTAAGAAGTATGTCGGTGAGAATTTTCGTCTTGTGCAAGAGGCTTATAAAGAAGGATGTCTAGGAAAATCAACAATTGACAGATGGCATAAAGAATTTATGGATGATCATGAGTCAGTGGTAATCGTGCATGGAAGACCTTCAAGTGTTACAGAGGTAAACATCAATACAATAGGTGTTATATGGGAAGACAGACACCTATCAATTAGAGGTATCGAAAATGTGTTTCACATTTCAAAATCCTCAATTCACAGAATTTTAACTGAGAATTTGGGCATGAAACAAGTTTGTTCAACTTGGGTTCTCCATTTCTTTTCATGCACGGCCCAATGCAAGGCTGAAGATGGCCAGTTCTGTCATTTCTTATTTGCAGAAAATGAATATTAAGTTGATGTCCCAACCTGCATATAGTCCAAACTTGTCACCATGTGCCTTCTGGTTGTTCCCCATTTTAAAAAAGACACTATGGGGATGACAATTTAAGACTGATCAACAAATCAACAACTTATTACAGCTGTGGAAAGGTGCTTTAACAGAATTTCAGAAGACATTCAAAACGTGGGAGGAATGTTGGGAAACCTGTATTCGATACAATGGACAGTATTTAAAAAAAGATGACCACTTCCTTGATAATTAAGGAACGCATATATATATTTTTTAAGAAAACATTCTCAGTTCTTTTGGGACAACTCTTGTATCTCCTGACGAAGGGTTGGGGCACAACCTGAAAATTTGACAAGTGAAAACTTATATCCTAGTAATCCCCGTAATACACAATTTAACTACAATAACTCTTGTATGTTGATTATTCTTACTGAAATATGTTAATGTTCATAGTTTATCCTTATCAAACACAACCAGTATTATTAACATGCACGCTGATTTTCCAGATGATTTTCAACTCCCCACCCCCACCCATTAGAGGGTGTAACAATGCCAGTTGTCCAGAAACTAATGGAACAAAATGAAAATTTAAATCTTATACTTATCATTTTTATTTATTTTATTTTATTGCAACATGCATATAAAGAATTTTTCTTTTCGTTTTTCAACTAGTAGATTTTTACATGTGAGCCTTAAGTTGCAGAAACAACAACTAAAATATTGAGTTTAATCCATGTTTGTTGCAGGCTGTTACATGCAGCTGTGTGAATGACAGAAGTTTTTGAACATTTTTCACTGAAGCAGTACAGAAAATTTCTTTCCCACAGCTCCTTCTCCCAAACAATGTACACTGCACTTAAATCTGGAGAAAACTGTGGCAAAGAAATTGGCCCTTCACAGCCAGTCCATCTCCCAGAAAACTCCTTCACATGGAAAAGACATGCTAGGGTGCTCCATCTTTGTTGGAACATGTCTGGAGGGGGGGGGGGTTGCAGCTCCATACACTATGGTAACAAATTGTTCCTGCATATCAAAACAACTGATTTCAGCCACTGTAGATTTGGTGAAGGAAAAAGTCTAATCAAACAGTCATCAGGAATGTGATTGTCTAAGCATCCAATCAACTGAAAACACCTAAAGCTGTTCAGAGATACACATAAAAAAAACAAAAAAAAAAAAAAACGTGACAAACGCAAAAAGTAAAAAATTATTATTACAAATTTTATTATATATATATATATATATATATATATATATATATATATATAAATATACAACAATACAACACACGTAAAAATTGGAAAGGGAGTGAGACAAGGGGACACCATATCTCCGAAGCTCTTTAATGCCACATTGGAGGGTGTTTTTCAGTCGCTGAGCTGGGAAAACAAAGGGATAAAGATTAATGGAGATTATCTAACCCACCTTCATTTTGCTGATGACGTAGTCATTTTTGCAACTACCCCATCAGAGCTGCAGAGTATGATCCAGGAACTTGCTGACAAGAGTAAAGAAGTGGGATTAAAAATGAACTTTCAGAAGACAAAAGTGATGTTCAATGCTTTTACAAGAAATGAAGTTTTATCGATTGATGGAGAAAAGCTGGAGATAACAGACACGTACGTTTATCTTGGACAGCAGATATCAAGTGAGGGTCACATTGATGAAGAAATTAATCGGCGTACAAAACTTGCTTGGAGAGCTTTTGGAAGAAACAGCATAATTTTCAAGAGCAATATGCCATTATGTCTTAAAAGAAAAGTGTTTGATCAATGCATCCTTCCAGTGCTTACGTATGGTGCAGAGACGTGGACCTTAACTAAAAGAGACATACAAAGGCTGCAGACAACTCAAAGAAGCATGGAGAGGTCCATGCTTGGTGTAACCAGGAGAGATAAGAAGAGGAACTCGTGGATCCGAAAAATGACAAGAGTGGAAGACATTATGATCAGAGTTAAATCCCTGAAGTGGCAATGGGCTGGACATACTGCCAGAAGGACAGATCATCGATGGACAGCCGAAATTTTAGATTGGATTCCAAGGGACAGGAAAAGACCCAGAAGAAGACCACATGGGAGATGGGTGGATGAAATTCGAAAGTATGCAGGGGTGACATGGAGGAGACTGGCACAAGACAGACCGTTGTGGAGGAAACTTGGGGAGACCTTCGTCCAGCAGTGGATTGATAATGGTTGACAATGATGATGATGATGATATATAAATACACACAGCTCAGTAACATAACTTCGAAACAAGGGCAGGCCAAAAGAAGCAGCCATTCTCTAACCACGACACTGCTTGTTAATGTTATTTGCTAGTTACGAAGTGCTTAAACAAGTAAAATTAAATGCAAAAATAACAACACTGAACTGTCAAAGTGTTTTACTTACTAGTCTATATTTTTAAGTGCAAATTTCCTTGCTAACATTAAGATTTAATAGATGTATATATAATTTCCTATTTTTCCCCACACAGTATCCCATTTATTAAATCAACTTTTAAATTAATTGACAATATTTAGTAGCGACAAATGTACGTACTCTTTCAAGAATGTGGATGGGTTGGCGGGGCGGGTGGTTATGTGTTGTGCCTAGGGCTCGATTCTGTGTAAATCGGGCACTGATCACAGCTTGGCGCCATGTATTTTTTCCACTTAGCTTTCAAACAATCAAAACAAATTCCTCCTTAAAAAAAAAAAAAAAAAAAAAAGGAGCTGCATTGCGAACTTTGTTCAGAGGCTTTGGGCTGATGTAATCACGCACGGCGCCGGGCCAATTTAATCCTGGCCTGGCCCCGTGCATTCGTTCCACTTAGCTTTCAAACAAATAAAACAAATTCCTCCTCGGGAAACAAAAAAGAAAAAATGGAAGAGCTGCGTCCCAAACTTTGTCGAGAGGTTTCGGGCTGATTTAGTAATACGCCCGGGGAAAGAAGCACGGCGTCGGACCAATGTAATCCCGGCCCGCAGCCGTGCATTCTTTCCACTTAGCTTTCAAACAAGCAAAACAAATTCCTCTTTTTCAGAAAAAAGAAAAAGTAACAAAGAACTATGTCACAAACTTTGTTCGGAGGCTTTTATATTGATTAATTACAAAACCAGTAAAACATTCTCAATAACAACGGAAATCTGAATTTCTGTAATTTTTTTTGTTAATCACCCATAATTCTGTAAATCCGGGGGAATCCACAATGGCTGGCATTTCTGAACACAAATGACACTTTCACCCGCCAGTGAGAGAGAAGGTTCGTAACATAAATGTCCAATCACATGTGAACATAACTTTTCTTTCTTCTTGATCGCTTAGCAGCTGCGTACGATGGCTCCGGGCTCGTAAGCAAACCGGGACATTTGAAGTGAGGTTACCCGAAGCTATCTCATTGGCTAAGTCGCAGCAGCATCAGCTCGGAGCTGCCGGTCAGCGAAGCCGAAAGAGTATGCCTTACAACTTAAATATCGCCATATACCCAACAAATATTTGTCTCTCGCCCCCCCCCCAACATATCAACAATCACAAACTTTTGTCAATAATAGCCTGAGATCGCAAATGACAAGTTCAGCGGATTTCCGTTTTTTCTGAAAAGTGAATTCACAGAATTCCGCTAATTAGCGGAAGAATCACATGCCTGAGTCATGCATAAAAGTAAACCAAACCACAATGCTCACTTTCCTGTGACTCTCATGTTCACATAGAACATGTGAAGGTTAGAAACCCACATTCAAATGTTTTAGTAGTTGACATGGCCTAATACAATAAAAACTATACATATCTTTGTTTTAAAATTTTTAGGTTGTAGGTGCTATAAATTTGTCAGAAAATATCTCAGAGCAGGCACACAGGTGACTTTTCATTTGATGATAATGAAACACATCCAAAGTTAAGTATTAATCTGAAGAAAAAAAAAAAAATCCACTGTGAGGTACTAACTGGTGCATGCACACAGATATGCTTACATGTGAAACAAGATTATGTGGCAGTTTGTCACCTGGTCTATCAATGTTTTCTGCTCAGATATACAATGGTATATAAAAAAAAAAAAAGTGTGTACTGCTTGGAAAAGTGAAGTTTCAATCTTTGTTTTGTTCTTAGGACTGCTGCTACCTCATCACAGTTTATTAACACCTGTTCTGCACAAAATGTCTGTCCATGGGGAGGGGGTGGGGAATACCCACTTGATGGAACATGGATGAACATACATCAGTTTCTGTGCGCTATTTAGGATGCACTACAAAATACATTAAAACATGGTGTTTTGAGGTAGTATGGTAACCATGTTAAATTTTTCTGTGGCAAATCAGCTGCAATCGCTAGTAAAAAATGTAAATACTGAAAAAACAAAATCGTCTTACCAATCATGGTAGTATAATCTGTGGCACCAAAAATCAGTTCTGGGGCACGGTAATAACGTGAGCATATATACGACACATTTGGTTCCCCTTTGACAAGATGTTTAGCACTGTAAATGAACATGTTTGATATATTATAGAAGGTAAAAATCAAAACAGAATATTAATTTCATACAAGTACTTTTTCATTGCTTTTATCAACTTATTTATCCTAATAACACACACACACACAATGAAAAACAGTTCTAAAATAACACTAAGAATAATTCACAATTCAGATCCCGGAAACACTCAATAACCAACATTTAGTGGTTAGTGAAGGACAACCACAATAACATTCTGAATGCAACTCCAAGCATTCAATTTACAAAGCCTCCAGGTTAAATCCAAAAATTGGCAATTTTGTAGCATATTTGCTAGCTGTCATACCAAGTTGAATGTCCCATACCACCATACAATGATTTCAATTAACGGGGAACAGCTAGAACTCATAGTACAAAATATCTCATAAGATGATTTATCTTTTTTCACCCTCCACGAATTCCCACAACTTCATGGTGAAATACCACTTTTCCAGTCATTTTCTTTTCACACTGTCCTGCAAAATATGCCAGCACATGTATTCCCAAGTGGTAACAGGCATTCCCAGCTGATCCTGTAGTCATGAGTATGTCCACATTATCACAACCAACAATCATTGTGACTTTGGTCTTCAACTTTATGACTTCTTGGGAAAGATGGTGTGTTCTATTCTGATGAACGTACTTTGGTCTCGCAACTGTAAGCAAAGACCAGCTTTCATCCAATGTAACAATTTTGAAATTAAGGAAGAAATGTTCCTGATAAATATAATTGGAAATTCACTAGATTATTCACAGCAATCAGTCATGTACTGAATTGCCTGTAGTCACAATTTTGCTCTTGCCTCATGGTTAAGTACATGTTGAGCAAGAATTATTTTCCCGAGTTTCATTAATAAGCAGAAAAATAATCTCACATCTGCAGAAAGGGGGAGTATGTGTGTATATGTGTGTGCATGCTGCCTTGCAACAACACTCTCCCTTTTGGTCCACTGCAACATTTTTACCTCTTTTGGCACCCACTAATGGCAGATTCTAAGTCTTGTTTTATTTTAAGGCTCGAGTTTTTTATCTTCTCTAGGTCTAACCCTTTGTCTATGGTTTCTTTTTACCCTAGAATTTCGAAGTTCAATATCTATCTATGCAGTTTTTTAGGTTCTGTGCGACATAGAAATGTCTCAATCCCCTCAGCACATTCTCAATAACTTTCTCTTCTACAGTAGTACCCAACTCAATTCTAATGCCTGCAATTACTAATTCTGTTCTGCCACTCAATACACTTATGGTTTCTTCCCTGATATTAGTCTTACTACCTCATGTCAGCACTTCTAAACACTTAAAGAACATTTTACTTTGCATTGAAATTTTGGTCTTTAGTCAATCTTAGTGAAAATAGTTACTCAAAATGCTTGAATAAACTTTGCAAAAAACAACATTGATTTGGTAGATGCCACAATAGTTATAACAATTTTCCCCGTTTCCTTTCTTCTGAATTTCACAATGACTGCCTTTTTTCAATCCTCAACAAATATACTAGCTTCTTTATGCCATCTTAATAATCTATGCAACCACAAAATGTCATTTTTCCATACTTAAGCAAATTTGGATGAATATCATTGCAACCTAAAGTTTGCCACTTAATGGGGGGGGCAGCTTCTTTGTCTTTGTGAAAAACTATGGTCGCTTAACATCATAGTTACTTGTGCACTAGTTCCTGGATTTTCATTCAACACAACTCCAAAATATTCAGTTCATCTCTTCAGTGCAACTTCACAAAACATCAGAAACTGTTTGTTTTTATCAAATAAATCTTGGGTTACAGTTTGTACATTTTTAAATGCATTTAGCAATACCAGATCAATAAAAACTAGCAGACTCTATAGATCAGATGATGCATTTGTGGCTTATAGAAACTGCTAGTTTCTATAAGCCACAAATGCATTACTTTACATATTTATTTGCTTCCATACAGGCTTATAATCTTTTTAGTCAGCCAATGACCTACAGCAAACATCCTATAAAATCAGACCTATACATCCTATAGCAACATCAGACCTATAAGCAAGCAAACATCAGACCTATAAGCAAGAACAAAGTAACACAATCAACCCGAACATTTGAACCAATATATATATTTTTTACTGCAAGAACAAATTCCAAGACCTTTCACGAAATTATGACAAATCAAGGACTTTCCAAGCCTGGAAAAAAAGGAATCAAATTCCACAACTTTTCCAGGATTCCAATGGCTGTGCAAACCCTGAAATTCTTTAACTGATTCTAACTCTTCGTTTGTTCCCCTTAAATTTATGAACCAGAGCTCATACTTACCTAGTAATATTGTTAAGTGTTCTCCTACCAGATGCATTTATTAAAATAGTTTTATTCACAAGAGGTGAATATCCAAAAGAAAGTAAATGCCACCTTCAACTAACCATCCAAGTGATTGGAAGGCTCACGATGACAGGGTTTTAGTTTGTCTGTTGAAGACTTTAGTATCAGTGCCATGCTGCTTTCAACATTGTTTCACATTCCTTTGTTAGAACATAGTACTTTGACATGCAAATGGTTAGTCCACTGAATATGCTAGGTTGTAGAACTGGCTAGTTCTACACGTTTCCTGCAATTCAACATCCACGTTTACCAGTCTGAATGGCACAAACATTCAGCATCAGTTCATCTACTTGTTCTGTTTCATAATAACAACTGACGACTGTTACATAAAACATAACAGACCGATGAACTGAATTTGTAACACTGGTTAAGTATCGCAGGATACTTAAACCAATGTTACGTGCAACACGATGTGAACAGAACTATGCTAACTTTAAATTCATGCAATCTTTTAGTGACAGAAAAATTGAATGCCCTTTATCTCATTTAGGGCTACTGTTTACAGATGAGATATTCAAATCAAGAAAATAGTGCTATGAAGAAAAAAATACAACGGCCATGTTTTAGCACAGATTCGAACCCTAACCAGAATTATAAAGAATTGGACACCCAACCATTACTTAAACCATTTGACAACTGGATAACCTTTTGTAATGGGTTATACAAAATCTTAAAGGGGACAAAATGTAGATATCATAAAAGCATATGCTTACCTTCCAAAATCACAAAGTTTTAACACACCAGTTTCTGGGTCAAGCAATAAATTTTGAGGCTTTATGTCACGATGACAAATTCCTTGAGAATGGATATAAGCTAAACTTCTGAATAACTGGTACATATATAGCTGAAATGAAGCAGATATAGGTTTTAAAAACACTGTCTCATTGATATATGCATAACAACTCTAATTACTACAACTACACATCACTGTTACAGAAAGAAAAGAAAAAAAAAGATGATCCTGTGGCCAACTCAAAATCAAAGATCTACAACAACGATCAGAAGTTACCAAATTGTAATTTAGAACAACTGGTTTCAGGTACAAAACTGATATGCTCACTTCCCTAACGGGGCGGTGGGAAAGAAAAAAAAAAATACAGGTAGGCTCCGATTCAGCCATCAGTTTGGAACATAGGACAATGACTTGCAGATCGGAGAGTTGAAATGAGCTAGTTGAGTACAGTTTCAAAGCGTTTATTTCATTTGTTATAGCCAACATAGGTCTATGATATGAAAAGTAGCATACATAATTTTTGCAAATAATGCTGGATACATTGCGAACAAACACAAAGAAGATCGATACACGAATTACCCAATGTGGTGGTTCTGTCTTCTTGGTCTTCTTACATTCCTCATCACTTGCTCTTGCCTCTCGTTTTGATTTTCGCCACTTTTGCTAGCATTCATTCTGCGAATTCCACGGCATTATCAAAAATGTTAATCCTTTCACACGAAAACAATTTTTTAAATTTTTAGTTTAAACCACTGTGATGTGTTCATATATATTTGAATAGATCTCGTTGAGAGCTTTAAAACAATACCACGCAAAGTCGTTTTGCACTTACGGTTGTCCAGATAAACCATAATATTTTCAAAAGTGTTCACCAGTTTACAAGAAAACAATTTTTTAAATGTTCAGTTCAAACCACTGTGAAATGTTCTTCGTATATTTGAATAGATCTCGTCAAGAGCTTTAAAACGATATTATGCACAGTCATGTTGCGCTCACTGTTGCCGAGATAGACTGAGTCAAACAAGACGGCACACCCAACCAAAAATATTGCATCATTTTCCTCATGCACAGAGAACGAGGGAAGCGTAGTACGAACGATGTATTGTGCAGTACGCGAATTGGACTCCAAGCTGTTTACGAATATGCTAACATGATTACTTGTGTGGCATGCATTTTTAACACTACAATGATTTCAATAGGGACCTACTTTTGTCACAGGCAGTCAGCCATAAGTCGCCCCTTACTATCCACAAAATTAGATATAGTCCTTCATCCCCCCCCCAAAGGAAGAAACAGAGAAGCTATTTAAAAAGTTGGCTGCCAAAATCTAGGAAAAACTGCATAAAGGGTGACAACAGGGTTCACTTAACAGCTAAAAATATCAAACCACCTATTATACTTACATAAGCAAACTATCACTCCACAAGCTGAGTCATACCAGTATCTACCCTCAGTAAATATGAAGATAATTTTTAAAACTCACAGCTGCAATTTGAATGAACTGGCTTTCACTTATATTGAATTAGCTGCAAAACTTTGGCCTTTATAGATTAAGAGAAGGCTTACAACCAAGTAAATGGAATACTTCTGAGAAGTCTTGAATAAATATGGCATAGCTGGGAATCTGCTTAATAGTGTGAAAGCTATGTATGCTGGCAGTAGAGATTGTGTGCAAGTGAATGGTGTTATGTCAAAATGGTTTTCAATTGATGCAAGGGTCGGACAAGGTTGTATAACGTCACTATGGCTGTTTCTTATACAGAAAGTGAGTCGAAAGTTTTGCAACATTTGCATAACTTTATGCCTTCATACGTACCTTTACGACGAAAGCTGACTGGCATTCAAAGTATAGGTCATCGTGTTGCACCATCTTTAGCCATCTGTCTGCCAGTTCGATTCCGCGGCGACACCAGTTCATGTCCTTCGAGGTGAAGAACTCCTTCAGCCCAGCTGCCACCTCCTCCTGGTTGTTGAAGTGCTGCCCACGAAGGTAGTGGGCCATGGACCATAACAAGTAATAATCCAGTGGGGTCAAGTTCGGACTATATGCTGCGTGTGGCATCAGTTCGATGCCCTCAAGTTCCTGGAGTTTTGACACGGAGTTCACACAGTACGAGGCCGAGCATTTTCCTGCTGTAGGAGAGCGCATGTTCTGTTCACCAGTGCCAGGTACTTTTCCTCCAAAACAGCATACATCCGCTCCAGTTGTTCAGAGTAGAGGTTGGCATTGATAGTCCGACTGTCTGGAACAAATTCGTAAAGAATTATTCCCTTGAAATTCCGCCAGATGCAGCGTCCACGTTTGGCAACAAGTTCAGGAAGCTAGCACAGACTCAAGCACTGCCTTTGTGTTAGAAACTTAGGATTACAGAAATAGACCCACTTTTTGTCGCACGTAACAATTCTCTTGATTAAACACACATCGCACTAGTTTCCTAGTTGCGTGCACACTTCCACTTGGCGGTTTGCTTCAGCTGGCGTCAGTTTGTAAGGGACAATGACGCAGCTCCTGTAGACCTTGCAGAGGTCTTGAAGGTGATGAACCATGGTGGTCTGCGATATACCCAGTTCGCCCGATAATTTTCGAGTGCTAGTTGTCATATTTGCCTCTACAGCTTGGCGCATGGCCTCCAAATCATGGTTCACGGCTTACCAGACCTTGACTGATCGTCAAGGTTTCTGTCAACTGAGCGAAATTTCTTGAACCATCTGGTTGTGGTGCTGTGGTCCACGGAACCTTCCCCTTTCGCATGACAAATATTTTGTGTTGCTTGAGCAGTGTCATGGCCGAGTTCAAACTCTTAAAGCAAAAGTTCCCTAATTAGCCGGTTGTGACTGTTCACGTTTTAGGAGTCCCAACTACAGACAGAATGACAACATGCAATGATGTTCACAGCAACAACTATCACTTTATATCCCTTTTGACTGACTGCAGTGGGCAACTTGAACTAGTTTAAACGTGACATATCTGCCCCAGCACATGCGTTTATGCAAATATTGCAAAACTTTCTACTCATATTCTCTATTTATGGATGCATGCACACATGATGCCAAATAGACAAGACTGGTATAAGTCTTAGCAATATCAGTGTGTGTAGATTGCTGTACGCTGATGACAGTCCTGTTAGCAGAAAGTGAGTTGCACAGTATGTTCTATGAAACTTACAAAGTTTGTATGAAATTCAAACTGAGTATAAACAAGGGGAACAACCAAGGTTGTGTTTTTTGAGCAAGAAATGGCTAGTACTGAATGCAAGGTAAGTCTAAATAACACAGAGATAGACCAAAGTGAATGAATTTATATATTTAGGAAGCATGTTGGGCAGAAGAAACAAATTAGATGGTGAAATTAGTAGGTGTGGGTATTCAGCTTTGAAAGTCATAGTTCCCTTAGAATTTCACAGGAAGTATGAATTCCCAAAAAAGTCCTGAATGGCGGTGTATGAAAGTGTAATTGTACCTACTCTGACGTATGGCAGTGAAACCTGGCTACTACAGACAAGACATAGTAGTCATTTATGTGCTGAGATGTGTTGCAGATATGTATGTGAAGCAAAATATTGTTAGTAAGGTGGAGACAAATATACTGAGCAAGTTTGACGATGCTGAAAGGATGAATAACGAGATGCATACTAAGAGAATTTATTCCGCCCAAGTGGCAGGATAATGGTGAAAGTTTAATTAAACTCTGCATTGGGAATGGATGGGTTATGTGTATCTAATACATTTTTCAACAAGTATATCCACACATACATTTGGGAAAATTGTACGCTAGGACAAAAGATACTAATACAATTTGTTGTTTATGATCAGCATCTGAAACACTTAGTTGTTGACGCTCTTGTGGTGAGAGATGTGGATGGTGGCTCTGATCATTACCTTGCAGTGTCACAAGTGAAACTAAATCTTGGTTGCAGCAGGAGGAATAGAAAGAGGCTTGTGATGAAAAGAATAAAGGTTGAAAGGCTCTCTGAAGAGCATCAGTGTTACTTTGATTTACTCAGTGAATTGAAATCATGTGAGAGGGATGTAGAAAAGAAGTGGACTTGTTTTAAAAACTGTGTTATCATTGCCGCTGAAGAGGTCTGTGGTACTGCAGTGGTGGGTAACTATAAAGGTGATGTTTGGAGGAACAGTGAGATTAAACAAACAGTAAATAGAAAGAAGGAAGCATATTTCAGGATGTTGTAAGATACAGTTGCAGAGGATGAACATCGCTGTAAGAAGCGTGAGGCAGCAAAGCTGGTTCGCCAGAGTAAGGCAAAAGATATGAAGGGAAAGGTAAGAATTGGCTTTTTGGAAGGATAAAAAAACTTTTTGGAAGTACACAAGACATAGGAAAAATAAGGGAAATAAAATTCTAAGTTGTGTGAAGAATAAGGTCGGAGAAATGATATGGGAGCCCAGTAAGCTAAGTGAAAAATGGGGTGAATACTTCTGCGAGTTATTAGGTCATGAAAGCAAAGGTGATTCTGAGGCAGAAGCAGATGATGTCATAGTGAGAGATAGAAGAACAGGTGGAATCTTAAGAGAAGATGTGTAAAGCTCTAAAATCTCTTCAGAATTGTAGGAATTCTGTAGTTGATGACATAACTGCTGAGATGTTAAGATGTTAAACTATAGTGGTGACTGTGTAATTGACTGGTTCACTGAATTTTCCCAGTTGTGCTGGGAGTTAGGAATGGCCCCTCAGGATTGGAGGGGTGTTATCACTGTTACCATTCATAAGAGAAAAGGTGATCAGACTGAATGCAAGAACTCTCATGGTATCAAGCTTGTGTGTGTGTTTTTTTTTTTTTTTTTTTTTTTTTAGACTTTTAGTGACCACTATGAGCAACTATAAGCAGTCGTCCTTTCCTAATTTAGGGTCACTGATTCCAGGGAAGGGAGAGAGCCAGCACAGTAAAACAAACAACATCCATGCCTCACCAGGATTTGAACCTAGACCCATCTTGGATGAATGATCCGAAGCCATCACTTAGACTACTGCGCCACCGGGCAGCTCTTATTGAGTGTGCCAGGGAAAGCGTTTTTTTTTTTTTCATTGGAAGTTTAGCGACCACCATGAGCAACTCAATGGGTTATAAACAGTCGTCCATCCCTAATTTAGGGACACTGGTTCCGGGGAAGGGAGAGAGCCTGCGCCATAAGACAAACACAACATCCATGCCTCACCGGGATTCGAACACGGGCCCATCTTGGACGAATGATCAGAAGCCATCGCTTAGACCACTGCACCACCGGGGCGGCGAAAGTGTTTGGAAAGGTCATCATTAATAAGGTACAAGGCCTTACTTCAAAGAAAGTATGGGATGTACAGAGTGGTTTTATGCCTGGTAAGGGCTGCACTAACCAAATTTTTTCATTACAAATGATGACTGAAAAGAATCTGTTGATAAGAAAGTGTTTGCTGCCTTCATAGATTTAAAGAAAGCTTATGACAGAGTAAATAAGGTACTTCTGTGGAAGATACTAAATAAATATGGTATTACTGGGAATCTACCTAATAGCATGAAAGCCATGTATGATGGTAGTAGAGCATGCTTAATCAGAATGGTTTTCTACTGGTGCAGGAGTCAGACAATGTTGTGTAATGTCACCATGACTATTTAATATATAGGCACTCCTCACTTAACGACTTACCTGTTTAATGACTGCTCAAACTTATGACCAGCTCTCTAGAGCAGGGAATCCCCTTTCTCAGTCTGAGAAAGATAAATGTAATACAACACATAGCAGTAATCACAATGACAGGTGGGTGAGTGAACTTAATGTGCACATTAATTTGCTAAATTGCAGAATGATGGCACTTCACTGAAGATTTATTAGCAACAGTTATAAAAAAACAAACAATAACAGCTTCATTTTTCTTGAGACTGTTTTTTTTTTGTTCATGCCCGGCTGCATGCACACGCTTTCACCAAGAATGCGAAGTTGAAAGAGTCTTCCATTCAAAAGTAGGTCACCGGTGTTTTTCTTGATGATGATGCACGCACTCAGTTCTTTCTCCGAGAGTGGAACCGTAAGAAAGTTCTTTATTTTCTCTTGTTACGAGTTCCTTGTTCTCCTCGACGTTCTCGCATAGCCAACATGGGTGCCGTCTTCCAACGGTCTCATTCCCACAGTCGGTCATTATTCACTACACGAAGCGTTCGCAATCAATAGGACTACATATTTCATTTATAAATTTGTAACTTTATTGTGCACCCCATAGTACAAGACGTTGGTAAAAAGGAAGAGCACGACTTCACCTGGAAGAAGCGCTAAGAATCAAAGGAAGGCTATCGATCTTGAGATGAAAATCATAAATGACTATGAAGCTGGTAAAAAAAGTTAAAGTGATAGCATGTGACTTGGAGCTGGTGCATTCAACCGTTTCAAGGATCTTGAAGAATAAATATACAGTGAAAGCATCAACAGGATTTAAAGCCAAAATAACTAGTCAGCTGAAAGGCCTCATCCATGAAATGGAGAAATTACTGGCAATCTGGTTTGACAACCAGATACAAAACAGAATGCTGATAAGCCTTTCAATAATTCAAACCAAGGCATGCAGTATCTTTGAGACTTTGAAGGTGAGGAATCGACAGAAACATTTACGGCAAGCCATGGGTGGTTTCAATGGTTTCATCAGAGATTCGACCTGCATAATCGGATAATCAGTGGTGAGGCAGCAAGCACAGACATAATCAGTGGTGAGGCAGCAAGCACAGACATTTGTTGACCAATTTGACAAAATTATCAAGACAGGCAGCTAACTGCTCAGAACAGATTTTCAATGTGGATGAAACCGGACTATTTAGGGAAAAAATACTCACAGAAGCTGAAACAATGCTAGGCTTCAAGGCTTTTAAGGACAGGGTCACGTTGTTGTTGGGAGGAAATGTCGCTAGGTTCGAGTTAAAGCCTTTCCTCATCTATTGCTCTGAGAACCGACGTGCACTGAAGCAGGTTAGTAAGCACATGCAGCCCGTTTACTATCGTGCAAATAACAAGGCATGGATGATGCAAGCTTTATTTGGGGATTGGTTCATTAACTGCTTCATACCCGTGGTCAATCAATATTGTCTGGAAAAGGGAGTTCCCTTTAAAATTATTCTCCTGCTTGACAATGCCCCAGGCCACCCGCAGCATGTTGATGATCTACACCTGGATGTAAAGGCAGTGTATCTGCCTAAAAACACGACTGCTATCCTAGAGCCAATGGACCAGGGGCTATAGCTATGTTCAAAGCGTACTATTGGGTTGTCGGAAAAGTCAAGACATATTTTGGCACCCTATGGCGCATGTGCAGCTCTGTTATCGCTATGGCATTCGACAGGTGCCAGTTCTAGCTGTAGTCTGAAAGGAATAATGAGCGATTTGGTTGATTTGCGGAGATTTGACATCAAGTTGAAGATGGAAGACCAAACTGCATTTTCGCCATATTTTACTGTTTTACTTCCGTAAAGGGAAGAACGCGCATCAAGCTTGTGAAAAGTTGTGTAAAGTGTAGGTTATAATGCTCTACAAGAACGTCAGTGCCAGCGGAGGTTCACAAAATTCTGTGCTGGGGATTTTGACCTCAACGATGCTCCTCGGTCCGGGAGGCCCACCGAGGTTGAAGACAACCAAATCTAGGTGTTGATCGAGTCAAACCCACGTTACACGACATGAGAGATTGCAGACACATTGCACATCCACCATTCAAACGTTCAAGACCATCTGAAGAAGCTGGGATAAGTAAGCAAGCTCGATGTGTGGGTTCCTCATGAACTCAAAGAAGCTCAATTGGCGGCGTGTATAAACATCTGCAATATGCTCATTAAATGTGAGGAAAACTATCCTTTTTTGAAGCAACTGATAACTGGTGACGAAAATTGGATTGTGTACAACAATGTGCTGCGCAACGGTCTTGGTCCCAACGTGCTGCTTTGCCTAAAACGACATCCAAAGCAGACATTCATCAGCAGAAGGTTCTGGTCTCAGTGTGGTGGGATTTGAAAGGTGTCGTGTTTTTCGAGCTCCTACCACAGAACCAAACAATCAGTTCGAATCTGTACTGTCGGCCATTCGACAGTTTGAACGAATCCAGAAACGTCTAGAGCTCGTTTATCGTAAAGGTGTTGTGTTCCATCACGACGACGCAAGACCACACACAAGTTTGATCACGCGCCAAAAATTATTGGAGCTTGGGTGGGATGTGTTGTCACACCCAGCATACTCGCCTGACCTTGCGTTGTCATACTTCCACTTGTTTCGCTCTCTTCAACAGTCCTTGCATGGTATAACGTTCAATTCAGATGAGGCTGTAAATCAGCACCTTGTACAGTTTTTTTGCCACGAAAGACAGGTCCTTTTATGAACGAGGCATTCTGCAGCTCACTGAAAGATGGCAAAAGGTTATCGAACAAAACAGGCATTATATCATTGATTGATCTTTGTTCTTTCTATCAATAAATGACCTTTGCAAAACATGGCTAAAATATGTCATGACTTTTCCGACAACACAATATTTGTGCACAACTTTTCCGAAGCTGTAGCACCAACAGAAACTGATAAAGTAACCCTTCGTGATTTTTGGAAATCTTACATTTTACACTGCATCAAGAACATTGAATAAGCTTGGGAGAGAGTGACAGAAAAGTGTATGCAAGGCATACGAAAAAAATGCCTGAAACATTTCCTGAATAATTTCGAAGAGTTTGACAAAGACTAGCATATTGATGTCATACATAAAACAATTGTGGAACTTGCTAATGTGCTTAATTCAGATGTTGAAGTGGAAGTTATTGAATAATTAGTGGAATATGTAGAAGAATAGCAAACTAATGAAGAGTTGGAAGCACAGTACCTCTTGGAAGAGGAAAGAATGGAAGAAGTACAAAAGAAGTTCATTGTAAAGGGATTAGCTGGTGTGTTCTCAAAAGTGAATGCGGCTATATTAGAACTAGAGGGTATGGATCCGAATGTTGAACGGTTCACAAAAGTGGAACAGAAAATGAATGAACTTTTATGATGCCATCGTGAAATTTATGAAGAAAAAAGAAACATATAAAGCAGAACACACTAACAAGATTCCTCTCAAAAGCTACACCCAGGACCTCTACAAATACTTCCATTTCCTTGTCGACATTTCCCTTACCCGGGCCCTCACAGCTCCTGATAATCCTACTGATAACTTCGATGATGACCTCGAACCACTACCACACTTTGAAGGATTCAACACCTAAAATATTAATCTGAATGTCTTTTTTATGAATGAACTTTAATTTTTTTGGTACATCATTTTTATCATTTTTGCAGATTGTATTTTTATGTTCTGAATTATGTAAGAGATGCAAATTAAAACAAAATTATGAAGTTGGAGTTTCCTTTAGACCTTTTCTTTATTCAGAATAAATAAAAACAATTAAGCTCCTCACTTATTGACCAATTCACTTAATGACCTAGTAATAGGAACGGAATTCAGTCGTTAAGTGAGGATTGCCTGTACATATGGATGCATGCATGCGTGACACCAAGATGGACAAAATACTGGTTCATGTCTTGGTGATATCTGTGTGTGCAGATTGCTGCGTGCTGATGACACAGTGCTGTTGGCAGAAAGCAAAAGTGTGCTGCAGAGTATGTGGTCCCAGATGCACCAAATTTGTATGAAATTTAAACTCAGTTTAAATAAGGGAAAAACTAAATATATGGCTTTTGAGTGAGGAACTGTCAGTATAGAATGCAAGGTAAGTTTAAATGATACAAAGATTGACCAGGTGAATGAGTTTTGTATATTTAGGAAGCATGTTTGACAGCGAGAACAATTAGATGGCGAAATTAGTAGGCGAGTGAATTCTTTGAAAGTCATAGATGCTTTAGAAGAATTTCACACGAATGGTGTGTTTGTTCTCAAGAAAATCCCAAATAGCTGTGTATGAAAGTGCAATTTGTTCCCACTCTGATGTATGGCAGTGAAACCTGGGTGCTGCAGAAGACACATAGGAATCATTTGTGTGCTGGAGAGATGCATTACTTATGAGGGGTTTGTGGTAAGACATGCGCTGATCATGTGAGGAATGAAGATGTGTTGCAGTTGTACAACGTGAAGTAAAATGTTATCAAGGTGGAGACTAATCTGCTTTGGAGGTTTAGACATGTTGAAACAACGAGTGATAAGATGCTTACTAAGAGAATTTTTCAGCCCAAGTGGCAGGAAAGAAAAGTAGAGGAAGGCCAAGTAAATCATGGGAGGATGATATGTAAGAGTACAAGTACAAAAGCTCTTGTGTGCAATGAATGCCAGCGAAGCTCCAGCTGTGTGCCGAGATTGCTGTAAATGGAGAAGTCTGATACATCAACAGCTAAATGTTTAGAATAAAAATAGCAATGTTTCTCACAATAAAATGTTTATTATACATTGACTATAGTTTCACAGTGTTTGGCTCACTTGTCCTGATGATGCCAAGCTAAACGCTTTGCAAAACTATAGTCAATGTATAATAAGCATTTTATTGAGAGAAACATTGCTATTTTTATTCTATCAACACAACAAGTTTAGTAGTCATAAATTATACACAGTTAAATGTTTTTCTGGCAGATTTTCTTTAAATTTGAGGAGCTAACCTCTGAATCTCAGAGAACAGCTTATGACATATACATACAATTTTATGTGAAAAGCTATTTGTACAGGATTGCTGACAGTTCATCCAATTAAGATTGTCTGCAAGAAAAAGTTCTTGGACAAGTATGAGATTCACAATAAAAGTCACTAAATGTAAAATAAAAAAAAAAAAAGAAATAAAAAAAAGAAATAGACTAAATAAACTAGACTGTCCCCACACATTAGTTACACAAGCTATTTTAGAAGCACACTGCTGTCAGGTAATGTGACAAAATGTCGTATGGAACCTTTCAAGCATGCATGCCCCAATGACAATAAGCACACACTGAAAAATTAGGCCTGTTATTTGTGCCTAACTTTTCAATGCATGCTCATTGCCATTAGCATTCTTTTAACTGTGATATGACTGTAAAGCATCAGTCTACATTGATGACAAGTGAAAAGGGATGAACACACAGGGTTTTGTTTCCACAGATATCATTTCCTGTACTCATGTAAGTGCACACAGAAAAACTGCAAATTAACTACTTGGCCACCTAATAAGTACCACACTCAAGATGTTTATAGAATGGAACAGTCACATTGTGACATTTTTACACAATAGTTTCACAAGAGAGAATTCACTGAAAACAAGTACCGACACCTATGAACTTTCAAGAACTGAAATCCATAAAAAAATTTTAAGCAAACATTTTCGCCTATGTTCTCGAGAGACTGATGTACTGAACATATTGATTAAATATATTGAACTTGTTGATTCAAGGTAATTTATTATGCAAAGGATTCATCAATTTTTAATTGACTTCATACGCTATTAATTCAGATATCTGGCATTTTTTCACACTAACAGTGATTAAAATGCAATTGATATATAATTGTCTCTCATTAGAACACTATCATTACCCACATACATACAAAATTCATTGTAACTAATAGTTTACGTAAGTTCATAAAATAACATACATCCCAATGTGTTTAAATAGAGCAGCAAGTGGGAAATTCAAGTAAAGTAATGGTGAGTTGACATTTTCATAGTCATTGTAAATTGTATAATATCACTTCCTAGAACTAATTGATCACACACCGCCTTTCTCAGTCAAAACAATCTAACCCAACATGTGAAACAGAAGATCTAAAAGAACATGTATTCTCCAAAAATAGTATCAATCTAAACATTTTGACCAACTTTTTTTCCACTGCAAAATAATAATAATAGTAATAATAATAATAATAATAACAATAATGGGACTATTTCAGGACCTTTCACAAAAATATGAAAAATCAAGGACTTTCCATGCCTGGAAAAAGGGAAATCAAATTCCAGGAGCTGTGTAAACCCTGGAAAAAGATAAGTATGCTGTACAAAAGATCTTGCATCAGTCATGCAGTGGATGCCAGTGAAGCTCAAGTTGTGTGCCAAGATTGCTGTAAATGGAGATGTTTGATACATTAACAGCAAGTAAAATCTAACACAATTAGTAACTTTCATTTTGGCAGATGAGCTTTCTTTGAGGGGCTAACTTCTGAATCTCAGAGAACAGCTTGGGGATATGTACAGTCAGAGTCAAAAGTGAATGTACATGCATCATTACATACGTTAATATGTGGAAAATCTGCTGCATTAAATTATGACTTGTTAGATTTTACTTGCTGTTAATGTATCAAATGTATCCATTCACGGCCATCTTGGTACACAACTTGAGCTTCACTGGCATTCACCACATGCCTGACACAAGATTGTTTGTACAGCATATTTATCTTTTTCCAGGGTTTGCACACAGCTCCTATCATTTGATTTCCCTTTTTTTCAGAACTGGAAAGTCCTTGATTTTTTACATTTTTGTGAAAGGTCCTGAAATAGTCCTATTATTATTATTACTATTATTATTATTATTATTATTATTATTATTATTTTGCAATGAAAAAAATTGGTCAAAATGTTTAGATTGATACTACACTCACTGTCATAAAAATCTGCGCACCAAGGAGGAGGCATTGGATTGAAATGAAATTTTAGAAGTGAGATGGTATTGGGTTGGTGCGAATGAAATGTCCGGCAGAGGACCAGCACTAGTGGACAGCGAGAACAGAAAAGTAGGACAACTTACCTTGGCAAAAAAATCTCCCTCGGCATTGACACATAGTTACCAATACCATCTGTCCGGCAAGGCCATGGTCCTGGAACAAAACAAGTCTTGTGGCTGGGACCTGAAGAAGTCATCAACTGTACGTTGAACCTCGTCTGTCGTTAACTGTTTCCCAGACAGGAAGTGATCCAGGCGATGAAACAGACGATAGTCTGTAGGAGACAAGTCCGGGCAATAGGCAGAATGAGGCAGTGCTGCATAGCCCAAGGCACTTAGTGTCAGCATCAATCGTTGTGTGACATGAGGGCGAGTGTTGTCCTGGAGCAGAAGAACACCATGTCTGTTGACCAAAGCTGGTTGTTTCTGCAGCAATTTCTGGTGCATCTGGTGTAATTCAGCACGATAATGTTCTGCAGTGATGGTTTGGTCTCTTGCCAAGAAACTCTGATGAATTTTCCTGGCTGTGGACCTCCAGACAAGGGACATCATCTTCTTG
The DNA here is from genome assembly GCA_039090855.1 of Macrothele yani. NCBI lineage: Eukaryota > Metazoa > Arthropoda > Arachnida > Araneae > Macrothelidae > Macrothele > Macrothele yani. The sequence goes on along the minus strand of CM076994.1, from coordinate 67,917,352 downwards.
GTGTGTAGGGCAGGCTTAGGATGCCATCCAGCAGGCTATGCCTTGCTTAACCATTGTGCAGATAATTTCTGATTAACATAAAGGACCCACTTCTTGTCGCAGGTGACGATTCCATGCAGTAGAAGTTCCTGTTTATTCCTGACAAGCAGCGACGTGCAGACTTCCAACCGCCTAGTCTTGTTGGCAGTTGTCAACTGATGCGGCAGCCACATGTCCAGCTTTTTTACCTTACTCAGCGCAGCCAGATGCCAAACAACTGTCGTGTGGTGAACACCTACCTCTGCCACTATCTCACGACATGTTTTTCGGGGTCCGCTTCAACCACACGTAACAGAACATTGTCAGAAACGGCAACAGGTCGGTGACCACGTGACAGGTCGGTGACCATGTGCTTCGTTTTGCAGGTCCGTATCTCCGCTTTGAAACTTCACAAACTTCACAAACCACAGCTGAATTGTACGTTCGTTGGCTGTATTCTCCCCAAACAATGTTAATGTTTTGAGTGGCAATTCCTGCAGAATGGCTTAGTTTAAACTCATACAGGAAGATGACTCAAATCCGGCGTCTGCATGTTTCCTTTGCAAGCCATGTTACATCCAAACAAACCACCTCTGAACCTTGTTCTTTACACACATGCTAGCTATTTATAGTAATTCTGTGATGAAATACCCGCAACACCTGTGAGTGGTCCCATTCCCTTGTGGTGGGGGCCTGACTCCCTTGCTCATTCGTGCCGGACATTTCATTCGCCTAAACCCAATACATACCAAGGACAGAGGTGATTACAATATTACAGCAGCAGGACGATTTCTCAGACATACGGTACACATTCCGGTCAGCACTAGTACCGCGCCGGACCGCATCGTGCTCGGATACATGCGGTAATGCGGTCCGGCATGGAGTCAAAGAGAAGGCCACAGAGGCATGGAGTCAGGCCACAGAGGCATCAAAGCATGACGCAGACAGTCTTGGGAAACCTGAGCAGTGTGAGGAGAGGCGTTATCTTGTTGGAAAATGGCTCCGGGCTGCCCTGCCGGCAAAGGCAGCACACTGGGCCACATGATCTCATGTACGTAGCGCTGGGTTGTCAACATCCCTCGGATCATTGTGAAAGAAGTCTAGCTGTCATACGCAATGGCTTCCCAGATCATCACACCTGCAGTTTGGGACGCGTGCTGTTATACAGTGAGGTTGGTATTGTAGAGCTCACCTGCGGTCCTCCAAACTCTGACACGGTGGTCATCAGTTCTTATACAGAAACGCAATTAGTCGCCAGTCCGTAGCATTCCATGTTGCTCGCTCCTGACACCACTGCAATCGACACTGACAATGGGCAGGTGTTTTTTTTTTTTGATTGGAGGTTTAACGACCACCGTAGCAACTCAATGGGCTATAAGCAGTCGCCCGTCCCTAATTTAGGGGCGCTGGTTCCAGGCAAGGGAGAGAGCCAGTGCCGTAAGACAAACACAACATCCATGCCTTACCGGGATTCGAACCCGGACCCCTTACGGACGAATGATCAGAGGCCAGCGCCTTAGACCACTGCGCCACCGGGGCGGCAGGCAGGTGTTAATGGCAGAAAACGTAAGGGCAGCCGAGAGTGCAGATTCACCTGTGCCAGAAGTCTGAAATGGTTATGGTGGACACAACTTTTTACGGAAACGTACAGCCACCACATGTCTCTGGATATTGGACAATGGTGTTGTTGCATCACTGCATGCCGCTCCCATGATCCTCTCTGCTGGTATTGCGTCTGGGTAGCCCAGAGCCAGTTTGCAGTGTCTAGGTGCCTTCCCGTGCCTATTGCTTCCAACACGATTGCACTGTACTGTCCAACCAGCCCAAAAGGCGACCAATTCGATGCGCCAGCCACCCTGCCTCTTTCATCCCGATGATACAGACTCGTTCAAACTCTGTCAGTTGCCCATAGGGACATCTACGGCAGCTCCTCTGCATGTCTATGCTCAGGGATCTCACCTGACTCTTATAGTGCACTTCGGCACAAATGCAGAGTCCCCGTGTGACGCCTTATAAGCCCCCAAGGATTGCGATTACAGTGCCGGTCTTGGACACGCGGGCATGCAAACCGTGCAAAGTAGCTATTCGCGGAGTTTCACGTTAATCACACGGTTTTTTTTCCTTGGTGCACAGATTTTTATGACAATGAGTATATTTTTGGAGAATACATGTTGTTCTGGATCTTCTGTTTCGCAAGCTGGGTTTGAATGTGTTGACCGAGAAAGGCAGTTTGTGATTAATTAGTTCTAGGAAGTGGTATTATACAATTTACAATGATTATGAAAATATCAACTCTCCATTTCTTTAATTGAATTTCCTGTTTGCTGCCCTATTCAAACTCGTTATTGCGATTGCAGTAACTTTTTACTTTAACTGAGGTTTCGACCTTAAATTTTTGTATATCAACATACAGTATTAGAATACCTTTAAAAAATGCAATTTTAAGTCTCATGTGAGGCTGATATATTTAATTTCTCTGTCCCTCTGTTTTAGCAGCTATGGCCAATCCTAATATGTTTTTACCGAATCTTTTCTACTAGGCTGCAAGTAGAGAGTGTTGAGGATGCAGAAGTGGGTGTAAATATATGAGGTAAATCAGAATACACAAGTGTGGTGGTCCTTGAGGACACTTATCATTCTCCCCTCAAGAGTGCGCTAAAGAAAGAAAGGGGGGGAGATCTACAAAATGTGTTGTCCAGAAAATGAATGTAAAAGAAGTACAATTTCCATAAACTTTAATGGTAAACTGTAAAACCTTGAAACCTACGGAAATGTGTAATTTATTTAGTTTTTCTTGACGGGGGCCACATTTACTTACTTACCTATTTGCAGGACTAACTCTTTCAGGAGAGGAATTTTTCCCTTGAGTTTTAAAAAAATCCACCTGCCCTTGTGCATACATTGAAGTCACAAAAGCAATAACTTAACAGTGTTTTCTCTAATGTAATCAAATAGAGGAACAAAATCTGTGAAATGCAAGTGATTCAGCATACAGGGGTTAGAAAATAAACTATTTTGTAAGGCCTTAAAAAAAACATGCATTCTAGGCAGTATGATAGTAACTGTATTTGAACTGATGCTTTTGTTTTTTCACAGAGCATATTCTCAGTTATAAATAAACTGAAAGGATAATTTATTATACACACCCACCCTACAACATATGGTTCCAGCTATTTGCTCGCACAACAGCAGCAAAATGGCATGGCATGGACTCCTAATCCTAAGGTAACGAAAATGCTGGAATTGCATACCATAATTCCTGGATAGCCACTCAAAGTACCAAGAGCTGCTGTTAGTGTGTCTTGAGGTCTCAAATGAATTGCCCTACTTCATCCCACAAATGACTACTTGGGTTTAAATCTTGAGAGGGGGGGGGGCATTCAAGGGTTGTAAAATCACTGGAATGCTCCTCCAACTAGTCCTTCACCAAATGGGAGTGCTAAGACCAAGTGTTGTCTTGTTAAGAGAAGGCAACCTACTGTGGGAAATGGATAGCCACAAATGGTTGTAGGTTGTTGGTGAGTATGCCAGCACAAGCCTTGTACCGCACTGGTGGTCTCAATAAGCATAAGGGGCCCCAAGGTGGCACACAAACAAGCCCCAGAGCATTACACCATCTTCACAAGCCACTAACATGATAGCTGAGATCCATGGTCTTGTGTGGTCTATGCTACACACACACCCTCCCATTGGCATCATGCAGTTGGAACCTCAATTTATGGGACCAAGCTATCTGTTTTTAGTCTTCCATGGTCCAGTGGCAGTGTTCCTTTGCCCACTGCATCCTCATAGCCAGGTGGCATGCTGTTAACAAGGGTACATGCCATTGTCCGCTGAATCATCCTAGCACAAATCTTTGTAGGTGTCCCAGAGTTGAATGGCAACATTAACATTTCCACTGTGCTCTTCCATTCTGACACAAAAGAGGCGGCACTTACCTCGAACATTTTTTTTTTTTTTGATTGGAGGTTTAACGACCACCGTGAGCAACTCAATGGGCTATAAGCAGTCGCCCGTCCCTAATTTAGGGTCACTGGTTCCAGGGAAGGGAGAGAGCCAGTGCCGAAAGACAAACACAACATCCATGCCTTACCGGGATTCGAACCCGGACCCCTTCGGACGAATGATCAGAGGCCATCGCTTAGACCACTGCGCCACCGGGGCGGATACCTCGAACATGAACAGCCTGTTTACAGCCAAACCCCCCCCATGGCTGCTGGTTTTGATGTAGTCCTGGTACACACACATGCGATGGCTGCATGAGGACACAAAGAAGGAGCGGAGCACTCCCTTCCTCACACTGACTATCAGCTCATGACCAAACTTGCTCAGGTTGGCCATAAACCTGCTAATGTGTTGGATGGACACATTATTGTGGCAGGGTTGGATGGGTTCTAACTGTACGATAAACAGCGTTTTCAATATACAGCGTGATTCATAATTTTTGTCGGGGTTTTCGTGGCCTAGCATAGTCAAACCATAACCAGCCAAATAAAACTATCTACAGCATAAACAAGTTCATAGCGAAAAGTTTTATGTGGCAACATGGTACCCACTGAATTGATGTCATACTTCAAAATGGTGATTGTTCAAGAAAAAGCAATGTGTGTTAACGAAATTATCACAACGCAATGTTGTTACAGAATGCAGTATGGCAGAACTCCACTTTCCGATAATGCTATTCAACGTTGGTTAAAGCAGTTTCAAAAGATTGGTAGTGTGCAACATCAAAACGGAGCGGGAAGACCAAGCACTTAGCAAGACGATGTTGATCGGGTCCAGGAAGACTTTTCTCGAAGCCACCAGAAGTCAATGAAACGAGCTGCATTACAGTTAGGTATGCCACAAACGCATACAACTCCGTGAGTACAAACTGCAGATTGTACAGGCTTTACAGAGGGACAATAAACACACCGTTTCTAATTTGCCCAAAACATTTTGTCCAAAGTTGAAGCTGACGAGTATTAACTACGGACATGGATATTTAGTGATGAAGCAACGCTTTTCATCTCAGGGAGGGTACATCAGCATAACTGCAGCATACGGGGATCTGAAAACAGTCATGTAATTCGAGAAGTCTAGCGAGATAGTCAAAAGGTGAATGTCTGGTGCGCTTTGTCATGTTCAGAAATGCTGGGGTCCTTTTTCTTTGTGGAGAAAACAGTGACAGTGGTGACCTATCTCAACATACTACAGCTGTATCTGTTGTCTCGATTGGAAGAGCAGCAGCCCAATGTGGTGTTCCAGCACGATGGTGCACCACAGCATTGGGCAGTTATTGCCGGATAATTTCTTGACCTACATTTTCCTGGGGGCTGGGTTGACGTGGTGGACTCGTTCCGTGGCCTTCAACCTCACACGATATTACACCACTGGATTTCTTCCAGTGGGAATATGTGAAAAACATCATTTGCCAGACCCGTGACCTCCCTCGATGATCTGAAAACCAGAATTGGTGCTGCAATAGCAACAGTAATGCCTCAAATGCTGGCAAACACCTGGCAGGAAATTATCGCTTTGATATTTCACATGCCACAAAAGGTGTGCATGTTGAAGTAGTTTAGCAATCTGATGTATTGATTCAACAGGTAATAAAACTTTTAGTTGTCATTCATGATATTCTGTTTGTGGTTTTAGTTTGTCGTTTCCTGTTTTCCGATTATATGCCACTGAAACCACGACACTAATTATGAATCACCCTGTACAACAAACAGAGTGAAGGCTTTACAAGTATAGCTAATTACACACAGAGGAATGAGGTATCATCCTGTTTTATAGAGATAGAAAAGGAAAGGTGCCCATTCAGTATGGTATCTGTGATTAAAGTAGCTAGTTTGCATACATCTTCAGAGAGACTGTTTCTAAAGTCATGCACGCACAATATATGAACAGACTAAGTAAAGTAGTCAAAAACCCAAGTTCACAGAGATAAGACAGAAAGATGTTGGCAGACTGCAGGGAAAAAGCACCACTACTACAATAACCTCAGAAAAAAACTAACTAAATATGCATCTTAACAATTCAGTTTCTAGCAAAATATTTTCCTGGATGCTTCACAAAACCACAATTTTATGATCTGCTAAACAACTCATTACAAAAAATTCAATGCTTTGAAGTGGAAGGAGTTGTGCAGTGAGCAGAGTTGGACAAATGTACATTAAGTTATACTGTATGATGATCTGATAAATCACACTTTACAATCTTTCCCTCATCTGATCCGATTTGTGTTTGACGAATGCCAAAAATGTGTACAGCCCAATGAAGTTCCACAAGAAACCCATACAAACAGTAAGACATAGAAAATGGACTAGTAATTGTTAGAACAGCTATATATATTGTTGCATCCCCTAGATAAGATTTCATGGTAGAATTGCCAACAGTGATTATGCACCGTTTCTTTAAGTGACCAGATATTTAAACTTTTCACTGAGCAGTAATCACCTAAAACATGTAAATGATTTTTCCTGTTTCACAAATATGGCATTATTCAAGATGACAATACACATAGCCAGATGTATTAAGCTGTGCTTAGAGGAATATGATTGTGAGGTTTAACAACCACTCATCACCTAAATAGTCACGTAGTTTATATATTGTTATGCTGGGTGTTTTAGAATGAATAAAAACTGGAATTAGGGTAAACAAGGACAAGATGGCTAACTTGTGAGGGGGAAAAAGGGACCCGGGGAGGGGGATTCAAGGCTGTTATTCCCTGACTTCTCCTTCCTGATGGGAGAATGGTAGATTAAAAAAATTAGGCAGTTAATATGTCCCAGCTCCAGCTCAGCCAGCGACAAGTCTTTGGCATAATAGTTACACATCACTCATTAAATACAGTTCTTATATGTGGATTTATACTTTACTTTAGAGATTAAAGAAAAATAATGAAAAAAGAAGGCAACTGGTATGAAAATGGAGGGGGCAAAATTAGGATAAAAAAAAATCCTTATTTGGGAATTATATATACAGGGTGGACCAAAAGTTCTTGATACATTTTACACATACATTAAAAATAAATAGTGCCACAGATATTTTGTTTGCTGCAACTACCAGGTCAACTCAGAAAGTTTTGTCTACCTCATTAACACACTTTAATGCATGCACCTCTTGCTGCCTGAAGCACATTGAAGTGATATTCAATTTCAGATCATGTGTGTTCTAAAATACCTTTATTAACAGATCCAATTGCTGCAGTTATTTGAGCTTTCAGTATTTTTAACATCAAAATGTTGTTTATCAACGTGGCTATGTGATTAACTTAACATTATGGCAGCATATAAATTCTGCAGTTTATCATACTGTTTCACATGTTATTTTTAAGAAGCACCGAAGTCGTATCACATCATCAAAAGGTTGTAACTGTAAACAATAATAATAATAATAATAATAATAATAATAATAATAATAATAAATAGTTGTAAAAACAGAATGAAATTAACTCACCATGCAGTTTACTTGACCAGGTATGCTTCGTTGTTATAAGTGACATCTAATATGGTATATCCATTAGTTCATTGTTCAATATTAGTAAAATACCCATCATACAAGACAGGACTGTTGTTCTTGATAACTACAATATCCCCCCTCCTTTTGTTCAACAGTTGCAAACAAATATTAGTCAATTACGACTAAGATAGTTCTCACATTTTGGACCTGAGTATCGGATAATGTTCAGGGTTAAGCTCTTATTATTTTTTCATTAGATGAAATTGTGCTTATGAAATATCATGACAGTATTAACAACCGAATTTAGTATATATTCAATGCCACTCATTACAACGAAGTATACCCGGTCAAGTAAACGGCACAGTGAGTTAGTTTCCTTCTGTTTTTACAACTATTGATTATTGTTACAGCTATCATTTACAGTTACAACTTTTTGATGATGTGGTACGGCTTACAGACGTGCCAACCTTCAAAAACTAAAAATCAGGAGATTTTTTACAGCTCATAAAATCACGAGTGCTATTTTTTATCAACATTTTTCAGATGCAGGAGCAATTTTCCAGAAGAAGTAGTATTGGTACATAGCATTTTTAATGTTTAAAAAGTTATTCTAAATGCAGACTGTATGTTTATATGCAAACTAAAAAGCATAGTGAAAATAGTTGGCAACCAGATACAATTAATAACATTAATAATTACTACAAGATATGTACTTAATTTTTGATACATTATTTAATCATAATTAATCTTGATTCTTATTTGTGAATGTACAGTAGCCAATTTAGCTCTCTTTAACAAATGTCTACAAAAGTTTCGTTCGAAGCATTTTTATTTCATTATGGACTTAACTGTCAGCAGTTTTTCCAGTGTTGGAATAGTGAGAGACAGAGGTATCTGTCAAAACAAATGTGGAAGTGTCAAGCTTTCTTCTTGGTTGGAGGCTTAACGACCACAGTGAGCACCTCAGTGGGCTATAAGCAGTTGCCCATCCCTAATTTAGGGCCACTGGTTTTGGGGAAGAGAGAGAACCAGTGCTGTAAGACAAATACAACATCATACTTGCCAACTTTGGAAAATGTGCATCAGCAAAACTTTTGCGCAAACGCCATTTACCACAAAACAAAACATAATTATATTAATAAATATGCAGTAAAAATCTCTGCATATGCCACAATAACTAAACTAATATTATCTGTGTTTAAAATAATAATTTAAAAAAACCATAAAATAAAATCCTACTTTTGTTCAATGTTAGCCTTGCAAACCTGTGATGTTTCAATACTAAACTAAAATTTTCATTTGCTGATATCTTTGTTTCCATTCCCATTTCTTTATTATCGTTTTGTTTTTAATGCCCTTGGATGACAATTCTATCCATCATGAATGCATGAGAGCTTTCACTATTTTAGACAAAAGATGAACAATGTAACTTTGAAAATATAAATACTTTTGAACACCATACATCAATTTTTACAAATTTTTCAGCTTCGTTACTTTCGTTTTATGACCCCACCCCTCACCTCACCTCGTTTATTAAACTGAAATGCAAAACTTGGGGGGGGGATATTTGAAAATACAGGATACAGTTCTGATCATCGGGGGGGGGGGGGAATTACAGTTACGGAGGAAATCTTTGCTATGTCCGATTTCCGTTTTCGGACATTTTCAAGTCGAAATACAAATATTTATGAAATAAAATTATATTTAACAACAATACTAGGCAGAGGAAACATCACGTGAAAAATAAAATTATGATTACGGGAGAAATCTTCACTGCGTCTAACTTCCGTTTCCAAAAGTTTTGAAAGACGAAACTTCCTCTTTCGAAAGTTTCAGGCGGAAAACATCCTCCACCACTACTAATTGCCCCAAAATTTCTATTCAGTTATCCATCGATCTTGTGGAAAACCGAAATTATGACGGAAAAGGAGAAATTCTTCGAAGCCGTCGCACTCTCATGTCTAAAGATTACAGCAAAATTTTTTGCCCTGGAATTTCCGTTTTCGGAAATTTTCCCTCCATTCTTAAACTGAAATACAAATATTTATGGAATAAAATGATATATAACAACAATATTGGACAGAGGCAACATCACAGGAAAAAGAAATTACGATTACGGAAAAAATCCTTATTTCGTTTACTTCCACCTGTGAAAGACGAAATACCGTACCAATGCGTATTTTACGAATTGGTAAAATTCTTCGATGAGTAGTTTTACACTCCGATAAAAATTCACGATGCGTATTTTTATGCGCCGATAAAAATTCCTGACGCGTACTATTACGCGACGCGAAAAATTACAGATGCGTATTTTTACGCGTTAGTAAAATTTTGATGCGCACTAGATGCGTAATTAGATTACTTCTTTCGAACTCTGGTCGGCACGTCATTTGAGCACTCCCGTTACAGTGCCTATCTAAGTGGATGGTTTGCAGGGGATTGAAATATTTCGATTGAGCAATCGAAATATTAAAAAATCCGTAAAAAAAGACTTCTATCTGTAAATCAGTAAAATTAAGCAGAAATCCGTAAATTTTATGGATAATCCCTAAAATTTGGCAAGTATGCAACAACCATGCCCCACTGCGATTCGAACCCGGACCCATCTCGGGCAATTTGTCAGAAGCAGGCGCTCAGTTTCACAACTTTATTACGCAGCAAAGACAATAACAGCTAATATGTAAAGAAGAAACAAATTGCCAAAGATATGACATAAAATAAAACATTAAAAACCGCGAAAGTGGCGTAATGCAAAAGGAAAAATCTCCCGCAAAAAGTAAGCAAAAAGAATGAGAAAAAACAAAAACAAATTCACAAACTAAGTGTACACAAAATGCTACAATAGAAGATAAAACAATTAAAGCTGACAATAACAGATTCGCAATTAGAGATGAACAAAGGAGCACATTAATCTTCTACAAAATGCGACGAAAAAGGGGAAAAGAGACAAACATGGTGCAAAACAAGAAATAAAAATCTCCACAGTAAAGCAAAACTGAAAAGCACTCCGCAAAACTAAAAAAAACATAAACAGAGCTGGCAGCTAAGAGCAGGGAGACGTGAAAAGATAAGTAGGTCACAGCTGGCGCACGAGTGTGTTGTTTGTAACCAACATAAAACACCACTGCGCCACCGGGGGTGGCTTTCTTTTTGCAGATATGAGGAGAGGAAAAGTACGATAATGATGACTGTAAATGTTGTCTTACATCGACGCAGAAAGAAAAAGATTTCACAAGCGGTTCGAAATCTTTTTCTTCTGCGTCGATCATTTCGACCATCATAACTGCTAATTATTGGTGAAAATCGGGAGAATTTGACATTTATCCGGAGGGCAGGAGGAATGGTTGAAAATCCGGAATCTCCCGCCTAAATCCGGAGAGTTGGCACGTCTGGGCTTAGATGCTTCTTAAAAATAATGTGCGAAACAGTATAATAAACTGCAGAATTTATATGCTGCAATAATGTTAAGTTAATTTAAGCTTTCAGTTCTTCAACACTTCATACTTGACATAATCCTACAGAAAATAGGCAAGGGAAGTAATGCCTGTGGAACAGGTGGGCCACAGAACATGCCCCTCTCATCCAATCCATCTATTTGGAAATACCACGTTTAGTCTCACAGAATTTTACCCCAATGAAGCAGTGCACTATTTCATTGTCACATGATATTTGGGCGCATATGAGAAATCTGTAAGAAAGCAAAATTTTGTTCTGTGTCTTAAAGCTTCTTTTGTGACTGTGGATTCAAAAACAAAGGGCCCAATAGTACATACAAACATTAAACACCAACAAACATTCATTTCTGGGTTGTTGCAGATGTGCAAACCTGCTAACTTTCAAGAATTGAAATTCGTAAAAAATTTCAATGAACGTTTGGCCGAAACATTCGATTGATCATTTACGAAAATGATTTGACAACTTTAATCAATTTTATATACTATAAATAAGATATTTGGTACTTCCAATGCTTACAGAGATTAAAATGCAATTGACACAAAATTATCTTATTAGTACATTATCGTCACACATAAAAATTTCATTTATAACTGTGAAATTATTGCACATATTGCAGTAACTTTTTATTTAACTGAGGTTTTGGCCTTAAAAGTCTGCTCTTGTTCTCTTTTTCAGCAGTTATTGCAAATCCTAATCTTACAGCATTTTTATAGTCTTTCCTGCCAAGCTGCGAGTAGACAGGGTATGGGCTTATGGGACGCTTGCATGGTCAGCACAGCTTAAAGTTATGTTCCATGAGGAATGAAGTAAACAAGCACTCAGCACGGATAATGGCATCGGAAGAGGAACTATCTCCAGCAAAATTTAATGTTTTGTTATTTTCTACGCACTTAGATGATTCTTGTACTTATTTTTTTTTTTGAACAAGAATTTTTACGTGTTTTTGTATACGAATGTGATTAACGATATCTCCTTTGCCCTTGTGGACAACGAAAAAATCACATCTACAGATAGAGCAAAAGGCAAATTGTTGGCCCTTCCTTGATTTGATTATACATGGATAATCTGTCGTATAACATTTCTTAAAAACAGACTGATATTTTCTACCAGCCATCGCGTGATTAAACACATGCACGAAAATTTCTGATAGCGTCGACAGACGAGAAATCTGCGTCAGTACGTACGGCCAACGCCAAGCCTGTTTCTGCTCCGTGCCTGCAGCGCCAAAGATCATTAACGAATAGAAGAGCAAACATCGTTGCCAACGGCAGAGCAGAACTGCTGACTCAGGTTGGCAGGTCGCTTCTCCGCTAATGAACCGATGCTTTAGAGAATTTCAAACTTTCCCCCTCATTACTTTTTAATTTACGCTACGATAATTATCGAAGTTCTCCGATGCTTCGGAGAATTTCGAACTTTTCTTTTCGTTACTTTTTAATTTACGCTACTGAAATCATGATGGAATCCGGCAATATCAATTTATAATCCGGAATTCTGGGAAATATAATGAAATCCAGCATTGCCGGCCTAAACTCGGAGGGTTGGCAGGTCTGCATCAGGTAAATCAGGATATATAGCAGAACTTGGGGACACTTATTCTTCTTAAACTACACTAACCTGGGGAAACAAAAAACAAATTCAAAAATATGTCACCCATAAAATAACCGCAAAAAATGGTAGAAGTTCTTTAAGTTTTACGGGTAAACTGTAAAACTTCACAAGTGTGGCTGTGCTTCTACAACAAGTAGGTTCTCTGATCTTCGTTTCCTGACGTTGTGGCAGTTAATTTTTCCAGAAACATGAAAAGCTGGTGCTTCTGGAAATAATACGTGTGACATCCTGGGGAGCAGCTATTTTGAACACAAATGCTTGTGATGGAATAGTAGTGCAATCTGTTGGTCTGCAAACAAAATTTCTAGAAAAGTTTTTGAGTTGCCTTAGTAAATACAGTAAACCATATGCCTACACTGTTATTAGTTTTATTTTAATTAATTTTTTAAATGTATCAAGGACTTTTGGTCCACCCTGTGCACTTACACCTATATCACTTTTCAAACCAGCCAGCAGTGCTTATATTACTAATTATATATTTTACTGAACTGCACTACAGTTTGGATAAATAAATTGAGGTTCATAGAATTACAGGAAATATCAATGCTGAGAAAAAGCCTATAATAACAACATAAATTTACTTTTCTAAGCACCATAATGTCAACATATCACAACATAAAATAGATCAACAAGTTTTAAATCTGTTGTGCATGAAAGGTATACTTAAGTTTGAACAAAATTATGTCCATGAGAGAAACATAGAAGCAAATACACATACTAAATTACCTTTAAATGAAACTTAAATACCTTTATAAATGATACAGGTATTGTTTGCTTTGATTTACTATAGTGCCTTGCAACTCTGTATACAGTTTCAGGAATAAATTCAAGTACCAAGTTCAAGAAAACTTCCTCCTTCTGAAATTGAAATGAAAAAAAAAAAAAAAAAAGAAAAAAAAAAAGTTTTCAAAAAGAGAAAAAAAAAAAAAAAAAAGAATAAAACACACATAATTCATCTCCAAAAATAACATGCAACTGATTATCTTAAAAACATTTTGAATGGCACATGATTTTGCATGGGCCTCTGAAGAAGAATATACACTGAATGGCCAAATTATGATCACCAGACCATTCTATGCAAAGTACCTACCCAGCAGGTGCATGATGGCTGAATCAGCAGGGGTGGGGAATTCCTGGAAAATCTTACCAGCCATGGATTTTTTACCACTAGCCAAGAAAACGTGACATAGGCACATAATTTGTATTATGACAAAAGTGTGCAGGGACGGAATATGACACAAATTTTAAATTTCTGCCCCTATGTAATATGAATACGTACATATGCTATACCAGATTTTAAAAAATCCTCATGAAACTTTTGATTTACAAGGGAGATGCAAGACACCAATTTATTACTATTAATTTGTAATTAAATATTGCATACCTAACAAGTAATGATTGTTCAGTTTTGTTTTGTTTTTCAATAATTCAGCATCACAAAATTTTCTCTTATGTCCTTGTACACACTTTGTTCTACCTCCAAAGAACCACTTATCTATAGTTTGCAGGAACAAAATTTTTCAATGATGTCTCATTAATGTGTATATTTAGGAGATTCTTTAGACTTCTGTTGACTAAATGAGGTCCTCAAGTGACTCTTGATAAGATTCATCTGGCTGAAGCCACGCTTACAGGTTGATATTACACAAAGAAGTGAAAACAACTGGCTAAAGTAAAAAAAAAAAAAAAAAAAAAACTTCTCATGCTCAGTAATCTTTAAAAGTAGTTCATCAACTTTCAAGTTCTGGCAACTTATTTGGAAGTCAAACCATTCGTTTACCACACTTTCTTTGATATCTTTCACATTGTTTTTATGTTTGATAACTTCATTTAAAGTGATGTAAGATAATTTTGATTTCATTATCACCAAAGTCACTCAAATCTTTTCCAGAGGGCCAAGTGAATGTGTCAAAAACATATACTCAAGTGATTACAAAGGAATTAAAGTCACAAAATCTTTCCATTAAATATTTTTTTTTTGCAAATTCTATCACAGTATTTGTCAGATTTGAAAAACTTCTTCCCATTTGCAACATTTGTCAGAACTACATCTTTGCAAGTTTCTCCATTATAGGAACTAAAAAATCATTTTTTTATATTTTCCTCTTTTGAAACTTGGTTGACTTGACATAAAAGCAAAAGCTGTTTTTGGAAAACAAGGGACAAGTCTTTAAAGATTTGAAGAAAATCTGGGAGAAAACTGAGGTTGTTACAAATTGGAAATCTTTTATTTTCCTTACTATGCCTTTTGCCATCTTGTTTTTTATTAGTTTCATTTTTAAAAGCAACACAGCTGGCTGTTATGAAAAATTGTTTTCAAAACTCCTGCTTTAGATACCATGCATTAATTTTGTTCAATTTCTGAATTTAGTGATGTATCGACTTTCACATGTGCACTGCAGCAAAATCTGCATTTTACGAGACCATCTTCATAAACAATTCAAGGAATTCTATCCATTTCTTTTGAAATTTCCTTTTCTGTGGCTTTTCCCAATTTTTTGCATAATGTTTGTCTTTAAGTAAAACCTTTCCAGATTCAGAATCATGTTGTATGACAACATTGCTATCAACCAAAACAGAAACACATGGTGTGGAGGATGAATCACATGACACTGCTACCGGACAACTTAAATTGGAAGATTGTTACTAAAGTTTATTGCTTGGAATTAAACATATTGAGATTACAGACTGATTTTCAATAACTCAATGTTATCTGCAATTCTTTATCTTGCAGAAGTCCTTTGTCCAACAAAACCTTGTTGTTTATGTATCCATCATGCATTCAGGCTGAACAACAGTGATTAGTTCGTGCTCCGAGAAGAGAGCAGTAGGAACTACATGATTTAGCAGGTAGGATGCCAGCAACACTTGTCAGTGATTACACAGCATTCTCCAGTGTGAAAACCGGTATATTTTGCCAGTAGGAATGACTGCTAAGCATCTCACTGTGATGTCAGCTCCGCTTTCTTGTGTGACTGAACAGTTGGGTCAGTCTAAAAATATAATGCTTTTCTGCCTAGCAAGACATGATTTCGCAGTTCAGGCATTCGGATTTCAGACTAGAATATACTTGATCTCAAAGACTACTGTCTTGTGATGATTATATATTATTAAGATAGTACAATGTATTTTTGTCACAAATATTTTTTTTTTTCAAGCCGACCATGGTTTCGCTGGACGAGCTAGGTCAAAACCCAGCTAAACCATGGTCAGCTTGAAAAAATAAATATTTGTGACAAAATACGTTGTATTATCTTAATATATATAGAATATACTTGCCCGTCTTATAAATCATACGACCGATGAAGAAGAAAAAAAGGTGAACTTTTTAACCTGGTTAAAAATCAAAACTCATGACAAGAATGCGGACTACTTTTCATTTGCATTTTGTTGACTCTGTAGTTGCACAGCATCCATTGCATAGTTTTTCTTCCTATTGATATCTTTCTCTCTGCATTTCTTTATTCTCTTTGTTTTTTCTTTTGTTTTTTATGCCCTCTGAAGAAAATAATTTTAATCATCATGTTGAAAGAATTCTCAGCATGAAGATTATAAGTGCAGGATATCAAGGCTTTAACTATTTTAGATAAAAAGTGTACCTTTGAGAACACGAATACTTTTGATTGAACACCATGCACCAATTCTTACGAATTTTCCAACTTCGTCAATTCCGTTTTTCGGAAATTTTCCCCTCCCTTATCAAGTTTAAATTCAACACTTATAGGGAGAAAAAACATTTAACAATAACAAAGGAGAGTGGTAACAGCAAGAGGAAAAAAATTGCGTGCACGGGAGAAATCTTCGCTCTGTCCGACTTCCGTTTTGGGAAGTCGGACAGAGCGAAGATTTTTTTTTTTTTTTCTGATATTCTGCCCGCCCCTTATTTTGGTGAAACAAATATGCAATAGCAATTAATATTACTATTTAAATTACATTTTAGCAAATATTCATTCGGACACTTCTACCCCCTCGCAATAGCTAACAAACACAGAAAAATTAAGGGGGAGATGTGTGAATAAAGAAAAATAATTTATTTTTTCTAAGAATATTTACTATCACACTTATTCCTCTTAAACAGTATGGTGCCACATGTGTGTATAATACAGTATAAGAAAGATAAACAAGGACTTAAGTTAAAGTAAAAATAATTCAAATTCTTACCTATTATAGGCCAATATAATTAAACTATTACAATTCTTACCTAGTTGGCCTATTATAGGCCAACTTATTTCTCATTTTATTTGCATTGGCTTGTTTGGCAATTAACAGTTCTGATTTAGAAAATACCTTTGAGAAACAGGTTTGACCATTGGCACACATTTTCAATTTTTCAATGAGGAGTGCTTCCAGCAGCGAAGCAGTCTATAAATTTGGACGAAAGTCTGTTTGATTTTTACGCACAATACTAAAAATCTTCTCACTTGTTGCGTTTGAATGGGGCACAACTAAAATCGCAAGCATTACCTTTAGTAATACAGTATATTTTAAATGTCCCATTGAAATCAGTTTGCTCTGAAATGTCAGCCCACACTTTGTCCATTCTTTGAGTATTGCAATAAGTCTGATCAATGAAAGTGTCTTGATTAATATTTGGCAAATTCTACCTCCAACAAATCCATTTCATCTTCACTAATAAGACCTGGGAAAGTATTTACAAAATACATAACTGAGGGAAAATCTGCAGTAGACTTTAATGTAGCATCAGCAACTTTAGAGTGCTTCAAAACATCTTCCAATGGAAATTTTTCAAGCATGTATGAGCACGCAGCAACGTAAAACCTGCGCACGGATGTATAGAGCACTTCAATTTTTTCATCTTGTAACTTGCATTCTTTAATATACATTCGGGTTGCTCCGCCAATTATTAAATTTCCATCACCTTTCTGCTTATTACGACTTTTAAACGTAATTTCAGATAAGCTTCGTATATCTTCATTAAGAACAGATACTTCTGTTGGTTTAACAAATCTAACAAGTAGTTCCATTAAAAGGCCTAATAATTCATGCCTTAGCTTGTGTGTATATTCCGGAGCCTCAGTTTGCAGTGCAACATTAACTTTGGTGAAAACAGGCAGAACATTACTGAGAAATAACAAATAGAGTTTTGTCGAAGGACAACCTAAGGACTTTATGTTTTCAAAACGCTTGTTTCCTACACCGATTTTCTTGGTTTCATCATCGAAAAACAGTTTTAATGCCACCCACTGCTCTAGAATTCTATTTAGGGACTCTAGAAGAGAAACCCATCTTGTGCTGCAGTATTTTAAGATTTTGTGGACTTTTCCATCAGTGAAAATCTTTTGGCAAAGCTTTAAGTTTTGCTGTCGTTTAGAACTTTTTTCCAAAAAAAAAAAAAAAAAAAAGGAACACAGCAACAAAAAGCATTTCAATATTCACTTCACTAATTTCTCTGCAGCTTTTCTTGCTGCTAAATGTACCAAATGACAAGCACATCCCCTTATAATAAGAGATGGCCGTTGTAATTTCAGAAATGCTGCAACACCTTTAGATTTTCCCAACATTGTGCTAGCATTTCTAGGGGTGCAGAATATGTCCCAAAGCGCGAACAAGATTCGAGGGAAATTAAGGCAGCTCTAGGGAAATTTCTGCCTGGTGGTAAAATAATAATAGTAATAATGAAATGAAAAATTGACTTATTAACAACAAATATAACATAAAAAATGGGAGTAATTTGCATCACGGAAATCAGGTAATAATTTTGAAAAATGTGTCGTTATGAATACAAGAGGTTATGAGGGCTGTGACGTACTGCGAACTGCCGCTCGCAAAAGATTCACCGAGCCTAAACGACTTTACTAATGCCAAGGCAGAGACAGCGTGGCGGCCTAATGACTGTACTAATGCCAAGACGGAGATTACGATGCAACCACTAGTCACGCTAATAAACGTTTCCAAAATTAATGGGCCGCCCCGGTGGCACAGTGGTCTAAGCGATGGCTTCTGATCATTTGTCCGAGATGGGTCCGGGTTGGAATATTGGTGAGGCATGGATGTTGTGTTTGTCTCATGGCGCTGGCTCTCGCCCTTCCCTGGAACCAGTGTCCCTAAATTAGGGATGGGCGACTGCTTATAGCCCACTGAGTTGCTCTAGGTGATCATTAAACCTTCAATAGAAAATAATAATAATAATAATAATAATAATAATAATAATAATAATGGCAGTGAATGTGTCATAGGCACCGATCTGAAAAAGTATTGGCGGTTCCAGACATTTTAAAGCGAATGACCCATGCATTTTTCAAAGGATTTAAGTCAAATTTAAATTTCATTCAGTAAAGTTATCTGGCACAATTAGATGCCTGGAATGCTAGAATGAAATAAATCACAGTTAATTACAGAATTTTTTTAGCCTCTCTGCTCCGGGTTACGTCTTGATTCGCCTATTCTTCATACGTCGAAAGTTAATGGGTTCCGCCATTTTAGGCGAGGAAAGAATTCTTAATTCGCCTATTCCTGTCGTGCCTAAAACTTTCGCCTGCTAGAGGGGAGAGATTCACCTGGAGCACTAAATCTTTCGTGCGTTAAAAAAAAAAAGACAATTTTTTTGTGAAAAAAAAAAAAAGCTAGTTATTTATTGGAAAAAATTGTTGTTGTTTTTTTCAAATTTTTAAGTAATAGGCTTTAAGGGATAGTTCTTGTTCATCACCCTGAACATTTTCTGCACCCCTGGCATTATCGGACCCAAATGCAACACAATTTTCCCATTTCAATTTTTTTTAGCAAGCTCAAGCATTTTGAAAATGCCTTCCCCTGTATTATCCTGGCATTCCGGTAGAGAAAGCAGCAATGATATAATCTCGCCTTTTTCCTTTTGAAAATACGATTTTGAATACAACAATTGGATAAATTTTCGTGTCATTACTGCCATCTGTCGAGACTGCAAAAGTAGTAGAGCGGGCAGTCGTAATTTCTTCCATTGTTATTTTAGCCATACGCTGAATAATAGCTGCAGATTTTGTGCGCCCACTACTGTATTTTTTCCCTATCTCCGAATCCGGAAACATTGCTTGTAAAAATGGCTTTGCATGATCTGCGGCAGAAATTGGCAAATTATTTTCGATTAAAAATCAAGCAAAATAACTTTCAGCTTGAATAACAGCAATCCCATCACTTTTTACGAAGTAACTGGATACAGAATTATTCTTTTCTTTCAATAAACCATATTGTTCATGTTTTTTCGAAGTTACATTCCTCCGGCAATCGTCCCGTCCGCCATGAGCCACTGAAAAATAGTCGTTCACACGCCACAAAACACATGATTCACGGATCGCGACCGCTGTAAACATGGAAATTCGAATGAATAACATTCCTTGCATTGCTGCGATTTTTTCTTCTTCACACCACTGGAACTGGAAGCCACTAAAGCACACTTCATAACTACAGCAATTCACGTCACATCACAACTAATCAACTTTCAACAAGAACAGAAAACGTGGAATCGACTCTAGTCTACCTCTGACAACTTACGTTAGTTCAGGACGAGGTTAAGGTTTTCCCGAAGTTAACAGACATCGTGCGTTGCGAACGCCATCTCACGGCAAGCCAGGTACAAAGTCATGTGATCATACAGAACGATCTCCACTGCAACATTTCCGCTTGCTTGTCGGCCAGCCAAACATGCTTGCTGTGTGATGGCTTCGTGACATTACCACAAAAATAACTACATTTGACTATGCTTTACTTTTTTTTTTTTTTCAAATAATTAAAAAAAAAAAAAAGTTTTCCGGAAATATATACCAGGGGTAGCCAAACAGTCAATCGCGAGCTCTCGTATGGTCGATCGTTTGCTTTGCCGCACTGGCGTATGGTATTCCATACGAACTACCCGAGATCAGATGATCGAATGAATCAGTCAGACTCCCTCCCTAACCCTAACTGCTGTGCATGGTCATCGCGTATCTGCAGTCTGTCACATGAGGCATGTTGTTATCTCCCTCTTTGCTGGTCGTCAAGCGCAACGCCTACACTTACAAGAAGGCAGATTTGTCAATATTCTTATTTGTGCATAAAAATTAGTTTACTTATTGAGTGCAGATATAAGTTAAATTATTAAGCTTTGTTCACATATTAAAAATGAGTGGAGCTAAGAAGCCGAAAATGTATGATTTCCATAATGAACGGGAGGAAGCTTATTTCTCCACAATGTTGGGTGACAAGTGTAAATGTTGGGCTTCAGTTGCCACTCCTAAAAAAGGAAATCTAAAGAGACATTTTTCAAGTGTGGTACCATACCAAAGTGATTATCCTGCTAACAGTGAACTGAGAAAAATTAAACTTAAGGAATTGAAAGCTCAATTGTCATACCCTTTTGGCAAATGTGATATCAAGGAAGTTTCATCAAAGATTTCCTCTACTTTCCTCTTCGATTCTTGATATTTAGAATCTGAAATTGTGAAACTTCAATTTAACATAGTATTGAAGGCAAGAGCGCCAGATAAAACATTTTGGACTCCATTGTCAGAAGAAAAATATCTCTGCTTGAGATCTGTTGCTTTGCGGCTGATTGCTTTCTTTGGATCCATATAGCTCTGTGAAGCCGCTTTTTCAGAAATGAAAATAATGAAGTCAAAATACAGGAGCTCCCTGCCTGATGCTCATTTAGAAGTGTGTCTCCGACTGTTCCTCACTGAATATGTCCCTGATTATTCTAAACTTTGCAAGGACATGCAGTGTCATGCATCAACATCTAAGAATGAAATACTGTAAATAAAGAATCTACAAGTAAAATTATGTTTACAAAATAGTGCTTCAGAAATTAAAAAAAAATAAAATTAATATTATTTTTCTGTTGTTTCCAAACTTACAAAACCACACACACTAACAACATACTCGTGGTATAGGCTTATTCTTATTTAAATATGCCTACATCACTGAGATAAACCATGGTAGATCACAGTAGGGAATGATAGCTTAAGGTAGATCAAGTTTGGCCACCTCTGGTCTAAACCAAGATGATTTCAAGCAGTAAAGGACAAAAAGTGGCTGAACAATGTACTAACCAGGTGGTCATAATAATTTGGCCACTCAGTGTATGTTGTTTTTTAATAGTGAGCTTAATTACTTGCCACCTTATGATAAAACTATTCATCAATCAAATATTGGAGAATATTAGGCTGCTGAAAAGTTTTACCTTCAGGCAATAAAACTGTAGCTGATTTGTAACTGAGTACACTATAAGAACAAGGTTCCCCTGCAGACTTAAAAAACAAAGCTCCTACCAACAGAAATACCCTACACACTATATAATTGGAAGGAACTGTACTTCCTGCTTTTCATACATATTTTTGCCACTTAATTTACAGTGATGAAATTGATGTTCACCAATGGAATTTTTTTTTTCCACAGTTGGTTGTCTTATTTATTGTGTGCAGGAAAAGATGAGAATTATAAAATGCTTACTGTAAATACTCACTGGTGCTAAAACAATTCCATAAAATTTAACAGTGTGTTAATTGTGGTTATTGTCCAATGAATGATTCATGATTGGAAGAACAATTTATACATTATGGTAACCACTTTAAGATCTTATGAAATAACATATATATAATCCTGAATACATACATAACAGGCAATTCTCGAATGGGCTTTTGTGTTCCTCACACTGATTCTTCAACATAGTCGCTACCATGAATGAGCAAAATTTTCAGGTGCAAGAAGCTCATGTTCTAAATAAGGTTACCAAATCTTGCATATTAATCACATTTTAAGGCACTTAAAAAAATTAGCAGATGTCTAAAAAAATCTTGTGAATGAATTATAACTTAGGGTATTTTCCTGACACCCAACACAAAGAGAATTTTAATTGAATTTATAGTTCCAGAAAAATTGTGCTGAATGTAAATCTACATTGATACCACCAAATAAAGGTCTTTAAAAACCTAGGAGGTAATTACAGTTTCCTGATTTTATGAGCTCTCAATGTAAGGTGGTTGTGTTAGATGAAAGTTAGGTATTCATTCCCTCCTCTCCCCAACTCAAACCAAAACAGCAGTCATCAAAATGGAACATGCCAACCTAAAGATTAAAAAATTGGTCATTTTTTTCAAGTGGCCACTTGCCAGTAGATTGTCAAAATCCAGTGTTGCATATTACTTATGGCTATTTGCGTGGCCATTTTGTGTTGCACATATTTATCACTGCACTGGCTATTTGTGTCACATATGCATTTTATCACTGCACTGTATACCTTTCATATATTTAGACATAGTAAATTTAAGCTTAGTAGTTACAAGAGTCCAATGTCTATTGCCCAGTGCAATTAAATGCATAAATATAATCTTAAAAGTTATATATTTTTTCAACAAAACATCAACCAAATTTTCTAGACAGTTTTTATTGAAAAAATAATTTAATCATTTTTATTTGTTCTTCTTGTTCTTGAATAAAATCTCTCCACCATAAATTGACAGCAGTGGATGGGTCAAAATTTTCAAGGAATATTTTGGCTTACTTTATTTGCTCCTTATTTTCTAAAGTCATTTTTTGCATGAGCATTGTCTTGTCATCAAGAATATTACCCATGATGCTCATATTCTCTAAACTTCTGCATTGCTTGGCATAATGGTCAGCAGTATTTCAACAATTTGTGCTATGACCATGCACCCAAAATTGCTTGTTTTGTTTCTCTGCCAGTTACTAGTGAGTTATTGATGGCCAAAATTATTCAGACAATGTTTTGAAGCTGCTTCCATTCTGCTAGACCCTATCTTGATGAAAATTAAATACACAGAAGCTACATTTCTCCTTTTCATTCTTCTTAGTTTTGGTTAAATTCCTGGTGTCAAAATAAAAATAGCAGCATTCGAATTACCCAGTGGTCCACTGGCCACTGGCCAGTAAAAATTACATTGGGCCAGTGAACTAGTTATGTTACTGGCCCGGGTGGCCAGTAATATTTTTTAACCCCATTTATTTCAGAATTTGCAAGTTTATAAAGAACTGAACCAAATTTCAAAATATCCAGGTTTGGCTATGACAGTTTTTGGATTTTTTTTTAAATTTAGATATTTCCTACTCAAAAACTGAATATCAGAATTTCAAACCATACTTTAGTTTTATGAAAATTTTGGACTGTAGGAAGCCGTGGTCTGAATCAAAATATTTGGATTTAGACAACACCACTTGTCTGCCCAAGTAGTGACCCCAGAATATGGATCTTTTATAATGCTTTCTGACTGGAGGCTGAAGAACTGTTTATGCTCTGGCTTTGCCCATTTGTCCTTCTGTCCGAACAGGGTAACCTCCTGCCTTCCACACTGAAGCATGGTATTTCATGCAGGTGGCTTTTGATATGTTGCAAAGTGCTTCATAATCAGTACACTGTATGGTTTTCCCCTTACTTATTTTCTTCCTTGCAAATTCATGTGCTGTACAAGCGCATGTATACGCATGCATTAAATTTCATGACTTCTGTTGTTTTTAATTTGTAATATATAGCTTTGAAGACATTATTTTTTGCATATACTGTAAATGTACAAGGTTTCTCTTTCACGGACCAGTGATTTGCAAATTCGAGTGGTCCGCTGGGCCTGAAAAAGATTTATTTCTAATTCTAACATTGAATAGACTGTATTTGCTTTCAAAAATGAATTTTATACCTCATGACAGAATAATTTTGTGGTGTTGTGCAATTACCAGTAATGAATCATAGCCATACTTCTACCACAGCTCAGATTGGGAGAAAATGGAATACCAACCTGGTCACCTTGTTTTACAGACTCGCAATGATTCCTAACCACTACACAGAAAAAAAAGTTCAGTAATTTCCAGAGACTCCAAAATGGTTGGAAATTTTCAGTAGTAAACACTAAAAAAATCCATAGTTTTCAGCATTTTTCAGTAGTAATGAATAAAACTGTATTGCACACTCTGTAAAAAATAAATTGTCAGGGCAGCAAAATGATTGTGTAAATTCATAAAAATGCAAACTTTTGCTTTAAAAAACTATCCATAAATTGAAGACATTTTGTGGTAAACACAAAATGGTTCCAATATTTTTTTTTTCTAGTTTACTTCAAAGATCAATGTATGTTTCAATGGGAACCTTACAATAAACATACATGTAGTTACGTGCCTACACAGATTAGAAGTTGCTCATGGTCATCTTTAAATCCCAAAAAGAATTTAAAAAAATATATATATTCCATCGGCGTGATAATTGTGCACATGACCAGAGATGCTCAGACATCCATAACATACTGAAAGATCATGCAAGAAATGCAACAATACTAAAAACATCCAAGAAACACATTGGGTCCATGCCAAATCAACCAGTCACTCAACCTGACCATTTCAGATTTCAATGAAACACCTTCAGGGATCATTCTCCCTAGTGATATAAATGAGAATATATTTTTTTAATTTTTTTTATCTCATTGGGTTTTCATGTAATTAATTTTTTAAATTTTAAAAAATTGTCGTTTTTTGGCTCGGCATAAACTTTTTCAATCTTGAATTTCTCGAGTTCTATAAGGCCTAGAGAATAAATAAATTTTTAAATGTTTAAGATAGTGTTTTTTAAAATTTTTGAAAAAAATATGTTTTTTGTAATATTATCAGCTTTAAATCCTTAAACTTTTAGAGTGGGATCTCAATGGGATCAGGAGTTATGGTACCAATGGTATTGTTTTAAATACCAGTTAGGGCTACATTGCTACCTTTAGCTTTTGTAAGGTAAAAATAAAAATAAAATACGTCTGCTATAAGGTAACCAATTTACATTAGGGTATATTACAGATGATTTACTAAACCTACAGACAAATTAGGGATAGCATGTGAGTAAATAGTATGCTAATCACAGGTGTTCTAGCACAAGCCTGTACAGACTTGTCTGATTCATGTTTTGCAGGAGTGTGACTCATGCCCACTCTAGCTCAACTTTTGCTTAGTTTCCTCTAAGATCTCAGTGAATGAACAGTTAGTTGTTGGCAGTGTTACTTAAAGTGTTTCACATAAAAATATGATTCTTATAAGTTAATAGTTTTTTTCAGTGGAAGTGAAATAAGTGTTGTGTTTGTTAAGTAATAAATTTAACCATTTTTGACATCTTAAAAGATATTTTTTTTTATTGTTTCAGACAATTTGACTTGTACTATTATTTATAATTTTAACTCTATTATTAGGACTCTGTGACAATATGGGTGAACCCAGTACATCAAAGCATTTTTTGGTATATTGTTGTAACCCATTTAAGAAACCTGGTCATAATTATTATAAGAAACAATTGAGATCTGTAAATGAAAATATTTTGAGACATAATGCCAATTTACATGTAGGTGACAAGATATGTGATGGGTGTCGTAAAGCTTTTACTAAAGCTTCCAGAGATTTTAACTGAGCAAGAAGGCTTGCATTCAGACAGCTCAGAATCACAAGACCATTTGAATGTTCCTGAAGTACCAGTTCAAAATACATTGTCAACTCCAGAGAAAAAAAGAGGCAATTGAAGCTTTGAACAAAAGTCTGACTGCTATCTAAGAAACACCTATTAAAAGAAAAGTTTGATTGAAAAAAAAATATACCCCGAAGCAAAGATTAAAAACGTGACGGCAGCTTTTTGAACGAAAGTACTTAATTTAAATCCAGGTACCACTGCATCGGACGCTGCAAAAACTTATGACAATGAAATTATTAATCAATTGAAAGAAAAGTTCAATGCTACTACAGACAAAAGTGTTAGAATGCAGGTTCTAACTACACTTCCCAACAGCTGGACTCTAAAAAAAATTGAAACTGAATTTGGAGTGTCTAATTTTACTGCTAGAAAGGCAAAAACACTGGACCCTGCAATGGTAGCCCAAGTCAAAGAATTCTATCAAAATGATGAGGTTAGTCGTCAAATGCCTGGTAAAAAAAGACTGTTTCAGTCAAAAAAGATAGCAAACGTGTACATGTTCAAAAGTATTTAATTCTAAGTACATTAACAGAATCATGTGTACTATTTAAGGTGTGTTACCCTGATCAGAGAACTGGAATTTCTAAATTTTGTGAGCTTCGTCCCAAGCATTGTGTTCTTCCTGGGTCCAGTGGGACACAATCTGTGTGTGTTTGCACAATACATCAGAATGCCAAATTAATGATGGCTCAGTGTAAAATACCTGAATTGACAAATGATGAACTCCCAATTAAAACATACAAAGATGTAACAAGCAATATAATTTGCAAAATGCCAACATCTAAATGTTACTTCGCAAATTGTGTTAATTGCCCAGGAAGTGATGACTTGAAGGCTCGGTTTGAAGAAGCTTTTCAGCTTAATAGCATTGAAAATGTGAGTTTCAAACAATGGATGCAGATTGATAACAAGTGTGTCCTGGAAACTATTATAAAACCGACAGAAGAGTTTTTGGATTATTTGTTTCAGAGTTTGCAAAACTTTTAAGACACTCTTTCATTGCTACTCAACAGTTTTCTTATTTGCGACACTTGAAAGAAAATCTACTTCAAAACCAATGCATTGTACTTTGTGATTTTGCTGAAAATTATGCATTTGTGCTTCAAGATTTTGCACAAGGCTTTCATTGGAACAATGCTCAAGCAACAATACATCCGTTTTTTATATACTACATTGATGAGGAAACCAAAAGTTGGCGCACCTTAGCTTAGTTATTCTTTCTGATTGTATGGTGCACGATACAGTTGCTATTCGTTTGTTTCAACGCCTCATGATTGACTTTCTTAAACAGAATCTGCCCCATAAACCCGAAAAGCTGAATTACTTTTCAGATGGAGCATCATCACAGTACAAAAACAAATCAAACTTTTTCAATCTTTGCCATCATGAGAAAGATTTTGGCATCAAGGCAGAATGGAACTTCTTTGCATCGTCACATGGAAAAAAATGCACGTGATGGTGTCGGAGGAACTGTTAGACGATTAGCGGCATTGGCCAGTCTACGAATGGTCTACAATTATCAAATTATGACCTCTCGCCAACTTTATGATTGGGCTAAAGACAATATTGTCAACATCAGTTTTTTGTATCCACTGCAGACGAATACGAGGATGAGGAAAAGACTGAAGAGTAGGTTTGAAGCAGCAACAATAAAGGGTACTCAACAATTTCACAGTTACAGTCCTGTTAATGAGACTAGAGTTTTAGTGAAAAGCTACTTGTTTTCAGAGGAATCAAGTGTAGAAATAGTTTCAGCAGATGACGCTGATGATGATCTGGACATTAATGACATTGTTGGCTTTGTTACATGCAAATACTCAGACAAGTGGTGGTTAGGTTGTGTTTTAGGAATAGAAGAAGAGGAAGTAAAAATAAGTTTTTTGAAACCACATGGCCCTTCTCCATCTTTCAAATACCCCCAATTTACTGACATACTATTGTGCATAAAAGTGAGGTTTTAACAAAAGTTGATCCTACAACAGCTACAGGAAGAGTTTATCGACTTACAGACTCAGAAACCAGAAAGACAAACAAGATATTATTTGTTAAATTAAAGAAGAACTAAGAGGTCGCTATTTTGGTGTAACTACAACTCTTGAGTGCTAACTGAAAAAAACTTTTATTAATTTTATCAGATAAAAATTTTAGCCTGTTGCGACCATCCTCTTGTTTTATGTTTAATTATGTATTAGTATGATGTATTATGTATATTTTAAAACTCAGAGTCTGTTATCATGTAAACACACTAAAATGAGAATTATAATCCATTATCACTTGCACAGTAACTTTAATTTTTTTGCCATAGCTCCCAATTCCATTGAGATCCTACTATAAAAGTTTCAGGATTTAAAGCTTATAATATTACAAAAAACATATTTTTTCAAAATTTTTGAAAAACATAATACATTTTTTTTATTTAATTTTTTTTATTTTTTTTTCACCAATCATAGTCAAGTTGCATATCAAATTAAAACTTATGAAATTATCTTTAAAATGAGGGGTCAAACAACTCTAGGCCTTATAGAACTTGAGAAATTAAAGATTGAAAAAGTTTATGCAAGCCAAAAAACAACGATTTTTAAAAAATTTAAATTACATGAAAACCCAATGAGATAATTTTTTTTTTTAAATATATTCCCATTGATATCATTAGGGAGAATGATCCCTGAAGGTTTCATTGGAATCTGAGATGGTCAGGTTGAATATTGAAATTTTTTTGGTTGACCCCATTTCAAAATGTTTAATGAATATCAAACAGAGGTCATCGTTCTTTCCACATTTATAAGTGATTCATGGAAAAATTCTCATTGGCCGCCACCGGGAATTGAACCCAAGGTCTTCCAGTTACGCGCCGGATATGCTTCCACTGCACCACAGTGACCTCGAATTCCTCCCGACTCACATACACTAACTGCCAAGTCAATTTGGCAAGTTGCTTCTTGGAGCCCTGCACAATGCTGGGGCACCAAAGGTGGTAAGCAGCTAGAAGGTGAATGAATAATTAATACAGACATTAGACGTGGACCAGGAACATCAAACAGAGATAATCGCTCTTTCCACGTTTATAAGTGAGTCACGGAAAAATTTTCATTGGCCGCCACCGGGAATCGAACCCAGGGTCTTCCAGTTGCGGCCAATGAAAATTTTTCTGTGACTCACTAATAAACGTGGAAAGAGCGATTATCTCTGTTTGATGTTCCTGGTCCATGTCAAATGTCTGTATTAATTGTTTAATGAATGTTAGAATCTTAAAAACACAAAAATTAAATTTAGGTGCATCATTAAAAAGGTTATTTCACAGAAATTTGTGATTTTTGTAGCATATCACAATGCTTTCTGTAATCTGTAGCAGACTGACAATTTCTGTAGTCACTACGGAGAATCCGTAGTAGTTGGAGTCTGAATTTCTTGTGTTGTTCTAATAGATATTTTGTTAAAACCACTGATAAACTTTCACAGGTGTCGAGAAGATGGTAGTGACAATAATAACACATGCAGAGTTGCCAAATGTCCTGATTCAATCGGATTAAGTCCGGTTTTCAAACCCAATGCCAAGGAACCCCCCCCCCCCCCCATGTTCAGTTTTGATATAATTTTAATTATTTGTCATTTTTTCCTGTTTGCTACCACTACACACGCACTCTAAAGTGCTATGAATTCTACGTAGTCACTAAGGGAATCGTCGATCAGCTATGGAGTACAGCAAATATCGAACATACTACGAAAGTAGAAAATCTCTGAAATAATGCTATTTACGATTTGTTCAAAGTCTATTTTCATGTTTTCAAAATTCTAACATTCATTACATATTTTTGGGATTGTTTATTAGATGTTTTTAACATAGTGACATTTGTTTGATTTAATTTGGAAAAAGGCCAACAGACATTTTGAAAAAGTCTGCCTTTTTCAAATAGTGAAAAAGGCTGACTTCGTATTTTAAGAATTTTTTCTAGTTTTCTAGTGAACTGCAGTTTTTGCTATTTCCAACAGTCTGTTCTTTAAACCCGATAAGTACAGAAAATACCCCCCCCCCCCCTATGTTTTTTTAAACCTAAATTTAATTTCCAATCGGTACTTAACCTACTGATGATGGAACCTGCCATTT
The DNA here is from genome assembly GCA_039090855.1 of Macrothele yani. Taxonomy (NCBI): domain Eukaryota; kingdom Metazoa; phylum Arthropoda; class Arachnida; order Araneae; family Macrothelidae; genus Macrothele; species Macrothele yani. The sequence goes on along the minus strand of CM076994.1, from coordinate 67,887,302 downwards.
CCGTGACCTGCAAAATTATCATGGCAGAGTAAACAATGCACTAACACTCATATGGAAGTAGACATTCGTCATACATAACACGATATGCAACTTGCTCATTAACCACCTTTGACGAAATGATGAAGATCACTTCTACATTTAATCAAATTAAAAACGGTATTTACAAGTTAAAACATATGATAGATTAAAACACTAGATCTTTCGATCACACTAGTGATCTTCATCAGGTAACTCACCTAATGACATCAAGGTACGTCGACACGCAATATATAGGGATTTTTGATGACCCAAACAATGGGTAAAGCGCATGCTCACGAAAGTTGTTGTGAACACAGAGAGAGAGAGAGACATAGAGAGACAGGTAACAGTACTGCAAACGAAGAAAGTAAAAATGATGTTACACAAGTATTAATAATTCAGCTGTAAAGATTATTTCCGCAATGTTCAAGTAGAGCAGTCCATGTTCGTGGGAGGAAAGAAGGTACATCGTCATTACAGCAAATACCTCTATAATGGTGAATATATAAGCTTTCTGCAAAGAGGGTCATGCTTTTCGTGCTGTGTGTAATGAGGATTTTGCATTCATCCCATAATGGTCTATGTGTGCCGCTAGCTACCAATCGGGCTAGGGCAGTCGAATGTGAGCCTGTTCTGACATCGTGTGAGTGTTCAAGCAAACGGGTTTTTAAATTACGTAGGGTGGAGCCTATGTACACTTGATCTATTTCACTGGGGTTTAACGCTCTCAGGGGAATAAGGTAGACTCCGTACCTGTGTTTGGTTTCAACGGGATTCCTGTCACGTTTAATTAGAGTGTACAAACTGCGTGTATGTAAACCAAAGTTTATATTAAACTTGGCACATGCATGTTTTAGAACGCTGGTGCAGCCTGGAAAATAGCTCATGGAGCCTACGTACCTGGTAAGGGTGCGGGTTTTTTCTAATGCGGTAAACGCAAGTCGTCGATGCCTGCGGAGAATGGTGTGTACCAGGTCTTTCGGGTACCCGAACTCACTAGCAATGACAAAAATTCGTTGAAGTTCAATGCGCCGAAGCCGTACAGATGACGAATGTGTAAATGCCCGTCGTACCAGGTAGCGCAGGGAAGCCAGCTTAACATATAAAGGCTGCGCTGAGTTGTATGGGGCTATAATAGGGTGGGATGTGGGTTTACGGTACACTGAGTATTTTAAAGTGAAATTTTGGGGGTCCCGCTCTATGAGCAAGTCTAAGAACGGGAGTTTTAAGTTATTTTCCAATTCCAAAGTAAGGTTTATGGAGCGATATTTAGAGTTTAACAAACTGAGAAAATGCAGCAGGTCGGAATGCGGATGTGGCCAAAAGACAAGAACGTCATCCACATAGCGACAAGAACGTCATCCACATAATGCAGTACAGTTTTTGATATTTAATTTCACTGAAAAACTTGTTTCCCCATTCTTAGTAACCTTTTTGTTGTATTAAGGGCAGAACAAGGATTTTTTTTTAGTTTGTTTAAAGTGAAATTAATGTTTCAAAAAGCTACTGCTTGCACAAGTGCAGAGAAAACGCGACTCTACAAGGAATGAAAGACGATGACGGAAAGTAAAGTCCCGATTTTAAACTTTTAATTTCTTTTTTGTAAACAAAAGAAAAATTCTTGCCCTTTTTGTTTGGTGATAAGCAAGAAGTACCCAAGCAATGGGAGACTGCATTTTCAGAGAAACTGAACTACAAAAAACAACCTGCTGAAGAGTGCTTGTGAAGTCACAGTTCCATCTGAAGCCCCAGGTGTTCGTTCTCTATATGGTTACCTTGTTCCCCAACTTAGGTGGGAAAACAAAAATATTTGTCCCCTGTCTTGAAGAGTGAATCTATAAATACACTGCACCCACTTATTTACTGAGAAAAGAGACTGCTTTTCATCAGTGTGAGCTGGACGATTTGAAAATGCATTTGCTAATTTTCAAATCATCCAAGACCCTTTCCATCTCAATTCAGGCAGGGTGCGTCAGTTGATCACCACCAATTTATTTGAAAAATATTGGTGGCTACTCCTAATGGAGATAAAAACTACTGCAAAAGGATTTTTCATGAAAAAAAATTTTTGGTCGAGCTATAGCATTTTGAAAATAGGCAAAAAATACAGCCATGGTGAAAATCATGTGAAACACCAAATTTTTAAATGCACACTGCTCCTGAACTATGACAGGTAGAGATTTGATTTTTTTTCTATTTTATTTTGAAGCTATTTTTTTTATTTTTTTTTATTGGCCTTTCTTTGAGTTCACAGCAGTTCATCATAAAAATGTTGCCAGATGGCAAAAAATCATATTACAAGAAATTGAATTAAAAGAAATTTTATGACAAAAGTTGGCAAAAATCATATTACAGGAAATTTGAATTTTCCACTAATTTAGGTTCTTTTTTTATTTATTTTTTTAAAGAAAAAGACTTATCAGGTGGGTAAGTGTGGCAACCTGTACCCCTACCAGGATTGTCTTACCAGTAGTTTTATTTTTATCCTGTGATGCATGTAACTCATGAAATTAATTTTTAAAGTATACAAAATTTCAAAAAATTAACATTCTTAAATCGCAATATCTCAAAAACCCCATTTTTAAAAATTCTGAAAGTTTGACCAATTAATGCCCCAATGGTAGGTTATCAACTGGGGAATCAGATTACTGGATATTTTCCTTGAAATTTTCCTACAAATTTATGAAAACGCGCTTCTCTCCTGCCCGTACCTCACGTTATTTAAAAAAAAAAAAACTGAATCTGATAAGTTTGCCTAAGTATGTATTCCAAATTGAAGTGTCAATCTATATTTTAAAATAATTTTTATGATTTTTAATAATAAATATCACCTATGTACATGTTTAATTTCTTATTTAATCCATAATCTACACACATACATTATCTCAGCTGCAGTTTAGATTCAATTTCTATTTACATAAGAAAAAGGGCCTCAAAAACAAAATTACAAGTTTACCATTGTAACTACAAATTATTCAAGCTGAGAAAAACATCTGGATTTTATTGATTTCCTTCTCATCAAAAGTTATGAAGTAATTCAGAATGTCTGACACGAGTTGTAGCATTCACCTTTTAGAAGGGTCATTCCGTGTCAAGTGATCCAGTGAAAAACCTTACCCATCTTGGATTTTTTTTCAAATTTGGCTCACCTAATGTACCTCTAGAGATAGTGAAAAATCAAAATTTTTGGATTTTAGACTTTCATATGATATGTAATACTGCTAGTTCTGGACACTTTTTAATTTCAAGGTCACTCAATACAATTTTTGACCTTGAATTTCTCAAAAACCTAATTTTTGAAAAATTCACACACAAACTTCTAAATTTTAATATCATTTGTGGAAAGTTTCATAATGGGATCATGGTTTCATGGATTTTTAAAAAATATTATTCAAAGGAAATACCACCGGGATGCAAAAGAAAATTTGTTCAATTTTAATTCACAATTTTTAATTCCTTTGGACAAGGACCCTATTTTTTTTTTCCAAGTTTTTGCCAGTGACAAAATACAAGGTTTAAAAGTGATGCCAGTTTTTAAATACTAAATTAATTAATTAATGATGTTGCCAGTATCCAACAATGCTTTCCAAATGTAAGGTGTACACATACACTGCTGCTCATAATTATAAGGACAGTCGTGTTTTGCAGATAAGTACACAGGAATCGCACATTGACACGTTGTAATGTGAAGTCGTGGAATACCGAACCTACATGAGTTTCAGGCGTGAGATTTGGAACCTCAGATAAAGGTAGTAAAATAACTTTACGTTTTTTTAAGGTGTCTATAAATATAAGGGCGCGAAAAAAAGTTCCAAGAAAAACGAATAAACGTCCATGATGTTCATGTGTTATGCAAATAAGAGCAATGTCTGCGTAGGTGAAAGTGTTCTTGAAGACACTGAGTATGTTGTTTTGTGTAATAACAGAATGCCTCATGGAAAGAAGTTAACTGCAGTAGAGGTTCAAAAGATATGGAAACTTTGTGGTGAAGGGAAATCATATCATGAGATAGCTGTTGCAATTAAAAAGTCAAAAATTGCGGTAGAAAATGCAATGAAAAGAGGTATCAAGGGATCTGATAAAAAGTCTTCCGGTCGCAAACGAAAGCTGTCATCAAGGGATATTCGACGTATCATGGCCATGGCAACCAGAAAAAATTTCTTGTAAAGAAATTGCTGGCTCCGTACCTGCCAATGTTTCCAGTCAAACTGTTTCACGTGTTCTGCATAGCTCAACTGTCGCCAAATACTTGAAAATGAAAGTGAGATCCACCCTCACCAGAAGACATAAAGAAATGAAGAAAGCAGCTGTACTCCAGTGGATGCAGAATAACATCAGGTGGGATACAATTATTTTTTCCAATGAGAAACGTTTTAATTTAGATGGCCCAGACGGCCTACATTACTACTGGCATGATATCTGCAAAGAAAAAGATGTGACATTGAGGCGACATCAAGGTGGTCCATCTTAATGTTCTGGGGTGGTGTTTCTGCTAATGGGAAGACTGATTTAGTCCTGACTCCAAGTATGAATTTTGAACGATATATCCAAGTGTTACATTAACAACTGTTAGCATATTCGTGGCCTTTAGGTGATGATAATTTCATCTTTCAGCAAGACAATGCCTCATTGCACACATCGAGAGTTTGTAACAATGGTTTTCGGACAATAACATGCATGTTCTGAAATGGACACCCAATTCTCCAGACTTGAACATAATTGAAAAAGTTTGGGTGCAATGGCTAGATTGGTATATGCTAATGGCAGACAATTTTCCACTGTTCCTGAGTTAGAAAATGAAGTCTTAACAGCATGGGACAAGATCACTCCTCAGTATTTACGGAAACTGAGTGTGCTTAACAGAATGGCTCAGTGTCTAGAGAACGAAGGTGGCCATACCACCTATTAAAGGTAATAATAATATTGTAAAATTAATTATGTTTACACACGGAAGGGCAAGCTGTCCTTATCATTTTGGACCTGTGTCCAAATGGCATTTGCTTTGTTTCTTGTAATTACAAGGTCTGTCTGGAAAGTAATGAGACTCATTCAATAACAGACGTTTAATTAAAGTTATACTTACATAACATTAAAATTCCTTGAAATAACATCCTTGAAGATCAATACACTGCTGCCAGCTGTTCTGCTATGCAGCATAGCTTGCCTGGAAGTCAGGAACAGGGATCGCTTGCAAAGCACTCGTCGCGGCAGTTTGCACATTTGTAACAGCCCCAAAATGGTGTCCTTTCAGGCTGGATTTGAGCCGGGGAAACAAAAAGAAGTCAGCCTGGACAGTGTTGCCACGTTGTGTGTTCGCCAGAAACTCTCTCACTCTCAGCGATGCATGGCTCGGCGCATTATCGTGGTGAAGAACCCAAGTGTTGGTGATCTCCGGGTGGACGCGCACAACTCTGTTCTTTAGGCGTTGAAGCACTTTCACAAAAAATGCAGCGTTGACTGTTTGTCCGGGTGGTACGAACTCCTTATGGACAACACCATCTTCGACTTGCACATTCAAGCCTTCATTGGTCGAGGAAACTCAGGAGTGTGCAACTCTGAGCTCTGTCTTTTAGTCTCCGGATCGTACTCAAAGACCCACGTTTCATTACCTGTTATCACTTTCTCCAAAAAAACTAGGTCCACTCCTCACACGGTCTACAAGCTCACGAGAAATTGACACACGGTTGTTCCTCTGTTCATTGGTCAAAACCTTAGGAACCAATTTGGCACAAACTTTCCGCATCTGCAATTCTTGTGTGATGATTTCATGCACAATGGATTTCACGAGTCCCATGTGCTCTGCTACCAATCTAACACTCGGACGTCGGTCAGAGTCCAAAACGCTGAAGGGCGCCCTGGGCGTGGTCATCCTCGACGCTCTCTCTTCCCTCTGTGAACGTTTTGTGCCACCGAAACACTTGTGCTTTCGATAAAGCATTCTTCCCGTAGGCTTTCTGTATCATAACAAGCGTCTCGGTTGCGGATTTTTCAAATTTAACACAAAACTTCTGTTAGACAATCTTCTGCATTTTGACCGTTACGCGACGCTCACACAGCTGTCCACTTCGCAAGCGATCCTCATTCTGTAAAAGCTCAGAGCCAACTGAACGAGACATCGATCATTTACCTAACATACCCCGCCACCCGTCACACCTGGAGACTCCACCCCTTCTAATTGGCCCAGGAAAAGTGGTCTCATTACTTTCCGGACAAACCTTGTATAATGAAAAAAAAACAACAACAAATATAGAATAATGTTTCTGCTATGTTGTGTCATGAATAACATAAATATAAGGCTTTCCTGTTCCTGCAGTTACTTTGTATTGTGCATCACCAGTATTTATGGTGTTCTTATACCATCCTTATAATTATGAACAGCAGTGTATAGGTGAATACAGAATCACCTGTTCACATACCTTAAATTGGAAAGCATTGTTGGATACTGGCAACATAATTAATTAATTACACTGGTCGGCAAATTTTTTTTTTTTTTTTCGAGCCCTGACACCATTCCTGCTGATTCTTATGTAGAATGACCTCCTGAAGTCGAATATAACCCCCGTTTCCCCCCCATCACCCACCGTTTTCGGGAGCCCCCCCTAATTTTATCACTTTCCGATAATTTGGAGGAATGAAAAGAATTATTTCAGCCTTTACATTTCTTCTGAGGGGCTACAGAGGTGAAAAGTTATAAAACATGAACATCTGTAGCAAGGATGTAGATTTGGGGGACCCCCCCAATTTGAAAGAAATCATTCAAAATGATCGATTTTTTATGATTTTTTTATCAATTTTCGGTAATGTGTTATGGACATGAATTTTATTTGGAGGGGTGAAAAGGACTACTTATTTTAGCTGTAAAGAATAATATATAAAAAGTTAAATACAAATGTAAAGTATAATAAATAAATAAGATAAGTACCTTCATTTGGTGCTTGCTTTCCTTTTGTACCCTGAAGTATAAGTTTCTCGTACCAAACACCAGCAGTACTCTGCTAACATGCTCGTATTCCCCTTCCCTGAAAATCTCTTCTCGATCTTATTGATGTCTTGATGGAATCGTTCCCCGTGTTCATCGAAACTGCTCCTAAATTTTCAGGGAAGAAGTCCAGGTGTGAGTGCAGGAAATGCACTTTAAGAGACATGTTACACCCCATGGCCTAGTACGCTGACAGCAATTCCTCGACATGAGCGGCATAATCATCACTTTTGTTGTTACCCAAAAAGTTCTTACACACGTTTTGGAATGCAAGCCAAGCTATTTTCTCTTTAGGTGTTCAATAAACGTCGAATCTTTGAAAAGTTGTCTAATCTGGGGGCCCACGAAAACTCCTTCCTTGATTTTAGTCTCACTAAGACGAGGAAATTTATTTTTGAAAAATTGAAATGCATCACCTGTCTTGTCCATTGCTTTCACAAACTGTTTGATCAATCCCAGTTTGATGCGCAAAGGCGGCAAGTAAATATTTTCCTTCGGGACCAGAGGATCATGAACAACATTTTTCTGACAGGGAGTAAAACTTTCTCGCAGAGGCCAGTTTCGTATGATGTAATGTTTGTCTCGTGCTCGGCTGTCCCATTTGCACCTAGGAAGCAGCAGTATTTTGTGAAGCCTGATTGCAGGCCCGCGAGTACAGCAACAACTTTTAAGTCGGCGCAAAGTTTCCAATTATAATCATGATACCAGATTTTATCAAGGATTCGGCTGATGTTTTCGTACGCCTCCTTCATATCCACAGAGTATGCAACCGGGACTGATGGTAACTCATTCCCATTGGCCAACAGGACAACTTTCAAGCATGTCTTTGATGAGTCTATAAACAGTCGCCATTTGTCTGGGTCACGTGTCATCTTCAGTTCTATCATCAATTCATTTGAATTAGGGCAGAACACTAAGCCTTCATCTTCCGAAAAAAGTAATTGCAGGGTTGACTGTCTGGTCCTGTAAGAAGAGATTTTTACGCCCTTTTCTAAGAGATTCCACTGCTGAAGTCGAGATCCAAGAAGTTGAGATTTAGTCTTAGGTAACTCCAAATCCCTGACGAGATCATTCAATTCCGACTGAGTAACGAGGTGAGATTTTCGATGAGCTGAATCAGCAGAACACTCTTCATCATCGGTGGACGTATCATGTGATGGTCCAAGCTGTGGCTCAAAGTATGTCACATCCGTTTCTGGCTCTAGAGTATAGGTTTTTGGGGGCACTGGGATTGGCAATGATTCGTTGTGAGGAACTGGTCTTAGAGCTAAAGGGATATTAGGATACTGAATTGCATGCTTACTTTTGTTGCTAGATAACCCGACGGTGGAAGTCATACAAAAGTAACAATCTGTGAGATGACAGCGAGGTTCGCGCCAAACCATGGGCACAGCAAATGGCATTGATTTACGGGTACCTTTGAGCCATGTGGTCAAGCTACTGTAACAAGTAGTGCAGCAAACTGTGGGAGCCCAATTCTTGTCCTGATCGCCAACTTTGCAATCAAAGTAAAAATTATAAGCAGTTTTAAGAAGCGCCAAAAAAACGAAAAAAAAAAACAATCATTTGTAATGATTTCTTTACAATTTGGGGGCAGACCTCCCACCCCACCCCCCAATATACCTCCTTTATACAGATGTTCATGTTTTATAACTTTTCACCTCTGTAGCTCCTCAGAAGAAATGTAAAGGCTGAAATAATCCTTTTCATCCCTCGAAATTATCGGAAAGTGACGAAATTAGGTGGGGGCCTCCCCGAAAACGGTGGGTGATGAGGGAAAACGGGGGTCATATTCGGCTTCAGGAGGTCGTTTTACGTAAGAATCAGCAGGAATGGTGTCAGGGCCGATTTTCATGCCAACCAGTGTTATTAGTACTTAAAAACTAGCATCATTTAAAACTTTGCATTTTGTCACTGGCAACATTAATTAATTATTTTAGTACTATTGTAATCCATATACAAAAGTTAGTAAGTTAACTTGTGTTTACAGTAGATATAATAGGACTCTGTGTTGTGTGAGTATATATATTTTCCAATTGCTGAAAAAGTACTTAGTAGAAATACTGCTGAGATTTTCTGTTGTAACCCTTTTAACAAAGAAAGACACACTAGTGTTTCAAAATGCTTCAGTTCTATTACAGAATGGATGTGTGGTGCATTGGACATTATTCAAAAGGGTATGAAAATTTGTGATAGTTGTAGGAAACAGATCAAGCTGGTGAAATATCAAAAAATGGAGACAGAAGACTATCAGTACTGTTAGCAAGTATCATGATGTCAGGTCCTAGTCCAGGGTATCCACAGAATTATCAAACCTGATTTTCCTGACCAATTTTCATTTCCCTGACTTTCCCTGATTTCCCCTGACTTTCCAGAATGTGGACACCCTGTAGTCATGAAGATGAAGACTTTGTAGATTTAAATGTTAGCTTAGAGTACCTCAACAAGTCTGTTACCACTCTTCAAGAGTCGCTTATACTGAAGAAGAGATTGCATACACCATCGTACTGTCATAAAAAATTAAGCAAAATAAGATGTTTAACTGAAAAAGTACCGATAGAATCTAGTGAAGATGTATGTGAAAGTACGACAAATAATGCTCATTGTGAAATGCTAAGTCAGCTGAAAGAAAAGTTTTAAGAAGAAAACCTAAGTTTCAGCAAGAAATTCCAAATTTTAACAGTACTACCAAAAAGCCGGCCATTCAAAAAATAGAGGAGGAATTTGGACTCAGCAACAGAATGGCAAGAAAAGTAAAAGCTGCAGTAAGAGAAAATGGTATTTTGGCAACACCTAATCCAAAGCCTGGAAAGGTTCTTAATGAATCTGTAATTGAAAAAGTTAACAATTTCTATAACAGTGATGATGTTACTCGTAAGATGCCTGGGAAAAAAGACTGTTTCAGTGAAAACAGGTAACACTAGAATTCATGTGCAAAAAAGGCTAGTTTGGGGGAATTTAAATGAAATCTATCGGTTGTTCAAGAAAAAGTACCCTACCGAAAAGATAGGGTTTTCAAAGTTTGCTGAACTACGTCCCAAGCACTGTGTCTTAGCTGGAGGAAGCAGTACTCATGCAGTATGTGTTTGCACGACACATCAAAATGTGAAACTTATGATACAAAGTGCAAGATTAAATAATATTACACTCAACAACGTTACAGCAGTGAGTGATTATAAAACCTGTTTAGCAAAGATAATATGTGATCAGCCAGGTACAGCATACCATCTTAATGAATGTCCTTTATGTCCTGGTGTAGAATTTCTGAAACAGGAGTTAAGCATAAAGCTGGAAGAAGAAATGATAGACCATATCACCTACAAGCAAGGGTATCTGTTGAGGAGTATGTGTGTACATTTGAAACATTCAGCAAAACCACAAAAGTTTTTGGAATCATTGTATGAACAGTTAGTTGTTGGTCCTGAAAAAACATTTTTTTTTTTTTTTTTTTTTTTTGCTATAAAAGAAAGTCTGAGCACTACACCCATTTGAAGGAGAACGTCAAAGAAAATAAGGCTGTGGTATCTTTTGATTTTGCGGAAAATTATGCCTTTGTATTGCAAGATGACACCCAGTCTTTCCATTGGAACAATGACCAGGCAACAGTTTATCCAATAGCAGTGTATACAAGGATTCTGATGTTAAAAATTTAAAAGTACTTTTTGTATCTCTGAATCTCTTAAACATGATACAGTTGCCGTACACTTGTTTCAGAAAACTAATTTCATATCTAAGTTCTGGACTGATACCAAATTTGAAAAAGCTCTATTACTTCTTTGATGGTTCAGCTGCACAGTTTAAAAACCGAAAAACTTCTCAAACATATGCCACCATGAAAGTGAGTTTGGAATCAAAGCTGAATGGCCTTTCTATGCAACAGCCCACGGTAAAGGAGTATGTGATGGTCTGGGGGCAACAGTGAAACGACTTGCAGCAAGGGCAAGCCTCCAACGACCCTATGAAGAACAAAAAATGACACCATCACAGCTGTTTGCATGGAGCCAGGCCAACACCGACTCCATTGAGTTCTTTTTCTTATTAACGAACAACACTTAGAAGAAGAGAAAGTGCTTGAAGATTGATTTCTGGTTGCAAAACCAATACCAGGCACCCAAAAGTTCCACAGTTTCCTCCCTGTGTCAGATAAAGTAATAATGACAAAGGTATTTTCAAAGAGTGAGCAATCACACAAGTTTTCTTTGTCAGGAGATTTGAATCATAAGCTCTCACTATCAGAAGTTAAAGGATACGTAGCATGTGAGTATGATAAGAAATGGTGGCTTGATGTAATTTTAAACAAAAATGAGACAACTGAGATGGTGGAAGTGAAGTTTCTACACCCTGAAGGTCCTGATCCGTCCTTTACATACCCACAGCACTTTGAAGATGAACTTGAAGTGCCTGTCTGCCAAATCCTGACCACGGTGGTACCTATGTCTCACTGGCCGCACTTACTACCTTCGCAAGGAAGAGATGGACACAGCAACCATGGTACTTCAAAATTACTTTGCAAGAGATTGTTGAAGTTGTTAGCGTGGATGATGGTGACAATACTAAAAGTTGTGTAATTAGTTATACTTTTCAATAAATTAGCTTGTCCAAAGGAATTAAAAATTGTGAATTAAAATTGAATAATTTTTCTTTCGCATCCCGATGGTTCTCCCTTTGCATATTTTTTTTAAATCCCCGACACCATGATCCTATATGAAACTTTCCACAAATGATGCTAAAATATAGAAGTTAGAGTGTGAATTTTTTCAAAATTAAAAAAAAAAATAGATTTTTGAGAAATTCAAGGTCAAAAATTGTATGGTATGACCTTGAAATTAAAAAGTGTCCAAAACTAGCAATGTTACATTCATATGAATGCTTATAAAATAAGCTACAAAATGGTTCTTACCCCAACCCAACCTTCTATTTTGGAATTCCATGTCAGCTGAAAATTGCATTTTTTTTAAGATTTCAGAGAGCCATAACTTTAAAACTACTGCAGACAAAAATCTAAAAATTTGGATTTTTTACTATCTCTAGGGGTACCTTACCATCTTGGATTTTTAAGCAAAATTTGAAAAAAAAATCCAAGATGGTAAGGTAAAAAAGATGTTAACATTTTGGATCACTTGACACGGAATGACCCAGAAGTACATTTTAAAGGGCACTGGCCACTTGTCTCTCTTTTTGCCACATTTCCCTGGCCACTGAAAACCTCTGGTTGGTCCATGAGGGTGCGTGCATGAAGGGTACTGGTTATGTCCTCAAGTTCTTCAGATGTGTTTGTAATCTGTCCCATCCACCAGTTATTGTCATAAATGCATCCTATAAATTCTTCTACTTGAAAATCATTCACAGAAAATGGGTTCTTTTTTGTTGTTGTTGGCTTGAAAATTGCCCTATTTGATGTAGGTGCTGGACTGTTCTGGCCATTGATGGTTTATTTCCTTGTACAAGCCAGGAATGCAGTGACTATATCCCAACAACAGATTTTACTGTATCCCACTTTTCTGCTTTGCTGATTTGGGAGGATTGAACTTTATCAGTTGTGAAGAGTAGAAGTTTAATCTTTGGGATCACGGGGGAAACAGTTTCAACATATATGAAGGTGCATCTTTTATAGCTTGTGAAGCTTAATTTAGTAACAAAATGTTTGCACAGTACACCCTCACCATCACTCTTGCCATGGCCTGTGGCTGAGAAGACCCACTTCCTAGTTACTTTTGGGCCCTCCTTTGTAAGTTCATAGAACTGATATTTGTTTTTGAAGTGGCCCACTGCTTCATCCGAGATGTAAACAATTGTTTTAAACTCTTTTAAAGGACAAGCCTTGGCAATTTCACTTTTTATAATCTGAATAGCACACGGAGCATGTGCTCTGTCATGGCTTATATCATTGCATGCTACTATGGAAGACTTACTCATTTTGCAAGTATGCAATGCATGTAAATAGTGAGATGGCGACATTTCCCCAGTGGTAGCATTGCACTTCATCAGGTCTCAGCAAAGTCAAAATGCAATACCAACACTGGACTACGTGTTGGTGATGTGTCGCGCAGATAGAGGGATGACCCTAAGGAAAATCATCTGCTGACCTGCTCGTTATAAATTACGGTAGTTTCTTCCCTCCTGACAGCACCCCCCTCAGTAGCTCTTATTTTCACTGACTCTCCCCAATGACTCTTGAGCAGCCTCAATAGATCTTTGAGGGGGACTGTATGACAATCAACTGGGCATCACCATTTTAAGCACCACAGCTTTGCAAAATCAAAATTTTGGAATCATATCGGCTACATTTTAGCAAAAAAATTACTGTAAATTGCAGTTTACTCATGAGTCAAAAACTGCCTAAGATTCATAAAATCATTTGCCACCATTTTCACAGATTCTAATTTCTTCTCACCATTTTTCAGATTTAATCGCATTTGGCGACTTAGCGAATGCTTAGTGTGAGCCCCGACAGGAATTGTGTTCTGTTATTAAAAATTTATTAAATGTTTACAGTTCTCTTTTTCTCTGAATTCAAGAAATTTGGGGAAAAAGTGCCATTTTTCAAAAATTGAAAAAAAAAAAAAAAAAAAAAAAAAGGGGGGTCATCTACAAAAATATGCGAGAAATTTTCAAGGCAAAAATCCAGTAACCTGATTCCCCCAGTTAACTTCCTACCATTAGGACATTTGGCCACAATTTCAGAATTTAAAAAAATTGGGATTTTGAGATATCGCAATTCAAAAACGTTGATTTTTTTTTTTTTAATTTCATAATTTTTAAAATTAATTTTGAGTTACATAATCACAGGCTATAAATAAAATTACTGCTAAGACAACTCAAGTAGGGGTACAGGTTGCCAAACTTACCCACCTGAAAAGTCTTTCTTTAAAAAAAAAAAAAAAAAAATTCTAAATTAGTGGAAAATTCAAATTTGTTGTAATAAGCATCAATCATGTCACTGCTGTCTACTATACACGATATTAAAAAACGAAAAGAGTTGCAAACTAAAAGATGAATTTTATTTACAGCTAAAACCAAGTTAAAAAACATGAGAGATCTTTCGGACCCACTATGGGTCCATCATCGGGCACCGCATGGGTAGGATTCCGATCTCTTAAACTCGGAGATCCATACCACAATGCATCAGCATGAAGGCGCTACTCCCAAATTGATGTATGCGCTCGACATAATGTACATGACATGCAAATAATGGGGAACACAAAATAAAGACGGTTATAGATTACAAATACAATGGTTTAAAATATAGTGTTTCCAAGATGAAGGCGGTGTACATGGTGTGTCGTCATTACAACATTGAAAATGAAATCCAGGGATCACTTCCTTTTCTTAATTTTTACTTAACCCATAACCCTTCAAACCGTTCTTTTTCATTTAGAGTTTATTGAAAACCAACCGCTCCGCCCACATTAATTCCATTCACCTCCTCTAGCCCAATTCAACATAAGACTGCTGCTTTATCTTTCCTATTCCATAGAGCATACTCACATTTCTCATCCGCTAAACTTTGTGACAATGAGATAAAATTCATTTTTGGATTTGGCTTTCAGATGTGAATATCCACGTGGATTTGTGACAAGACAACTTCACAAATGCCAACACTCTATGCTTATCTCTTTATGAGGAAATAAGGATGTGGTCTCATACGTTGGCTCCATAGAATTTTGTCCCTGAGGTTATACATATTCTAAAAAGAGCATGTTATAAACAAAACATGGATTTTGGCATACAAACACATGAGTTATTTTCCTTTATCAAAAAGGATCGCGACACAGTTGCCCCACTACAAAAACATGGGGTTTACTCAATCCCCTTAAAAGCAATTGATTCCAATGTTCAGGACTCTAGGTACATAGGATCTACACTTCGGACAATTGCGACCCGAGTGTCCGAACACAAGTATAACGTCCGGACGGGATCGATGGCCACCACTTTGTCCAGACTAATTAATCAAGGTCTGCACACCCCGGATTGGAATAACACCACTTGCTTAGCAACAACCACAACAAGTTTTTTATTCACAGAAAGCATATACATTACTATGCTTTCTAATCAATGTTGTAATGTTGGCACACCATGTACACTGCCTTCATCTTGGAAACACTATATTTTAAACCATTGTGTTTGTAATCCATAACAGTCTTTATTTTGTGTTCCACATTATTTGCATGTCATGTATATTATGTCAAGTGCGCATGCGTCAATTTGGGAGCAGTGCCTTCATGCTGATGCATTGTGGTGTGGATCTCCGAGTTTAAAAGATCGGAATCCTACCCATGCGGTGACCGATGATGGACCCATAGTGGGTCCGAAAGATCTTGCATGCTTTTTAACTTGGTTTTAGCTGTAAATAAAATTCATCTTTTAGTTAGCAACTATTTCTGTTTTTTTTTAATATCGTGTATAGACAGCAGCGACATGATTGATGCTCATCAGTTGGCACGAATACCACGGACGATTTGATTTGTTGTAATAAATATAGATTTTTTTTTTGCCATCTGGCAACATTCCTATGATCAATTGCTGTGAACTCAAAGAAGGCCAATTATTTCAATAGCATCAAAATAAAAAAATCAAGTCTCTACCTGTCATAGATCAGGAGCGTACATTTAAAAATTTGGTGTTTCACATGATTTTCGCCGCAGACTCTATTTTTTTGCCTATTTTCAAAATGTTGTAGCTCGGTCAAAAAAAAAATTTCATGAAAAATCCGTTTGCAGTAGTTTATATCCCCATTAGGAGTAGCTACCATTATTTTTTTCAAGAAAATTGGAGGTGATCAACAGACACATGTTGGACATACCTGCTTGAATTGAGTTGGAAAAGGTCTTAACAGGAGTGTTTTAAAAATTACAAATAAATTCTTTAGTATATATAATTTATGACTACAAACTTGTGTTGAATAAAGTAAAAATATCAACGTTTACCACAATCAAAGGTTTATTATATATCGACTATAGTTTCGCAGAGCTTCTGGCTCGGCTTCATCAGCATTCGTCCTGATGAAGCCGAGCCAGAAGCTCTGCGAAACTATAGTCGATATATAATAAACCTTTGATTGTGGTAAACGTTGATATTTTTACTTTAAATTCTTTAGTAATGAAAAAATAATTTGGCCAGTCACCAGTCCATGTGGACAGGCAAAATTTTGAGTATGGCGACAAAAGTAATTTTTTCTACCGGCAACTTTGTTTTATCCTGTCGTCACGTGGCGATTATATACATTTTTCAGAGCTACAAGTGACAAAAAAAAATTCAGGACAAGATTTTTTTTTTTTCCAAGATGTGCAATGTGGGTTGTGTTGCATGTGGTTATTATCTGGAACACAGGAATTATTCTGCACACACACAAAATTATTTTATCGGATCATATTTTTTCCTACTTAAGCAGATATGAGAACAGACCAAGTAAATACAAATGATATTGAAGTTGAAAAGTAATTTAGTACAATATGTCATATAAAACAAAACATCACCGTCTATGTATGATATTTAATAAAAGATGAATGATATTTACAATTAAAATACCCCAATAGCACTTTTGGGGTAACATTCACCCCATCATTAGGTGGAACAGAGAAGTAATGCACTGCTTGCATAGATTTTTATAGGAGAGCAGCGATGCACCAGGGGTTAGGTCTCAAGCGTCACAGGTTGTGATTGTTGCCATCACAACCTTGCAACTAGTGTAAATTTCCAACATTAAATTTCACATGGTAATACAAAGATTTTGTTATACAAATAAGGTTATTGTCCAATTCACATTTTGTTGGTTTTTTGTTTAATTTATTTATTACTATAATTTAAAGTTCAAATTAACGACATGATCTTTCAAAATTTTTGAAATGTCCACAGGTGTAGTATTATTACAGCATCTGCCCCCCCCCCCCCGGGCTTCGATGTACAGGCTTTCAACAAGGTGTAGCGAGTGTGCGTATGCTGGAGTGTCCAGTAGCCTGATGTTTGCCCAATCTGGTTGTAGCGTTCCATTTACGACATTCTTAGATAATGCCGTATTGTTGCGGTTGGTTTGGATATCGTACTTATGTTCCAGGACATGGATACCCAAGCTTCTTCGTGTCGAGTCTGCATAGTTGCTAACGTGTTCGCCTGTTGAAAGGTCTAGTAGTGGAATGCTGTACACTCCCCATTTGCTCATGATATCGGTTGTTGCCCGATCTTTTCTAACAGATGATATGAGATTCTTTGATCGGGTGCCAACTGTATGTTATGTTTCGAGCATATGCGTGATAACTCTTCACATTCAACTCCAAAAAAATTATCCGCTATTAACTTTCTCATTAGAAGAGCCTTCACGCATTCTTCAAACGATAGTCATTTACAGTCTGAGATTCAGTTCATCTTCAAATTGGCAGACAACGGGATAAGACTATTGCAATCAGTTGGCTTAAACTGAGGAAGACAGTGAATTAGTATCTGGATCATGAAAAATACAGTTTATCAGTTGGATAAACTGAGGAAGACAGTGAATTAGTATCTGGATCATGAAAAATACGAAAATCTAGAAAAGGCAGCGAAAAGTTAGATTCTAATTCTATCATGAGCCCAATAGTAGGAAATAATGACGAAAGTGCAGCGACGAATTGATTTAAATCATCCTTTGAGCGAGGCCAAAACACAAGGATGTCGTCGACGTTTTAAGGAATAAGCTGGGAACTAAAGGAAATTCGTTAAGAACTTTGTTTTCAATGTATTGTAGCAGAATCTCTGCTAACCTTGCGGAGAGTGGGGAGCCCATGGGCGAACCCTCAGTTTGCATGTAAATCTTGTCAACAAATTCAAAGTACGAACGCTGTTTAACTAAACAAAGCAAGTTCATAATGGCAGAAACTTTCGGGGTAGGAACGTGGATTTCAGCAAGTTTAGCCTCAATAACGCAATGAGTGGCGTCCATAGGTACATCAGGGTACAGTGAAACCACATCCAGAAAAGCTAATATGAAAGCGCCAGCATGTGGCTGAATCATTCTGATCCTTTCAATTGCCCTAGAGGAGCTTTTAATAGAGTAAGGTGAGCTCTCTGCTAACTTAGCTAAATATAGGGCAAGAGCTTTTTCAAGTGGTCAAGTAGGGCTAACATAGCCCACGACCAAAGGTCTAATAAGTAGCCCCCTTTATGCAGTTTAATACGCCCAAATATCGAGCACATGACAACCACGTGTGTGTGTGGGGGGGTGCTTTAGAAAAACTTTTAGGGAAGTTGTAAGCATTCCAAAATCTGGTTAATGCTGCACAAGTTACTTTGGTTGGTTCACACTCAACTACCTAGTGTGGAGTAGAGGTTATGGCCTCAAGCATTTTTTCCCTGTAATTTGAGCTGTTTAATAAGACCATTTGATGTGTCTTATCTGCAGCCAAAATATAAATTTCATTATTATTTCTAACTGCAACGAGTTGCTGTCTTTCTTCATGATACATAGGAAATAGTTTAGATTCGTGCTGTGTTATGCCTCTTCGTAGTAGTCTGTCAATTTGTACGAATGCAACTATATTAATAATTCAACTTGTGGGATAGTCTGGAAGATGTTAACTTTGTTCATCGGATATACGAATTTGGTTCCACTCTCTAGAACTCTGCGTAAGTTGTACTTTGTTCAAATCATAATTACTAAGGTTAACAACATTAGAGTTTGAAATTACACCTGTACAACGTCTACGATTGTGAACAGACCTATTACTGACTTCACGATCAACTAGGGAACGAAGTTTACCAATATGGGTTTCAATCAAAGATTTGACTGAGTTTTCAATTAGAGTCGAAGAGATAGTGAACACACGGTCCATAATAATAGGGTGTTCACATCGCGACAGTTTTTCATAAGAACTATAGCACTTTCTACTAAGAAAATCAATAATTGACCTCTTACTTCTAAGGGCACTTATTAGTCATTTCTTCTCAGCATTTTGAAGTATGCAGTTGTCGCGCAACGAGAGAGGAGCTGCACAGATACTGATGACTCAGGATTACATTCAGGTCTCTACATCTAGTCAGAAATCCCAGGTGATAATCTAACTTTTCACTATCTTTTCTAGATTTGCGTATTTTTCGTGATCCAGATACTAATTCACTGTCTTTCTCAGTTTATCGTAAGCCAAATGACTTATCCCATTTAACTCTTCACACCCAACTCCACAAAAATTATCTGCTATTAACTTTCTCATTAGAAGAGCCTTCACGCATTCTTCAAACGATAGTCATTTACAGTCCGAGATTCAGTTAATCTTCAAATTGGCAGACAAACATGGATACCCAAGGACATTGGTCAACAGATTATATATCAAAATAATAAATGAAAGAACTATAAGTCTGAAGCAAGACCCAAAGCCTAACAAACGGTTTGTGGGAGCATTAGATTAGCACCGGCATATCACTAACGCACTATCACGCATATGCTCAAAGCATAACATACAGTTTGGCACCCGATCAAAGAATCTCATATCATCTGTTAGAAAATTTCGGGCAACAACCGATATCATGAGCAAATGGGGAGTGTACAGCATTCCACTACTAGACCTTTCAACAGGCGAACACGTTAGCAACTATGTAGGCTCGACACGAAGAAGCTTTGGTATCCGTGTCCAGGAACATAAGTACGATATCCAAACCAACCGCAACAATACGGCATTATCTAAGAATGTTGTAAATGGAACGCTACAACCAGACTGGGCAAACATCAGGCTACTGGACACTCCAGCATACGTACACTCGCTACACCTTGTTGAAAGCCTGTACATCGAAGCCCTGCTGAGGGGGTGGGGGGCAGATGCTGTAACGATACTACACCTGTGAAAATTTCAAAAATTTCGAAAGATCATGTCGTTAATTTGAACTTTAAATTATAGTAATAAATAAATTAAACAAAAACCAACAAAATGTGAATTCGACAATAACCTTAATTGTATACCAAAATCTTTGTACTACCAAGTGAAATTTAATCTTGGAAATTTACACTAGTTGCAAGGTTGTGATGGCAACAATCACAACCTGTGACGCTTGAGACCCTCACCCATGGTGCATCACTGCTCTCCTATAAAAATCTATGCAAGCAGTGCATTACTTCTCTGTTCCACCTGATGATGGGGTGAATGTTACGCCGAAAGTGCTAGTGGGCATTTTCATTTTAATTGTAAATATCTTTCATCTTTTATTAAATATTGTACATAGACAGTAATGTTTTGTTTTGTATGACAAAAGATATTTATTCTTAAAGTGAACTTCAAAATTACACAGAATGAGACATTACAGATATTCAACAGAATTGTGCATAAGTTGATCCTACGGAAGGCCACCTAAACTTATGATTCTAGTGATACATTTACTTAAAAAAAAAAAGCTTTAAAATTTTTGTTTTTTTGTAATTTCATTTATTTTTTTTTTTTTTGTGATTTTATCCAGTTGCTTGTTTTTAATAGACTGAGTCATCTGGACAACTCTTAACTTCTCTCATATTTTTTTTAACTACAATTGTCTACTTTTTTTCTTTCTTTGAAACTTCAATCCAGTGCTTGTGTGTACAATGGTTAAGCAAAAACTAGTAGCAACATGCATGTAACACACATTAGGCTTCATTTAGACATGAATGGAACATCACTGGCCCTCAATATAATCACTGGCCATATGAGTAACTTTCGTCTATACCTGTGGGAGACGGTGGATGCAGTCAGCAGATTCATTTCTATTGATAGCTGCAATAGTTTGGTCTACGGCATGGAGTACCTCAGGAACACCATGAAAACATTGCCCTTGTATGGGTGCCTTCAACATGGGAAACAGATAAAAGACACAGGGACTCATGTCTGGGGAATACAGTGGGTGTTCCAAGGTTTTCCAATGCTATCTTGTCAAATGTTTTTCTACTGTTTTGAGCAACATAACAACGAACATTGTTGTGAATGAGTATTGGTGGATTGTCTTTAATGAAACGTGGCCGCTTCTTTCATAGTACCGGACGCAGATATTTCCCCAGAGATTGTTGACAGTACTCAGCATTCAGTTTGTTTTTCAAGAACAAAGTGATGAAAGATTGCACCATCCATGTCATGGGCAACAATCAGCAATTCAGCATTACTTTGACTTTACTGAGTTCCTGCCCAGAGTTGTACAAAAATAAAATGTATCTGCGTACACAACTATTGAAACAGAAAACTTGCTGCAAACCCGGGAATCAGGATAACAATAAAATAAGAGAATTTAAAGAAAAATTAATAAAACAATAAATTATTAGAACATTACATATTCCAGTGAGGACAAAATAAGTATGTTACAACTGAATGTGCAGCAATGTGTGTGAAATGGACCTTTATAGCAAAATATTAAAATATTGGACTATGAACCTCATAAAAACAAGAGACTAATTAAAAAAAGTTTTTATATCTAGAAAAACAGTTCAATTATGAACCTTCAAAAATTAGCATTTTCAACAACTTAATTCAAAACTAGTACTTACAAAATACATAAGGAAAATATTTTAATTTAATAACTGACAACTGCAAGAGGAACCTGGCAATAAAATATGAATTCTTCTGTGTAAACGAAATGTTTGATACATGTTCCTATAGATTGAGAACAGGCCTTGATAAAATCTAGAGGCCAGAAATGTCTGTAAAAGCAAAAGAACTCAGAAGATGTGAAAAATAATTGAAAGTTCAAGTTAAAATAGAATTAAATACATTTATCTGAGTAAAGCCTAGAGTAAGTGTTAAATTAAATATATTAACCTGAGTAAAGCCTTGAGTAAGAAAATGTGAAAAATAATTGAAAAGTTCAAGTTACAATAAAACAGAATTAAATATATTAATCTGAGTAAAACCTTGAGTAAATATTTTAATTGCTGTAAACAGCATTTTATTATTTTTTAATCTACAAGCAAAAACTATCTGCAAAATCTGCTAATAATTTGGAAACTATCCACGTACAGCGTATGCGTGTACATCTACATTCTGCTACTCTGTTCCTGCCCTAATTTTTTGGGGCGTGGGGATCACTGATGCCGTCGTTCATTTAATTGCTGTTTGAGAGCCAGCTAATATGCTTGTGCCCAAGTTTCGTCGATGGCAATGATTCAATGAAGAGATGCATAACTCTCATTACGATATCGGTCCAGATGGAGTTTTGCTACAGCGCATTGTTGCCACTTTTGCACTTCTGTAAGATGACGAGGGGTCCACTTTGCTGCGATGTTCACATGCCAAGGACATTGTGCAGAACGTAGCGCATGGTGAAATAACCGATTCCAACTTCATTTGCCAATTGGCATGTGGCCCAGTGCCTATAACAATCAAGTAAAGATTGCATGAGCTGCAACTTCTCCTGTGGGATGTGTGGGCATCCCAATCGTTCATTATCTGCTGATTGTTCTTTACCACTGTGAAAAGCCTTCACCCATCGTGCAACTGAACGCCAGGGCAGAGCTTCATCCCCACACATATTTTTCAGGTCTAACAACCATCATTCCTTTGCATTGCAACCACATGCAACCTCAATTTTTATCCAGCTGTGTTGTTCTAACTTCATAAACATGGTTTAGACCACCTTCACACAACAGCTATACTTTACATGCTCCTTAAGCTACCTCCTTCGTTCTACACAAACACTCAAGTAACATCCAACACTCAAAATGCTTTCTTATATTTGATTGTGTTTGACTACTTTTCACTCAATCCTCGTAATTGTTCAATCACTAAGCATTTCTCTGCATTCAATACATCAGCTATTTGCTCAAGTTTTGAACTTTTTTTTTTATCATTCAAAAATTTTGATGGATTCTTATACCTTCCACCTCAATTTTTTTTTTTTTTTAGCATCTTTTCTTTATCTTTTTGTTGTTCTAAGTATTAAGCATACAGTGCATAGGACTGATTCACACAATTTAAGAGCTTTTTATTAATTGGAATGAACATAGTTTTCATGCAAATCTTTACACAGAAGTAATAAGCAGATGCATGAATCCGAAAGAGGAACTCTTACCTTTGCAACAACACAATTATTTTGTGAAAAGCCCCTTATGGGCAGTGCGTTATGTGATAATGTTACATATACATGTTAAACATACTGCATCACATGACTATAACATTGCAGTCATACCACAGTCATATTTGCCAAAAACTGTGCACAGTGACTCCTTACTAGTTTCTCGACTTAAATTGTGGCTCTGATGTCAATATTTTGCAATTGTACAGAATATCCAAAATAATGCAAGAGCTGGCTTTCATGTCGCATCTAAGGTGGCTTCCCATGAGATAGTACTTTCAAGAACGGCATAACTACTAGAGTGTATGAGAGTCAATGGACAATACTTTGAAGACAACTAAGTTGCTGTGTGCTGAACTTCAGGTATGTACAACTTATGCTTTGATTTCAGGAACTTTTTGATATCTTCTGATGGCATCACTTATTTATATGAAGACCTGTGAAATTGCTAACACAGAAATATGGATATATGTGAACTGATTACACTTTTCAGCCATGGCTCAAGAATGGTTAATGATACAGGATTTTTTAAATATTAATTATTTATCAAATTGTACATACCTTTTCGCCACTACAAAAGAAGAAGTATTTGAGCTTAACTATGTTGCAATGATCAAGTTTACGCATGATTTGAAGCTCTCGATTCTGAAAAGAAAAACAAAACTTATTTAAAACATGAGAAAATCAGATGCATCATTAATAATGTAATTCTAAACGGACATTTTTAAAGTACTATATTTGGAAAAGCAATGTCTCTTGCAAAGCCAGATTCAATATTGGAACTTCTTGGCAGATGAGCTTTCCTTGAAGAGCTAATCTCATGAGTGTCAGAACAGCTGATACCTAAGTATGTATGTAGAAAGCTTAGAGATGAACACAAGTTACTCGTGCAAATCACTGGCAAAACTGTCACACAAACTCAAATACGTTTGGAAATATATGAGAAGTAAACTCAGCAAAAAATTGGAAGATACACATTAAAGTCCTGTTTTCAAAACTTCCTATCAAAGAAGATTTAAATCTCCTGTCAAACTTCATTTTCTGAAGGAGTCTATCTTTGGAATTATGAATCCAGCTCCATAATTTCATTTTTGGAATCACTGGGAAATTCATTCATCCAGACTGCACCATTTTTGGCTATTGAACCTTTGGCTACTACTGGACACTATGGCAACAAAAGGGCAGGTTCCAGTTATTCAATTATTAGCAAACTAATTTGTAAAATATGGAGATACATACATAAATTGAAAACCAACTTTTACCCAATAAATTAAAAACCAACTTTTACCCATAGTTTTTGCACATAGCTCTTAACATATCAAGGAACAGTAACAAACCACAGGCTGTATCATTTGTACAACAGATATAACCCACAATAATTCGTAAAGCTCTTATTACTACACGTATATGTAGGAGCCCATGCACAAAGTGTTTAAAACTATGCTTTTTCATTTGTTTTTACTGAAAGCACATCACACTGATCCTTTAAAAAGATAGCTCAGGTAGTAGATAAAATAACAAGCATGTTCATGAAGAAAATGAAGAACCACACAAGTGCGCAAAACATCGATAACAGCCAGAAGAGCATTACACATCTCACACATAGGAGCAGAGTTGACACATAGCAAATGGTGTTCTGGGTGAAATGACAATGCCGAGACAAGCTAATACAATTTCCTCCCTACTGTTCTAGTGAAAGCATGAAGATTAGATTCACAGAACTGGTTTTATGTAATACAGTTTGTTCCTTATCTGTTGGCCCACACAGAGATAGCCACAGATCTGCTTATAAACTCTTGAACAAAAATGTAAGTTCCAGTGGTGTTCAAATCAAGGGTCAGCTGTGTAAAAATGTGATGGCTTGTTAATAGAATGTAAACATTAACTTAAATTGATCCAAATTCTTAAAGTTGAATACAATGTACTCACTCTTTATTGTCATATGCAAGAAACAATATTAATGTCAACTTTATCCTACACTTACCAGAATCTCAACATTTTCTACCTAGCAGAACTGAATATATTTTGCTTTTATGCTCAGCAACTAGGAATTCTACAAAGCTAGTTTCTCATTTTTTTAGAAAATAAGGCTGAGATTTTCTCATTTGTTCAAATTGTTTTTCTCCACTGCTGTGAACAATGCAGTCTTTAAATCTAAGGGCAAAGATCTCAAATAAAGGCCTTGCAATGAAAGCAATGTAATTTTAATCACAGAAAACAATTTTTTTTAAATTTGCTAGACACTGAACTTTTTCTATTTTGTAGTATTATTGCTTTAAGAAAAAAAAGAAAATGAAATTGCCACCTACCTATAGCAATCTCATTTCTCACAAATGAAGAACATTACAAATTAAGAGCCGCTCTACACTACACGACAGTTACTGTCTGTGAGTAACTAACATTCCCTGCATCTCCAACTACAAACAGCTGTCCACGAAAGTATACTGCCATTATTCAAAAATTGCCTTCTTTATAAGGGTAAAGCACAAAAAATAAGTCAAATATGGAAAAACTGCTCCCCCAGAAATCAGCTGGTTACAGGAGTAATAAGAAAAATTCTCCTCAAAATATCAAGTTATGATGCAACATGCACAACTCCTTGATTATTATTGCAGAATACTGTCTGAAAATGCAATAAAATTGTCTTTATTCTTATTACTGACCTCATCAAGTACACAGACAATGAGTGCACATCTAAAGATATGAAGACTTGCCGCAAGAGTGATTGTATGGTTTATTCATACTATCACTTTTAAAATTAAAATTCAATACCAAAATAAGGTCCACATCAAAATTGTTTTCTTTTTCAGAAATCAAATATTTCAACTGTTAATGAAAAATCACATCACAGACTTCCTAAAAAAAAAAAAAATTTCTGTGGTTTAATGATCCCTAAGATTTGGACAATGAAATGATCTGTGAACGACTGAATCAGCAGACTGATCAAAACCGTTGGGGTAACATCACTCGCAAATAATATTTTGTGAAACTTCTAAAATGGGCCTGAAATACAAAGTCAACCAATGCTTTAAAATGAATTTATCAAATCCCTGTTTGTATTGAATATCAACTTGAATTCTTTGGCCATTCTTGGTGAAATATTGCTCATTGTGAATGTGCAGACAGCCGATTTTTATGCCCATGCCTGAAAGCTATGAAATCTCAAAAAAATTACTAGAGTTCTGGCCCTAAGAAACTAAAAACAAGTAAAGACACCACAGTTTGCCTGCAAATAAACTGCACCTTAATTTTATTTCAGCAATATTCAATTGCATGAGTTCATTTGTTTACATAGTTGAATTTATCACAAAATACTCACCTCTGTTCAGGAGATATGTATATGGTACATTTTTTTTAACAAATAAGAGACCCTGTTTATATAAACTAGTTAGACTTACAGTAATCTGTTCTGTAATTAAAAATATTTATACATTTCATGTTGAAACAGCAATAAAAAGGATACATATTTTGAGTCTTTTTTTTCTTTTTTTAAATTTCTGATACAGTATAATGGTCACACTTGGCCAAAGATTGCAAAAACGTATTTCTGATATACATTACCATACTTGCTAACTTTGGAAAATGTGCATCAGTAAAACTTTTACGTGAATGCCATTTACCACAAAACAAAACATAATTATATTAATAAATATGCAGTAAAAATCCCTGAGTATGCCACAATAACTAAACTAGTAGTATCTGTGTTTAAAATAATTTTAAAAACCATAAAGTAAAATCTAAATTATGTTCAATGTTAGCCTTGAAAACCTGTGGTGTCTCAATACCAAACTAAACATTTCCTGTAAAGAGGAAATATTCACTTTAAGAGTACCTACACATTGCATTCAAAACTGTATGTTACATACTTTGTAATATTCATCTCGTATATCACGATTATACGAAGGGCAGTCAAAAAGTTAGTTGCACTCCTCTGTAAAACATTTCAGTAAAAGGATATTTTGTTGACACTTTGCGGCAACACTGCTGCTGCTGGCATTTATCTGCAGCACATGCCGCAGTTGCTTCTACGCAGTAGTTTTAGTTCGCTTGCTAACGAGCCGTGAACATGCCTCGGCAGCTGCTGGTAGTGTCCAAATTGGAACTGCGTGCAGTGATTCGTTTTTTGTGGGCCAAAGGGTGTAACTGCACTGACATTTTTCGGCAGTTGAACGAAGTGTACGGTGAGAATGCAATATCGAGCCAAGCTATCGCAAAGTGGTGCATCTTGTTCGAGAACGGACGTACTGATATCGAGGACAATTACCGTAAGGGAAGACCGTCAACTTCAACAGCGGCTGAGAACGTTGCGCGCGTGAGTGAACTCATTCTTGCAAACAGATGAGTAACAGAAGATGAAATCGCAAAAGAACTGGGTATTTCACATGGAAGTGTGCATACGATTATGATGAGGTAAAAGCTGCAACCAGCAATGGTTATCGGACGTTGGGTGGAATTTCTTCACAGAAGGCATAGAAAAACTTGTGCCACGCCTCGACAAATGTTTCAATAAACTAGGTGATTACGTCGAGAAGTAACTTTTGTATGGTACTTTCAGGTACATATGACATTTTTCTGTAATTTTGATCCTGTGTTGTTTTATCAAGCAGTGCAACTAACTTTTGACTCACCTACGTATATTAGCATCCATAAATCTTCTTTACATGTAGATGAAAAAAAATTCAGTGTTCTATTTACAAATATTTACAAAGTTGTTCTGCTTAGTGTTTTAACCAGAAGAGGAAGCTACAGCAGAATTCAATGAAGCTGCAATAGCTTTTTTTGGGCTTCTTTAACAATTCTTCACTGAATTTCTGCTGAAAACAAAGCTTGAGGTTTTTTTGTCTTCAACACCAACAAACTTTCCAAAGTTTTGTTAGACATGCAAGTTATTCAGTTCAGTTCTTTCTGACCAGGCTGAAGATTCTCTCACACTCTGCATTGGAATGGGGGGATGAGCAGGATAGACAGCACAATCTTGGCCAACTTACCAAATTTCAGAAGTCCGTCAGCCCCTCTTATTTTACCTATTTCAGCGAACTGCACATCAATCTGCTCATGTTTTTCTATGATCACAGATCTTCCAGCTGAAGACAAGAAAACTCCTTTTCCAACTCATCCAATGCTTTATCTTGGTGCTCTTTGTTTCTAATTTCCAATATAAAAGGAAACAAGTCCAGAAAATATCTTATGCTTACAAAACTTGAATCTTCAATTTTTCTCAAATTGGCAACTTCAGCATTCTTTAAAACAACATTCTTTGCTGGAAATTTGATAATATAATCACAGGTTGTCAAAAAGTACTTCACAACAGCAGAATAAAACATCTGCTGCTCCTCTTTGTTGCACTCCTTATTACCAAATTTTGATTGTCTTTATGACAAGGAGAGTGGAAATTCACTTCTATAAGCACCCTTCCTTTAATTTCTGAAGGCTTCACAAATTCACAAACTTTGAAAAGAGTTCTTTCAACAAATATAGTAAAAGTTCTTTAAGCCTATATATTTGTGGTGATGAAGATTGCAAGAGAGTATTGGTTTTCTCAAATACAGGTATCACACCCAAAAGGAATAAGCTGTATTGCCTTGTTTACATCAGATGATAAAAACATGAAAATCTTTTCTTCCTTAGTTAAAACTGCACTCTGTTCTGTTTTACTTTTCTTTGGTGGATGCATCTCAGCACATGAATTTTTCCTTTTGTTAGATACTTTGGAATCTTCCTTACTTGTTGATAAATTGCCTGCTTTCTTCTTTATCTGTTTTTCATCTTTCTTAACTTTTGTGAGCTTTTTTTCAAAATGAATAATTCTCCCTTATTTTCAGTTTCCTTTTTCTTCACAGAAATGTTGGATATCTTGTAGAAAGACAGATAAGCAGACAAGCTAGATGACTTGAAATTGATTGCTTCTCTAAAACAGTTTGTTAGTGGATCCCATTGGTTCACCAAATGGGTAAAACTTCGGCTGAGGAAAAGCCAGTGTGTACACACATGCTTTAATATCTTTTGGGACTCTTTGCCATACAGCTTTTGAAAACTTTTAAGTGCTTCTTTACGGTTGACACTCTTTTTGAAGGTAATAAAAGATGTCAATAAGAACTTCATCCACCTTGACAGGCAGAGTTGCTGCACCCTTCTCTGAAGCAAGTTTTATTAGATGACAGCAACATCCAATAGATAAAATAGTCTGCTGTTTTCTCACCAAAAATGAAATTACACCATTTTTCTTTCCTTGCACGACAGAAGCATTATTTGCACTGAATGCTGTGCAATGTTCTAAAGGAATCTTTAGCTTCTGAAACGCTGCTATAATGAGAGAACTGATATTTTTGCCTGTAGGATATCCAACCAAATTGAGAATTGAAAGTAAAGTACTTTCAATAAGCCCTAAATTAGGGTTAAAATAACTTACGATAATCAGATACAGTTTGTAATCACTTTCATGACTTCCATCACATGCTGCAAAAAATGGTCCTTCTTGTAAAAGTTTCACAACGGTGGAAGTTTGATCCACAGCCATTTCGTGGACAATCACCATTGTTTTGGCATTTCCACAGCCATAACGTTTCGCAGTTTCATCCTTTGGAAACATCAGCAGAAAAAGTGAACCAACATTACTGACAGCACTGAGTGGCATGTCGTGTTCTATAAAAAAAAAAAAAACCGTAAACAACAATTTGGCATGAGTTACATCTCCTCGACTATTATCCGACGTTTTAAAAAACGGTCAGTTTGGAGTTACTATCTGTACACTTCACATTACCTTTGTGTTTGGGACCATTTACATGAAAATATAGTTTCTGCCTCCATGGGAAATGTTAAAATAATTTTGGCAAATGTCTCAAAAATGCAAATTTTACACCTTTATTAGATTTCCTGATACATTGGAACTTTGTGGTGTAGGCTCCCTTAAAAGTTTGAAAATAACTAAGATTATTTAATCTTAGTACTCATCTTTATAGATTTGCATAGAAGCTAAACTAACAACTCGCTCCTCTCTGTAATGCAATTCTACAACAAAGAAACAACACCACACACTAAAAACAGCACACATAAGAAAGTATTCTTTTGCTGCTACAGCAACATTGCTCAACACTGTGCACACAAACTTTACCCTTCTCTTTCATAGGCAGTGATTCCCCTTCAGAGAGGAGATCAATCAACTGCTACGATGAACTGGTGTTTACAGGGACTAAAATATACAAAATGCGACGGCCACTGTCACAGACCCTGCACATGCATCTAGCATCAGCAAGTCACTTAAGCACTCCCGCAGAGAGAGACAGCTACCGCACGACATCACGAAGCTGGCGAGTCAAACAAATTAAGAAGATGGATGGTAATGTAGAACACGCTAAGTTACGTATAAAAGTTTTAAGGCAAATATATTTCAGCCATTACTATGGCCTTCATCAGCGAGACTACAACTGATGAAGACCATAGTAATGGCTGAAATATATTTGCCTTAAAACTTTTATACGTAACTTAGTGTGTTCTACACTACCATCTTCTTAAATCTACTTAATTTGTTTGTTAGTTAGTTATGTGCATTGTCTACCACTCTTTTATGGTGAGTCAAAGATGACATTATTGCATGACACAGTGCTCATGAGGTTCGGTAGAAAATCTAAGTGGATGGTCGCAGGGGATTGAAACATTTTGATTGAGAAATCAAAATATTAAAAAATGCGTAAAAAAAAGACCTATCCGTAAATCAGCAAAATTAAGCAGAAATCCGTAAATTTTACGGATAATCCGCAAAAGTTGGCAAGTATGCATTACAAAGTCTAGCTTGGACCAGGCTTCAATTTATAAATTTTGCAAGTTATGATTATATTGGGAACACGACCCAGGAATATGACAGGCATGAACAAATATTTACACAAATGTAAGACTTCCCAAGAAATTATCCGTATTTATGATGTCATATACTTACATTATTATTTAAAGGCTTTGTTTCAGATTGACCAGTGAAACTGAGATCAATACTTAGCAAGATTTACACAGTAAAAATAAAAATTACCTTAAATCTCTTGTCTTGTAAAACCTTCTTAATGGCCACAAGTTCACCAGTTTCGATAAGACGTGCTTGATAGACAACTCCAAATGAACCATTTCCTATAACTTTAGTATCAGTGTAAGATACTTCCTGGTGTCTATCTGGACCTTGACCTGGGGTGGCTACAACTGTGGTCACCTTACCACTGTCTTTACCTATAAAAAAATGTGAACATTATTAAAGGTGTTTCAGTATTTCTTGCTCATTGAAATATGCTAATCAATATAGATAGCACCTTCATATTTGTACATATGAATCACAGCACACAAACAGCAACTATAAATTTTACAAGCTTTATTTTTCTAGGGCAAACAATTTACTTTTTTGTATAAAGTTAAACTAGAAAAGACAAGAATTTTCGCATGTCTTTGAACTTTAGAAGCATCTGCATTCCTAACAAAATTTCTGGAGTACAGCATGTCTGGTTATTTTCACAATTTCTCAATATTTTTTTAAAAGCTTAATGAATAGTAATAGTTAAACTAGGAATAAACAAAAGATCCTGAAGATGTAGCCTTACTTACTCCATTAACCTATTGACTTAAATAGGGTTCAAATTCATTTTTTAAGAACAAAAATTAAGCACTTTAAAACCACCAAAACAATTTTTTAAAGACTCCCAAAAAAACTTGACTTAGTTTCCAGATCCGTGGATATACACATACTGCACTCAAAAAATAAACGGCTACTCTCCAAAACACACTAAGAAACTTTGCCACCATATAAACACCCTACATGATAATGAAATCGCCAGAAACAGATTTTTCTTTCTTTTAAATGCTTGGAGATAAAAAAAACTTAAAAAATCAAACGAACAACAAAAAAAAAAAAAAAAAAAAAAAACACACACTGAGATACCCTTTTACGCAGTTAACACAAATTTTATAAAAACTGGGAGATTTCGGCAACAAATAAAGAGTTTCCAAAGTAAAACAGGGTTGGAAGCTGGGTATACAAATATGAAAGACAGCAATAGCTACATGACAACTGGGAAGACTGAGATGCTTCACTCCAAAACTGGTTTCAATGTTCACATACAAAGCCCAGCAGCCGCCAGAATTCACCTGCAGGCAAACGTGCCAAATTTAAACATGTTTACACACACAATACAGTGAACAGATAGAAACTAAACTTTTTTTTTTTTAAATAAGGACTTCTAAAGCACTGTATGTGAACCCTGTTAAAAGGTGCTGCTGCAGAAGACTTTTCAATAAAAATGCTGAAAACACACAGATGTTGCATTCTGTCTTCTGGAGAAGGAAACACTAGGTTGTGTGTGTTCACTGGCAGAGAAACAAAGAAATCCAGGAACTATGACATTAAATGGAAAAAAAAATTGATGCAGTGCTAAAAATTTATTACACTGATGGTAAAATTAACTGAGGAAATTGAAAAATCTTAAACTTTCTCACGTTTAGGACAGAATATTTGGCTTTTGTACAAAAATAAATTAATATGATTTGAGACCATGATTTGAAGTACAGCAAAATATAAAAATTGTGGGAATTAACTCATTTTTGGCTCTCCACTACATCCTAAGACAGTCTAATGAATCTGAGCACTCCACTTCCTCAGAAGTACATCAAGAAATTTCCCTTTACATTTGTTAACCACACTTACTGGCCTACTTTAATTGGAAATTACACTGATTATCTTCCACACAGCTACATGGTTCATACACTTTTTCAATCACAGGTGTCCAGGACTTTTGGATTTTTTTTTTTTTCCCCAGGATATACGATCCAAATACTCCTACTTAAAATATAGTGAAACCATAAGTCTGTTCGACTTGTAACTTACAACAAACAACTCCCTACATGCTTGAGGAAACTTAATGCAGAATGTTGAAAATGATATCTGCTGCAGCTTATAAGAAACTCAGAATCACAGAAAAATAGTAAAACTGTCACTGAAAATGTACCCAAGTTTAATTTCTACAAAACTTTTATATACATTATACTATACTGATTGAGAAAATTTTATTTTTCTACCTTGGCTTCAGTTCAATTATTGAAACAAATTACAGAAGTAAAAAAAAAAAAAGATATAGGAATAAAATCTATAGTTAAAACATAAATGTGGCAATCTTGAAATTCTTTCATATACCACACAATCAATATATAAAACACTATTTATATTTAATTAATTATTTTGAAATAATGCTTACATTGGAAATTTAAGGATAAGAAAAGGTGAAATATTTCAAACTTTTCCAAAGGAACAAAGGGATTATTATTTCTTATACAAATAGTCATGGGAGCAAGGATTTGTGTTACATTTTATTTAGGGGAGGAATTTTCAACATAGCATTGTTGCTCTACCTATATTTTTAATTTGTACTCGCCAGAAAACAAAATAAGCACAAAAAAATTTTTAAATGAAACAAAATAGAGTAACGGAAAAACCTTAAATCCAAGGCCTATGTGTACAACTGCAGTCATCAGTGAAAGGCAATTTAACTGTGCATGATTAGACAACTAATTATCAAAGATGGAAAATAACTAGTTAGCTCAGAAAATACTAAGAAACAACTAGATTTAAGTTTCTGATATAAGAAAGCAATCTGATTTTATGGCAAATTTCTACATTAAGCATTCATTAGCAAATTTCAGTAAAGGTCAAAATAAGCCACAAAAATTTAAAAATCCAGCTACTTAATCCCACCAGTGGCTATATGTTACAAAAATTAACAAATAGTGCACAAAAAGTTTCTCATAGCAGAAGGAAGATATCATATAGACAGATTTTCAAATGGAAAAGTTAAAAGAAGAGATATAGCAGGAAACATGATATAATTCTACACCTTTTATTCTAGTGGAAGAATTTTGCATAATGGAAAAGTTGAAAATAGGTGAAAAGTCAAAACTATGCTAAGGATAAAGAACTTATTAAATGCACACAAATGAAAAAATTAACAGTTAGCCACAAAATACTCCAAGAAAAATCTGTTACATAAATTTGGTTCTTGTTTTCAGCCTAGTTATTGAGATCATCATCATCATCATCATTGTCAACCATTATCAATCCACTGCTGGACGAAGGTCTCCCCAAGTTTCCTCCACAACGGTCTGTCTTGTGCCAGTCTCCTCCATGTCACCCCTGCATACTTTCGAATTTCATCCACCCATCTCCCATGTGGTCTTCTGGGTCTTTTCCTGTCCCTTGGAATCCAATCTAAAATTTCGGCTGTCCATCGATGATCTGTCCTTCTGGCAGTATGTCCAGCCCATTGCCATTTCAGGGATTTAACTCTGATCATGATGTCTTCCACTCTTGTCATTTTTCGGATCCACGAGTTCCTCTTCTTATCTCTCCTGGTTACACCAAGTATGCACCTCTCCATGCTTCTTTGAGTTGTCTGCAGCCTTTGTATGTCTCTTTTAGCTAAGGTCCACGTCTCTGCACCATACGTAAGCACTGGAAGGATGCATTGATCAAACACTTTTTTTTAAGACATAATGGCATATTGCTCTTGAAAATTATGCTGTTTCTTCCAAAAGCTCTCCAGGCAAGTTTTGTACGCCGATTAATTTCTTCATCAATGTGACCCTCACTTGATATCTGCTGTCCAAGATAAACGTACGTATCTGTTATCTCCAGCTTTTCTCCATCAATCGATAAATCTTCATTTCTTGTAAAAGCATTGAACATCACTTTTGTCTTCTGAAAGTTCATTTTTAATCCCACTTCTTTACTCTTGTCAGCAAGTTCCTGGATCATACTCTGCAGCTCTGATGGGCTAGTTGCAAAAATGACTACATCATCAGCAAAACGAAGGTGGGTTAGATAATCTCCATTAATCTTTATCCCCTTGTTTTCCCAGCTCAGTGACTGAAAAACACCCTCCAATGTGGCATTAAAGAGCTTCGGAGATATGGTGTCACCTTGTCTCACTCCCTTTCCAATTTTTATGTGTGTTGTATTTTCAAACAGCCGAATCTTTGCACTTGCATTTTCATAGATGTTATTAATAATATTAATGTATGCATCTTCAATACCGCAGGTTTTCAGAGCCATTGTAACTGCTGATGGTTTCACCGAATCAAAGGCTTTTTCATAATCGATAAAAGCCATGCACAATGGAAGTTCATATTCCCTCGCTCTTTCAATTAGTTCTCTCAGCACATGGATATGATCTATTGTGCTGTAGCCACTCCTGAATCCAGCTTGTTCTCTCGGTTGAGCCATGTCCAGTGTTACCTTCAAGCGGTGTGAAAGAACTTTAGTGAAGATTTTATAAACTACTGATAGGAGGCTGATAGGTCTGTAGTTTCCGAGATCCTCAATGTCACCTTTCTTATGTAGCAGGATCATTGTAGCGGTGTTCCAATCCTCAGGAATCTTTCCTTCATTAAGGCATCGAATGAAAATTTGGGCGAGTACTGTTTCGATTTCTCCACTTGCTTCTTGTATGATGTCTACAGTAATTCCATCTTCTCCTGGAGCTTTTCCCCGCTTCATGTTCTTGATTGCATGTGCAACTTCTGCTGGAAGGACTGGAGGAACTCTGGTACTGGTATCTTTCATGATGTCTGGAATGCATATATCATCCCTTTCATATAATTTGGAGTAGAAATCTTTCACTCTTGTCAAAATTTCGCCTCTATTTCTTGTTACAGAACCATCTTTTCTCAGTGCCATAATCTGTTTTCTTCCCTTACTGAGATGTCCCTTTGCTATCTTTAGGCTTTGGTTGTTTTCAATTGCTTTCCTCACTAGTTCATAGTTGAATTTTCTTACGTCTTCAGTGATACTTTTTCGTACTGTCTTGCATAGCTCTATATATTCCACTTTGGAAGTCACATCTTCTTTAGTTGTCCTCATCTCTCTTCTTTTTTGCATCAACATTTTCGTTTTTCCTGATAATTTATTTACATGCAACTTGTTCTTAGACCCAGCTAATTTTGTTGCTGTTTCCATAAGAGCTTTGGTTACTTTTCTGTTAACTTCAGAGATGTCCACTTCTTCCGATGTTAGGCCTTCTAAAGCAGAGAACCTGTTCTTCAGTTCCAACTTGAAGGTATTATGGTGTTTTTTAAGGTTGGTTATGTCAATAGATTTTGTTTGTCTTATGAGCTTGCCACGTTCAAGTTTAGTGTTGAGGTGCATCTTACATCTCACCAATCTATGGTCACTGCCTGTGTTGAACTTGTTTAGCACACTGCAGTCTTCTATGACGAATTTTTCTGTTACACATAATAAAATCAATTTCACTTGTCGTCCCATTTGGATGTCTCCATGTCCATTTCCTGTGTGGCTTTTTCTTGAAGAAGGAGTTCAAGATGAAAAATCCTTCTGCCTCTGCAAACTCAACGAGAGTATTTCCACGCTGGTTTCTGCTGCCGTGACCGAATTTACCTACTGAAGTTTCATTCTGTTGCCGTTGCCCTATTTTTGCATTGAAATCTCCCATAATTATTTTCAAGTGCTGCTTACCTTTATTATTTAGATGACAAATTTCCTCATAAAATTCTTCAATTTCTTCTTCAGGATGACTTGTGGTGGGTGCATAAGTTTGAATAATCTGAGCCTGGTATCTTCTCGATAGTTGGATAACGAGTCGTGCAGCTCTGTCAGAGGAACTTTCAACTTCTACAACTTTATCCTTCAGTTTCTTGTTTATTATAAATCCAACACCACTAGTTCTGCCAGTATCTGTCCCACGATAGTAGAAGAGATGTCCACTTTTCAGTTCGATGAGATCTTCTCCTTTTCTCCTTACCTCACGTAGCCCCACGATGTCCCACTTGATCCTTTGTAGTTCCTCTTCCAATTCAAGAAGCCTTGAATCAGAAGATAGGGAGCGTCCATTGTACGTTGCCAAGGTCAGCATCAGATGGCAGCCTAGTCCGGTCCTCCGGGGATTCTTAGCACCCTCTGCCTTCATGTCGCACTGGCCGCTGCCTTGGCCAGGTACATTCCAGCTGCCGGAGACTGAGGGCCAAGATTTAAGTTGTGGAGTCATTTTGGAGGGGTTTGGCCATAACTCACCACGCTGGCCAAGCGGGTTGGTGAGTGTGGGATAGAATTTCCTCTGATCCCGATGGTATAGTTATACCGCTATTGGCGGTCGTCAGAGCCCCTTTAGTGGGAACAGGATGCACCACGAGAAGGCGGTATTGAGATACAGCAGCTTAAATAAAGGAAACACACGGAAACAAATTAAGTATAAACTGTAATATTACTCTTACTTTAAAAACACCAGGTCGTGAATACGCGAAGAACGCTTATAACATAGTAAATCAGTTTATTTTTGTGGTGTAAATTTGTAAAAAGATTCGCCCAGCTTTAACTCTATTGGGAGGCTTTCTCAAACGAATGTAGACACATACATTTATATTACTGTAATATTACAATGAAAGTTGAAGACTCGTGCAAGAATGAATCACTGATACAAACAATTACTGTTCGTATCAGTGATTATCGTCCGCATCAGTGTAATATTACATTAAATCTGTTTGTCTTCAAGGTTCAGACTGGCAAAACCTGTCTGAACATGCCTATACCTGGCATTATAGACATCCAGCAGAAATCATCAGCCTGCTAAAACTTGTTGGAACACATCTTAACCTGTACATTCAGAGCTAGCTACACAGCAACCTCAGTCAGCTGCTTGTCTTTGTGGAGTGACATGCTAGTAGTGTGGTCTGTAAATCTTCAGTCTTCATGTTATTTTAAAGTGTGAAAGTTAACTTTCTTATTTTATTTATATTATTGGACTCCATATATTACTCTGTAAGCTTCACAGTCTAAAAGTCTAAACAGGAAGATCATAGTCTTGATCTTCCTGTTTAGACTTTTAGACTGTGTTCTTAATGTTTTATTCTTAAAAGGAATTCATTTAATTAATATGGAGCTGTTGGACTGTGGTGCAAAGAGCTTTGCCGTAAGCTAAGTTATGTTCAAGTACTTAAGCAGGTACTGCAACTTACAGAGCTAAGTGAAGAGTCCCAAAACCTTCTGAAGCTCAGGACGTAGTCGGACATCACCTCTATTTGCTAACTTTTTGTTTTACTAAAGTTTGAGCACCTTTACGGAAATAGTTGTGGCCCACTAAAAAACATGAAAATTTGGCTAGAAAGACAGCTAAAAATTTAAAAAAAAAAAAAAAAAGGAAGACCAGAGTATCAGGCTCTCTTGAAAGTAATAACTGAAATCAGAAAACACAACAGTTTGGTATTTTTAATACCAAGGAAAGCTCTTCGTCCTTCTGGTTTTTCTCTGAAAAACAAGAAGAAAAAAAAAAAAAAAACAAGAAAAAAAAAAAAGAAAAAGTAACTGAACACGAAAGCAATGTAAATTATGATGAATATTTTTAATAGAGGTGACCTCCGACTACGTCCTCATCTTCAGAAGGTTTTCAGCATTTGAATTACCCAGTGGCCCACTGGCCAGTAAAACTTCTGTCGGACCACTGAACTATTGATTTTACTGGCCCAGATCGCCAGTAACTTTTTTTTTTCTAACCTGTCATAAGTTAGAAAATGAATTTTACTTCAGTAACGTAATTATAAATACACCACACTGTGAACACTCAAGAGACGCATATAGCGTATTAAATCCGTTTATTTTTGTGGCGTAGTAAGTAAAGATTCGCTAAGCTTTCGTACTCCACTGGGGGGCTTTCTTTCTCAAGGCAATGGTAGACATAAAAATGCAAGAAATTGGAACACGTAAGGAACAAAGATGGTTTTTGAAAATAACGTGGGTGACATCACGAGCGTATTACACGAATTTTTATCACGCAATTGTATGGTGTGTCGCGATGTGTTCCCATCTTTTAAAATCGTATGCCAAGCTCTTGGTAGTTCAGTAGAAACAATATCATTGCACGCTAGTTTGCTGGATAGGATTTCGACTGCTTTCCTGATGGCAGTCTCTTTAAAGGTTGTGTATGGGGCAATTCTTCTAATACTATTCCATAGTGGAACAGCCTATAAATGCATGACTTCTCTGGTGAGGGCTGTATTCTGCATGTCCTGTTTGACATTTTGCATGTGCTCTTTACATCTAGTGTCCAAGGATCGCTTTGTCATTCCAATATATATTTTTTCTGTGTTGTCAGGATATACCAATGGTATAGCGTACACACCTGCCTTTTCTTTCTAGAACAGTCTCTCCTTGCAAACTTGATATCATACGTGATAACGGGGGTCAGGGACTTCAATGCTATCAATATGTTGCATTTACGTAATAAATTCTTTAACCAATATGTAAAGCCTGGAACATATGTGATAGATCCTACGAATCTCATCGTCTTACTAGGCGATTTCGTTATTGCTGACATTATACGATTTCTTAGTTCTGTGTATTCTGTCTGTCATATTTCTTATATCCAGCCTTTAGACCTTTGCTATAAATATTATCAATTTCCTTATTATTTAGGGAATTGGGTTGGCATATGTTATATGCTCTATAGAACCATGCTCTAAACGCAGAAAGTTTGTACTCTTTTGGGCAGTGCGAATCAGGAGGAGCAAGGTTTGGTACTGCGGTAGGTTTATAATAAACGTCAAAATCAAAGCTGGATGTTCTGTTTCTTCTGAGTGCGACATCAAGGTAATTCAATGCCTCATCTACTTCAAGCTCCATGGTGAACTTTATTGTATCATGTAGTTTGTTTATCTTGTTCATGAAATCATTTAATTCATCTGCTACGTGTTCCCATATGAATAATATGTCATCAGTGTAGCAGATCCACACTCGGGGTTTCTTGACACAATTTAGAAAGATGAGATCTTCTAGTGGTCTAAGTACTGCTTCTGCAAGGACTGAAGATAGAGGTGAACCCATCGGTGCTAATTTTGTTTGTTTGTAGATGCCTCCATCCAACTTGAAATACTTGTGGACTAGTAACCAAATTTAAGGCGCCGATAATTTTATTTGCTTGAGTTGGTGTGAATTCACGGGAAGCGTTGATTATTTCCTCTAGGTTTGCAACAGCCTCTGGTATAGGTATAGATGGATATAAGGACACTATGTCGAAACTTCCCATTATATCACTATTAAGTATATTCAAGCTTCTTGCGCGCTCCACAAATTCTTCTGTTGACTTGATTGCATAATCGGACTGTTTTAACCATTCAGAGAAGAATTTGGCTAGTGATTTTTCTAATATATACACTGCTGGACAATTGCTAAGAACGAATCATAAACGGCTGTATAGCGCATAAAAAAGTAAGTGTGGCTGGATGCCAAGTGAAATAAAATAATGTCAGAATGCCAGGACATTACAAGAAAGACAATTTATTGTGCTCTGAAATCCAGAAGGCTTTGGAACGTGTTCAAGGGACAAACAGGCCATTTCGTGCAGAATACGTAAACGTGAAAAATGCAATTACCGTCCGCAGGCGTTCCGGCGTAAGATGTCAATACGGCATATGGCCACCATGGAGAGCGATGCAAGATTCCACACGTCGTGTCATGCTTTGTACAACATTATGAAGCAGCTGTTGGGGTAATTTATCCCATTCCTCTGTCAGTGCACGGATGAGGGTGTCCTTGTTTATTGGAGAGCATTGGCGACCAGCAAGACTCCTCCCCAAAGCATCCCACACATTTTCAATGGGATTCAGATCTGGAGAACGTGCTGGCCATATGAGGCGTTGAATATCCTTGCTCTCAAGACACTCCTGGACAGCGACTGTTCGATGACATGTTGCGTTATCGTCCATGAAAATGAATCTATCACCGACAGCACCACGGAACATGCGAACATGTGGTAGCAGAACATCATTAATGTATCGTTGGCCAGTCATAGTCCCAGTTGGAAGCACATAGAGGGACGTACTGCCATTGATCATGATGTCAGCCCATACCATGACACTACATGTCGGATATTGGTCCCTTTCCTGTATGTTTGCTGGACAATATGCAGTACCACTATCACGCCAGATCAGTTGTCGTCGACAATCAGACGATAGACTGTATCTACTCTCATCTGAGAAGAGAACAGCAGACCAGTCGTTATCAGTCCAATTGCGATGTTGATGGCACCATTGCAAACTGGCGGTACGGTGACGTCTGGACAATGGGATGCACACAACAGGACGGCGGGCGTATAGTCCTCCTTCATGCAAACGTCTGGCGACAGTTTTTCGGGAGATCCGCTTGCCAGTAGCAGCCATAAACTGATTTGCTACCTCACTAGCTGTGCTGCGCCGGTGTCTTTTTGTTGATAGCACTATGTACCAATCTTCTGCAGGTGTCGTACTGCGAACACAACCTCCCCCGTGACGTTTGCTACAC
This sequence comes from Macrothele yani, assembly GCA_039090855.1. Classification (NCBI taxonomy): domain Eukaryota; kingdom Metazoa; phylum Arthropoda; class Arachnida; order Araneae; family Macrothelidae; genus Macrothele; species Macrothele yani. The sequence continues at coordinate 67,846,011 of CM076994.1, read as the reverse complement.
TCTGTATTTGTTTGAAATGATTTCCGAAGCCATGAAACAACACTGTGGCTGACGTCGAACTCCCTGGCAACATCTGTCATTTTTCGCCCTTCTTCAATCTTGCCAATAATACGGCCACGCGTAAAATCATCTAGGTGATGTCGGGAAGGCATACTGAAAATTGCAAGTTCGATTCTTTCCCTTTCAACTTTGCGTTTGAACAACAATGGTCAATACGCATCAAATCCTTTATATCTCTTATCAGCGCCATGACGTCACGAACAAGTTCGGCAATCCAAAATTTGCATATGCACAACACGTCTTACTGTATCCCGCACTTATGCCAATTTCCACATTTTCCTGCCTTCCATTTTATGGTTGCTATTGTCATCCGTCCTTAGCAATTGTCCGGCAGTGTACGTAGGAGATTTGTTCTTTGCTACAATAGGTCTAAGGGCAGATCCAGGTTTATGATTCTTTAGTCGTCCAAAGAGTGGTGGAATTGTAGGGCCCAGAGGAAACTTCGCTGACATCCTAATAGTCTCCGGTAGATCTTTGTCTCTGGCTAGAGTTTAACTTTCCGTATTATGCTGTGTAGAGGATTCCTCGACGGCGGAATTGAGTCAGATTGATCTGCAAATTCTTTAAGTTTACTAATATAATCAGACCTGTTCATAATGGCAATCTGATTGACTTGTCGGTTGCCTTGAGAAAGCCTCCCAGTGGAGTGTGAAAGCTTGGCAAATCTTTGTACTTACTACGCCACAAAAATAAACAGATTTAATACGCTATATGAGTCTCTTGAGTGAACTTTCTTTTACCTTGTTGTATGATTTTCTTTTTCGGCTGCAAACTAGTGATATCTAGATTTAAAAACAAATAGTGGAGATAATTCCATTGAAATAATACGTTGTTTTCTACATATATTGTAAATGTCTTAAAACAAAATTTTATTGCTGTTTTTTATGGACTGGTGGGCACTTTGGTGTACCACTGGTTTGAGAATTTTAGTGTTCTGCTGGGCCAGTAGAAGATTTATTTCTAATTATAATACTAGCTTTGGTACTCTTCACTAAGCTCTGTAAAAGTTGCAGTACCTGCTTAGGTACTTGACCATAACTTAGCTCTTTGCACCACAATCCATATAAATTAAATTAAATCCATTTAAGAATGAAACATTAAAAAAAAAAAAGTCTAAAAGTCTAAACAGGAAGATCACAGTCTAAAAAGCCATCCAATAATATTTAAATAAAACAATAAGAAAGTTAACTTTTACACTTTAAAATATCATGACGACTGAGGTTTACAGAGCATACCACTAGCATGTTCACTCCACAAAGACACACAACAGACTCACACTGCTGGTAGCTAGTTCTGAATGTACAGGTTAAGATACGTTCCAACAAGTTTTAGCAGGCTGATGATTTCTGCTGGCTGTCTATGAAGCCAGGAACAGGGATGTTCAGACAGGTTTTGTCTGTCTGAACCTCGCTGCTTGCATTGTCTAAATATGTCCAATGTTTCCTTTGTTCGAACACATGTAGCTTTAGATATTGGGTCACAAAAATGTTCACCCTTCTGCAAATAGAAATGCAACATTAAACAAAAGTATTGTTAAAATTTTAATAAAAATAAGACAAAGAAATTTTATATAATATTACAGTTTCAATTAATTTTTTTCCATGTTTTTCCTTTTATTTGAGCTGCCATATCTCCATAACTAAGCTAAAAAAAAAAAATTTCTAACAAATTTTTCTAGGAGTATTTTATGGCTAACTATTAATTTTTTCATTTGTGTGCATTTATTAAAAATATAACATGCTATTGATATCATGTAAACAAGTATTACGAATATATAATAAGGTCGAAAGCTTCCAACTTACGAACTTTTTGTAAAAGTTTTCAGTTAACGTAACTAGCGTATACAGATAATATTTTCCCTGATATTTCAAGCCCTGTACCTCAAAAACTAGGCTGAACACAACCAATCTTTGGGGGTTATTAGCCACCGTATAGGTGGTTATGTACACAAAAATTCAGATTTTTGTATCTCGCCCCACCAGATATAAAGACCTCAAAAAAAAAAAAAAAAAATGGGAAAATGTAATTTTTTCTCAAATTTGGGAGGGGAAACCATGAAGAGGTACCTAATTTTCAATTTTATTATTTTTTTGTGTTTTTAAATGGACAAGGTTTGTACAGTAAGAATTGCAACTTCGTGTATGTTTTCTGTGTTTCATAAAAAAAATTACAAAGACAAAATCAGCATTCAATCAATGTTTAAAGGGCTTTAATGTAAAGAATATGACTGATTTCTGAAAGTTTCCTTGGTGGAACAGAATACTCATTTTATGCTTAACAAAACCTTTTTTGAATCATTCCAATATCTGTATTGGTTCAGGAGATATCAGAAAGGCTTCTGTATGCTAAAAGTTGTAATGTCTGCCATCTTTGAAGCAACCTATCGTGGTAGGGTGAAGGGAATTTTTTTAAATTATTGGTCATCATTCAATCATACAAATAAATGAATGCAAGCAAAGTTTAAAATTTTTGGAAAATAATGCACCTGGATGAACCTCCATGGAATGATCCATGTGTTCAGGAAAAAAAGATTGCATATCTGTTCCAAGTGAAAATGGGAGAGTATTAAAACAAAGTCGATAATTTCTGTATAATTTAAAAGAATTATGTTGCATTTAAAGAACATAATGAAATACTGTAAATTTTGGTCATTACATCCAAGAGGAGTTAACTGTTGGAAGCAAAGGTATTCATTCATTCAGTGTGTGTTTGCATGCTCCATCAGAATATTAAACTCATGCTTCATGCTATCCATGTCGGTGACTCACTACATATTGTTATAAGAACCAATTCGTTCCACTGAATCCGAAAAGTGTATGGTGCACAGGTGTGACAATTGTCCGTCTGCAGAAATTCTTAAAGAACTAATGCTATCCAATGAATTAGAAAAGATCAATGAAATGATTTACAGAGGATGAAAACTGATGGTGCTGAGTTGAAAACAGTTATTACATCAGTTGATGAATTTGTTGACAATTTAGTTACAAAACTGCCTGCTTTATGAGCACATCACGTGTTTACAAAAGCTTAGTCAGTATTTTACAAAAACAAAGGATGAGCTGAGTGAAGACACAGCCATTATTGATGCAGATTTTTCTGAAAACTATACTTGCATCATACAGGATGCTATCCTAAGTTTTCACTGGTAAAAGGAATAGGTGAAAGTTCATCCCTTTCTAGCCTGTGTATAGGACACTATTAGTGATACTGTGAATCTATTTTCTAAGCGTGTAATAAGTGATCATTTGATTCATGACACAACATTTTGGACTTTCCAAAAGGTAACTGTAAAGCATTTAACTATGCAAGTGCTGCGAATTGGATACATAAAGTATTTCAAGTGATGGATCATTAGCCCAGTATAAAAACTTTGTCAATCTCTGTCATCATGAAGACTACCATGGTGTGAATCCTGAGTGGCATATCTTCACCTCCTGTCATGGAAAAGGAGCTTGTGATGATATAAGTGCCACCATAAAGTGTATGGCCACCAAAGCAAGCCTTCAGTGTCCATTTGGAGATGCAATGTTGAATGCATTTGATTTGTATAAATTTACAAAGGAATCAAAACTTTTTAGCAAAATCTAAAATTAAAATTTCCAAATGTAAATTAGCAGAGAGGTATGAAATGGCAGATACGATCACAGGAACAAGGTCTAATCACAGCTTTGAACCTATAAACGAAACCCAATTATTGATTTCCAGGATATCAGATTCCTCCACAACATTGGTTGCCACTATGGGATTCAAAGAAACCATCAGACCACTGACATTTCACAATGAACAAGAAGTTGCATGTGCATATGGAATTAATTGGTGGATTGGAAAAATTTTGCAATGCTACGAGAAAAACCATGACTATACAATTATGTTTATGCATCCTCGTGGCTGAAGTTCATCATATATACGTAGCCAAAACTTTTACATGTTGGATTCCGTACAAACACATAATGAAAACTGTGTCTTCTCCAACAACTATAACAGGAATAAATTACTACATTGCACCTCACGAAATTCAATCTATTGAACTATTATTTAAAAGCTTCAAGATAACATTATATCTCATGTGATTCTATCATAAAGTTCACATACCATTACGTGACCACAAGGTTCTTCAGAAAAACGCTTTGACGTCTGTAATTTCTGTTTTACACGTTCTGTAAAGTGGATACAGTCTATGGTGGTGCATTAACTTATTTAATTAAAATATAAATCGGTTAAAAGTCCTAAAAATATTACTCACGGAAGTGCGTGTTCAGTCCGACGACAGTAGTTAGAGAGTTTTTGTCCAGAGTTGTATTTTGCTTCAATATGGTCAGTTGTTAAGGTTAGGTCGAAAGCCATTTTGTCATAAGTTGTACCCTACTTCGGTTATGTCCAGATGTTAGGGTTAACTCTGTTCTGACTGTGTCAACATCATATTGAATGGGTAAAGGTTTCCGGATAATAATTAAAGATTCTTGAGTTAAGAGTTACTATTAACATACCACTTGAAGTTCCACGTCGTACTTGGCCATTAGGGCTGTCTCGTCAATGCTGTACTCTCGTAGAATTGCTGAGGAAGTCTTCAAAGTTAGGTCAGGTTCATAAAAAATTTTAAAAGCTTTAAAAGATTCTAGTTAAAATAATTATATACACCACCCCATACCGTCCACAGTCTCAATTGCCGGACGCGCATTTCACCTAGGCTCTACCCTGGCGTTTTCAACGGAGGCTTCACACCCTCTGTCGAAGTCTGCTATCTGAAAGTTTCGTGTCCACAGTGTGCATGTTCCCCATGTAACACCATTGCCATCTAGTGTCAGGTCACATCAACTTTATCTTCATCTATGCCATTCTCACCCTTCCTTTTCTCTTCTTCTCTCTCCCTATTCAATTTCTTCTCAGTTTCGATCAGGTTCCTCCAAGCGTACGAAAGGTCATATGGACTGTTATTATTGCAGTTAAATGGTTTGGTCTTATTTATATATAGTTTGGTCTTATTAAATAAGACCAAACCATTTAACAATATGGTTTGGTCTTATTTAAATAAGACCAAACCATTTAACTGCAATAATAACAGTCCATATGACCTTTCGTACGTTTGGAGGAACCTGATTGAAACTGAGAAGAAATTGAATAGGGAGAGGAAGAGAAAAAGGAAGGGTGAGAATGGCATAGATGAAGATAAAGTTGATGTGACCTGACATTAGATGGCATTGGCAATGGGTTACATGGGGAACATGCGCACTGTGGATATGAATCTTTCAGATAGCAGACTTCGACAGAGGGTGTGAAGCCTCCGTTGAAAACGCCAGGGTAGAGCCTAGGTGAAACATGCATATGGCGATTGAGACTGTGGACGGTATGGGGTGGTGTATATAATGATTTTAACTAGAATCTTTTAAAGCTTTTAAATTTTTTATGAACCTGACCTAACTTGAAGACTTCCTCAGCAATTCTATGAGAGTACAGCATTGACGAGATAGCCCTAATGGCCAAGTACAACGTGGAACTTCAAGTGGTATGTAAATAGTAACTCTTAACTCAAGAATCTTTAATTATTATCTGGAAACCTTTACCCATTCAATATGATGTCGACACAGTCAGAACGGAGTTAACCCTAACATCTGGACATAACCGAAATAGGGTACAACTTATGATAAAATGGCTTTCGACCTAACCCTAACAACTGACCATATTGAAGCAAGATACAACTCTGGACAAAGAAACTCTCAATAACTACTGACGTCGGACTGAACATGCACTTCCGTGAGTAACATTTTTAGGACTTTTAACCGATTTATATTTTAATTGAATAAGTTAATGCACCACCACAGACTGTATCCACTTTACAGAACGTGTAAAACAGAATTTACAGATGTCAAAGCGTCTTCCTGAATAAGTTTCAAGATAAATTAATAGTTTTTTTTTTTCATTATTTGGTTTTTAACAATTAGTTTGTAAAAATTATTGCAATATGGCTTGTCAAACTTTAAACAGATGTACACTTAAAAAGCCTTATGTTTGTAATAAAAAATATTACAATCCTATTTTCTTTTTTTCCACATAAAGCACACATATTAGTTAGGTTTTCTACAAAGTTTCAGAAAAAAACTAATGTGCCAGTTTTTACAGCCCTAACAGTTAATTATTAATCTGAAGGCACATTTTTTTCAATTTTCATGAAATCAAAATATTAAAATGTAATTTTACTATTGTTTTGATATTACACATGCACTCCTGATTTAAATAACTTTAAACTGGTACTGAGTGATTTCATCAACTCAACACAATTTGAAGACATTTTTTTACCTCACCATCTCAGATTTTAATGAAATTTGGTACATAGCCTCTATATAGATTAAGAAAAATACCAAATTTCATCGTCATATATCCACCGGTTTTGAAAACACAGCTTATAACATCCCAAAATCGGAAGATTGATATGTTTTTAAATTGTTATTGCAGCTCCCCTAATCAAGATAGAGATGGGAAAGGTATCTTTTTGTAGTATTTTTTTTTTGCTCTTTTATTTGATGTACAACACCATAGGGGTTAAAAATTAAAAATTAATAAATTTTAAAATTTAAATTTAAATTTTGAATTTTTTTAAATGCGAAGCTCTAAAAAATTCGAATTTTTTTTTAAAACAATCTTTATATGTTTGGTATTTGATTGTGTGAGTTGTAACTTGGGATGATAATGGGTGTACTTAAAAAGCTATATTAAAATTTAGTTTAACACAAGAGTTTAATGAAAAAAATGAAAAAAACATGTAAACTGAAAATAAATTTGGGCTAAATCTTTAAAAAGTTTCATTAATAACAATAGATAGTATTTTTATTTAAAACCATTTATTTAAACAATGTTTAATTTTAAATTGATTTGTTTAAAATCTGAGACTACATGGGTTTAAAAATTTTATTAATTTCATTATTCAGAATTTGTAATAATTCACAATACAATATAAAAAAATAAACAGACTTTAAAAAGTAATTTCAATTACTGCTCAAGAAACATCAAAATAATAATAAGATATGGCATTGAATTGCTTACATTTATGCAAATTATATTCCTAATCTTAAACTTAGATCGTCACTTAAAGCAGAATCTCCCAAAATAAAAAATAAAAAGTTGCATCATTGTTTTGAAGTGTAATCACACCTGCAGATCCTTGATATAGTCTTTAAAAGCTTCAGTAGTTTGGTGCATTTCTGTTTCAGAGAGATTGTAGTCTTCCTGTCGGAGTCGCAGGATTTACTTTACACAAGACGTAACTTACAGGAAGCCATAATACATCTTGTGGGCTAGGGTAGGAAAAGGATGTAGATGAACCAGCTGGATGTAAAAAGGAGAGCTTAACTTCATTCTCACTCTCTTCTTTTGCTAGAACATACGCTACCCACCAGTCATTTTCATAGATTATAGTTATGTAACCACTAATTTCTGTTATTTGCAGTCTGTCTTGTAATGCTGATACTTTTTCAGTAGCTGACTCGTTTGATTCTCAGAACATCTTCACTTTTATTTTTGAATTACTCAATGGGATAGGAATAAAAGCATGAAGTTTCTGGGTACCTTGTATTGTTAGACTTGCTTAGGCGATTTTCCAAAAATTGGTCTGTTTCTATGTATTCTTCTTGATTTACATATGTAAAGTTTGCCACAAAAATGTTCTGAATTGCCCATTCGTACAACTGAAATGGTGTTTGAATTTGATTCTCGTAAGGGCGTTGTAAGCTGGCTCGGGCAGCTAACCTTTTCACTGTTCCACTAACACCATCACATGGCCCCTTCCCGTATGCTGTTGCTGAAAAAAATGCCATTCAGCATCAATGTTGAAGTCATCTTGATGGAAACGTAAGTTTGTGAAATTTTTCGATTTTTGTACTGGGCTGCAGACCCATCAGAGAAATAGTAAATTTTTTTGACGCTGTTGTCACCAAACTTACTTTTCAAGAAGTTAATTTTTTTTTTTTTTTTGGAAGCAGTACAGTGCAATTGTGTTGTGCTCTAAATATTCAGAAATTACTACAAAACTTACATGTTCAGTCTTTTCTGTTTTGTAATAGATGACAAATGGGTGGACTGCGGCTTGCCCACTGGTCCAGTGATAGCTCTGGGCTTCATCTTGAAGAAGAAAACTATAATTTTTAGCAAAATCACAAATGATGAGAAATTCTGAGTCCTTGAGGTTTTCCTTAGTACTACTATTCATAAAAGAGCTTTGCTGCTTAGCAATGAAGTCATGTCTGACCAAAGCAGACAGTTTTTTCGCAAAACAAATCAATAAAATCTGAAGTTGATTTTTCTAATGTCTCCAAGTTGCATCTATCAACTGTAATCCATTGGCGAAAAGTTAGTTTTTCAACCAAGTTCTCAAAACCGTGTTCCCAGAACAGGTGGGACACTTCCCCAAATGACAATCTATGGAAGCAGGGTTGCATAATACTCTTGCAAGACAATGTTTGTAGGAAGATAATTGTCCATTCGTTAGTGAACCAATTCTTGCATTTTCCATCATCAGTTTGACATTTTGGTGTGTGGTGCAAACACATACCGTATGAGTACCACTAGACCCTACCAGGACACGGGTTTTTGTTCTGAGCTCTACGAATTTGGAAAAACTGACTTTCGTGCCTGCAAATTTATCTTTGAATATCTTATAAGCTTCTGTCAAATTACATAAAATCAGCCTGTTTGACAATTTAACTTTATCTCCGTTTTCAGTCCTAACAGAAACACAATCTTTCATTCCAGGTAAAACCCGACTAATTTCATCACTTTGGTAAAACGATTGTACTACTTCAACTACTTCAGAAGAGAGAGACTTACCTGGTTTTCTATTAAGGCTTTCCAAAATTCCTTTCTCCTTCAGAATTTTTTTTATTGTCTTACCATATAATTAGGAGCATTGAATTCTTGCATGATTTTCCTAACACTCCATGACTCTGGTAAGCAAGTCAAAATCATCAAGTGTTTATCTCTAGTGCAGTTAGAAAAATTACTTTTAAGATTGTCCATAAGAGAGTCATGAAGTATTTCATCCTCGTCATCAGACGACTCTTGAATATTTGTAAAAAGCTTCCGTTTCATAGCAGAACTGATTTTTTGAATTTTGGTTGAAGCATAACATAACATTTAGATTTAAAATAAATAACAAATTTATTTTAAACTAAAATCTAAATAACATTTAGATTTTAGCTTTTTCTTATTGACAGGTGATTCACCCAATTCATGGAGCAAAGTATCCAGTGTTTCAATTACTTCTGACGTAGATGCAAATTTTCGTCCATTTTCTCATCAGCACAGGTTTCGTTTGCTTCTTGACTAATTTTTAAAGTTTTCAGCTGCTTTCTGCAAGAATCACAAATTTTAGTCTCGTTTGATAAGTCATCAAAATTTTCCAACATCCATTCTGTCACATTTCTTAGCTTGTTTTTATTCCTTACTCTATGGTAACTTTTTTTAAATGGACTGAAACATTGTATTACTGCATATCTTGTACTTTCCATTGTTGATTATTTGTGCATAAAATGTAAAATTCAAATAGTAAAATAACTGCCTCCCATTACCTGTTCTTTTTATTTTTCCTAAAAAAATCCTGCACAGCTTCAATTTATAAAAGTCTAGTTTCAAAACTGAAGAGGATATACTTTATTCAATTTAAAGTTTTCAACCACAAAAGTTTTCAAACATATATATCACTTTCACTGCATGAAACACATCTGATCACCATCAAAACTTAAAGCAGACTGAGATCTGCAAGGCAGGAATGCAAGTTGCTGCTTGTTGGGTCTTGTTACCAATGATCTAAACAACAGAATCAGTTTTTGAAGTCAGAACATGCAGAGTTTTGTCCAAAACAAAATGTAGCCTACAGAACAACTACACAGTCTTTTATTTTTTTATATTGTATTGTGAATTATTACAAATTCTGAATAATGAAATTAATAAAAATTTTAAACCCATGTAGTCTCAGATTTTAAACAAGCCCAAATTCATTTTCAGTTTACATGTTTTTTTTTAATTTTTTTTTAGTTTTTTTCATTAAACTCTTGTGTTAGGCTAAAGTTGAATATAGCTTTTTAAGTACACCCATTATCATCCCAAGTTACAACTCACACAATCAAATACCAAACATATAAAGATTGTTTTTAAAAAAATCAGAATTTTTTGGAGCGTCGCATTTTGAAAAATTCAAAATTTTAGTTTTAATTTTAAATTTTTTTTAATCTTAACCCCTGTGGTGTACATCAAATAAAATAGCATAAAAAATACTACAAAAAGATACTTTTCCCATCTCTATCTTAATTAGGAGAGCTGCAATCACAATTTAAAAACATGTATATCTTTATATTGGACATTTTATATAGCTGTAATTTCAAAACCGGTGGATACATGACGATGAAATTTTGTATTTTTTCTTAATCTATATAGAGGCCACCTATGTACCAAATTTCATTAAAATCTGAGATGGTCAAGTCAAGTCGCTGTGTTGAGTTGATACGGCATTAATGATCCTACCATATTATTGAATTTGAACCATTAGTTCTCAAATTACTACCAAAATAGACATGGGTGCCAAATCCAAGATAGCTGCCATTTGGTAAAAATGATCACTTTTCAAATGCCTAGGTATCTCTGCTATTACTGGGCAAAATATTTTCCAAATTCAGATGATGGTTTCATTACTATGTGTATCTATGGTAAAAATTATATAAAAAAAAATCTGTTATTATGATGCAAAACTTGCAGGATGTCCCCATGTAGAATTTTACCCAGCAGTGTAGTATTCTTGTTTTCTGCACAAATAAATGGCTAAATATAGGTGGTCAACAATTATGAGGTGATAAACAATATATAGGTAATAAGAAAACTCATAATAATTTCCAGCAATATTTGAATATTTTTGTGCAGATGTTGCATACATTTTAAAAATGTATGCACACAACATTTAGTTGTATAGAAATAAGTTTGATACCCCCCCCCCCCAAAGAATTTCTGGGTGGGCATGCCACTGAGCTAAGCTAATACAGATTCCAGGCTAGATCACTACGTATATTAAATGAACTGTGTACCAGGAAGACAGGAAGAAAGTGAGCTTCCATCAGATGTGCTATAAGCATCCTGCACTCCTAATGAGCATATAATTTTTTTTCTCATTGATCAGCAGGCTTCTTAACATCAAAGTAAAATATTATTTAATGTCTGATATTATTTTTAGGTTACTCCAGATTTTAACGTTCTGTTGCAAAATGATCCCAGAAATTGTTTAAAAAATAACAGCTTTTTCTACAGAACTCGTGATCATGATGTACTACTACCACACAACTTTTTCATACAAATTTTGCAAAATGTGGAGTAAATTTCATTTGTAATAATGAATGTGATGATTCAGTGTTTCGATGTAGTACTTCAAATGAGAAGTCTGATATTAAAAATTTACAATATTTTCAGTTGCGGATACTAAACTAAATCTATTTACTACGGAAAATTGAAATTTTACAATTTAAATGTATTCATTTTCAAAGACTTAATCACATGACAAAAATAAAACAGGTCAATGTTTAAAAAAAACAAAAAACACCTGCATTGTGTTCATGAAAGTCTCAACACACCAACTTTCAATACCTGTTTTAACAAGTTACACAACACTGAGTGAAACTTTCTTCAGTAACGTCATTGCATGTGAAATCAAAGAGGGGTTCTACCTTAATGTCTCAGATTTCGATGATTTTTGGTTTATAGTTTGTACACTTATGGAGTACATGAAAAATCTAAATTTTCAGATTTTTTGGGTCAGCAGTTATTTTAATTCTGATTTTCAAAAATTGCAAAAAAAAAAAATGCCAAATTTTGCAAGAATGTCATTCACACACACACACACAAAAAAGTCTGTACATAGTGATGCTAGAATAGCTTTTTTTTTTTAAAGCTCCTTTTATGGGTTTTAATTTGATATGCAACACAACCCACTTTGGAGCATAAAAAGTTTGACAAATTTTCAAAATCTTAAGATTTTGAAAATCTTAAACACCCCTTTTGAATTTCTTCAAAAAAAAAAAATTCATCTTACACATGTTGGTTAGAGGTATGCAAAGTTTGAAGATGGAGAAATCATGGATTTTTGAGAAACCAAATTTTGAATAGTAGTATATATGTATTAGAGATGAGCTTGGGCCCTGGCGGGCTCAGAATTCATTAACTACCAAAAAACCCGGGCCCGGGCTCGGAATTACACGTCTTGAATTTCATTACTGTAATTAATTCAACATGCGTAATTCTGACCCCAGTTGAATTACACGTGTTGAATTTCATTGTGGATTTGTTACCATGGTGGAAGAATTTTCACTTTCTTCCACCAAGAATTTTCAATCGAAATAGATTTTTATTAAAGAGATCAACAGAAGATAAAAAGCAAGACTGAACTACACATCTTTTTCATCTCAAATGAAATTCTATTGTATGTATGCCTCTGCCTTCACTGACGCCAAAAGAAAAATAATCTTGAAGACTTCTGCACACAGCGTTTACCTGTACAGCAAAAGGGAAAGCTTACTTTACGCTTATATTGCCGCCTTGTATATGAGATCTATCTTTCGTTCTTTCTGTTTGGTGAAGTGATTTATTACATGGTCATACCACGTCCGTTCTACTTCCATCCTCTTCACAAGCGCCTTCTCGATGGACAGAACTGATAAACTTGACAACCTTTCTTGCTCAATGGAGTTTCTCTTGTAGTTTTTTATTCTCTTCAGGCACAAGAAACTTTGTTCCACAGAGGCTGATGTTGCAGGAATTGTTACTACGAGGAAAAGAAGTCTAAAAGCTCTGGCAGTGCCTGTGCTAGATTATTATTGTATATGGCAGATAGAAGTTCTGTTGTACTTTTGGCATTTTTCCACAGATCTCTGTCTGAATACAGAACCTGCAGCCTACTATGCAGTTTGGTACTGTCAAAGTATTTTTCACAAGTTTGAAGCAGAGCTTTAAAACAGTGTTGAGGAAAAATTCTAGAATGAGCTTCCAAGCAGTGTACATCGACCAGCTGAAGAAATTTTAATTTCTCAATGTCAGAAAACCGGCATTTTAACTGAGTTGTAACATTGTCTATTACCTCATAATACAGTCTTCTGTATTGCACGGTGGCTGGAATATCATTGCTTCCTTTAAATCTTTTATTTGGAGAACCAACCTCACTGCACACGTTATGATAGAGATCATCAAACTGTCTCTGATCTCGAAAGTACAACAATTTTTCACATAAGCCAGTAATTCGTTTGTTACAAAATGTAACATCGGAAGAATTTGATTGCAATACAGAGAAAGTAACCTCAGTTAAATCAAATATTTTTTTATATGAGAAGAGAAGAAAAACGAAATTAAAATCTTGGAGCCCCGTTTTAGCCCTGCTGCTTCATGAATTGTCTCATCATCATAGTTGGAATCATCCTCAATTTTTTCAAATACTTCAATTAGCAGGCACCTGTGGTCAGCTATGGTAGACACTGAACGAGATTTGAAGTTCCACCTGGTCTGAGATACACGAGGTGGTCTGGGTCCACCAACAGATTCTAGTAAATGAACATGCTTTGTCGATTTGGAAAAGAATGCACAAATTGCATTTAAATTTGAAAAAAAAAAAATGTGATTCCTTCAACACTGACACTGCTCTGCTCAAAACTAAGTTCAGCCTGTGTGCGTAGCAGTGAACAATAATGCTTGAGGGGCATCACACTTCACTTTTGCTTGCAATCCATTCAGCTCTGATGCCATCACTGCTGCACCATCATATGTCTGTGCAACTAGTTTTTCTTTGTAGCTAAATCTTTCCAGCTCACGATCCAGTAATTCTTTAAGTGAAGTAGCACACCGATCAGAACTTACGTCAAAAAATCCCAAAACTCTTTCTACTGGTATTCTATCTTTCACGAATCGAACTATAATTGATACTTGTGCATGGGAGCTAATATGTCTGTCGCTTCATCAATCTGCCAAGAAAAAAAACAGGCATTTTTAATATCTGCATTGATTTTATTCCTAATTATATGAGCAACTGATTCGATTAAATCATTCTGTATTGTTTTAGAAGTTCCTGAAAATGTTGTACTATTCTCCATAAACACTCTAAATGTTTCGTCACTTTTGGAGAGTAAATCAATCATCGAGGAAATTTCCCTTATTTTCAGAGACTTCGCTCTCATTGTGTTCACGAAATGGGAGCTCTTGCCGCTCCAGTAGTGTTGTAATATCAATCAACTTCTTCATTACATCACGATTCTTTTTTACTTTTTCATTATGACGTAAGTCACTTGTTCTCTTTGCTTTGTTGAGAGAGTAGTCTATCCTTGTTTTGCCTAGCAACTCTAATTTAACAACTGCCAGAATGTGATCTTTACACTTTCTGTGCCTGTCCAAAGCACGAGGTAAATTTTTCAAATCATTGAAGCCTTTCTCTTGCCAGACTTCATTGCCACTCATAGGAAACAGCAAACATGGCCAACAATATAGTTTGTTCGTTGATTCACTACCAGTTAGCCATTGTTCTTTTTTGTATCAGTAAATATTAAAACCTCTGTTTGAAGTTTTGCCCTTTGAAGTCATCTTTTTCATTTCAGGTGTAGGCTTACCATCATTTTTAATTTGATTCTTTTTTTCAAAATCTCTTCTACTGAAAGGCTTTTCCAGTAAGCTATCCACCATATTAGATATGTTTGAAGCAGAGGCCATGGTCTGATAAACAACTCTTCATAAAACATAAATAAAATTAGTTACACAAACATTAGTGTGAAAAAAAAAAAAGCAACTAGGAAGAAGACGCTATGTAATGACGCTCGAAGCTGTCAGAATGAGGAGTTAACACAGTGGAGCTACTGCATACAGGGAAATAGCTGTTCCCATGAGGCAAGATAACATCTGGCTCACAGGAAGTCCATGGTGCGTGTGCGCTCTTTGTGTTGGCAGTTCCACCGCCTACTTTCGTATCTACTGATTCAGTGGGAGTAAACAGGTTTGGCGCAAAATGTACGAGGGGCAGTTTGCTTCCTGCCTCAAGGACGGATATCGCAAGCTGAGGACAATTCGCAACTACGTGCTACCGATTGTTTTCGAAAAGCGTCAATTTAAAAAACTGAATGAATGCATAGACGACATTTAATTCAAAATAGTTAATTAGCATAAACGTTTGCTCTCCTATACCCAAAAGTACTGAATGAACAAAACGAATAATTCTAATTACGAGTTTTAACATTCTGAGGAGGCACTGCCTCCCTTGCCTCTTCCCAAAAGCCGCCACTGATGATAATATTATGATTATTATACTATTAAGCGCAAAGCTTTGTTAATGTTACAGAATGCAGAATAATCTGGTCTGGAATGCTTTTAAGTTTTTTTTTTGGAAATTTCCCTACATGCTTTTTTATATTCTACATCACTCTAAACTACCTTTACCAATTAGCATATATGTAAATTATATTGCAAAGATTAGTTTTCTAGAGTCAAAATTTCAAACACTTGCAAATGTCTGTATTGGCATTGTACGTTTTATAATGCAATTTATTCAAAATAAAAGTAAATTTAGAAATCAAAAAGAAATAATGAATGGAATTTTTTGTTTCTAAACGATTTTTTTTTCTTCAGCTTTTACCAAAATTACTGATTCCCCTGATACGGTCGAAGGACATGTTGATTATTTATTTTCAAATCCACATTTTAGAACATTTGGCTTTATGCTTAGTTTACAATAAATTATCAACGCTTATTCACAATTAAATGTTTTATTAACATTGACTATAGTTTCGCAGAGCGTTCTGGCTCGGCATCATCAGGACGAATGGAGCGTAAACATTCAAATCATTGTGACATCATCAGAGTTCTGACGGTCACGGTTTTTGGCGAGTTGTTTCTACGCGCTTGAAAAAAATGGCGTAGACGTCATGTCATCGACAAGTTGTGAAGAATTCCGGTATATGTGGAAAGCTTCTAATACATTAAGCTTGTTAGTCGAATCAGGTTTATCAATAAGAATAGTTCCCAAACAAAAATTTATGGTTATTTTCGTGACAATGTTGGGCTATTGATGACTTCTTCAGTTCACACTTCCGTACGTAAGTCTTGTGTTCCTTCACATGGAAAGTTAAAGCCCTGCGGGTCTGTCCTACATATGAAAGTCCACATTCACAAGGTATCTGATAAATTCCCCAGGAATTTATGTCTTGGATATAGTCTTTTGATCCATAAAAATTTATCTTGTCTGAGGAGCAAATGGGATAACCGCCCAATTTGTTTGTACTGGGAGGTGTACTGGCGTGAGCGAGCAGACGGGCTTCGGTTTCCTAAATTTTTGGACCGCTTTTCCTATCACGGAAGGGCTATATCCTATGTGTACTGCAGTTCGTTTAAAGAAAAGCAAGCTCTTTCTGTAAGGAATCCTCAGTTGAGCATATATGTACTGCACGATATACGAATGTGTAGAAAGCAGAAATTTTTTGTTTCCATGGGTGATTTGATTTTGCATGTGGAGGTAAGGAAACAGCAAATGGCTTTCGATAAACTGTTGTACTAAAGGATCCTTCAGAGCGTGACACAAGGACATCTAGGAATGGTAAGCAGCCATTATTTTCAGTCTCACATGTGAATTGTATATGAGGATCAATTGAATTAATAAGTTCAACTAATTTAGGTAGTTCGGAATTCCTGTCTTTCCAGAGGAAAAAGGTATCATCTACATATCGAATCCACAGGTTGAATGTAACGAGCTGAAACAGTTTGTCCTCAAAGTGACGCATGTAGACTTCGCATAAAACAGGCGACAGTGGGCTACCCATTTCAAGGCCTTCCGTCTGTTGAAAAAATCTTCCACGAAATAAGAAACTGTTTTGCTTGATACAAATTTCCACTAATCTCAAAATTTCTTCAACTTCCGGTTGGCTGAAATGATGTTCAATGAGACTTACTTTCAAAGATTCGAGGGCTCCATTTAGTGAAATACTTGTGAACGTGGATTTCAAATCGAAGGATAACATGAACTGATCGTTGTATGGATGTTGTTTAAGCACATTGACAAATTCAGTGTAATTTTTTACAGCAGTTTTGTTTGAAGAAGTCATTATGGTGGACAGTTTTGAAGATAGAAATGTGGCCAACTTATGAGTTGCAGAGCCGATATTGCTGACAATGGGACGGAAAGGAACGCCAATCTAGTGTATCTTCGGAAGTGCATAGAAACGCAGACAACGAGCATAAGAGGGTTTCAGATAATTTTTTGAGCTTTGGTTAAGAGTAATGCAACTTTCCGAACTTCTTTTAAATATTTTTCTGATGGATCTTTTTTAATTTCTTTATACGGTCCCTCAGAAATAAGTTTTTTGACTTCTGCCTCATAATGTTTTTTGTCCAGAATAACAACTTGTCCTCCTTTATCGGCTTTAGTAATGGTGATATCAGGATTTGACTGTAATTCTTTTAAAGCTTTAATATATTCTTCCTTATTGAGATTGGGTTTGAATGATGGAAAGGAATTTGACGTTATTACAAGGCTGACGCAATGTCTAATCGTTTCTTTCTCATCAATGCTTAGATCGCTTTTTGTCAGGGAATCTTCAACTGATGCAACGATATTGGATACTGGTATCATTTTTGAAATTTGAATTGTAATGTAAAATTAGTTTTTGAATTTTGCTCGGGTTAAAAGAAGAAAGGTTAGATATTAATTCGTTATCCGTAAAGACTTCACTTTGAGAAGTAGAATTTCCTTTATTGTTGCTATTATTCGATAGTTTTTCAAATTTTCGTTCTAATGCCATTTTATGAGTAAACAACATATTGGAACTCCTAGACCAAGTTTTGCGGTCCAGGTCCGAAAATTCTGGTAACGTTTTAGCCAGCAATAGGTGCAGGTCATACAGCTTAATCTCAACATTTGCAATATCCTTCCTAGTATCTTTAATAATAGCTCTTAATAGTGCAAACGAAGCATTAGATATCACTTTGTTAATGTTATGGGAAGGTCTTAAGTTGCATTTCACAGAGATAAAATTTGGCAATATATGGCATCTCTTGCATCGAAGTAAGAAGTTTAAGTGGTTCAGTAATTTGAACTTCTTTATCCTCATCTTCGAAAAACGGTCGATTGTCGCTGACAGAGATTTTGTCATAATCAAGATAGGAACTAGGTTTTTAAGTTCCTGAAATTAAGTCTATATCGGTATTAGATGAGTCCACGAGACGGAAGCAAAGCCAGATGTTATATTGCGGCTTCCGATATAAGTTGTATCAATATACTTACGCACCAAATGCAGTCACAGGTCCGGTTGACACCTAGAATATTAATATAATTCAAGACTACACACTTGTGATGTTGATTTAGAATAAATTATCAACGTTTATTCACAATTAAATGTTTTATTAACATCGACTATAGTTTCGCAGAGCGTTCGGCTCGGCATCATCAGGACGAATGGAGCGTAAACATTCAAATCATTGTGACATCATCAGAGTTCTGACTGTCACGGTTTTTGGCGAGTTGTTTCCACGCGCTTGAAAGAAATGGTGTAGAAGTCATGTCATTGACAAGTCGTGAAGAATTCCGGTATACGTGGAAAGCTTCTAATGCATTAAGCTTGTTAGTTGAATCAGGTTTATCAATAAGAATAGCGTTTCCCAACATGGTTATTTTCGTGACAATGTCGGGCTATTGATGACTTCTTCAGTTCATAGTTCCATACGCAAGTCTTGTGTTCCTAAAAAGCCCTGTGAGTCTGTCCTATATATGAAAGTCCACATTCACAAGGTATCTGATAAATTCCCCAGGAATTTATGTCTTGGACGTTGTCTTTTGATCCGTAAAAATTCATCTTGTTTATGGGTTTGAAAATAACTTTGAAATTAAAACTTTTGAGAATTTTTGAAATTCTGAAGCAAATCTGAGGAGCAAATGGGATAACCGCCCAATTCGTTCGTACTGGGCGGTCTACTGGTATGAGCGAGCAGACAAGCTTCGATTTCCTAAATTTTTGGACCGCTTTTTATCACAGAAGGGCTATATCCTCTTGTACTGCAGTTCGTTTAAGAAAATCAAGCTCTTTTTGTAAGGAATCCTCAGTTGAGCATATATGTACTGCACGATATACGTATGTGTAGAAAGCAGAAATTTTTTGTTTCCATGGGTGATTTGATTTTGCATGTGGAGGTAAGGAAACAGCAAATGGCTTTCGATAAACTGTTGTACTAAAGGATCCTTCAGAGCGTGACACAAGGACATCTAGGAATGGTAAGCAGCCATTATTTTCAGTTTCACATGTGAACTGCATATGAGGATCAATTGAATTGATAAGTTCAACTAATTTAGGAAGTTCGGAATTCCTGTCTTTCCAGAGGACAAAGGTATCATCTACATATTGAATCCACAAGTCGAATGCAACGAGCTGAAACAGTTTATCCTCAAAGTGACGCATGTAGACTTTGCATAAAACAGGCGACAGTGGAGTACCCATTTCAAGGCCTTCCGTCTGTTGAAAAAAATCTTCCACGAAATAAGAAACTGTTTTGCAAGCCCTAGATACGCAAAATTTTCCAAGAATCTGGGCCCGGGCTCCTACAATTGAGCCCAAACTCATCTCTAATCTGTAGTACACCGATGAGCCATTACATTATGACCACCTACATAATAAGCTGTAGGACCCCCATTAGCCCGCAAAACAGCAGACACTCGGCACGGCATCGATTTGATGAGGTGGCGATAGATATCCTTAGATATCTGGTACCATAATGTAAACAGCTGGTCCTCCAGTTCCTGTATATTTCAAGGTGGTGGTGATTTAGCGTGAACCCACTTTTCTAAGTCGAACCACAAATGTTTCGATTGGGTTCATGTCAGATGAATTTGGAGGCCAGGGCATTAACAGAAAGTCACCAGCATGTTCCTTGAACCACTCCTTGACGATTCTGGAGGTGTGGCACGGCACATTATTCTGTTGGTAATGGCCATCACTAGCAGGGAAGCAGTTGCCATGAATGGGTGAACTTGGTTTGCAACAACGTTCAGATAACTGACAGCTGACAGGGATTATGATATTGGGGCCTGAGGTGTCCCAAGAAAGCATCACCCACAGCAGCACAGCACCACCGCCACTGGCCTGTTTCTGCCCAACAGTGCATCCAAGTGCAATAGCCTACGTTGGTAAATCCCCGTATCTGAGCTCGGCTGTCTGCGTAATGCACCAAGAATCTTGATTCATCAGACCAGGCCACTTTCTTTCAATCATCCATGGTCCATTCCTGATCTTGGGCCCATTTCATGCATTGTTGCCAATGACATGCAGTGAGCATGGGGACCCGGCTGGGTCTTCGGCTACGCAAGCCCATGAGTAGAAGGCTGCAATGAACTGTGTGCTGCGACACATTGCCCTGATCACCACTGTTGCAGCTGCAGGTGATTTGTTGCACTATGAACAATGCGCGACAGTCTCCGCTCCCCTCTTGCATCAATAAGCTATATGTGCCCCACTTTTGATATGTACTTACTACAGCGCCACGTGAACAACCCACAAGCCGAGCAGTTTCAGAGATCGTAGCTCGGAGGCCTCGCGCGATTACAATTTGTCCTTTATCAAACTCCGATAAATCGGCAGCTATTCTGATTCTGAATGCTGCACTCTACTAACCGAAAGCCAGTGCTCGGCTTTTATATACACAGCTCTGTGAACTTCACCTGTGCCACCGTTCGGTTTCCAGGCGCACTTATTTCTATAGGCTGGGGTGGTCATAATGTAATGGCTCATTGGTGTATATAGGTAATTATCGATATTTACTACTAGTTATTAAAGTATTCAGCTAAATTTTTGGAAATATCGGCTGGATAGTTTCTCATCACTACATGGCAGCTATTCTAATAATGGGCAGATACATATAATAACTGAGATAATTTAAAATAAAAAAAAATATTACCTGATAGGCTAAATCATTTGGGTGAAAGTTGTTCAAAATGAAGCAGTGGCAGTTAAACATTTTAAAACTCAAAACATGTTTCACTTTTCATTTGCTCTTTTATTGTACTACTTACACAGTTCCTATCATTTATCATCATGCAGTCCAGTAGCAAAAAATATTTACAGTAAATAAGTATTAGCTAAAAAAGACTTGTTTTACAAGTTACAGATTTTCAAATTCTATGTTCTTTCTTTTAAATAAGTTGATGTGAATCTATTTTGCTAGTAACTTTTTCTCTAAAATAGCTGTTGAAGCTAACATTTCTTCTTGTGTAAGTGTGTACTAGAGTGTCCCAAAAAATAATTTTTTAAATATTTTGACTCTCACCCCCTAAAAAGCTTCGTTTGGTGTACTTAAGATCTCCTGTAAAATTTCAGCTTAAAAAAAAATATTTAGAGGTCCCTCAAGGTTGCCAAAAAGTTTAAAAAATAGTTTTAATTCGATAATTTTTAGTTACTTACGAAATTATTATTTTTTAAATATATTTTTTATTTAAAATGTTACATGCTTTTAATATGTCGTTTCTAAAAAAATGTACTCTATTGGTAACATTTAGTGTAGAAAATAAGAAAAATTAATAAAAAAAAATGACAAAAAACGAACTTTATTCAACATTGCAAAATGCAATGTAAAAAGGATGTTTTACAGCAAAATTCACCTGACAAGTTTAACAAGATAAAGAGGAAAATATTGAATAACATTCTATAAATAACATAATTAATAATTTTTTACATATCTTGAAGATCTTTACGGTTGCACTTCGCGAAGTTCTTTCTATGCATTTCAACTACCTGCAATAAATATTGTTTTTGTTCTTCATCTTTTGTTGCATCATTAAAACTTTCGATTAATGCTATGCCTCGCTCAGCACAGTTGGCAAATGTTTAACAATTTCTTCAGCTTCTTTAAAAGATTGTGTTTCTGGCCATTTCTCAACAGGCACGCTTAGGAAGCTGTCGTCTATTTGTGCGGTGTGAAAGAAGCTACAAGAGATATTTAAGTCATCAAATTTTAAAGGAAGTTTCTTTAATAGGTGCAAATTCTTTTTTTCACTGACTTTACTAACTAACATATATTTCTCCTTGGCACTAAGAAGTGTTGAAAACAAACAAAGAATGGCAAGCTCTTAACTTAAATACCAGGAGTGACATAAAATAATCTTTAATCCTGTTTTGCATATTTGTATATCATCATATTCACGCAATCTTTGTATCAGTAAAACGTCGTTCACTGGTGCATCTACAATAGACTGACATGTGTACCATGATTGAATGTATACGCATACAACAAACCGATTGAACCTTTGAAGGCCTTGAAATTGTTGAGGTGTCAATTGTATGATAGATTCATTTTCATCAAACAGTAGTTCAATTTTTAATGAATAAATGGCTTTGCCATCCATCTAGCTCTGTGGAGAGCACCTGGTTTCCGAATAATATTGTTCGCATCTATTCCAATCATAAGAGCGGAAAGATTTAATAGTTCTCTGTAATCATCTCTAGGAAAAAGTTTGGCAGCTGTCTGAAGTTGATTAGTAATAAAAAATTTCAAAGCGTCGGATGCTGCTATCGATGGCGTTGTTTGACATTTTGAGTTGCAGTGGTTAAGTTCAATCCATTTTTCTTGAAATCTTTTAAACATAATAATTTCAGGTCTACTCGACGGTCCAAGACATACATGAAATATATCTGAAAGTAACACTTCAAACATGTGGTGTCTACAGGCTAACCACAGAAGGCTTCTTCCTATTTTATTTTCATGAAGAACACATGTTCCTTTGAACTTTCCAGTATTTGAGGAGGTTGTGTAGAAGCACATACCAATAACCTGAGAATCACATTTCCATGACTGTAAAAGTTCAAAAACTGCATTAGCTGCTGCTTCCCCTGTACCAGATAACAGCTTAGGAATTCCAAGAAGTTTTGTACTACTATCTTTTAGAGAGGACACTAACACTGGTAAACTGTCAACTTTTCTTGTTTCATTTAATGATAAATCAGGTAATAACTTTCCGTCCCAATGAACTACTGATTGAGGCATTAAACTCCATTTTTATCTGTTGCGCAGTTTTACTACGTAAGCGTTGACGTTCACGATGAACAGTACTTTTTGAAATAATTACAGATTTTAAAGTTTCATTACTCTTTGAACAGTCTGCTTCACCACTACTCCCACCAGCCATGTTTAAGACAGATGCATGTAACATTGTTGACTTTCTTATACTTATATTATTTCTATCAAAAGCAGCAGCAACTTTTGGTGTTATGACAGACCTTCGACTTCGTTCATCTTTACCTGTATGCTTCTCACGTAATAATTTTTTTTTGTGGTGTAATTTTTGCAGCATATTCATCATCAGTCTTCTTTAGAGTTTTCAGTCTCAGTCTCATCTATTGTTGACGTAGAAGATGCAGTTGATAAAGCAAAGGAATTCTGAGATGAAGCAGCTTCTTTTAATCGCTTTGCAAATTTTTTCTGTCGTTTAGCTGATCTTTTCTCCCGTGTACAAAGCTTTCTGTCCAGAGATCCAATACAACCTGTCCTAGATTGTCTTTGTAATCTGAGAAACTGACGATCCTCTTCATTTTTAATAAGCTGTTCCGAATTAGCGTGACTTATGTCAAATAACATATCCAGATTTTCACTATACATTATTTGATTCTCTTGGTCTTTTACATTATTCCTTTTTTGATTTCTCATTAAGCCTGCTTGTTTGCCATATAAATCTTTAATCTTTTTTAAGATATGCTGCTTATGTCTTATTGGTAAAACCTTGATTTTTCCCAAAATGGTACAATATTATTGTTTACAAGAACAGCACTATCACTGATCGAAAGCTTCTTAGTACGGTGAAAGTACATAAAATTGGTCATAACATCTCTTCCAGATGGCAGACGTGAACCTATTATTAATTCAGTAGGATATCCAATAAGCCATACATAATTACTACTCCTAGTTTGTTTTGCCATTGTATTAAAAAGAAACACTAAAACAAATTTCTCTTCTGGACAAAACAGCAAAAAGGCAACACATAGAATAGAAATATCTCAACAAACAGCAAAAATATTCATCTCAACAAACAGCAAAAGGCAACACATACAATAGAACAAACAACAACACATGTGCAATAAGTGATGCTAGTGGTTACGGTTAAAGTTTAAAGTCACAGTTAAGGTGCAATAAGTGATACTAGTGGTTACAGTTAAGGTTTAGAAATCATATATAGATATATAAGTGCACTACAGAAGCAGGCTCAGCTTTTAATTATGTTTTTATATTTAATTATGCTTTTTATTATTTTTATAGATACTAAAAATTTATTAATAATGATAATAAAATATATAATTGATCATCACTTATGCTTTTGATTAAAATTCCAGATTTTCACATAAATCAGTGTTGCTTGTGTGACCTTGAGGGAC
This sequence comes from Macrothele yani, assembly GCA_039090855.1. Taxonomy (NCBI): domain Eukaryota; kingdom Metazoa; phylum Arthropoda; class Arachnida; order Araneae; family Macrothelidae; genus Macrothele; species Macrothele yani. The sequence goes on along the minus strand of CM076994.1, from coordinate 67,821,556 downwards.
CTTAATCTTTTCCAAATGAGCTCTAACTTCATATAATTTTAATAATAGGAGTAGAAGAAACTTTTTAGGGGATGAGACCCACCTTTTTTAAGAATTTTTTTTTACATTGAATTTTGGGACACCCTAGCGTGTACATCCTTCCTGTTGCTGTGCAGGGATCTATTTTTCTCAAAAGAGTATCAGCCAAATGATCTTGAATATCTAGGGGAGGTCTGGGATACTAAAATGATGGAGCTGGTCCTTTAGGGTGAAGAAAGCTTACTTTGTGATAATTTGATTCATGATTTTTAGCAAGAATACAAGCAAGCCACTAAGAATAGTCATAAACAACTGTAATGAATCCAGATTCAACTTCTTGAAACTCAGTTGATCTTTCTAAAGTTACAGGTGGCTCTATGGATTCTTGAGTACTGAAAGAATATGGGTTTGTCACCATTTGTGAGTCAGACAGTGGGATGTCTGCATGAATCTTGTGTGTTCCATATACTGTGTGTGACTCATCAAAATGTGAAGAAACTCTTTACTCATTTTCATAGTTCTAACTCTTCATTTGTGCAGTACATAGTTTTTTTTGTTTTTTTTTTCAAAATCATAAAGCTGTTGACTAGTCATTATGTGGTCTTCATATAGTATTTGCAAGCTTGCTTTGGTAGCAAGCCTTTACACAGTACCCCCAAGACTATCACATGCACTTTTGCCATGAGATGTTGCAAAGAAATGCCACTCTGCATCAATATTGAAATCTGTTTGGTGCATGCAGATATTCAGGAAGTTCTTACGATTTTTATACTGTGCAGCAGATCTGTCTGAGAAGCAGAATATCTTACTGATGGTTGATTTGATTCTTTCTGCACTGCAATAAGCTAAGTTTGAAATGGATTGAATGCCAGTGTTGTGTTTCAAACACTGAAATGAACACATAATTAAGATGTTGAACTATGATGTCTCCCTTGAAATATACAACAAGTTAGTAAAATCATGCCATGCATTGATTATGATACGCTTTCCAACATACCAGAAATCATTACTCAAGTTATGAGGATAACGGCTGTAGAATAAATCTCGCTCCTATGACCTGACCTTTGATCCCATTTCGATGATATTCAACAGAACCGGTTAAGTATACTTCCGGAGCATTATGATAAAGTTTTGTCTCAATCGAAGCATTTTTACGTAAGTTATGACGCATAAGGGCAATGGAATGGATCCAGATCCTATGTCTTGACCTTTGACCCCATTTCGCCCATTTTCAATAGGGTTTGTCCCCAGGTGGTTCCCTACCACATACTGAAATGTCATTGAAACCGAACCATATTTACGCAAGTTATGACGCTTAAGGGCAATGGAATGGATCTTGCTCCTATATCCTGACCTCTGACATCCTGACCCATTTCGTCCATTTTCAATAGGGTTTGTCCCCAGGTTGAGCCCTACCACATACTAAAATTTCATCGAAATCGAACCATTTTTACGTGAGTTATCGTGCAGGCGGTCAGGCGGGCGGACGGAAGGACAGATGAACAAAACTGGGGCATATATATGCTTCTTCAACCTATGGTTGGAACGTGTAAACAAAAGGATGGAGGGTGGCCTGAGTGTCAGTCTAATGGTAAGACACTACCTCATCTTGAAGAACAAAGGAATGATTTTCAGCAAAGTCACAGGTAATCAGTACTTCTTCCTTTAAATTCACTTTTATATGGTTGTAGAACTGCTTCTGCTGATTAATAAAAAATGAATGAATTTTCAACTTCAAAAGATCTTTGGTGAAATCAATAAAATCATCAGTCCTTTTTAAAATAGTTTCCATAGTACATCTATCAGTGGATATCCATTTCTTGTAAGTCACACTGTCAATCATTTCATCTTTGAATTTCTGACTGAGCTTATTCTTAAAGGTGTTCACCCCACGACACTTGCATTTATTCATGTAGCACTCAGATGAAGGTAGACTGCAAATTATTTCAGCCAGACAGGTTTTGTAATCTTCTAAAAGTGGTTTCATTGCCTTCTAATATCCTGAGCCATTCAACATTAACTTCACATTCTGGTGAATAGTGCAGACACAAACCATGTGAGTCCCACTTTTCCCCACTAAAATAGTTTTTAGGCCTTATTTCACAAAACTTCCAAAAAACAATCTTGTATGTTATGTGCTTTGTCTTAAACAACTGGTATATTTATTTCAAGATTGCTAACATGCTAACACTAATCTCTTTTGTAAGTGGAATTTTTATGCCATCCACTGGAACTGACACAAAATCTTTCTTCCCAGGCACACACATAACTCTGCTAACCTCATCATTATTGTAAAAATCAACAAGCTTGGCAGTTTTTCCAGACCTGGGGTTTGAAGTTGAAAGAATTTCTTTCACTTTAACTAATCTTTTTACAATCTGGACATTTAATCACTCACCCCAAACTCATTCTATTCTGGCTCGAACTAGTAGGTAAGACAGTTAGAATCATAATCTTTTCACCTCTTTTTGTTGTTTGTGAGAACTTGTCTTTAAACTGTTTTAACATCTCTTAACTCATCTTTATCACTTGCTAAAGTTAGTTTCCAAAACCTTTTTTGAAATAAAAGTTTTTTAAAGAGTTGTTTTAACTGTTTCAAACTTTTTCTGCATACAATTCTCTTTGAAGTCTTTTTTACTAAATTGGTAATTCCCCTACAGGCCTACAAGTTCTGACTGGTTTACCAAATCTAATGACATATCAGGATCAGTGAATTTTTCACGAGCACTGGTACTTAGTAATGACATATTTTCAACTTCATGCTGTCTTAATTGTGGATCATCTTTTGCCTTTTTTGAAAGCTTATCCTACAGCCATCACATACGTTCATTCCATTTGCATGTTCAAACCTAAGGAGCACATCCAGTAAGTTACTTTCCTAAGCTTAACTGATTTAGGGTGAGAAATTTCCTTAAATGGATTACATTTCACAGAAAATACTGTCCAGTTTTGTTTTGTTTCCCATGTTCACTGCACTGTACAAGAATAAGACTTGTTAGTAAAAAAAGTAAGTTTTTAGCACTTTATATGTTCAGTTACTGTTGATAAAAGCACCCAGAATGAACAGAAGACACTGCACACGTTGTCTGGACAGTGACTTGGAGAAAACTGAGCTGTAAAGGATGCCTTAATAGTAGGGCTGGGCACATGATACTCGAGCTCAGGAACACCTCTACTTAATTAGTCATGAATGAACAGGCAAGTGAATACTTGACAGGTTCTGACATGCAAGAACTTGCAATAGCAACATCTAAAAGGAAGTGACTTAAGTGTAAATAGGAAGCAGGTATGGGATTGTTCTGCATGTTGTCTTGAATAATATCAGAATTACTTCATATTTATTACCTGTTCCTTTCTGTTGGATGTTTTTCTTGCAAGTTACTGCATGTCATAACTTTCACTGCTTTTTACCAATAACTACATGTAACCATTTAAAAATCTGTTTCTCAAAAACTCATCATTTCTTCATCTTCAAACTTTGCATACCTCTAGCCAACAATTAACATGTGTTTTTTGAAAAAATTCAAGTGGTGTTTTTGAGATTTTGAAAAATTGTTACAAAACTTCTTATGCTTGAAAAAATCATAAATAAAAAAAACTGCTGACTCAAAAAATTTGAAAATTTAGATTTTTTATATACTCTATAGGTACAAACCAAAAACCAAAAATCATTGAAATCTGAGACATCAAGGTCCAAAAATGTGTTTTATTTGCCAATTTGACATGGAATGACCCCATAGAAGTTTCTAGAGAGGGCATTAAGTACATAATTTATATTCTATTGAAGACTTAAAATTATTCAAACAGAAGTGAGCATAAAATCAAGAACACACTTGTTACTTTTATAAAGTGTTTTTTTCAGGTGAATTAATTTTTTTATTTTCTCCACAGATGCCAAATTAAATTTCATTCATGTGTGACCAGCTTTCAAGAAACTTGGAAATTGAGCTTGTTTGTCATTCCAGTATGATGCAGTTTTAAGTACGCTAAATCACATAACAAAGATGGTTAATTCTGACAGCTCTATCTACTAAAACATAAAGAAAAAATAAGCTTCTAAATTACAATATGGTAATTAAGGGCAGACCCATGATATTTTATCAGAACTACTTTAAAATAAAATAATAAAAAAGTATCAGTGTTGAGGACCTCAAAAAAATAAGTTTTTTTCAGATTTAGTTACTTTAAAACATTGCTACTTTCAACATTTGTCAAATAATCACAGTTTCGGTCATAATAATAGAAGCATCATGACCTAAGTTATAATCACCTACATATGAAATTCATAACAGTAGAAAAGATAAAAAGCTGTCTAAGCACTATTCAACCAATGCACAGTTAGCCAAGCCATATTTAAAAAATGAAGTTTATTTACAGCTAAAAACACTAGTTAAAAGAATCCAAAGGTGAGATCTTTTGGGGTCACCGTGACCCCATCCTCAGGTTGAGCATTGTAAGGAACAAAACTAAGGTATATATATACACAGCACGAAGAAAAGAAATCTATTTGTATCACAAAACACGTTGCCACCAGAAAATTTCAAAATATAGTAAAAGTTCAAATTATTAACTCAGTTTCAACACAAAATTCTCCTGCGGTATGTTCAGAGGTAAGGATCTCCATGGTTGAGGAACACTGAATGGTACTTCATCCTTATAACAAATATTGTGATATTTCAATATGTTCATAAGCTCTCTGTAAACAAAACAATACACTTACTTGAAACAGAGGTAAATATCCTGGCCTGGTCCCATATCGGAGTATGGCAACCCTGCACAACAGTCCTGGCAAGGGCAGTGTTCGTCAGGCCAGACCGGATGGAAAATCTGTGCTCAGATATCCTGACAGCAAGAGTCCCAAGTATGGATCCTATGTACACTGGTGTGCAAAAATTAAGGACAAAGAGGAGAAATTAGCATAACAGCAGAGCGAGCAGGCAGAACGGACCGAAAGACCACTCAGGAGATAGACTAGGGTCCGGTACGATAGGGCATGCGCATATATGCAGCATGACGTGGTGTGTGTGTGTGAGGAGGGGGAGTGTCAGAAGGGTATAAAGAATATTGGCGGTGTACACTCAGCAATTCGGTGAAAGCTATTGCACGGTGTACATCGGTTTGAACGACGTCGAGTTGCTGCCACCGTGTGATATGGCCAACAGGCAATCCAGTAGACGACATCGGGATGACTTTACCCGAGGTCGCGTCATTGGGAAGTTGGAAGAAGGTCGAAGTGTGACTAGTGTGGCCGAGGAGTTCGGGATCGCTCACAGCATCGTTTCAAGAGCTTGGAGAGCATTTCAAATGACAGGAACAGCTGTCCGAGAATTTAGCAGTGGTCGTCCACGAGCAACCACGGCTACGGACGACCGGTATATTGTCCTACAGGCGAGAAGAGACAGTGAGAGAAATCGCAAGGCACATGCAACAGACAACTGGACGTCCGTTATCGCGTTTTACCGTGGCCAGGAGGCTGCACAAAGGTGGTCTATTTGCACAACGACCAGTATGGTATACGCCATTAACGCCTGCTCATCAGAGACGGCGGTTTCTGTGGTGCCAGGAACACAAGAACTGGACACATCAGCAATGGGGTAGAGTTCTCTTTACGGATGAGAGCCGATTTAGTCTGATGAGCGATTCTGGACGTATACACATCTGTAGAGAGCAGGGAACATGCAATCACACCTCCAACATCATCGAAAGGGACCGGTTTGGAGGTGGCGGAGTTCTTGCTTGGGGCGGTATCGTGCTTGGTAGCCGTACTAACCTCCACATCTTCCAAGGAGGTTCAGTCACTAGTGTACGCTATTGTACCAAGGTTCTTCTGCCTCATGTGCATCTGTTTAGAGTTGCTGTGGGTCCCGAGTTCCTCTTCATGGACGACAACGCTACACCTCATTGTAAAGTGGCTGTCGCAGAGCTGTTGGAGAGTGAAGATATTAAACACATGGATTGGTCCGCAAGGTCCCCGGACCTTAATCCAATCGAACACGTGTGGGACCTTCTCGGGAGATGCTTGGCAGCACATCACCAGCCGCCAGCAATGATTCTGCAGCTGCAATTGCCGCTACAAGAGGAATGGGCAGCGATGCCTCCACAGCTCCTTGACAACCTCGTCCTCAGCATGGACAGACATTGCAAATCCTGCAACGCAATCAGGGGTGATCATATCCCCTACTAAAGACTGGATTTTTCTTGGCTGCCGCCTGTCACATGGACATTTCTGTCTTCTGTCCAGTTGTGCTCGAAGCTACTTTTTCAATAAAGTGCCTTCGTATCCTTTGGATTCCTTGTTTGGACGGTTTTGCTCACTTGTCCCATATTCTTACATCTTGGGGATCTTATGGTATGATTTGAGTCGATGTGAAGCACTTCTGCACGAGGTTACATTCGAAAAACCGTCTCGTCCTTAAATTTTTGCACGCCAGTGTATATTTTATCCTCTTCTGATGCTGACTTAGATTTAAAAGGGATGAAGTACACACCACGTTTGTTCATAGGGTGAATAGGGTCACTGTCTATCAGTATCATTGAAAAAATGTTTTGCGTTTTGAACACCGAAATCCAGGTTGTATTTCTCGCAATGATTCTTTAAAATGTGGACTGTCGGCGGAACAAAGTCCATAGCACCAATGAAGCGAGTAACAGAAAAATCATGATTCAAAGTTGTAGATGTCCTCCGTCTGTACTCACCTAATAACCTGACGAAGGTTCCATGTGAAAAACCATGTATCACCGCTATCTGTAAAACCACAGAAAATTCTTTACAACGAAGATTGATCATAGAAGAATGAGTAAAGGCCCTGTGAATTAAAAATCGCTAGGCTGCAAGCTTGTGGTTCTCCGGGTGGACAGAAGTGCAAATGTTGGTTTTCTATAAACCGAGAAGTTGTCGTACCATTTTTGCGAGAAAATAGTAAATCCGGGAAAGGTATGGATCTCTCCTCCAGTTCCAGAGTGAATTTTAGTGAAAACTGTGTAGACATAATTTCGACAAACTGAGGGAGCAAATCCACATCGTATTGGCAGAACAAGAGGATGTCATCAGCATACCTTTTCAATAACAGGGATTTGAAAGGGCCGGCATCAAGAACACTATCCTCCAAGATTTATAAAATAATCTCCGGGAGGACAGGAGAGATGGGGGGGGAGCCCACAGGTGTCCCCACTCTTTGTTGGTAAGTAACGCCTTCAAATTGAAAGTACATGTGGTGGGACACCAATTTCAAAGTTGACATGATGGCCTCTACCTCTAGAGGAGGAAGATTAGGACAATTGGTAAGTTTACCCTCAATGATATCATGTACAGGGTCCAAAGGTACGCTTGGGAAAAGTGAGATTACATCTAACTAAGTCATTATAAAGGGTAAACTCTGTGCGTCAAACTGTTTGATCCTCTCCGAAGCCTGAAGGGAGCTCCAGACCGATAACCTGGAATTGAAAAGAAGCAGAGCAAGAAAGGAAGCTAACGCTTTTTCTAAAGGCCTGGCGGGTTCGCAAACCCCGAAACCAAGGGTCAAACGTAGTGACCTGGTTTGTAAAGTTTTACCTTGCCAAAAATCTAGGATGCATATTGTCCAAAATGCACCAGGGGAATAGGCCTTAGTTCTTAAGTTTACTAAGTGGAGAAACAGTGGCTGAGGTAGGGTCGAACTTAATGATTGAATGAGGTATTTCGAAAATGGCTTCTAGCATCTTGGATTGATAACATGACTTATCTAAAAGGATGATTTGCTGGGTCTTATTTGCTGAGGTGATCGCGGTTCTTCACACTGTGTATATATACCGTAGTTTCGTTCCTTACAATGTTTGGCCTGAGGATGGGTCACTGACCCTGAAAGATCTTGCCTTTAAATTCTTCAGAGGTGTTTGCAAGGCAAGGCACGAAACGCTGAAATCATCTGTGTCTCCCAACGGTGCCAATGAATAAACTCGAGACATAAATGAACATGTGAGGGTAACCCCCACCACAAAAGTATTTCCGTTACTACTAGTACCTCTAGTTATTATACTTATCAGCAAAGCTGTTAACGATACTTCGAAAGATAAAATGGTTTCACTTTGAAAATTACTTACTACCTACCTATACCTTTTGCTCACAACAGTAAATTATTTTGGGGTTGAGCTCGCAGTATTAATTTGTTGCTAAAAAAATAAATTCCTTCAGTGAAATTTAAGTAACTTTGATTTCTACAACTACATGATAGTCTTTAACATATACCACACTCTAAGAACATTAATAAACATTTTGCATTTGTATAAAATAAACCAATTACACACATAACATACCTTTTAAAAAAGTTTTGCCTTTCTTTCCAATTGTAAAATTACCCATTTGGCAAATAAATAAAAGAAAATCTGCAGTCAAGTTTTTATGTTACTAGACGGGCAACTCCTCTTTTTCATAAGATATTGATCTGTTTTTAACAGAAATTTTAGTCATTACGTTTCAGTCAGGTGGTATTGACCTAAAGTTCTATTTACTAATAAAATAACAGTATATTTAGCAAATTGGATGTTGATCTAAGTTCCATTTATTAATAAAAAAAACTATCAGTCTGGTGTGGTGTTAATCTAAAGTTATATTTACTAATAAAATAACACTATTTCTTTAAAAAGTGTGCAATCTTCATTTGTTTTTTAGCGGAGACGCTATCAGGCTGACGCTTACGTTTTGAACATCCTTCATTTGCAGTGTCTTGTTTGTGTACCGAAGAGAAGAACCTTTACTATTACAAGTAGCCGTTATAATTGCTTCAACAGGTTTTGGAGGCAGAACTGTAGCACGTACTCCATTTATATATGCAGAAACATGACCCAGCTGTATCGATTTTCCGACACTATATCCTAGCTTTCTCCTTTTGGGTGTCTTTTTTTTCTAGTCAATCCCACCGGAATTTATTTTTGACTGAAGCCTCTAATGTCTTGAGATCGTCAGTTTTGGTTTAAAATTTCATCGTTGATGACGAACTTAACTTAAACCGTGTAAACTTTCAAATTCCTAAAAACATTCATACATCACACACACGCACACACACACAAAACCATCACTTTTGCCTAAACAAAAAACCACAAACGTTTCATCAAGGAAACAAAGACACCTCTCCGTCACCGACTTACTAATACAATGAGGCAGGCTGCTCCCGCGTGTAGGTGCAGACACGAGTGACATACTTTATTTGCTTTAACTCGCTCCCTCCCCCGTCATCTCCAAGTTCCAATCTCACATCATTCATCAGAGCAAAAACCTGTTTTTTTGCAGAGGAGCAGAAGCGCCAACGAAATGACTGAGAATTTGGGCGCATGACCTTCCCACAGAACAACAGACAACCACAGCACGAACTGCCGGCTTCGTGTGTCAAGCTCGAGTCAGCTGCATCGGCGAGGATCACAATATTATTACCACATTAATTCATTGGCGAAAAGCAATTTTTTTTTAGTAAATACTTTTGCCATGAATCTTTTTAATTTAACTTTTTTTTTTTTTTTTTGCTTTGTCGCTTATTAGAACTCAAAATTTAACAGTCGTAAAAATGTCTTCAAAGCTAAACATCCGGAATTCCGGGCATGAAAGATCGCCCAAACCCGGAAATTCGGGTTAGACCTGGAACACAAACAGCCCTGATTCTTTTAACTAGTGCTTTTAGCTGTAGATAAACTTCATTTTTCAAATGTGGTTTTGCTAATTGTGCATTGGTTGAATCATGCTTAGACAGCTTTTTATCTTGCCTACTATTATTTCAGCACGAATTGTTTGCTACTTCTTCAAAATTCATAACACTTTTGAATATCAGTCATTTATAAAATAGCTGAAATTTCTGAAAGTTCAGACATCTGTACCTTGTCCAGCATTTGAATTACCCAGTGGTCTGCTGGTTATTGGCCAGTAAAACTTCTGCCGGACCACTGTAGTATTGATTGTACTGGTCCAGATGGCCAGTAAGTTTGTTTTTTTCTAAGTTGTCACAAGTTAAATAAATTTCTATTACTTTTACCTTGCTGTACGCTTTTCTTTTTATGCTGCAAACTAGTGATAGGTTCACGAAAGGCTATTAGATTACAGCTTTTCTTTTTATCCCTCATGATTTGTAAAGAGTGAAAGAAACAACAAATACAGAAAGGCAGTTTCCCAGAACTTGTCTTGTAACAGCTGGTTTTTTTTTACCTCCGTCCTCACAATTCATAATGAGCAGAAATAAGTACAATAAATATCCTGCTATACCTTGGATTCACCCACCTTAGTGAATGAAGCAGATACTTACACCAGACTTTGTTTCTTCCCCAAGAAAACACACTAGCAGAGGACCTGTCAATTGGATATGTGAAGGTAATTTTTGTAAAAGAGCAATTCACATGAAACAGTGGTCAATGGCAGACTGAAACTAACTTCATGAGAAAGTAGGAGGGATGTGCAGTAAGACTAAAATAAGGAAAAAGAAGCTAAACCCTAAACAATAAAATACATATATACAAAAGGGGTGCTAATGTGAGTGCATTTTTGTACCTTGAGGTTTCCTCATTCTATTCTTCGCTAAAAACATTGGGAATGCACTGTTATTCTGCTATATCACCAATCTATTGGAATCTTATTCTGGAAACATTCTTTGTTCTGTGAGTTGCACTTTCAAATTAGATGTTTTAAAAACAAATATTGGATATAATTCCATTAAAATGATACATTATTTTCTACATATATTGTAAACGTCCAAGTTTTTTACGGACCACTGGGCATTTTAGCGGACCAGTGGTTTGCAAATTCTAGTGGTCTGCTGGGCCAGTAAAAGATTTACTTTGAATTCTAACACTGCCTCGTCTCTCTTCACTAACTTTATCACCTTTAATTAAACTTGGATAATGTATATGGTTGAACATAATTTAATATGCGAAGTAACTACTAAGAGTTATTTTTCTGTTTTGTTTTGTTTTGGGAACTCTAAAGGCTACAGCCGTCCACCCCCACCCCCTAATTTAGAGCCCCTGGTTTCAGGGACGGAAAGTGCCCATGCCTTAAAACAGGCACACCACTCACAACTCATCCCGGGGGGTCACTCAGACAAGTAGTCAGAAACCAAAGCTTTGATTACTGAACCAAATGAACGGAATGGCAACTACAATGGCATTCCAAAAGTTCTTCACACGTATCTGCAGATTTGAACTTGTCTTCTGAAGTCAACAAGCTATGATTTGTTTGAAAGCTTGTCCAAACTTATTCAAGCTTACTAAAAACTGTCTGAAAGCTTGGCCAAACTTATCATTACATGTTAAAAATAAAGGTCACATAATTTCTTCCTTTGCAGAGTTTAGCCCGCAAAATCTGTGTTGCTGCTGCTATAGAGCTTAACTAAAGACTGGGAAAGATTTTACATTTTCACAAAAGATATTGTTTAGGGATGGCACACAAAAAATTCATGCGGGTTTATCACAAATATAGAGGGGGGGGTCATTCCTGTTCACATGACATTGTTATGGAATAAGACAAATTCAGAGGATGGTAGAGCTTTGACTTTCCTTATGCAAGAAAACCAAAGGAGGCTGTAAATGAGAGAATCATCGCTACTGCTTATAAACTCATTAAAAAACAGAAAGAAAAAACATCACTGTTCTTGACATGTCAGGTAATAAGTTTAGATGTAAGTGTATTCACTAGAAGTGCTGAAATCATTACTTTCGATATTTAAAGTTCCACAAAATCTGTGCCACGTGAGTTACTCCATAAACTGACAAGGCATTTAGAAGAAAAAAAAAGTGCAAAGAGATAGGGGGAATGTTTGAACTTGTGCAAAGAGATAGGGGCAATGTTTGAACCTAGTGACCTCGGGCGGTTAACATACATTGCTCTATGGCTTATTTAATTACTCTACATCGCCCAGGAAAGATTATTGACAATTATGTTTCTGGGACTTTTGGTCAAGGAAGAGAATGTTCATACTTTTTTTCAATTCCCAAGGAGTGATAGCTGTGGTCACCATTGTGTGACTATAAATGGCCAACATCACACCATCTTTGTTTTGCCCAAAATGGTTACAGAGATGAAGCAGCCAATGACAGGAATGTCAGAACTTTTTCAAACATTATACCTACTTTGTTTTGCCTCAAACAGTTAAGGAGAAGAAGGTACAGCACCTAACAGACATGTCAAGATTTGCATTTTTCATGACAATATCAGTGCTCACGAAATCTAGCAAGTAACAACCTATCTAGAGCAGGAAAAAACCAAACAGCTACCCTATCCTACTACATATTCATCCAATTTTGCACCATACCATTGTTGGTTGTTTCTAAAAATGCAAAAGGAACTTGCTGGGCAGCTTTTCTCAAGGGGGGAAGGCTAAGACCTTGAAAAATGAGTTCACTCAGAGTTGCAGTGTTCCCCAACAGGACACCATCAAGAATTCCAGAATTTGAGTATATGTCTATAACTTTGCACAGATGCTGGAGGGGAGTACTTTGGAAAGAAGTAACAATTTTGAGGTAAGAGTAGAGGTTTTTGTTCTGCAGATACATGTCAAGAACTTTTTGAATGCTCTACTTAAGGTTATGCTACTTTGGTTTAGCATTTTTTTATTTTTTATTTTATGCTGAGCAATGTTTAAGCTGAGTCACTTATCAGATGGAAACTTCTTACAGTACTCGCAGACATAAGACTTTCACCAGAATGTATATCAATCTTTTCTTAAAAAACTGAAAACATCTTACTGGTAGCTTAATTCTGCAGGACTTACCCACCCCTATTTTAACATTACTCATTCTGGATGAGATTAATTGTAATTGTAGGTAATATACACACCAGCACTTTCACCTGTGACTTCAACTTGTTATGAAAGAAAATATAAAACCTAAAAAAGAATATGAGCCATTACTCATATCCCTCCACCCCTTTCTGTACAGATGGAAACTTAAACACACTTTACCATGTTCAAAAAGCAGTTTTTATTCTCTAGGATGTTTAAAGCCTTTGAACCCTGAAACTCAAGAGTAGAATAGAATTATGCACTTCGTGCCATCACAAAATTTTACATATTTTAAAAGTTCCTTTTACACCAAACAGTTTTCCCATGTTATTTGAAGTACAATCCTTTGTTATTTATCTCAAAAAATTAAACTATATAATAAAAATTAAACTCTTAAGAGCTTGAACAAATGTAAACCTCACTTCCCCACATTTTATCTTGTCTAATCTGCAGAACAGAATTCCTGTACACGTGGAAAGTTTACGCCATTTGTTTAACATAGCATTAACTCCAATAATTACTAATACCATGAAAACACCATATCTTTTCATAGGAAGTGGTCGTAGTTATTAAGTAATCTAACATTTTAGAAAGAATTGCAGCTACTGATAATAAGCTTATATTTTTATGGATTTTGATGAAGCACAGATCAATTATGCCATTGATTTCTTGCTAACACAACCCTAATTTTATATAGGCAGGTGTTGCTTTAACACAATGTATTCAACTGAGTTTTTTTTTTTTTGTTAAAAATGAAGTTTTTAAACTGTTTAGATTATGCATAATGCAAACTGTAGTTCTACTCTGTGCCTATAAAAACAGCAGGCTTAAAAAATTGGTTAGTTTCACGGATGGAAATCACTCAAAATGTTAGTCTGTGATACAAATGTTCTTCAGAAAAAAAAATCAGTTTTGGGTTGCTGACTCAATCACTAGATCAGGGATGGCGAACCTATGACATGTGTGCGACCTCACGAACACGATTTGGGTGGCACGCCTGTATGACAGCGTTAACATTAAATAAAAAATTTAGGTTTTTGAAAACAGTAATTTTTCGACAACATGTCTGTAGTGTGTTCTTGCAGATAACCGAGCTCTGACAAGAAAATTAATCTAACCAAGAAGTATCCTCCAAAGGGGTAGCAAAGCAACCTTACTTTCTTTAATCGCCTTATGCAATAATTCCCAAAAGCAAGATGCACTTACGTCTGAACCGTCTTGGTTCAGACTGAAGCGCATCTTGCGTGATGTTGCAGACAACAGGTTATGAACCCAACATAAATGTCTTGGCTACCAGCATTCATCAACAACTTTAACACTAAATGTAATTATGCAAGTAGATCTTTCAATTATCTTTTAACGAATTAAATCAGGTTCAAATTGAAATTGTCTTTAGTCTTAAAACTCACCTATTCTATTGTTATTTTTATGGTATTTGCAAAACAAGTTTCATGACAAAATGTTAATTTAAAAAAAATTGCAAACAAGAAGTGGCACACTAGACACTTGAAAGCAGTAAAGCAAACTTTAAGTGGCACACTAGTTGGAAAAGGTTTGCCATCCCTGCACTAGATCATGTGACTAGGATCTCTGAATAGCTGCTATCATCTGCCGTAACAGGCAGTCTCTTAAGAGTGTGGGCTTCAAAAATGGAGTGGAGGCAGAACATTTGATATATTGCTTTTGCATACTGAATAGATTGAGACAAAACTATTTGGGTGATAAAATAAACCAATAAATAATAAAAGAATCTTTAAAATCACCACTGATTTGGAAAAAAACTAAAAACAAAAGTTACTTTTTCACCACGAAATTTTAATGTAGCAAAAATAACGAAATTTTCACTTCAGCACTTCAAAATTTATATCTTTCTCCTAAATAGCTAACTACATGAATTATGTTGTAGAAAGACATGAAAAAGAGTAAGCTTTCACATTCTCTAAATACTGATAATTTTAAATCACTAAAGGCTTTACCCAGATATATTCCTTTAGTTCTAGTTCCACTTGAAGAAATATTGTTTAATCTCCCTTTCCTCTGAGTTCTTTTTGATTTTTACAGATGTTTCTGGCCTCTTGATGTTGGTCAGAAAGAAGATTAAACAAAATTTCTTCAAGTGGAACTAGAGCCAAACTGATAATTTTACTGTCACATGCAAACTATGAGTAAAATCTTATTTTTTTGAAAATGTATAACAAATTTTGCAGTTTTCTAAAAAATATATTATATACTTATGCTAGCACAGTCCTGAATGTGAATCTCTAACTTTCAATGTGGCAACAACTAAACACCATTGTTTCTTTGTAAAGAATAGTGATAACTCAACATCTACACTTAAACCACGCAATTTGATTGAAATTCACCATATTACATAAACACTTGAACTCAAAAGTTTAAAACATTTGAGTTTTATTTCTTAAATGAATTGCAACCATGGACTTTTTTGATGACATGAACAATAGTGTCAAACCATACAATTTTTTTGCTATCTTTTTTAGCTCTCAATTGCAAAGATACACAGGAAATGCTTAAAATCACCAAAGAAAAAAAACTATATTCAATGTATATTACTTTAAAATTGAGTGCATCCAATTTCTAAAAGATCAAATAAATTTTTCATAAACATTTCCCACTGAAATGATTGACACAAAAATGCTGAAATTAATTCCAACATTTCTATGCCATAAAACATTTGGAGATCTTGTGCCTTCCCTGTAAATTGGATATTTCTTCATAGCTTTCTATAATTAACAGTTTAAAAGCTTTTATATCTGCACGACTACCACAGCTAGCATTTTTGTTCACAACATGCTGTCATATCATACACTGTACTGTAGCCCAAACTTGTAATATACATTATGAAACTTGAGTTTGTATTTTTTAATAAACAGACACTACCACTGGTTGAATGGGAACAGACTGGTCCCAAAAGTTTGGGGAAAGGGGATGGTTAAGATTAAACAATATTTCATTTGTGTGTGTGTGTGTATGCATATATACTGTATGCATGTACATAATAATTATTTTTCATTACAGAATTTCCATAACTACTATAATTTTGATAAGAAATCAGTTTAATATTTTGTTTCTTTCAGACAGAGTATAAATGTCAGAACTGCAAGGTAAAATTATTAAAAACATCTATGGGAATAACATATATACTCATTTTTCTACAGGATATTTCGAAATGTTGAAAGTCTTCTTTCATTAGGAAAAATAGGTCAGTAATTCAAATTGGAAAGAGTAGATACGCTTAAGCAAAGAACAGTGGTAATAAAACAAGTGTGGGAAGTCAGTGTCAGTAGTATCAACAAAATCCTACAGAGACTGAATAGTTATGATGAAAATTTTCAATTACCATTAGAACAGCAGAGAACAGAGGACATCAAATAAACATGCAGTAAAAGCAAGAGACACAGACAACAAAAGCAATATGCTAACAGTGGCGTAGCCAGAAATTTCGTAAGAGGGGGGGTCCATGGGTTTGGTTCATTGGTGAAAGCCCCATATATACTGCTTTAAATTCATACTAAATCTCCCCTCAAGGGGGGTCCGGACCCGAAGACCACCCCCTCCCTGGCTACGCCTATGCCAATACTTCAAATTTCACTGCTCCCAAGAAGAGTGAAAATGATAAATGCAGCCTACAGTAATTCTCACTATGGTTAACAATACCTAAACAGAAGAGATAAGTGAATCACATACAGTGAAATAGAAGGGTCACTCTGATCTACAGATTGCATAAGACATCCAGTGCAAGCAAGGGTGCTGCTATATACCATTCCTGATGCCCAAAACTCTGACCATACCCTTCCCACCCACCCAACACTATCTAACAAATCTCGTTCCCATGTGATTATGTTACACACATCGGTATGACAAAAATTATAATAATTTACGATGAAAAATTTTATATTTGAAAAATACATTATTCTATTATGAATTTTAATTTCAATTCTTGAAATAATGAGCTTTTCAAATTGAAAAATTTAGGGAAGCACGACATGTTAGGTGACAAACTAAAGCCAAAAGTTGAGAGGGACAGTACCTACTTAAGAAAAAGTAAAGGGGGACACATCCCTACACAGTTCTAAGCCACCGACTGACTGGCTGGCTAGTGGATATAAAATGAAGTTACTTGGGACTAAATAATTGTGTTTGCAATTGAATTTGGCATGCTGTATATACTGAATACTCTTATAATTTGTATCCAATTCTAATTCCATATTTCATCCCTGCAGGGATTCAACCAAAAAATGTTTTGCAACATGGCTTAATTTCTGATAGGGTATATAAGGTTTCTCTGTGTTTGCTTGAGAATTACAAGCACATTAGGATTTCCAATTCCTTATGTACAAGAAATATGAAGACAAATGACTTAGTAATAAGGTAATATATGCAATTCAGCATTCATAATAGAATGATGAAAGTGAAAAACATTAACAGCTAAGTGGAAATAACTAAGGAGTGAATATAACATCCACATACAACTCAGCACTTGATCTCATTCCCTCAAGTGGAAGGGTTTTTTTTTTTTTTTTTTTTTATTGGAGGTTTAACGACCACCGTGAGCAACTCAATGGGCTATAAGCAGTCGCCCGCCCCTAATTTAGGGTCACTGGTTCCAGGGAAGGGAGAGAGCCAGTGCCGTAAGACAAACAAAACATCCATGCCTCGCGGGATCCGGACCCCTTTCGGACGAACGACCAGAGGCCATCGCTTAGACCACTGCCCCGCCGGGGCAGCCTCAAGTGGAAGTAATCAGCCTTGTAAATTATTCTGCAAATGCAGACAAACAGTGACAAAATGGAAATTTAAAGCACTGGAAACTGTACTGGCCTAATTTCATACATATCCATTAAATGACAGAACACTACAAATGTAAAACAAAATTGACACATTCTTACAAAAACTAATTAAACTTCTTAATGGCACTAAATTCGATAGATGTTGATTTGCTAAGAATACACACTATACTCCAAAATTATCAGCTCCTATCCACAGTTTATTATGGTCTACTTATCTATTGAAAAAGAGGACTGCAACACAACAGTACAAGATCCCGAAATTCCAAAAGCTTACATAAAATATAATTCTTCACAACTTAATTTAACTGGCCGATAAATTTGAAAACATAACATTAGCCACTTAGGATTTTCTCGGGGTCATTCACCAAACATGAGCAGTTTTTTCTATACTAGCTTTGCACACACCGCCAATCTTTCTGCATATGCTACACAATCTATGCAAGACGACTTGTTCATAACTTGTATCTTCCAAATGATTGAAGCTGCAGCCCTATTTGCCAGTGGTATGTGTCACATATCCAAGTATGCCTCTCTTCACTGTTGTACATGATGGAAGAACTTGCATGTAACACACACTTTATGAGGATACTGTAAAAACATTACTAATGCAAATTCTTCATGCAGAAATGCATTAAACCTGATTGCCTACCAAAGAAATTTCCTTATTCGTTACTGGTTGGTAGTAAGAGATAACATATACGTGATTTGATCATGGAAAGCATTAGGCTTTCCCTTTCTTAAGCAGAAAGCACATTCTCCCTATCGTGTCAGACTGCCGAACTTTACGATCCTCACAACTATGTATAAAACAGCCACGCGAGATAAGCAGGAATAATAAAATGATAAGGGTACTAACCCGCAAAAAGCGTACTACATGTTACTTTGATATCAGGCTTCCTAGTCTGTCTGTCACCTTCTACGAAGGAGGTTGTTCGAGGCCGTCCGCTCATTATATTGTTCTGCCAGTCAGTTGTAGGTCAAAATTTAACCAATATCACATGTTGGCATCGTAGCTATATTTCTCACATCGTATCCTTTCCACTAAGACATCCAGATACCAGGTTCACAGTTTTACGTTAGAGGTGCTATACAGGATACACTCACACCTTACAAACCGACATAACGCGTTACGCCTGAACCAAACATATATTTAGAACTGCTTCGTAAGATATTACGTTAATGTACTTATTTCAATGCAATTTTTCAGACGATCCTCAGCAAAACAGTTATTTCTTAAACGGAGAAGTAGCACCACCAGACAATGACCCTACCCTGAACTTTTACGTCACTGCCGTTACTCACTGCCGTCTCTTCGTGGTTATACGTATGCCCAATCATAGAGCACTTCTGACCAAAAACCATGAAGAAGGGTAAGCCATAACCGTAACTTCCGGTGCATGAAAATCCTTTTGTTTTGTAAAAATTTCCCCTTCAAAAAAATTCAAAAAATTAAATAACTGCATGACAATTCCACAAACTGAAAAAGAATGCTACTAGTGGATGTTTCATAATTTAGAAATAAATCCGTATTAATGAGGATGTAGCAGACACGTGACTCTCAGCATGGCAACGAGCCTTAGTAACGTAACTGAAGGACAACCAACCTCGTTGAAATGATGGCTTCTTACTTTGAAACTTTAACTTCCAAGTACAAAATGCGGTATTTGGAAAAAATTAAAGAGGTTGAAGGAGAAGATCCTTTTGCGCTGAATGCTAGTATCTTCGAAGGTGATGCGAAAAGTTTTTCCGAAAGTGCAAATAATAAATATTTTCGATTCCTTCGTCTTTGGTCGAAGCGCCTTTACTGCAGAACAATTCTAAGGCATATAAAAGTTTCGAAGCATATAACAATTTCTCCTCGTCGATATTCTTTTACTGGATAATTTAGAGCGAACACAAATCCGTGAGTAATCAGTAATTTATGGAGAAAATAGGTACGCTGCCTTAATAAGTAAGGTTCTCTTCCCTTCCAAGTGCGGAGATCTGAGTAAAAAAGGATAGGTTT
Organism: Macrothele yani; assembly: GCA_039090855.1. NCBI lineage: Eukaryota > Metazoa > Arthropoda > Arachnida > Araneae > Macrothelidae > Macrothele > Macrothele yani. The sequence goes on along the minus strand of CM076994.1, from coordinate 67,801,991 downwards.
CTTTCTTTACAGGAATCGCTGATTTTGGATAAAACTCGCCTTTGCAAGTTTCTATGCCTTTTTGTGAGTTTAACTCTTCAACAAAAAGTGTCTTTCCGAGCTCTGGGAAGCAGTTTCCAAGTATTAGAAAAATGAGCAAAATCTTTTTTTTTTTTTTTTTTTTACGTAAAATTGTGGTGAAAAAATAAAATAATTTTGCTGGGATTTGTGTTCTATAATCTATTTATTCGTAAATAAATTTAGCAGCATAACACCGACCTGTAAACAGACCTAGACACCAAAAAGGATTTTATTTAGACAGTAATTTTAGCCATTATTTGAATTTTTCTGCAAAAGTGTGCTTCAGCTCCGGATAAAAATCCACCGCCCTGGTGGCGCAGTGGTCTAAGCGATGGCCTCTGATCATTCGTCCGAAAGGGGTCTGGGTTTGAATCCCGTGAGGCATGGATGTTGTGTTTGTCTTGCGGAACTGGCTCTTTCCCTTTCCTGGAACCAGTGACCCTAAATTAGGGACGGGCGACTGCTTGTAGCCCATTGAGTTGCTAAACCTCCAATCGAAAGTCGTTAAACCTCCAATCGAAAAAAAAAATCCAGGTGTACTAAAAAAAATCAACAGTAGTTGGGGGGGGGGATATCAAATAGAATAAAGTACTAAACTAAAAAACCCTGACACCGACAGCCAAATAACCTTAAAAGTAAAAGCCGAAAACTCACGTAAAAAAGTGAGTCAGGTTAACGGCGTGATCAACATCTAAAAAATATAGAAGAGCCAGAGATTTGAATCTGACTAAAAACCACGTTTGCTAGCAAATTAACTTTTAGCCCTAAAAAAAGTTTCAACACTCCCTAGATCAAGTAGGAACCTTCTGAAAAAAAGTGCCTGGAGAAAAAAAAACCCCACGTGCACGGAAGTTCCGATTGGGGACCGAAGCGTTTATTAAAGAAATATTTTGACTAAAAGACAAACTCTAAAAGATGTTCTATAAGAAAATAGTCAGTAATAATAAAACCTGCACAAAAAAAAGAAAACATCTTTTAAATTCAACTTGAAAACTTTGAATCAACGAATGAAACGCCTGGCCCAATAAGTGCAAACGCCGCCCCGGTGGCGCAGTGGTCTAAGGCGCTGGCCTCTGATCATTCGTCCGTAAGGGGTCCGGGTTCGAATCCCGGTGAGGCATGGATGTTGTGTTTGTCTTACGGCACTGGCTCTCTCCCTTCCCTGGAGCCAGTGACCCCAAATTAGGGACGGGCGACTGCTTATAGCCCATTGAGTTGCTCACGGTGGTCGTTAAATCACCAATCAAAAAAAAAGTGCAAACATTGCACTCCAATAGCGTTTGAACAAGTAAAAGATAAATTCTCTGCTTTACCAGAAATCACTGATTTCTAGATAAAACTAACATTTAAGAGGTTCTCTGCCTTTGAAAAGTCTAACTCTTCAAAAGAAAGTGTTTCTAAGCTCTGGGAAGCGATCTCCCTTCGTTTGGCATATAAGCGAATTTTTTCGGTACTGCCTTTAGAGACAGCAGCTAGTAGTATGAAAAAGACTTACGGTCTCGATTTCTTCTATTACCGCAATTCATAATGCCAAAAAATCTAGGCATTTTGGCTTCAAATTTTTATAAATACTGACCGCTAATGATTGCACTTTACACACTAAGTGCAGGTATATATACTTGTCCTTCAGGAACTTGCAGGGACTGTTGCCACTTCACTGAAACTTTTCGATGACGTCACGTGCTACATCCTCATAGTGAATGCTGTTGTAGCGCAGTCTTCTAAACACTGGCTTCTGACCATGGCTTTCTGCGTTTAACCGCAGAAAGCCATGTTCTGACCATTCGTCCGAGTAGACTAGGATTCAAGTCCCAGATAAGACATGGGTATGAGAATATAGCAGACACGTGACTCTCAGCATGGCAACGAGCCTTAGTAACGTAAGTGAAGGACAACCAGCCCCGTTGAAATGATGGCGTATTACTTTGAAACTTTAACTTCCGACTACAAAATGCGGCATTTGAAAAACATTAAAGAGATTGAAGGAAGCGATCCTTATGTGCTGAATGCAAGTATTTTCGAAGGTGATGCGAAAAGTTGTCCGAAAGTGCAAATAGTAAAATAATTTTGATTATTTCGTCTTTGGTCGAAGTGCCATTACCGCAGAACAGTTCGAGGCATATAAAAGTTTTGAAGCATATATCATTTTCTCGTCGTCGGTATTCTTTTACAGGGTAATTTAGTACGATCACAAATTCGTGAGCAATCAGTAATTTATGGAGAAAATAGGTACGCTGCCTTAATAAGTAAGGTTCTCTTCCCTCCCAGGTGCGGAGAATTGAGTAAAAAAAAGATAGGTTTTCTTTCTTTACAGGAATCGCTGATTTTGGATAAAACTCACTTTTGAAAGGCTTTATGCAATTTTAAGAGTTTAACTCTTCAACAAAAAGTGTCTTTCTAAGCTCTGGGAAGCAATTTCCAAGCCTTAGAAAAATGAGCAAAATCTCTTTTTTCTTTCGTAAAATTGTGGTAAAAAAACAAAATAATTTTGCTGGGACTTGTGCCCTATTATCTATTTATCAGTAAATAAATTTAGCAGCATAACACCGGCCTGTAAACAGACCTAGGTGCCAAAAAGGATTTTATTTGGACAATAATTTTAGCCATTATATTCATTTTCCCGCAAAAGTGGGCTTCAGCTCCTGGTAAAAATCCAGGTGTACTAAAAATAAAATCAACTGTTGTTTGGGGAAGAAACATCATAAAGAACAAAGTGGTAAACTAAAAACCCTCAACACCAACAGTCAAATAACCTTAAAAGTGAAAAGCCGAAAACTGGCAAAAAAAGTGAGTCAGGGGAATTGTGTGCTCGTGATCTAAAAATACAGAAGAGCCAGAGATTTGATTCTGTATAAAAGTCAGGTTTCCTGACAAATTAACTTTTTGCCCAATAAAAAGTTTCAACACCCCTCAGATCAACCAGGAACCTTATGAAAAAAAGTCACTGGAGGGAACAACAACATTAAAATAAAAAAAAAAAAAAACTCGTGGACTGAAGTACCGATTGGGAACCGAAACGTTGTTTATTTAAGAAATATTTTGACTAAGAGACAAACTCTAAAAGGTGTTCTATAAGAAAATAATCAGTAGCAATAAAACGCAAAAAAACAGCCAACACCTTTTAAATCAACTTGAAAACTTTGAATCAACGAATGAAACGCCTAGCCCAATAAGTGTAAGCACTGCACTCCAATAGCGTTTGAACAAGTAAAAGTTAGATTCTCTGCTTTACTTGAAATAACTGATTTCTGGATAAAAACTAACATTTAAAAGGTTTTCTGCCTTTGCAGAGTCTAACTTTTCAATACAAGGTGTTTTCCAAGCGCTGGGAAGCAACCTCCCTTCGTTTGGCATATAAGCGAATTTTTTCGGTACTGCCTTTAGAGACCGCAGCTAGTATCCTGAAAACGACTTGCGGTCTCGATTTCCTTTATTACAGCAATTCAAAATGCCACAAAATCTAGGCCTTTTGGTTTCAAATTGTTATAAACACCGACCGCTAATTATTGCACTTTACACACTAAGTGCAGGACAACTAGCTGTGCTTGTCCATCAGGAACTTGCAGGGACTGTTGCCACTTCACTGAAACCTCTATGACGTCACGTGCTACATCCTCATGGTATCTATAAGGGGCAGTGTGGAAAGCGCCGTAATGCTTCAGCCAAGGAAGTTTTATTACTGGAGACACCACTGGCTCTGCCGCCAAATGTCACAGCTAATCTGTGGTGTGACGTCAAAAGCAAGCAAAAACAAACTAAATTATACCGTTGGTGAAACAGTAAGCTTATGTATCATTGATAAAGATTATTGAATTACTCATTTTATCTGTTTATACGCTTAGAAGCTTTTTTCCATTGGTTTCAAAGCAGCTTCTTTACTGCGTCTGCGTCTGCCTGCTCATGACGTCATTTGCTGCACGGACGGTGACTTATGGCGGCCAATGCTGCGTGGATAGGAGTGGTGTCTCCAGTAATATAACCTCCTTGGCTTCAGCAGAGGAAACGGTCAATAAATTTACCCCATGTGTAGGTGTTGCTGACGGTTGTTTCTATCCTCTCCGTCTGACGAGATTGTGTTACAGTAAAAGCGTTATCGTAAATAGAAGTGGGCATTTCTTCCACTATCATTCCAAATGTAAACAATTTTTGTTGTGATTACTATAACAAAAAAAAAAAAAAAAAAAAAGAAGTAATCACTGTTTTGTGCAAAGGTGTAACACTAAATACGCCAATGGTTTGTCACTGTTTGGAGCACCCAAAAATGAAGCTGTTTTCAAGCAGTGGGAAAGATTAATACCCCGAGATAAGGCACTTGATAAATTTAGTGCAGTTTGTTAAAAACATTTCATTGACGATCATATTATTCGTCGGAATTTCGTTCATAAGGTAAATGGTGTGGATGTATTCATATCACGTAATCGACCAGTTTTGGCAGATGATGCGATTCCAACAATTTTTCCTAATTTGCCAAAATCTATGTATATAAAATTGAAGGTTTGTTTGTTCGTTCGTACGTCCGCTATACAAATCTACAGTTTTCAATTTAGAACCACCAAATTTGGTATACTATCTCATGGTACTCTTAGACCAAAGACGGTTTTTTGAAGGGCGGGGGTCAAGGACCCCCACAAAATTTTCGTAAAATCTACAGTTTTCACTTTAGAACCACCACATTCGGTATACTATCTCATGGTACTCTAACTAAGACGGCTTTTGGAACTGGTGAAAGGGCCCCCATACAAAATTTCGTAAAATCTACAGTTTTCAATTTAGAACCACCAAATTTGGTATACTATCGCATGGTACTCTTAGACCGTAAACGGTTTTTGGAAGCGGTCGGATCCCGGGGTCAAAGAGCCCCCGGGCTCAAGTTAGATCACTATGAGATAGTATAATAAACTTGGTGGTTCTGAATTGAAAATTGCAGATTTTACGAAAATTTTGTATGGGGGAGCCCCTGAGCCCGGGCTCCGACCTCTTCCTAAAACCATCTACGGTCTAACTTAGAGTAACATGAGATAATATACCAAATTTGGCGGTTCTAAATTGAAAACTGTAGATTTGTATACAACTGTAGATTTCTATACAAACAAACATTCTATTTTATACAGAGAAATAGTGGTCTGGTTAAATCACTTGCATTTGTAGAAGAACATGACGAACAACAGCAAAATTTCTTATAATTTTGGTAGTAATTTATGAACTTTATTTTTGTTTATATGAATTACTTGAATTGGCAAATCTTGTACTGCATTTGATGGTTATTTTTTATGAGTAAGGAATTATGTCAGTTTGAAGCTACAGACAGATATAAAGTACATAAGTGTTCTACGAAAAAGGTATGCAAGTGCTTTGTTTTAATTTGTATTAGGATGCACAATTGTCTAGTTTATTTGGTTTAAGTGGTAAGGGAAGGTTTTGTAAAATGCAGGAAGAAAAGTATGAGACAAGTGGTGCCTTTTCTAGAGCTACACCTACTGTGTGAAATTAGAATAGTAAATGATTTGTGTAACATTAAAATATTTTACAGGTCTAGTTTGAACATATTTTTACTATTTCCTATTATAAATATTTATTTATGATAAGTGAACGATAATAGTCTTCCTGCAGAAGTTTATAATACTTCAATAAACGACATAAAGTACATATCCTATGCCATTCAACATGGTGAGAAGGATGGAAACAATCGGCAGAGCCATCTAGCGGAATGGGTTAGATTTCTGACCGTCTTTTGCGAGGCGCTTTCGACACTGCCTGTTATAGCCACTATAGCATGGGTAAAATGTGTGCCTTACGGCACTAGCTGTCGCCCTTCTTTGGGACCAATGACCTCAAATTACGGACGGGTGACTGCTTATGGCCTATACCGTTTCTCACGGTGATCGTTAACTACCATCCAAAAAAAAAGTAAAATAAAATAAAAAGGAACACACAATGCATATCATCTCCCTACAGCTGAGGGGTTAGGAGCTGCCACTAATGACCTTGGGTTGGGATAAATCACTGATATGAGGTTGTAGCAAACACGTGACTCTCAGCATGGCAACGAGCCTTAGTATTTCAAGGGTATTTATTGTTCTAAAAGAATACAACATAACATTTTTCTACACAACATTATAAAAAACTTAAAGCTAATTAAAAAAATTTAAAGCTAATAAATATACATCTTTTTAAAACCCCAAGCATAAACAATAAACAAAGAATCATCTTCGTATGTTTAGACGCCTAGACATACATTATGTAATTCAAACTGGAATGTACTCTTCCACGTAATACTTCTTGGCAATGAAATCAAATCCATTTACCATGAAACTCTCCACACTGGTCCGTTACGCCACTAGTGACATTAATCATATTTTTACAAACAATTCAAAGCATGCAACCTTTTAGAATTTCTTACAATAAATTAAAGAGATAAGAAAACATTTTTCCAGAATACATTGTAATTGTGCATTTCCTTGACACTATTCAATCAATCACAGGTCACACAAATTAACGATCAGCCTTAGTAACGTAAGTGAAGGACAACCAGCCCCGTTGAAATGATGGCGTCCTACTTTGAAACTTTAACTTCCGAGTACAAAATGCTGTATTTGGAAAAAAATAAAGAGATTGAAGAAAAAGATCCTTATGTGTTGAATGCAAGTATCATCGAAGGTGATGTGAAAAGTTTTCCGAAAGTCGAAATGGTAAATATTTTCGCCAAAGAGCCTTTACCAAGAAGGTTAGAACCGCAGAACAGTTCGAGGCTATAAAAGTTTCGAATCATATAACAATTTTTCGTCGTCGGAATTCTTTTAGAGAGGAATTTAGTACGATCACAAATTCGTGAATAATCAGCAATTTATGGAGAAAATAGGTACGCTGCCTAAAAATAGGTATCCTGTAAGGTTCGCTTCCCTCCCAGGTGCGGAGACCTGAGTAAAAAAAAGATAGGTTTTCTTTCTTTCCAGGAATCGCCGATTTTGGATAAAACTCACCCTGGAAAGGTTCTATGCCTTTTTGAGAGTTTAACTCTTCAACAAAAAGTGCCTTTTTAAGCTATGGGAAGCGATTTCCAAGCCTTAGAAAAATGAGCAAAATCTCTTTTTTCTTTCGTAAAATTGTGGTAAAAAAACAAAATAATTTTGCTGGGACTTGTGCCCTATTATCTATTTATCAGTAAATAAATTTAGCAACAGAACACCGGCCTGTAAACAGACCTAGGCGCCAAAAAGGATTTTATTTGGATAGTAATTTTAGCCATTATTTGCATTTTTCCGCAAAAGTGTGTTTCAGCTCCAGGTAAAAATCCAGGTGTACTAAAAATAAAATCAACGATAGTTTGGGGAGGAAATGTCATATAGAACAAAGTAGTAAACTAAAAAACCTTAACACCGACAGCCAAATAACCTTAAAAGTGAAAAGCCGAAAACTCGCAAAAAAAAGTGATTCAGGGGAACGGTGTGCTTTAGCTCTAAAAAATACAGAAAATCCTGTGACCTAATTCTGACAAACAGTCAGGTTCGCTAACAAATTAACTTTTAGCCCTATAAGACGTTTCAACACCCCTAGATCAACCAGGAACCTTCTGAAAAGAAGTCCCTGGAGATAAAAAAAAAACACGTGCACAGAAGTGCCGATTGGGGACCGAAAAGTTTATTTAAGAAATATTTTGACTAAGAGACAAACTCTAAAAGGTGTCCGTAGCAATAAAACCTACGCGAAACAAACAGCCAACACGTTTTAAATTTAACTTGAAAACTTTGATTCAACGAATGAAACGCCTGACCCAATAATTCCAAGCACTGCACTCCAAGAGTTTTTGGATAAGTAAAAGTTAGATTCTCTGCTTTACCAGAAATCGTTGATTTCTGGATAAAACTAACATTTAAAAGGTTCTCTGCCTTTGAAAAGCCTAAATTTTGAATAAAAAGTGTTTTCTAAGCTCTATGGAGCGATCTCCCTTCGTTTGGTGTATAACAGTGGCGTGCAGTAATAATTCTTCATGGGCAAGCAATGTTATTTTTTATTATATGTATGCTCAGTTTGCCACTGTTCTTTTTATCTATGTGTGGGTGTGAGGGGAGGAGGGAAGTGGCGGATATCTTTTTCAACCGGCTGTAAAAGCATTTAAAATGTTCTTAATGTCTCTAACAAATTAATTAATATTAAACTTTCTGTAGGAAAAAAAGTACTCACCTACCCATTGTCCACCCTGTTTTCGAAGTCTAAGGCCGTCCCTAGTTTATCCATTAACACTGAATATGTTGTTTTTATCGAAAAAATAAAAATACGTGTTTAGGAGTACGTGATTCAAGCTCCCTGGCTTAAGATATTTCTAAGCGGGAAATGGCGATTAAAAAATCAGAAATCGCGTTTTTTACCGGGTAAAAAAAAGAAACAAGCTTTGAGTGCAAATTATTTACTCTTAAACTAAGGCTCTTGAATCGGGTACCTTTTAATCAGAAATTTTCAGTGTTTCTACGAAAACTGAATATATCAACAAAGATGAAAAAAATATTAAGAATTACCTTAAACAAAAACTATATTTATTTAGAAGACGAAATGAAGATTGAAGGTGTCCTATGGTTGTTGTGGAAGTACACAATGACAACAAAGTAGATTGGGGCTAATCTTAACTATTAACAAACATTTCAAAAAATACACATTTCTTTGAGAACTGACAATGTATCTTCCTAAGAACACGAATACTGAAAAATATAATTCAGCTTTTCTAGAGAAAATTACACAATTATTTTATATGTTACATTTTGCTAAATATCTTGTGAGATCAAGCCATTCAATCGCATATTCATTACAAGTATTTCCCATTTTTATTACATTTCCTTTGCAGTATACAAAAATGCTCGAAATACATTTCCTACATTTTTGTGCAATAGATAGCTGAAAAAATGCACACACGCATGAAAACGTCAGATTCACAGGGAAAAAATATTTAGCAAAAGTTCTTATTTCAAGTTTTTTAATTTTCATACTTGTATATGAGTTCCTATCTTCTTCCTTTTTGAGCAAATGAGTTAATAACATGATCACAGAAACAACATTCATTCTTAAGTTTAACTAGATACTTTTCGATAGATAACAAGGATAACTTTGACAGTATGTTCTGTCCTTGTGTGTTTCTGATATACGTTTTTATGCACTTTAGGGATGAAAAACTCTTTCGGCTGAAGAGCTTGTTGCTGGAATGGTAATTACGAGCTTGCAAAATTTGGCTAGTTCCGGCATCGCTTCGTCTATACCATTTGATTTCAAGAAAATCAAAATTTCAGTGACGTGTTTACCACTGAAGTCATCTGTTGAATATAGCACTTTTAGTTCGGATCGCAGATTAGCAAAATCGAAGTATTTGACGTCATTTTTCTTTAAATTTTCAAAGAAACTCTGGAAAACAATTTTTAAATTCCACTCGTCTGTCAGGATTTAGCAATTCTAGAAATTTCATGTTCTGCAAGCCTAAAAATCTTGAAGTCATGGGGCTTATTATATTGTCCAATATTTCGCAATAGACCCGTCCGTAATTTGTTTTGGGATCTCCGTAAGCATGTGCGCGCTTACGCTTTGTAAGAGGTTCGTCTGTTTCGCTTTATTCTAGTTTTGAAAACAACATCTAGAACTCATTTCTTTTCTCTGACACTGCTTTCTGAAACTCAGCTGCCGCCCCGGTGGCGCAGTGGTCTAAGCGATGGCCTCTGATCATTCGTCCGAAAGGGGTCCGGGTTCGAATCCCGGTGAGGGATGGATGTTGTGTCTGTCTTACGGCACTGGCTCTCTCCCTTCCCTGGAACCAGCGACCCTAAATTAGGGACGGGCGACTGCTTATAGCCCATTGAGTTGCTCACGGTGGTCGTTAAACCTCCAATCAAAAAAAAAAAAAAAAATAAACTCAGCTACTTTCTTCATACAATACGTGATATCCAGTTTCTTTTTCTGTAGTATTTCAAATAATGTGTGGGTCAAAGGAAAGATATCAGAAAAGAGACACAGTTGGAAGCGGAAATCGAATTCACACAAACACTTAGAAAATCCTTTGGCTGTAACAATAGTATCACAATTCCAGTGTTCAGGATTTTCAAGAATATTTGTGAAAATATTCTTGAAAATCCTGAACACTCTTATACTTTCTAGATCCTCATACACAGTTCCTACCAAGCGACCCTGAAAATTTTATCGAGTAGGAGTAACATTGAGTAATCTTCTTTTCACTTCCGCATCCAATGCATGAACTCTTTTCGCTGACTTTAAAAAGAAAGAAGCCAGTCCACTCAGTATTGCGAAGAAAATTTTGCATTCTTTTATACTGTTAAGTGCTTGTGAGAGGACCAGGTTTAATCTGTGAGCATAGCAATGCACAAAAATAGCTTCCTGGTGTTTTTCTTTTACACGAGCTTGAAGTCCCGAATGTTCTCCAGCCATCACGGCAGCTCCATCGTATGTCTGAGCTATTAATTTTTTTGAGCACTCAAAACTTTCTAAAATGCTTTCGATGTGCTCTGCCAAAGAATTAGCTGAACGATCAGCATTCACATCAATAAAGCCAACGAATCTCTCTTCGGGAGTTCCGTCATTAGTCACATAGTGAAGCACTGGCTAGTGACATCTGAGACCTGCAACTGACATCAGTTGTTTCATCCAAAATTATTGAAACGAAAGGAGCTTCTTTAATTTCTTTTTTTATTTCTGCGATCATTACTTCTCCTATTGAATCAATTAAATCATTCTGTATACGAATTGATATCCCTGAACTGAAAACATGGAAGAATTATCTAAATGACTTTTAAGCTTTTCGTCATAGGAACTAATTAAACTTGTCAATTCAACATAATTCCCAAGATTCATCACGCCACTAAAGGCCAATTCCTGCTTGCCAAGGAAACACGTAACGTTAATTAAGCGCCTTAAAACATCTCTATTTTTTTAACGAGTTCATTATGTTGAGAAACGTCCGTTTTTATTTGCTCGTCTATTTAAAACTCAATCCTTGTTTTGCCGAACGTTTTTAATTTTATCACTGGTGAAATATGTACCTTTGCACACTCGTGTCGTCTGGATGAACTGTGAAAATTATTGAGATCGCCAAAACCACCGTTCATCCATAAACTTCTTCTGTCTACTGAAAATAATGTGCATGATCAACAGTATAATTTTCGGTCACTTTTGCAAGCTGTTAACCATTTTGTTTTTTCGTATTCTTCCCGATGGAAGTGGCGAACACATTTTTAATCTTTGTTTGGAGAGTTTCTAAAGAAGGTTTTGGTCACTCAGCATTTATAATGTCACTTTTCTCTTGAAAACTTTTTTGGCTGAAAGGATTATCCCTTAAACAATCTAAAATACATTTATATTTGTTGTCATCGTGTTGGTCCATAGATGACAGCACAGTCGCAAACATTTTTTTTTTATTGGAGGTTTAACGACCACCGTGAGCAACTCAATGGGCTATAAGCAGTCGCCCGTCCCTAATTTAGGGTCACTGGTTCCAGGGAAGGGAGAGAGCCAGTGCCGTAAGACAGACACAACATCCATGCTTCACCGGGATTCGAACCCGGACCCCGTTCGGACGAATGATCAGAGGCCATCGCTTAGACCACTGCGCCACCGGGGCGGCCAGTCGCAAACATGAAAGCATTATGAAATTGCTTCTCTCAGAGGAGAGAAATGCTGATTTCTTAAAAAATGAAGTCAAGCGCTGAAAGGTGTTCTCTTACAATAAATGTACTTCCCCTTACACGGAAACATTCAGAAACTCATTGCACAGAGTGTTTGAAGAATATATATTACACTGCTTGGTTTGTTTTTTTTTTTTTTTTTGATTGGAGGTTTAACGACCACCGTGAGCTACTCAACGGGCTATAAGCAGTCGCCCGTCCCTAATTTAGGGTCACTGGTTCCAGGAAAGGGAGAGAGCCAGTGCCGTAAGACAAACACAACATCCATGCCTCACCGGGATTCGAACCCGGGCCCCTTACGGACGAATGATCAGAGGCCAGCGCCTTAGACCACTAAGCCACCGGGGCGGCGCTGCTTGGTTTGATAGCGAAAGAACTACAAATAATCACTTCAGATCAGACTTAACTGTGACTCACGAAACGGATGGACGAACCCGAAGCAACTGCTGTGTTGGCCGCCCCGGTGGCGCAGTGGTCTAAGGCGCTAGCCTCTGATCATTCGTCCGTAAGGGGTCCGGGTTCGAATCCCGGTCAGGTATGGATGTTGTGTTTGTCTTACGGCACTGGCTCTCTCCCTTCCCTGGAACCAGTGACCCTAAATTAGGGACGGGCGACTGCTTATAGCCCATTGAGTTGCTCACGGTGGTCGTTAAACCTCCAACCAAAAAAAACAAAAAAAAACTGCTGTGTTGCTTGCATAGTCCTCATACAGGCAGGGATGAGATGAGCTTGGTCGCTTGGCCTTTCGGAGCGCTGGCTGTGAAGCACGAAACGAATAGACGAATCCGAAGCAGTTTCTGGATTGCTTGCACAGCCCTCATAGCAGCAGCGGTGAGCTTAGTCATGTGGTCGTTCTGCGCGCAGGAGGCGTGATCTTTGCACGACGATGGCACTAAATTTCAATAAAGCTACGGCGAAAATTATTTAATAGTTATTTAAGAGATGCATTTTCGGAAGCAATCACGTCATGGGTCTAAATTTTAATAGCCATTCTAAATAAAAAATAATGAATATAATTTTTGTAAAGCTTTCAATTATTTATTTCTAGTAAGGCAAGCATTGCTTACATTGCTTCTATGGACTGCACGCCCCTGGTATATAAGCGGATTTTTTCGGTACTGCCTTTAGAGACAGCCTGAAAAGACTTACGCCGCCCCGGTGGCGCAGTGATCTAAGCGATGGCCTCTGATCATTCGTCCGAAAGGGGTCCGGGTTCTAATCCGGGTGAGGCATGGATGTTGTGCTTGTCTTACGGCACTGGCTCTTTCCCTTCCCTTGAACCAGTGACCCTAAACTAGTGGGGGCGACTGCTTATAGCCCATTGAGTTACTCACGGTGGTCGTTAAACCTCCAATGAGAAAAAAAAGACTTACGGTCTCGATTTCCTCTATTGCCGCAGTTCATAATACCACAAAATCTAGGCATTTTGGAGTCAAATTGTTATAAACAGCGATCGCTAATGATTGCATTTTACACACTAAGTGCAGGACAGCCAGCTATGCTTGCCCTTCAGGAACTTGCAGGGACTGTTGCCACTTCACTGAAACTTCTCGATGACGTCAAGTGCTACACCCTCATTGCACTGCCCTTCGGTCCTAGTTCTCTACATCTTCTGGAGTCAGAAGTCTTAAACTGAGGGTAAGCGACTTTGATACTCACAGAGGTCAGAAACACCAATAATAAATAAGTACAATACTCTCAATAGCTTTTTTTTTCCTTTTTGAGATGAATGACTTTCGTGAGCATCTAAGGCAATTTAGGGCTACCAGTTTTGGGGAAGGTACACAAGCAGCACCGTTCGAGAAGCTATCATTTATGCCTCATCATCTGGAAATAGAACACTACTGCAACTTACATGTATAGTCAGGAAAATTTATCTCTGACTACTCAGCCAACGGGTGACATTAATTCATTAGACAGGTCATAAAAGCATATGCGTACAGTTTTTGTTAGGCATCACTGACTTCTGTATTTTCTTTTGACATAGGGCGCGCTCAGGATTTTGACAAAGGAGGATCCAGAAAATATTGTCTTAGATTTCAGTCAATATACGCGCCCACACTGATTCATCTCCCTCGAATTGAATTGATACTGCCTGGCAAAATCATTATTAATTGGACATTTATACTTTCTCTGTCAGGGTTGAAAGTAGACGGCTAGTTTTGGAGGGCCGCTCCGTGGCGCAGTGGTCTAAGCGCTGGCTTATGATCATTCGTCCGAGTTGGGTCCGGGTTCGAATCCCGGTTAGGCATGGATGTGCAGCTTGTCTTACAGCACTGGCTCTCTCCGTTCTTTGGAACTAGTGACCCTAAATTAGGGACGAGAGATTGCTTATAGCCCATCAGTTGCTCACGGTGGTCATTAAATTCCCAATCAACAACATCAAAAAAGTTTTGGGGGAAAGCAATGTTTAGTGTTTAAAGTCAGAAGGATTCTCTCTGTCTTTCTCTCTCTCTCCCCTCGCCCTCTCTGACTGTGTTCTTTTATATACACATAAATACAAAAAAAAAACAACAACATTACAATGAATAAAAACTAAACCCTAGTAAATTTATAATTCAGCTAAAAATATCTATATCACAAAGAACAGGTTACGCGTCATCTGAAGGAGTTTCGTTGTTCTTAATTGAGCAGCTTAACATTAACAGAAAGTATTTGGAATTCACTAATTGTCTTCCTACCTAATTGTCAGTGGTGTATCTTGGGTCCAAGACCTGGGCTATCTCCCCTCCCCTCCCCTCCCCTCCCCCTCCCCCAGTACTTTTTTTTTAAATTGCGAAGTTTAGTTTTAATTGTTAAGTAATAGAAGTAACTTTTTTTAATTTTAGGTACATGCCATTGCTAACATGATACCAAATAATTATGAGGATTAGGATTTAAACACTTATTTGTACACGAACTCCGTTCTTTTTCTGAATACTATATTTGTGCACGAACTCCATTCTTCTCCTTTTGTGTGAACTTGGGTGCTACGTTTTCATAAAATGTTTCTTCCGAGTACTTTTTCATATTTAAAAATAATTATTTTCTCTATTGACAAAACAGCTAAGTTTTTCGAATGTGCATGTCCTTGTGTGGCTCTCTAAGATATATCTTGATTCTTTTTAATGCTGAAAAACTTCTTTCGGCAGTTGCAGTTGTTGATGGAAAGTTTAATATGAGCTCTCCTAATTTGTGCACCTCACTAAACACTGTGTCCAATTTATTCAACTTTATGTAACACGTAATTTCTCCTACTGATTTGTTTTTGTATTCATCTAAGGAATAAAACACCTTCAGTTCATTTTTTATTCGAGCTGTATCAAAATTTGAAGCATAGAGTTCTTTAAGTTCTGACAGTAGATGTTCAGGGAAGCTTTCACAAAATTTATCAAAACAGTTCGAATCCAACAAAGCCACGAATTTAAGATATAATGTCTCTGATTTGAATGCATTGATACTTCTCAAAAACTGAAACAACTCTCGCAAAACACTTATGGGCGGGAGTATACAAGTGACTGAGATAGTCTAACTCTTCTTTTTTTCTGAGTGAACCGTTTCCCAAAGCAATGGCCCATTCCCCTCTACCAGCTGATTCATGTTGTCATGGAAACGCTAGCAGGTGATTGTACGGAAGGTTTTCGAATCAGAACTGCAAAGACTCTATAGGAGCTGCTTGCGTTATGCCGTTGGTTTTCGCTCGCCAGAGTGAGCACGTGTGTGTTTTTTTCGTACCGAAAGCATCGACATATTTTAATAGCATTGATAATTGACTTTTATTTGTGTATATTTAATTCAGTTTTATTTGTGCATTCTCTGGGCTTCGCAGCTAGCCTCGAATATACGCCACTGCTAATTGTACATAATAATTATAGCAATAAATTAGCATATTCAGTTCATAGACATTATGCAGTATCTAATGGACAAAAATTACACACCCCGGTAATTTAAAGTTGAGAGGAACACCTCAGAGGGTGTTCATTTCTAAATTTAAGTTCTGGAGCCAGTGACCCTAAATTCATAACGGGCGACTGCTTATAGCTTATTGAGGTGCTCACGGCTGTCATGTAAGTGTTCTATAAAAAAGGTACGCAAGGGTTTTGTTGTCATTTGTATCAGGATGCACGATTGTCTGGTTTATTTAGTTAAAGTGGTGTAAGGGTATATGAGAGATACTTCGAAGGTTTTGTAAAACTCAGGAAGGAAAGTATGAGACAAGTAGTGCCTTTTCTGGATCTGCACTTACGGTGTGAAATTAGAATAGTAAATAACTTGTGTAATATTAAAATATTTTACAGGTTTAGTTTGAACATTTTTAAGTTATTTCATATTGTGATAAATATTTATTTATGATAATTGTACGATAATAGTCTTTCTGCTGAAGTTTATAGTACTTTAATAAACGACATAAAATTACGTCGAAAAGTCTAACGCCTATGACACTTAACAGGGTAAGAAGGATAAGGTGACCAGACGTCCTCATTTTCTGGGGACAGTCCTCAATTTCAATGCTTTGTCCTCAATTTCGTAAAAACTTATTGAGAACGTCAAATGTCTCCATTTCTCGGTTTTTGTCCACAATTTTTGAAAATTTCCCCCAAAAATTGAAATTTGTAAAAATGTGTTAAACAAAAGGGGTAGAATTCAATTGAATTTATTAAATGCAACCAAATTTAGCATCAATTTCTTATTTAATTGCTAGGAAATGGATTCATGAAGGAAAGGTATGGAACTATTTTCCGAATCGGATGAATTTTTCTTTGAATTAAGTTAGAAATCATGCAGTATTAATGGGAGACATGCCGAAGCAGTGCACAAAGTCATCTCGTTAAATGTGGAGTTACGATTGTGCTTCTGGTTTAAGTATTTCTTTTCTATTTTAACTGGATTTAACTAAAATATTTTTAGGATGGCAAATGAATCTCATTTTTTTCAGCATCCACTTTCTTGCAATTAAATAACTAATTGATGTAATTAATTTTGTTATATTTGATAGATTCCATTGAGGGTTCCACAACTTTTGTTCAGTACATTTTTCATTAAACTGTTTCTTCCAGTGAGGTTATTGGACTTGGAATGTTCCTTCTCATAGAGATAACATACAGCTATTCGATGATTTCTGCTCGGTCAGCGCATAGTAATTTTCTGGCTTCAGATATTTATTCTTATGCAGAATCACAATGAAATTTCGGTACAAATTCAAAACGTAACTTTGTTTGCAAGTGCTGCCCCCAACAAGTAAGATTAAAAATGTTTCAGAAGCAATATTCTGCGTGATAGTATTTTATCGCTATTTTACTTATTTCATTAATAGTATTTCAATGCTATTTTATACTTAATGAAACTGGGCAATTATGGGACATTTCATAACACTCTTTGCTAACCTTTGGCTTTACCATAATGTGTCAATTATGTCCTCATTTTGAAACGAAATTGTCCTTAATTTTGCATTGAAATTCAGGACAAATGTCATTTTGTCCTCAATTTTATTCTCAAAAATCTGGTCACCTTAAAGAACGATGGAAACAATCGGCAGAACCATCTAGTGGAATGGGTTAGATTTTTGACCGTCTATACACTGCCACTTATAGCCACTATCCAGAAGTAAACCGCTGTCTGCATCAGGACCGTGATCACGGTGATGTATAGGTTTGTTGTTGCAATGTGTTTTTTAAGCGTGAAAATAGCCGTATTCTACTACTGAAATATTATTAGTCCTTACACATCAAGTAAGCTAACAGGCCAGCATAAAAATTAAAAAAAGATGACGTATTTTTAAGGGAGAATTCCGTGTAGAAATGACATACCTTTAAACGACAACGGTAGATGCTAGGGATGAAGGAAATTTTGTTTATGAATTGACAATACGTTTGTGTTTTATATACAGGGTGATTTAGCTAAGAGTGTACAAACTTCTGCGAGGGGTTGGCTGCACAAAGACAAATCGGAATCACATAGCAATGCAGGGTTGGAAACGCCATCTTCATGTTGTAGTGTACAGAGATGACGCGAAATGAAATAAAACAGCCCGTAAGAGAAAAAAATATTTTTTATTACTCACAAGACATTTGCGAAATGCATTGAGGTTACAGAAGGTGTTCAAAGTTGCGATCATGAGCTGTAACGCACGCTTGACATCGTCGGCGCATGGATTCACGTACATTTCGGAAAATTCCTGGCGTGTCTCGGACTTCCGAAGCAGCGACAGAGATGCGTGGTACAAGATCCTCATCACTTTCAACGGGGGTGTCGTACACCAGTACTTTGATGTAACCCCAGAGAAAGTAATCACGGCATGTTAAGTCCGGCGATCTTGCAGGCCAATGAACGGGACCACCACGCCCGATCCACTGATGTCCAAACGTCATGTTTAAGTGATGACGAACGTCATTACGGAAATGGGCGGGGCCACATCGTGCTGGAACCATATTGCACGTCGCAGCGACTGAGGGACCTGTTGTTTGTTCAATAGTTCTGGCAAGTCCCATAACCTCTGATGCAGTAGTGCAAACACTTGGGGGTTTGGCACTCGTCTTATCGGGTACCGTTCCTCATACAGTCGCACGGCGGCTCGTCCATTGCAGTCTGCTGCTCCGTTTGCGGGGTGCATATCAGCCATTTCGCGTTCGTGAACTCAGACATCCTACTACCTATGCGGGCGGTTTACAAATGACAGTATTCTGAAAGAACGTATGAGCAGTCTCGCGGCCGAACAACGCCATCTACCGCATGAAGATGGCGTTTCCGACCCTGCATTCCTATGTGATTCGATTTGTCTTTGTGCAACCTACATCTCCCATAAGTTTGTACACGCTTAACTGAATCCTGCTGCATATCATCATCATCATTGTCAACCATTATCAATCCACTGCTGGACGAAGGTCTCCCCAAGTTTCTTCCACAACGGTCTGTCTTGTGCCCGTCTCTTCCATGTTACTCCCGCATACTTTCGAATTTCATCCACCCATCTCCCATGTGATCTTCTTCTAGGTCTTTTCCTGTCCTTCGGAATCCAGTCTAAAATTTCAGCTGTCCATCGATGGTCTATCCATCTGGCAATATGTCCAGCCCATTGCCATTTCAGAGATTTTATTTTGGTCATGATGTCTTTCACTCTTGTTATTTTTCTATCCACGAGTTCCTCTTCTTATCTCTGCTGGTTACACCAAGCATGCATCTCTCCATGCTTTTTTGAGTTGTCTGCAGTCTTTGTATGTCTCTTTTAGTTAAGGTCCACGTCTCTGCACCATACGTAAGCACTGGAAGGATGCATTGATCAAACACTTTTCTTTTAAGACATAATGGCATATTGCTCTTGAAAATTATACTGTTTCTTCCAAACGCTCTCCAGGCAAGTTTTATACGCCGATTAATTTCTTCATCAATGTGACCCTCACTTTATATCTGCTGTCCAAGATAAATGTAGGTATTGGTTATCTGCAGCTTTTTCCCATCAATCGATAAATCTTCATTTCTTGTAAAAGCATTGTACATCACTTTTGTCTTCTAAAAGTTCATTTTTAATCCCACTTCTTTACTCTTGTCAGCAAGTTCCTGGATCATACCCTGCAGCTCTGATGGGGTAGTTGCAAAAATGACTACGTCATCAGCAAAACGAAGGTGAGTTAGATAATCTCCATTAATCTTTATCCCTTTGTTTTCCCAGTTCAGTGATTGAAAGGTATTTTCCAATGTGGCATTAAAGAGTTTGGGAGATATAGTGTCAGCTTGCCTCACTCCCTTTTCAATCTTTATGGGTGCTGTATTCTCAAATAGCCGAATCTTTGCACTTGCATTTTCATAGATGTTATGAATAATATTAATGTATGAATCTTCAATACCGCAGGATTTCAAAGCCATTGTAACTGCTGATGGTTTCACCGAATCAAAGGCCTTTTCATAGTCAATAAAAGCCATGCATCATTGAAGTTCATATTCCCTCGCTCTTTCAATTAGATCTCTCAGTACGTGCATATGATCTATAGTGCTGTAGCTACTCCTGAATCCAGCTCCTTCTCTTGGTTAGCCATGTCCATTGTCACCTTCAAGCGGTGTGAAAGAACTTTAGTGAAGATTTTATAAACCACTGATAGGAGGCTGATAGGTCTGTAGTTCCTGAGATCCTCAATATCGCCTTTTTTATGTAGCAGGATCATTGTAGCATTGTTCCAGTCCTCAGGAATCTTCCCTTCATTAAGGCATCGAGTGAAAACTTGGGCGAGTACTGTTTCAATTTCTCCACTTGCTTCTTGTATGATGTCTACAGTAATTCCATCTTCTCCTGGAGCTTTCCCGTGTTCCATGTTCTTGATTGCATGTGTAACTTCGGCTGGGAGGACTGGAAGAACTCTGGTACCTTTGGTAATGTCTGGAGTACATGTACCATCCCTTTCATATAGTTTTGAGTAGAAATCTTTCACTCTTGTCAAAATTTCACTTCTATTTCTTGTTACAGAACCATCTTCTTTTTTCAGAGCCATAATCTGTTTTCTTCCCTTACTCAGATGTCCCTTTGCTCTCTTTAGGCTTTGGTTGTTTTCAATTGCTTTCCTCACTAGTTCACAGTTGAATTTCCTTACATCTTCAGTGATACTTTTTCGTACCGTCTTGCATAGCTCTATATATTCCAATTTGGGAGCCACATCACCTGTAGTTGTCCTCATCTCTCTTCTTTTTAGCATCAGAATTTTGGTTTTTCCTGATAATTTGTTCGTATGCTACTTGTTCTTAGTACCAGCTATTTTTGTTGCTGTTTCCATAAGACCCTTGGTTACTTTTCTGTTAACTTCAGATATGTCCACTTTTTCCGACGTTAGACCTTCTAGAGCAGAGAATCTGTTGCTCAGTTCCAATTTGAAGGTATTATGATGTTTTTTAAGGTTGTTCGTGTCAATACACTTTTTTTGTTTTATGAGCTTTTGCCACGCTCGAGTTTAGCATTGAGGTGCATCTTACCATTCTATGGTCACTATCTGTGTTGAACTTATTTAGCACACTGCAGTCTTCCATGACAAATTTCTTGTTACACATAATAAAATCAATTTCACTTGTCAATCCATTGGGATGCCTCCATGTCCATTTCCTTTGCGGCTTTTTCTTGAAAAAGGAGTTCATGATAAAAAACCCTTTTGCCTCTGCAAACTCAACGAGAGTATTTCCACGCTGGTTTCTGTTGCCGTGAACGAATTTACCTACTGAAGTTTCATTCTGTTGTCGTTGCTCTATTTTCGCTTTGAAATCTCCCATAATGATCTTCAAGTGCTGCTTGCCTTTATTATTTAGATGACGAACCTTATAAAATTCTTCAATTTCTTCTTCAGGATGACTTGTAGTGGGTGCATAAGCTAGAATAATCTGAGTCTGGTATCTTGTCGAGAGTTGGCTAACAAGTAGTGCAGCTCTGCCAGAGGAACTTTCAACTTCTACAACTTTGTCCTTCAGTTTCTTGTTTATTATAAATCCAACACCACTAGTTCTGCCAGTATCTGTCCCATGATAATAGAAGAGATGTCCACTTTTCAGTTCAATGAGATCTTCTCCTTTTCTTCTTACCTCACTTAGCCCGACGATGTCCCACTTGATCCTTTGTAGTTCTTCTTCCAATTCAAGGAGTCTTGAATCAGAAGATACGGAGCGTTCGTTATACGTAGCTAAGGTCAGCATCAGATGGCAGCCTAGTCCGGTCCTCCGGTGATTCTTAGCACCCTCTTCCGGTGATTCTTAGCACGCACGCTTTTCGTTCTCTCCGATTTTCTGTCATTTTAAGAAGTTCATCGATTGTTGTGAGTTAATTTCTCCCGCCTACATTTTACTCAAAGGAGTGTCACCTCTTCTAGTGCAATCCCAAGTCGGAGCGCATCATCGTTATTTCTTTCTTTTTGTGTACGGCTAGGCTGGCCGATGTAGGACTTGATTTTCGACAATGGCGGATCTCACATTAGGCTCCCATTCCGTTGGCGTGTCCGATGTTCCGCCCACCAAAGCAGCTGACACCTCTCTGGCTCTTCGAGTGACGTCAGAGATTTCTCCCGGCTGCAATCAGCAAACCCATTCTCAAGCCACGAATCGGCGGCTCAATGAACCAACGTCTGTGCTTGATCCCTCATCGTTCCCTGCTAATTCTGCTGAAGCAATAGAAACTGAGTTACATTTTCCTTCTGTTACGAAAAGTAACATTCCCAGTTATGCATCGACCTTCAGTGGCACATCCACAAGCACTGCAGATGTGACACCATCTGCTCTGAGAAAATATATCACTCGAATTGGTGATATACTAAAAATGCAAATCCCAGAATGTTCCGCAGTCACACAAGAATTTTTATTGGACCTCCGGAAAGGAATTAGTATTGATGGCCTACCCAGTACTACGCTGAAAAAATACAGTGCTGCAATCAAAAAGGCCCTGCCTCGAGGAGCCATAACCCATATGACTCGTCTGCCAAGAACTGTAATAGTATACCTTTCTCAAATTGAATTTGCCAACCAGCTTGTCCGGAAAGGACTCACTATTGGATCTCGTACATTAGGCGTCTCTCATCTTGCTGAGAGACTTGTCCAAGTTTCTTGTTATACAGTTCCATTAGAAGTAAAGAACTCCCTTCGACGAGCCGCCCTGAGCACCTGCGGAGAAGTGATAAGTGACTTTCGTACGCTCTCTGCTGCGCCTCTTGACCCTGATGACTCCAAAATTTTGAGCTTTCGGAGACAAGTGGAAATGCGCTTTCCCATTGCCCCACCCGGCTAAAATTATGTGTATGTTCTCGTTCCTACGATATATACATTGAAACAGATCTACTCTGTAATCACTGCAAAGCATCTGGTCACGCACGTCGAACATGCTCGCTCCTTCGTCAGCAAAATGTTGAAAATCCAGCACCTCTCAGACCTTCCTCCTTGAAGAAGCAATCATCACTTCACCAAACCTCAAACTCTGACTCAGCACTGGCCGGATCTACCATAGAAACCACCAGGAATCGCTCTCCTCACTCTGAATCGAGTCAATTGACAGCCCTGCCCGTTAACTCCGAGAAAACTACACACAAATTATCTAAAGAATCATTGCTAACCGATGAACAGATGACGATCTCTTCTTCCGGGCTCTTACGGAAAGAAGCTACAACTCCTTTCTTGCAGAATTCTGGCTCTTTCTCGTGTACTCAACCTGAAGACAAAATGTTTGACCCTCTGGTGTCTAACATGCCTGTGCAGAACTCACCTTCCACTACTGCATTAAATATCATACAAGTTCAACCAACTCCGGACATGGACGTCGCACCTTTTATGACTCCAACTTCATGCACTTCACGACCTGATCTCCCGAATCAGAAAGAGAGCAGTGAGTCCTGCAGTCATGCTAAACCTCACTCCGTTGACTGCTACTCTAACTCGACTTCTCTAACAAAAGACTCCCCGAAAACGATCGTCTCTCCTGCTCCCCATGAAACTTCCATTCCTCCTTCTCAAAAAGTATCAAGATCATCGATGCCTCCCCCTTCCAGTCGACCACCTCAGAGTGTAAACGACGTTCCAGCCGACTGACCAGAGTCCGCCGCTCTCGTAGCGACAAATAATCTCCTTTAAGTGATGATTCTTGCACGGATTATCAGAAAGCAAAGATTCAGAAGGGAGGAAATACTCACAGAGCTACCTCTCCCGCTGTTGAATCTGACTACACTAACTGCAACAATGGAGTCTGAAGAGCACTCTAGTTCAGACTCTTCCTCAGAGGTCTCAATAAGGGAGGAACTGTTAAAAGCTCTTGAAAAATCTAGTGTTCCAAGACACCCCTTGCCCTTAGATTCTTTAAAAGCAATACTCTGCTATCGCAATAAGCCCAACTGCTTTAAAAGCTAATCAATCAATGCGAAGGATCATTTGTTGAGATGCTTCAGCAAATTCAGGAACTAAAGGTCTTCGCAAAATCACAGCTCCAAACCCTTACTCATGTGCCAGATGATGTTCGCACCCTTCAAAAAAAAATTCCGTCGTTTTCAAGAAACGTATCTCAAGCTTCATGATCCTTCTCTTCCAGATCTTAATATTCAATTGTAGGAGTTTCTCCAATCCCCTTGCAAATGCTTTAGTGCATGAGGACATTGCTCACCGTGCCGCAGAAGTGCTCCTTTTACAAGAAACAAATTGTTCTCCTGACTCTCCTGACGCTCAGTGGAGAGAATGGGAGTATACTTTTCATCACTCGTTTCGCACCTCCTCTCGTGGCGACATTGCCATCGCTTTTCATCGGCGATTTCTACAAAACATCTCTTCAGTCACTATCCACAATACTTACCTAAATTATCTTCAGCACCTTTCCTTTATGCTTGACGACAAAGCATATCCTATCTTCAATGTTTATATTCCTTGCGATGATTCTCCAACTGAACATCTCTTAACCTCCTTCAATAATGCTCTTCTAATAATTCCGGCCTCCTCTAATGTAATATTGGGAGGAGACTTCAACTGCACTACTGATCCTCAGATGGACCGAGCTCCGAATCAACAAGAACACCGTTCTCGCCTTATCCAAGGTCGCCGCCCCGGTGGCGCAGTGGTCTAAGCGATGGCCTCTGATCAATCGTCCGAAAGGGGTTCGGGTTCGAATCCCGGTGAGGCATGGATGTTGTGGTTGTCTTACGGCACTGGCTCTCTCCCTTCCCTGGAACCAGTGACCCTAAATTACGGACGGGCGACTGCTTATAGCCCATTGAGTTGCTCACGGTGGTCGTTAAACCTCCAATCAAAAAAATTATCCAAGGTCTACAGTGCTTGCTAGCTGAATTCACTATCATGGACGCCTTTCGTTTGTTTCACCCAGACCATCACTCTTATACTTGACGTTCCAGCAACTCTGCTTCATCTTCAGTGGCAAGATTAGATAGATAATATGTCTCCTCTGTTCTCGTGTCGGCACTCCAAGGAAGTCACCATCACGCAACAGCCTCTTCCGATCACTGTGCGGTGACTCTCCAAATCAGAGAAAGTATTTCTCGTCCTTCTCGACAACGACGTTGGACCTTTGACAGTACCTTCTTACATGACTCCACCTTCTGCAGCATAGTTCGCAGTTTCTTACAATCAAAAATCGACAACATCGATCCCACCCAGAATACCCTCCAGTATTGGTTTGATACGAAACATCAACTTTTAACTCTCATCCGCCAATACACTTACTCCGCTACAGTCAAGCGGAACATGAAGTTGCAAAAAATTTGGTCCGAGCTGGCTGATCTCACACTAAATGACCCGATATTCCCGGCTATAAAAGCTGAGTTAATAACCCTCCTCACTCCCATGGCTGCTCAGGCGATCCAACGATTACGTCTTCTTCATCTTACTCCTATTAACAACTCGTATGAGTACCTCCTCTCTCTCGAAAAAACTCGTCGGGAATCCACCACGATTCGTCAACTACGACTCCCCTCTGGGGAGATCACTTCAGATCCTAACGTCATGTGTTCCTTAGTACACGATTTTTCAAGCGAAAATACGGGGCCACTGACGTTAACGGCGCAACTTCTGCCTCCCCACTTCTTACGTTTCTTCCTCAATTTCCAAATCATCTACAAAATAATCTCACGAATCCTTTCACCTTGCCGGAACTCCAAACCTCTTTCAAATCTCTCAATCGGAATGCTGTACCGGGACCTGATGGCCTTCCTCATGCATTCTTTGATGTCTTCTCTTCACACGTACTCCAGCTCCTGCTCCCGGCTTTCAATGATGCGTTCACCTTCTCCAGTCTTCCACAATGCTTCACGCAAGCTTACGTTGCTTTATTCCCAAAACAAGAAGACCTCCTGGATCTTGCACACTGGCGCTCAATTTCATTATTAAACCTCGACTACAAGTTCTACACAAAGCTGCTTTCACACCACCTCAATACCATTCTACCTCACATCGTTTTCCCTCAACAATCTTATACTGTGCCTGGACGTTCGATCACTGACAATCTTACACTCCTACGTGACTTAATCTTCCTTGCTGACACTCAGTCCGAGCCATTGGCTCTCCTTAATATTGATCAAAAAGCAGCATTTGACAATATATCCCACGACGACTATCTTTCTGCAACACTTCAAGCATTTGGTTTCCCTATCTCCTTCATCACCTCACTCCTTTCTCTCTATCAAGGAGCTACTCTACAAGTTCAGACCGCTGCCTTCCTGACAGCTCCAATAGAGTTCTCCAGAGGAATTCGTCAGGGATGCCCTCTATCTGGACAATTATTTACCAGAATTTTTGAGCCGTTCTTGCGCCTGACGCGCAGAGAGTTCATACATCGGCTCCCTCCTGCAACAACCAGCACGAGACATCATAAAATCACCTACTCAGCCTATGCAGATGATGCAACTTTCTGCATACGTCATGACACCCAATTCTCCACATTTCTTTTGTGCTACCGTGAGTATGCTACCGCAGCATCAGCCTCACTAAATCTTGAAAAAAGCACAGCAATCTCAGGCGGCACTTGGAAACACCGCCACGACTCTCCCAGGGGAGCCAAATGGACAAGTACTACCCACAAATTCTTAGGAATTCATCTCGGAACCCCATCGGAGGCCGTACGAACGAATTGGTCCTCTATCCATTAGTTTCCTTCTCAAAGCAGCAGGCTTCTGGAGAAGAGCACAACTTTGCACCTCCTTCCCTCAAAGAGCTCACATTGCTCGTACATACATCTTATCAAAGTGTTACTATTCCTGGCAAATGGATACCGTTCCTGGCTACAGACTCCGTCAAGTTCAAGCATGCCTTACTTCAGTTGTACGATCAAAGCATCATTGGGTCAGCTCCTCTACTCTCTGCCTGTCACCTTCACAGGGAGGAATTGGTCTTCCTGCAGTAGATCTCGTTTACCGTGCCGCATAGCTTCACTGGTTCTTTTATGTGCTCAATAGCTCCAACCCAGATACATGCACAGTACGAAATGTTCTTGCCTCATTGAAAAATCCTTCATTAACGTTCGCCGTCTTTCTTCGAATGGATGGTTTCCCAGCATTGCGACAAAGCATCCCGGCCGTTTACTGGGAGGCGATAGAAATTCTGAGGTCTCTCCCATTACAGAGAGCACCTCCTCATGCACTACGGAGATTCTAAATGAACCACTCTTCTATTCATCAGCTCTTCATCCCTCTGACCGACCATTCTTTGCCTCTCCAGAATGGATGCGTGCAAGCATTATTGCTGTACGAGACCTTGTGAACCTCAACCTTACATAGAAAGACTTCTCTCGCCTATCTACTCATCTTCGTGATTCCGTCTCCTCCCGGACACTCAACATGTCTATAAAATCGGCGATCAACCGTTTAAACCCATCCTCTCCTGAAATAATTCTACAGGTTGCAGCAGCACCGCGACTCTTCCCGTTTTTTGTGCAACTCTGTATGAAATCTTTTGCGCTTGAGGAATGCTCACAGAAGATTTTGAGTGAAATTATTCGCACTTGTACACCTCAGCAACCAATGCCTATCAGTACTTCTCCGTATGTCTCCTTGACAGCTGTTTGGTCTGCGGCACATCCTCTCCTTGCTGCACCTCATGAGAAGAATGTTCATTGGCTGTTTCTGCATCGCTGCCTTCTCGTTCCTCAATTACTACACCGAATGACTCTTGTTGTCTCTCCAGAATGTGCCTGCTGTGATGTCCCGGTAGTGTATTTCACAAGTGAATGTAGGAAATTGCGATTAAGGCCATTTCCGCCACGCCATTGGTTCAGAGCTACTATGGAGATTGCCCGTAGGTGGGGCCTGTGAGGAGAGTCATGTGACAGGAACATTCTTTATAGGGGGAGGTTCTTTTTGCTAAGAAATTCATTGTGAGGTTACTTAACGTATGTGAGAAAGTATCATATTGAATTATATCGTGGGAAGTTCTGCTTCCTAAGAAATTCACTGTGAGGTTACTTAACATATGTGACAAATGATCATATTGAATAATACGGTAAAGTAATTTTGCGCACGATATCATAAGAATATATGCAGTTTCTCAGATGAATACAAGTCGAAATATGTCTTAATATTAAAATTGAGGACGACTTCAATAAGTAGCTAGTTGAATACCATACTCCGTATCGGCCAATAGATGGCAGCACGCCAATCTAGTACCCACGATTCGTCCTGTTGTGCAAGTGCGTTTACAAGGATACTAAAAAGTACACTTTGAAAGTCCTTTCTATTACCCTTAAAAGGACCTTTAACAATGAAAAGTATGTCTCCACACCGAAATATTTATTCTGACGATCAAGTTTTTTTCTTCACGAATGTGAAGAGGTCTAGCTAGAAAAAACATTAAATAGAGTGATTTCGTATTAGCAAAGATCTACTTAATGACACGAAGTAAAACCTCAAAACAGTGTCCTGTTGAAATAAGACACTTCCGTTGGAATAAATACTCCAGAATGTTTTTTGCCATATATTGTGTCTGATAAAATAGTAAGTGATCGGTCATATATATATTTTTGTAATATTTAGGAAAATCCTCATATTTATGTCCCTCCAAACTTCATCAAAAATGCCTTCAATTCCCCATTTGAACCCCCTTCTCCCCGAAAATAAAAAAAATGTTAAACAGCTCATGGGTGTCCATACAAAACAAATCAGTACTTATCCTGTGCTTGAGAAATGAGCGCTGACGTGCTGACATCTGTCGGCTCTGTGAGAATATAAGTCACAAGTCCTGGGAAGATAAGTCACAAGTCCATGAAGTCATGTTGATATAAAAACTCAAAAGTTCCCCTACTAATAAAGTACACTCTCTATTTACCTCCTGTCGCATTTCGGCTGTATAGGTAAAACAACTGAAGGTAACCATTGTCGCAATGAAAACACCCGGACATTAAAATGGCTTATGGCGTGTGCAGCAAAGCTTCACATGTCTCAGTCACATGACTCTCCTCACAGGCCCCGCCTATTCGCATTCTCCAAAGTAGCTCTGAACCAATCGCGTGGCGGATATGGCTTTAATCGCAATTCCGTACATTCACTTGTGAAATACGCGTCCCGGTAAACATTGAACATGTCTATTGGTTTTGTCCAGTCTTGCTACCTATGTTAAATCTCATGTTCCGTATTGCACACCATCTTTGCCCAGGAAATCTGAGTGCTGCTTTATATTTTACCCTACTTCAAGATATTCTTCCTGCTTCTCCTCTCCCATCAGTGTGTGTTTATATTTTCACTCTTGTAAAAATAGTAATCTACTCCCATCAACTGACGCATCAGGAAACCTCCACCGCACCTACTCTCACAGAGGCAAGCGAGAAGCTTGTCAATTACTTCACAGCACGACTAAAGTTCCGTCTACAGTGAGCGCATGAACATGCTGTTAATACAGGTACTCTTCCCAACTTCTACAAACTCTGGAGACCATACCTCAGATGGTTCCAGATTGATGGCCTGAGAGCTTACTTTACAGTTGAACTATTATGAATACTCTATCCTTTGTTGACAATTACATCGTTAATTAACCTGTTTAATTTCCCCCTCTATCTTACCCTCAAGAAGTGTACATAGTATTATTTCTTTGAATACTTGTTCTGGTGCTCATTTGTACATAATCATTTCATGACTCACGTTCTCATTCTGTACTCCAAGTGTTTAATAAAATCATATTTAAACCTTGGCACCCTCTGCCTTCATGTCGCACTGGCCGCTGCCTTGGCTAGGTACATTTCAGCTGCCGGAGACTGAGGGCCAAGATATAAGTTGTGGAGTCATATTGGATGGGTTTGGCCATAACTCACCACGCTGGCCAAGCGGGTTGGTGAGTGTGGGATAGCATTTCCTCTAATCCCGATGGTATAGTTATATCGCTATTTGGCGGTCGACAGAGCCCCTCTAGTAGGAACAGGATGCACCACGAGAAGGCGGGGTTGACATTTGTCAAGGAGAGGCTGTGATGTTACACATCACCTGACCTTACATCCCTTGTTATAAATATATATATATATATATACAGCGGGATGTAAGGTCAAGTGATGCGTAACATCACAGCCTCCTTGACAAATGTCAACCCCGCCTTCTCGTGGTGCATCCTGTTCCCACTAAAGGGGCTCTGACGACCGCCCATAGCGGTATAACTATACCATCGGGATTAGAGGAAATTTTATCCCACACTCACCAACCCGCTTGGCCAGCGTGGTGAGTTATGGCCAAACCCCTCCAAAATGATTCCACAACTTAAATCTTGGCCCTCAGTCTCCGGCAGCTGGAATGTACCCTGGCCAAGGCAGCGGCCAGTGCGACATGAAGGCAGAGGGTGCTAAGAATCCCCGGAGGACCGGACTAGGCTGCCATCTGATGCTGACCTTGGCAACGTACAATGGACGCTCCCTATCTTCTGATTCAAGGCTTCTTGAATTGGAAGAGGAATTACAAAGGATCAAGTGGGACATCGTGGGGCTAAGTGAGGTAAGGAGAAAAGGAGAAGATCTCATGGAACTGAAAAGTGGACATCTCTTCTACTATCGTGGGACAGATACTGGCAGAACTAGTGGTGTTGGATTTATAATAAACAAGAAACTGAAGGATAAAGTTGTAGAAGTTGAAAGTTCCTCTGACAGAGCTGCACGACTTGTTATCCAACTCTCGAAAAGATACCAGGCTCAGATTATTCAAACTTATGCACCCACCACAAGTCATCCTGAAGAAGAAATTGAAGAATTTTATGAGGAAATTTGTCATCTAAATAATAAAGGTAAGCAGCACTTGAAAATAATTATGGGAGATTTCAATGCAAAAATAGGGCAACGGCAACAGAATGAAACTTCAGTAGGTAAATTCGGTCACGGCAACAGAAACCAGCGTGGAAATACTCTCGTTGAGTTTGCAGAGGCAGAAGGGTTTTTCATCTTGAACTCCTTCTTCAAGAAAAAGCCACACAGGAAATGGACATGGAGACATCCAAATGGGACGACAAATGAAATTGATTTTATTATGTGTAACAAAAAATTTGTCATAGAAGACTGCAGTGTGCTAAACAAGTTCAACACAGGTAGTGACCATAGATTGGTGAGATGTAAGATGCACCTCAACGCTAAACTTGAACGTGGCAAGCTCATAAGACAAACAAAGTCTATTGACATAACCAACCTCAAAAAACACCATAATACCTTCAAGTTAGAACTGAAGAACAGGTTCTCTGCTTTAGAAGGCCTAACATCGGAAGAAGTGGACATCTCTGAAGTTAACAGAAAAGTAACCAAAGCTCTTATGGAAACAGCAACAAAATTAGCTGGGTCTAAGAACAAGTTGCATGTGAACAAATTATCAGGAAAAACCAAAATGTTGATGCAAAAAAGAAGAGAGATGAGGACAACTAAAGAAGATGTGACTTCCAAAGTGGAATATATAGAGCTATGCAAGACAGTAAGAAAAAGTATCACTGAAGACGTAAGGAAATTCAACTGTGAACTAGTGAGGAAAGCAATTGAAAACAACCAAAGCCTAAAGATAGCAAAGGGACATCTCAGTAAGGGAAGAAAACAGATTATGGCACTGAGAAAAGAAGATGGTTCTGTAACAAGAAATAGAGGCGAAATTTTGACAAGAGTGAAAGATTTCTACTCCAAATTATATGAAAGGGATGATATATGCACTCCAGACATCATGAAAGATACCAGTACCAGAGTTCCTCCAGTCCTTCCAGCAGAAGTTGCACATGCAATCAAGAACATGAAGCGAGGAAAAGCTCCAGGAGAAGATGGAATTACTGTAGACATCATACAAGAAGCAAGTGGAGAAATCGAAACAGTACTCGCCCAAATTTTCACTCGATGCCTTAATGAAGGAAAGATTCCTGAGGATTGGAACACCGCTACAATGATCCTGCTACATAAGAAAGGTGACATTGAGGATCTCGGAAACTACAGACCTATCAGCCTCCTATCAGTAGTTTATAAAATCTTCACTAAAGTTCTTTCACACCGCTTGAAGGTAACACTGGACACGGCTCAACCGAGAGAACAAGCTGGATTCAGGAGTGGCTACAGCACAATAGATCATATCCACGTGCTGAGAGAACTAATTGAAAGAGCGAGGGAATATGAACTTCCATTGTGCATGGCTTTTATCGATTATGAAAAAGCCTTTGATTCGGTGAAACCATCAGCAGTTACAATGGCTCTGAAAACCTGCGGTATTGAAGATGCATACATTAATATTATTAATAACATCTATGAAAATGCAAGTGCAAAGATTAGGCTGTTTGAAAATACAACACACGTAAAAATTGGAAAGGGAGTGAGACAAGGTGACAACATATCTCCGAAGCTCTTTAATGCCACATTGGAGGGTGTTTTTCAGTCGCTGAGCTGGGAAAACAAGGGGATAAAGATTAATGGAGATTATCTAACCCACCTTCGTTTTGCTGATGACGTAGTCATTTTTGCAACTACCCCATCAGAGCTGCAGAGTATGATCCAGGAACTTGCTGACAAGAGTAAAGAAGTGGGATTAAAAATGAACTTTCAGAAGACAAAAGTGATGTTCAATGCTTTTACAAGAAATGAAGATTTATCGATTGATGGAGAAAAGCTGGAGATAACAGACACGTACGTTTATCTTGGACAGCAGATATCAAGTGAGGGTCACATTGATGAAGAAATTAATCGGCGTACAAAACTTGCCTGGAGAGCTTTTTGGAAGAAACAGCATAATTTTCAAGAGCAATATGCCATTATGTCTTAAAAGAAAAGTGTTTGATCAATGCATCCTTCCAGTGCTTACGTATGGTGCAGAGACGTGGACCTTAACTAAAAGAGACATACAAAGGCTGCAGACAACTCAAAGAAGCATGGAGAGGTGCATGCTTGGTGTAACCAGGAGAGATAAGAAGAGGAACTCGTGGATCCGAAAAATGACTAGAGTGGAAGACATCATGATCAGAGTTAAATCCCTGAAATGGCAATGGGCTGGACATACTGCCAGAAGGACAGATCATCGATGGACAGCCGAAATTTTAGATTGGATTCCAAGGGACAGGAAAAGACCCAGAAGAAGACCACATGGGAGATGGGTGGATGAAATTCGAAAGTATGCAATGGTGACATGGAGGAGACTGGCACAAGACAGACCGTTGTGGAGGAAACTTGGGGAGACCTTCGTCCAGCAGTGGATTGATAATGGTTGACAATGATGATGATGATGATGATATATACAGCACGGGTTGTAACGTCAGGTGATGCGCAATACTACAGTCTCTCCTTGACAAATGTCAACCCCGCCTTCTCGTGGTGCATCCTGTTCCTACTAAAGGGGCTCTGACGACCGCCAAATAGCGGTATAAATATACCATCGGGATTAGAGGAAATGCTATCCCACACTCACCAACCCGCTTGGCCAGTGTGGTGAGTTATGGCCAAACCCCTCCAAAATGACTCCACAAATTAAATCTTGGATCTCAGTCTAGGGCAGCTGGAATGTACCTGGCCAAGGCAGCGGCCAGTGCGACATGAAGGCAGAGGGTGCTAAAAATCGCCGGAGGACCGGACTAGGCTGCCATCCGATGCTGACCTTGGCTACGTATAATGGAAGCTCTCTATTCTCTGATTCAAGGCTTCTTGAATTGGAAGAGGAACTACAAAGGATCAAGTGGGACATCGTCGGGCTAAGTGAGGTAAGGAGAAAAGGAGAAGATCTCATTGAACTGAAAAGTGGACATCACTTCTACTATCGTGGGACAGATACTGGCAGAACTAGTGGTGTTGGATTTATAATAAACAAGAAACTGAAGGATAAAGTTGTAGAAGTTGAAAGTTCCTCTGACAGAGCTGCACGACTCGTTATCCAACTCAAGAGAAGATACAAGGCTCAGATTATTCAAACTTATGCTCCCACCACAAATCATCCTGAAGAAGAAATTGAAGAATTTTATGAGGAAATTCGTCATCTAAATAATAAAGGTAAGCAGAACTTGAAGATCATTATGGGAGATTTCAATACAAAAATAGGGCAACGGCAACAGAATGAAACTTCAGCAGGTAAATTCGTTCACGGCAACAAAAACCAACGTGGAAATACTCTCGTTGAGTTTCCAGAGGCAGAAGGGTTTTTCATCTTGAACTCCTTCTTCAAGAAAAAGCCACACAGGAAATGGACATGGAGACATCCAAATGGGACCACAAGTGAAATTGATTTTATTATATGTAAAAAAATTCATCATAGAAGACTGCAGTTTACTAAACAAGTTCAACACAGATAGTGACCATAGGTTGGTGCATAAGACAAACAAAATGTATTGACATAACCAACCTTAAAAAACTCCATAATACCTTCAAGTTGAAACTGAAGAACAGATTATTTGCTTTAGAAGGTCTAACATCGGAAGAACTGGATATTTCTGAAGTTAACAGAAAAGTAACCAAAGCTCTTATGGAAACAGCAACAAAATTAGCTGGGTCTAAGAACAAGTTGCATGTGAACAAATTATCAGGAAAAACCAAAATGTTGATGCAAAAAAGAAGAGAGATGAGGACAACTAAAGAAGATGTGACTTCCAAAGTGGAATATATAGAGCTGTGCAAGACAATACGAAAAAGTATCGCTGAAGACGTAAGGAAATTCAACTGTGAACTAGTGAGGAAAGCAATTGAAAACAACCAAAGCCTAAAGAAATCAAAGGGTCATCTCAGTAAGGGAAGAAAACAGATTATGGCACTGAGAAAAGAAGATGGTTCTGTAACAAGAAATAGAGGCTAAATTTTGACAAGAGTGAAAGATTTCTACTCCGAATTATATGAAATGGATGATACATGTACTCCAGACATCATGATAGGTACCAGTACCGGGGTTCTTCCAGTCCTCCCAGCAGAATTTTCACATGCAATCAAGAACACGAAGCAGGGGAAAGCTCCAGGAGAAGATGGAATTACTGGTGACATCATACAAGAAGCAAGTGGAGAAATTGAAACAGTACTCGCCCAAATTTTCACTCGATGCCTTAATGAAGGGAAGATTCCTGAGGATTGGAACAACACTACAATGGTCCTGCTACATAAAAAGGTGACATTGAGGACTTCAGGAACTACCGACCTATCAGCCTCCTCTCAGTGGTTTATAAAATCTTCACTAAAGTTCTTTCACACCGCTTGAAGGTGACAATGGACATGGCTCAAACGAGAGAACAAGCTGGATTCAGGAGTAGCTACAGCACAATAGATCATATCCACGTACTGAGAGAACTAATTGAAAGGGCGAGGGAAAATGAACTTCCATTGTGCATGGCTTTTATCGATTATGAAAAGGCCTTTGATTTGGTGAAACCATCAGCAATTACAATGGCTCTGAAATCCTGCGGTATTGAAGATTCATACATTAATATTATTCATAACATCTATGAAAATGTAAGTGCAAAGATTCGGCTGTTTGAAAATACAACACACATAAAAATTGGAAAAGGAGTGAGACAAGGTAACACCATATCTCCGAAGCTCTTTAATGCCACATTGGAAAATACCTTTCAATCACTGAACTGGGAAAACAAAGGGATAAAGAGTAATGGAGATTATCTAACCCACCTTCGTTTTGCTGATGACATCATTTTTGCAACAACCCCATCAGAGCTGCAGAGTATGATCCAGGAACTTGCTGACAAGAGTAAAGAAGTGGGATTAAAAATGAACTTTCAGAAGATAAAAGTGATGTTCAATGCTTTTACAAGAATGGAAGATTTATCGATTGATGGAGAAAAGCTGGAGATAACAGACACGTACGTTTATCTTGGACAGCAGATATCAAGTGAGGGTCACATTGGTGAAGAAATTAATCGGCGTACAAAACTTGCCTGGAGAGCTTTTGGAAGAAACAGCATATATTTCAAGAGCAATATGTCATTATGTCTTAAAAGAAAAGTGTTTGATCAATGCATCCTTCCAGTGCATACGTATGGTGCAGAGACGTGGACCTTAACTAACAGAGACATACAAAGGCTGCACAACTCAAAGAAGTATGGAGAGATGCATGCTTGGTGTAACCAGCAGAGATAAGAAGAGGAACTCGTGGATAGAAAAATAACAAGAGTGGAAGACATCATGGCCAAAATAAAATCGCTGAAATGGCAATGGGCTGGACATATTGCCAGAAGGATAGACCATCGATGGACAGCCCAAATTTTAGATTGGATTCCAAGGGAGAGGAAAAGACCTAGAAGAAGACCACATGGGAGATGGGTGGATGAAATTCGAAAGTATGCGGGAGTGACATGGAGGAGACTGGCACAAGACTGACCGTTGTGGAAGAAACTTGGGGAGACCTTCGTCGAGCAGTGGATTGATAATGGTTGACAATGATATGATGATGATGATGATGATGATATAACAAACTTCAAAAGCGTGTACTGCAAAGTTGCATAACTCACCAGGGAAACTGCGCCCTGCTGTAAGAACCACGGGTAGAGTATATATGCTAAACCTTACTCACCACAAACTAAGAACTCCCCAATGAAACCTCCGAACTTTCCATAAACAAACGTACATGAACTAAAACACAAGCTTTCACAAATTACAATAATAATGAAAATAATAATGATAATAAACACATAAGGTCGGTACCCGGGAGCTGCTCATCAGGAAAAGACACTCCCGGTTCCCGAACCTGGTGCAGGTTTCGTGCAGGTGTCAGATTAACTAGAAAATAATCTTCGAAATAAGGGTTAAGATTTTGCAAATTTTATGTTTAGACACCTGGTCTTCCCTACCTGAACCAAAGGCACCAAAATTTAATATAAAAACTTACCTTAAGTGGCTACAATTCATAATATTTTCTTCCGAGTCGTCCCGGAGCATTTAACTTGACAGTGGCTGACATCCATTAGCACACAAGCACTTAGTTTTAGTTTCAGTCTTTTCTGGTTCCGACAGGGGTCGCCACAGCATGTCATTTGGTTCCTTTTGGATTCTTGAATTGCGTTTGGAAATTGGTTTGGCATTTGTTCGTTTCTTTTTGCATGGTTTGGAGTGTGTGTGTGTGTGTTCGGGGAGTGGGTTGGGGTTTGATTTCATTTGCCGTTCGTTGAGGTTAGGAAGTTCATGGTTGCTTTACTTAAGGTAAATTTTTACATTAAATTTTGGTGTCTTTGGTTCAGGTAGGGAAGACCAGGTGTCTAAAATAAAAATTTGCAAAATCTTAACCCTTATTTTGAAGATTATTTTCTAGTTAATCTGACAACTGTACGAAACCTGAACCAGGTCCGGGGGCCGGGAGTGTCTTTCCCTCATGAGCGGCTCCCGGGTCCCGACCTTATGTGTTCATTATCATTATTATTTTCACTATTATTGTGATTTGTGAAAGTTTGTGTTTTAGTTCATGTACGTTTGTTTATGGAAGGTTCGGGGGTTTCCTTGGTGAGTTCTTGGTCTGTGGTGAGTAAGGTTTAGCTTATATATATATCATCATCATCATCATCATCATCATGGTCAACCATTATCAATCCACTGCTGGACGAAGGTCTCCCCAAGTTTCCTCCACAACGGTCTGTCTTGTGCCAGTCTCCTCCATGTCACCCCTGCATACTTTCGAATTTCATCCACCCATCTCCCATGTGGTCTTCTTCTGGGTCTTTTCCTGTCCCTTGGAATCCAATCTAAAATTTCGGCTGTCCATCGATGATCTGTCCTTCTGGCAGTATGTCCAGCCCATTGCCATTTCAGGGATTTAACTCTGATCATGATGTCTTCCACTCTTGCCATTTTTCGGATCCACGAGTTCCTCTTCTTATCTCTCCTGGTTACACCAAGCATGCACCTCTCCATGCTGCTTTGAGTTGTCTGCAGCCTTTGTATGTCTCTTTTAGTTAAGGTCCACGTCTCTGCACCATACGTAAGCACTGGAAGGATGCATTGATCAAACACTTTTCTTTTAAGACATAATGACATATTGCTCTTGAAAATTATGCTGTTTCTTCCAAAAGTTCTCCAGGCAAGTTTTGTACGCCGATTAATTTCTTCATCAATGTGACCCTCACTTGATATCTGCTGTCCAAGATAAACGTACGTATCTGTTATCTCCAGCTTTTCTCCATCAATCGATAAATCTTCATTTCTTGTAAAAGCATTGAACATCACTTTTGTCTTCTGAAAGTTCATTTTTAATCCCACTTCTTTACTCTTGTCAGCAAGTTCCTGGATCATACTCTGCAGCTCTGATGGGCTAGTTGCAAAAATGACTACGTCATCAGCAAAACGAAGGTGGGTTAGATAATCTCCATTAATCTTTATCCCCTTGTTTTCCCAGCTCAGTGACTGAAAAACACCCTCCAATGTGGCATTAAAGAGCTTCGGAGACATGGTGTCACCTTGTCTCACTCCCTTTCCAATTTTTATGTGTGTTGTATTTTCAAACAGCCTAATCTTTGCACTTGCATTTTCATAGATGTTATTAATAATATTAATGTATGTGTTTTGGTGGAAAAAAATAATTTAAATTTAATTCATTTTGGGCATATTGAATTGGTTGTTATTTATTAAAGGGCGTTATATTTATGCTGGTGTTGCAACTTAATATGGAGATTATAGAAAAATTTTAAATTTGGGAGATGGGTGGATGCATTTCGAAACAAAAATATTTTCTAAGTACTAGAAAAGGCCATGAACATCCTAAACGAAAATGCATCTAAAATTTACATTCCACAAGAAGTTATTGGAAAGTTTGCGTTGTTTGTGTTCAAGCAGAGTTGAGTCACCTGAAAGTGCAAAAATAAGTGGATATTGTTGCATGTGTATGAAAATGTGTCACTATAAGTCATACGATAAAATGTACTCGTTCAATAACAACTTGTGGAGGCGGTGAAAGTCAATTTAAAAAGGTTAGGACAAAAATTGCAGTTATGAAAAACCTTATAATACCAGGATTCGGATCGATAGCCTTAGTCAAGCTAAGGGGGAGTACATGGGACCAAGTCATGGAAGACAACAGCACACAAAAATTTTTCACACTGCACTCATTTTGAACTTTTTTTTGAAAGGCTACTGCCTGTATTTATTATTTTTCTTTAAAAACTTAACCAGTTAATTTTAATGGACAAACAGATGGTATTTCCTTTTTTTCTTGTTTGCTTAAACACAGCAGTATAAAACAGAATCTCAATTTACTTTCTATTTCTATTTGGCCACTGGCCTTATGAACAGCACAACTTTACATATTTCAACACAGTTGGTTTGAACACTAGGCATGCATCCAAAATTATACCATGATTCACATAGCTTAAAAAAAATACTGGATTATTTTTAATTCCACAAGGTGGACAAATTCTGTTCTTTTGAAACGTACTCTCTTCTCTCTCACCCAGTTAGCTCAATGACCAATTTACAATTTTACACTTATTGATTTAAATTTAAACAATCTTAGCAAACTCCGCAATCTCCCAGACCAGATTCAAAGACTTCAATTAAATTTACAGTTATTTTAAGAGCCACAAATTATACTTTAACAAATCTACTATCAGCAAGTAAACAAACCAAGTAAATTATCCTCAAAACAGAATTTACACTGAGCACAAGCATTAATTAACATTACATAACCTATAGAACTACCCTGAATGAACCTACTTCACTTATAAAGAAACCTCACTAACTAATCTTAAAAATTATCACTATTCATAACATCAACATAATTCAGAAATTCAAACAATCTTCTTGCACTAGCTTGCTCATAAAAATCACCTCACTCTGCACTTCACATAATAGCTCAGGATACTTAATAACTCTATACTGTAAACAAAAGCTCAAAATACCAATTAACTAAATTTCCAAACTAAATATCAAGTTCACTAACACCAACAACCAGAATTTAGAATTTTCATCCCTAGCACTACAGCAAATCATAAACAAATAAATTTAGATACTTTAAATCACCAAACACTCTTGAATTTAACACCTGCAGTGAATTACTGAGGTAGCGGTGAGGCAAATACTCTCAGTTCAGACACTACCCTGGGTTTTGAGAACCAACACAGGAAGAAAATACCAAGTCAGGCTGAAGGCGTGAAATTGGGTCGTGAATCCACTTTCAGCCTATGCAAAGGGAAAGGAAAAAATCCTCAAGTGTGACACATCATCATCAGGCACAGAATTTCCTCTAACATGATCTCACCACATTTCTTGAAGCAACGCTCGACCGACCCTCGCTGGCAGTACATATCTCCGTGAGCAGCGAAACTACTGGGGGGTTTGAAGACAAGTTTTCCCCCAAAAACCACGTCTTCAAGGATCTCCCCCTTTTCGAACCAATGCGTGATCCCACCTTGATCAACCACGCCTGCAAGAGCCTGTCGTACTTCAACCCTAAATACTCCAGGCACATCTGGCCCAGAACTAACACAACTATATCTCAGGAACAATTCACTTATCTCTGTATATATCCCAAGAAATTCTAAATCACAATATCCACATATATCCCAGGAAAATTCACTTATCTCTGTATATATCCCAAGAAATTCTAAATCACAATATCCACATATATCCCAGGAAAATTCACTTTTCTTTCTATATCCCAAGAAATCCTAAATCACTATATCCACATATATCCCAGGAAAAATTCACTTATCTCTCTATATCCCAAGAAATCCTAAATCACTATATCCACATATATCCCAGGAAAAATCACTAGCAAGGAAATTCTTCTGCACCATGGCAATGCGCAGGTCCACTTCAGACAATAACACTGACCATTTACATAACCCACTAAATATTTTCACCTTATTGAAAATTAAAATTACATTTAGACTTTTAACCTTATAATAAAAACAAGAAAATTTAGGCCAAAGAAAAGAACAATCAATACTGGAACTGGTGAGCAAAAGTGTGTCTTCTCAACCCATGATGTTCATTCTTTTTGTGAAATACTAAACTTGAGAACAAAAAAATACTTTAACTTCTATTCTGCACATATCGCATCCTGGTGAAAATTCCCTACTCAGAGCCCTCTGCCCTAGGACAAGTTCCCTGCTTGCCCTAAGATCACCCCTTTCCAATGGGAGATTAACACTCATCTGGAGCATGTAAAATACTGGTCCTCAATTAACACTCCTACCATCTCAATTTCGACACTCAACACTCCAAGAATGTAAACAGCACTTTAGGTTTCCAATTTCATCACACTATAATATGTTCCCAAAATTCCAACATAAATCATCCCATAATTTATTTTCACCCAAAAAAAAAAAATAACTCAACGCTGTAAAAAGGCTAGAGAAAAAATGTTTACAATTATTTTATCACCCACGACATCACAATAACACTGCTTTTCAATTATCACATGCCCAACTAAACTATTATCGATGCACCAAAATTCACTGTGCCCAACTATTAAACCAAATTTCTCCGATACATCAAAATTTACTGGCCTGGGAAGTTGCTAAAATACCAGACATGACAGCACAAAAAAAAACATAAATGAAAGCATTTTCAACTCCCCTCTCTTTTTTTTTTTCTTTCTTTTTTTCTGAATTCGTACCTGAGTAACTAATACATTTTAATTTTGAAAGCTGAACGACGACACAGCCAAAATCAGAGGAAAAAAAACTTGCTCTTTTTCTTTTTGTTTCTTATGCTCAGCTCGAAGTTTAGGTACCCTGCGTGGGATGTTATATATCAATACAAAAAGATATGAACTAAAACATTACCTTCGAGCTGGCGTTCTTTTTTTTCTTTCTGTTTTCACCACAATTTACAGTCCTGGCACAACCACATTCTCGTTAGAATTTCTTTTCTCTGTTTTCTTCCTCCCAGTTCCCTTCCTTAAACGGTTAATAGCAGAGGTAACCATTTCCGAAACCTCGGGATGAGATGGAACCTTTGAGGCAGGCCTCCTTTTCGGAGTATCAGCCGAGGGTGAAGCTGTAGAGGCTGGGCCCATTCTTTCCGGAATTTCCATAAGGGAGAAGGCATGTCCCCCTTCTTTTCCTTAGCGACATTGTCCCAGCCTGCCGCCATTTTGTTCCTCAGGGCGAGGTTCCCGGCCGGCGGAATGCCGCTTTAACTGCGTTCTACATCGTCAAAAATTTTTTAATAGGCAGCCCAGATCCAGAGTGTCCCCTTGTGGTGGACTGGTGGTCAGCAAGATGCTGCCATGGAAAAAACTCTTTTTTCTCTGTGGTTCTCTCCCGCCAAAAGGCGAGAGAGAAAAAACAACTCCGCCGTCCCCTCTTTCTCTGACGTCCAGCAACAAGACAAGAGCAAAAGTGACTCTCAACGGATAAAAACTCTTGGGGTGCTTGAAACCGCTGACCCCTCTCATTGGTCGAAACTTCAGCCTAGCAACTCACGACTCTCCAACGGAATCTTCACTCCCACGCCTCGAGTGACCTCTGACCTTCACACGTGCAGACCCAGGCTCTTCTTGACCCTGGGGTCTAAAAATAGATTTCGTTGCTGAATTCCCTACCCCAAAAGACGAAAAGATGTTACTTTTGTGCGACTTTGGAAACAGGAACGCAAAAAATGGCGAATTCTTGCTTTGCAGAAAATCACTAATTTTAATTGTTTTTTTTTCTTTTCTCTCGTTCCGTGATGTGAAAGTAAAATTAATTTTGATTCTCTGAGCTGCACACCTACTCGCCTTTTCCTATCGCGATATAAGAACCGATAAAATAATTATTTTCAAAACCCCAAAGTCAGTTAAATCAAATATTATTCTTTTTTTTTTTTTTTTTTTTTTTTCTTTCTCCAACATGAAATTTTGTTTTCCTGGTTGTGATTAAGACAAGCGAATTTTGCGCATGAATTCCCCTGCCTTTCAACCAGGAATTTTCTTCTAACGTATGTCATGGGAGAAAATTTTTGCATTAATTAATCTCTGATAAACCAACAGAAAGATTGATCAGGTCTCTCTGAAATTCACCAGAGGTTAAAATTTTCGCCATGACATATGCATCTTCAATACCGCAGGTTTTCAGAGCCATTGTAACTGCTGATGGTTTCCCCGAATCAAAGGCTTTTTCATAATCGATAAAAGCCATGCACAATGGAAGTTCATATTCCCTCGCTCTTTCAATTAGTTCTCTCAGCACATGGATATGATCTATTGTGCTGTAGCCACTCCTGAATCCAGCTTGTTATCTCGGTTGAGCCATGTCCAGTGTTACCTTCAAGCGGTGTGAAAGAACTTTAGTGAAGATTTTATAAACTACCGATAGGAGGCTGATAGGTCTGTAGTTTCCGAGATCCTCAATGTCACCTTTCTTATGTAGCAGGATCATTGTAGCGGTGTTCCAATCCTCAGGAATCTTTCCTTCATTAAGGCATCGAGTGAAAATTTGGGCGAGTACTGTTTCGATTTCTCCACTTGCTTCTTGTATGATGTCTACAGTAATTCCATCTTCTCCTGGAGCTTTTCCCCGCTTCATGTTCTTGATTGCATGTGCAACTTCTGCTGGAAGGACTGGAGGAACTCTGGTACTGGTATCTTTCATGATGTCTGGAGTGCATGTATCATCCCTTTCATATAATTTGGAGTAGAAATCTTTCACTCTTGTCAAAATTTAGCCTCTATTTCTTGTTACAGAACCATCTTCTTTTCTCAGTGCCATAATCTGTTTTCTTCCCTTACTGAGATGACCCTTTGATTTCTTTAGGCTTTGGTTGTTTTCAATTGCTTTCCTCACTAGTTCACAGTTGAATTTTCCTTACGTCTTCAGCGATACTTTTTCGTATTGTCTTGCACAGCTCTATATATTCCACTTTGGAAGTCACATCTTCTTTAGTTGTCCTCATCTCTCTTCTTTTTTGCATCAACATTTTCGTTTTTCCTGATAATTTATTTACATGCAACTTGTTCTTTGACCCAGCTAATTTTGCTGCTGTTTCCATAAGAGCTTTGGTTACTTTTCTGTTAACTTCAGAGATGTCCACTTCTTCCGATGTTAGGCCTTCTAAAGCAGAGAACCTGTTCTTCAGTTCCAACTTGAAGGTATTATGGTGTT
The DNA here is from genome assembly GCA_039090855.1 of Macrothele yani. Classification (NCBI taxonomy): domain Eukaryota; kingdom Metazoa; phylum Arthropoda; class Arachnida; order Araneae; family Macrothelidae; genus Macrothele; species Macrothele yani. The sequence continues at coordinate 67,758,369 of CM076994.1, read as the reverse complement.
TTTTAAGGTTGGTTATGTCAATAGATTTTGTTTGTCTTATGAGCTTGCCACGTTCAAGTTTAGTGTTGAGGTGCATCTTACATCTCACCAATCTATGGTCACTACCTGTGTTGAACTTGTTTAGCACACTGCAGTCTTCTATGACGAATTTTTTGTTACACATAATAAAATCAATTTCACTTGTCGTCCCATTTGGATGTCTCCATGTCCATTTCCTGTGTGGCCTTTTCTTGAAGAAGGAGTTCAAGATGAAAAACCCTTCTGCCTCTGCAAACTCAACGAGAGTATTTCCACGCTGGTTTCTGTTGCCGTGACCGAATTTACCTACTGAAGTTTCATTCTGTTGCCGTTGCCCTATTTTTGCATTGAAATCTCCCATAATTATTTTCAAGTGCTGCTTACCTTTATTATTTAGATGACAAATTTCCTCATAAAATTCTTCAATTTCTTCTTCAGGATGACTTGTGGTCTGTGCATAAGTTTGAATAATCTGAGCCTGGTATCTTTTCGAGAGTTGGATAACAAGCCGTGCAGCTCTGTCAGAGGAACTTTCAACTTCTACAACTTTATCCTTCAGTTTCTTGTTTATTATAAATCCAACACCACTAGTTCTGCCAGTATCTGTCCCACGATAGTAGAAGAGATGTCCACTTTTCAGTTCGATGAGATCTTCTCCTTTTCTCCTTACCTCACTTAGCCCCACTTAGCCCTAACTCCATTGGATATATATAACAGATGGATTGGGCGTGCTGGTCCCATTCCGTGGCCTCCTCGCTTTTCAGATCTAACTCCATTGGATATATATATATATATATATACAGGGTGTCCGAGAACTATTGGACACATTACAAAATTGTGTACAAAAAAAACTATGAGCATTGTCTGTTTTTCTATGTCACGTATTATAACACGCTTTCTATATTTTTGTTTTGCAGAATTGTTATTCCCAGAATCCGATAGATGGCACTAGGTGTGGCCTGATGAAGAATGTATGAGGAATGCGCAATCAGTAGTCATGTCATCCGTACAGCAGAAGGTGATGTGTGTGTTATGGCTTGCGGAATTAAAGTCTGTCATTAAAGTTAAAAGACGGTACCATTTAGAGTATGGTTGTAATCCTCCGTCAACGAATTCAGTTAAGCGGTAGATGAAACAGTTTAAAGAAACTGGCAATGTGGAACATCGCATCGTGGAGGAGCCGGTAGGTATAGCGTCAGCGGTGAGACGGTTGACCAAGTTAATGAAAGTTTCCGACGAAGCCCCAGGAAATCCGTTCGTAAAGCAAGCAAAGAACTATGCATTCCGAAATCGACAGTTCACGATATCTTGCACAAGAAATTAAAGTTTCATGCTTATAAAATTTAAATATTGCAAAAGATGCATGTAAATTATCACACTCTGCGATACGATTTCGCTGTGGATATGCTGAATGGAGTGGAAAACGACGAAAACTTTCTCAGTACTGTAATTTTTACTGATGAATCCACATTTCATGTATCAGGTATTGTGAATCGTCCCAACTGTATTATATGGGGCAGTGAACCGCGTCATGCTGCTATTGAACTGGAACGTGATTCTCCAAAAGTTAATGCGTGGTGCGCCCTATCAAAAAGCGAAGTGATTGGCCCTTTCTTCTTCTGCGAAAAAAATCATAAATGGTGACACTTACTTGGATATGCTACAAAATTTCGCTATACCCCAGATCAAAAGATATGACAACGCCGTTTTACAACAAGACGGCGCGCCTCCGCATTGGTCAGCGTGTGTACGTAAGTGCCTAAATGAGCATTTCCCCAACAGATGGATTGGGCGTGCTGGTCCCATTCCGTGGCCTCCTCGCTTTTCAGATCTAACTCCATTGGATTATTTCATGTGGAGTTATGTGAAGGATCGTGTCTATCAGACGCCTTGTACTGATTTGCAGGAACTGAAGCAGCGTATCACAGCTGCTATTAATTCCATAACTCCTCAGATGCTTGCCAATACATAGCATGGAATCGAGTATCGCTTGGACGTACTCCGAGCAAACCAAGGGATCTCACATTGAAATTTATTAACTTGTATAGTTACATTGTAAGTTAGTACAGTCAGTTTTTTCTATCTGTTTAATGTTTTGTTTTATATAATTTTGTAATGTGTCCAATAATTCTCCAACACCCTGCATATAATTCAATGCACAGCTGTAGAAAGGTACCATCGTCACAATTATGATCACGTAACATTTTGAATCACTTATTTTATACTTTTTAGATAAATATAGGACACGTAAATTTATATTACTTTTTCGCTTTAATGTAGTTATTGTGTATTTATACAGCAGATATGCTTCTAGCCCTCCCTGCATGCATTTAAAGGTTATGGCGTGAGTTGAGAATGTTGCAAAGTAACTGCTTACTTCTAAATAACTCGCAAAACACCATTGTGCATAATACATGAAATATTCATATCAATGAGAGATTCTTAAATTTAACTGCGTGAATTTTTGAACACTCTTTAGTAGTATTCAAAAGCTCTCTGCTTTTGGGGCAATTTTAAGTTGTATGTATATTAGCTACACCATATGAATAAGTGATGAATTCAGATGAGCTAACCTCCCGCCCCCCTTTTTTTTTACCACAGCTGAAAAGTACTTGGATAGAAATTTATTAAAGTAAAAAATTACCATAGATATTTTATTGTTTTACTTTATGGGTTCAGGCGTATAAACTTCCTAACATAAAGTTCGCCGTCCACGTCCTGCCAAAACAGCCAGTACCCGGTAAGGCACAGATGGTGCAAGCTTGCTAAAGGTGTCTGGTGGTATCTGGTACTAACACGTTACCAGCAGATTCTTTAACTCCTGTAAGTTAGGTTCAGCTGCTGAAGATCGGAGCTGCTGTTTGTGTTGGAATATTTGGAGGCCAGGGCAATACCTGGAGTTGTCCTTATGTTCCGCGAATCATTCTCGAACAATCCGGGTGGTGTGGCATGCAGTATAATTCTGCTGAAAGAAGGCACACCATAAGGGAATGCAGTTGCCACGAAAGGATGTACCTTGTCTGCAGTGATATTTAGGTAGGTGGTAGGCATCATGCCCTACACATGGATGAAAGGACCCAGGGTTTACCAGTATAACATTGCCCAAAGCTTTAAACTTGCTCTACTAGCTTGTTTTAGTCCCACGGTGCATCCTGGTACCAACACTTCTCCGGGTAAACGATGCGCACATACCCAACCGTTGACGTGGTGCAACAGGAACCGTGATTCATCAGACCAGACATCTTTCTAATCAGTCAAGGTACATTTTCGATGCTCGCGTGCCCATTGGAACGCTTTCGATGGTGAACCACTGTTAGCATGGCCATTCGGCTCCATAGCCACATTTTCAGCAGGTTTGATGTACTGTGTGTTGTGACACATTACTCCTGTCTCCAGCATTAAAATTACTGGCGAGTTGCGCCACAGTCTCCCTTCTGTTGCAGCTTGCTATATGGGCCTTCACTCACGCCTTGCCTCGATGAGCAGTGGTCGTCCCACACATTGCTGGTGGTCCGTGGGTTTTCCCTACTCGGACCACTTTCTGAAGGTGGTCCGTGGGTTTTCCCTACTCGGACCACTTTCTGAAGGTGGTCCGAGAAGCAGTTCCACCTCGGAAATACTCTGCCCCAGTAATCTTTTCATTACAATTTGAGCTTTTTCAAGATTGCTTAAGGCTGCAGCCTTTCCCATCTGAAGAACAAGACTAATATCGATTAACAGAGCTAAGTATCAGCCCGATCAGGTGTTATTTATACCACGTCCTGACCTTCACACGTGCTGTCGTTTACCTGTTTGTTTCATGACAATGAATTCGTTTACCTGTTTGTTTCATGACAGTTGCAAAACAGTGAAAAACTGTGCTCCTATGAAATTTCACTTTTACAGAATTTCATTTAAAATATGAATCTCGTTTTTTTTATTGGAGGTTTAAGGACCGTGAGCAACTCAATGGGCTAAAGCAGTCGCCCGTCCCTGATTTAGGGTCACTGGTTCTTGGGAAGGGAGAACGCCAGTGCCGTAAGACAAACAAAACATCCATACCTCACCGGAATTCGAACTCGGACCCCTTTCGGACGAATGATCAGAGGCCATCGCTTAGAACACTGCGCTTTCGAGGCGGCTGAAACTCTTTCATTCATCAGAAAGGTGAGTCATGTACTATATCTTTGATTTTCGGCCGCAATCTGTTTTCGAATTTTAAAAAATTATAGATAGCCAAAAAAATATTACCCTCTATGTAACAAAACTAGTTCTCATGATGGGAACCTAATCCAGATGAGGTTTCCAGGAAAGTAATGCCATTAGCACATGGGGGTGGGGGCAGTCACAGAGCCGCCCCCGTGTCGCAGTGGTCTAAGCGATGGCATCTGATCATTTGACCGAAAGGGGTCTGAGTTCGAATACCAGTGAGGCATGGATGTTGTGTTTGTCTTACGGCACTGGCTCTCTCCCTTCCCTGGAACCAGTTACCTTAAATTAGGGACGGGCGACTGCTTATAGCCCATTGAGTTGCTCACGGTGGTCGTTAAACTTCCAATCAAAGGGGGAAAACCAGTCACAGTTGTTGCAATCATAGTTATTGGCATTCTATGTAGGACAAATCTGATTCCATTCTTTGAAAATATATTCAGCTGCTTTAATTATCAGCAGGGTTTAACATCCTATATATCCCTACAATGCTCTGGTCTACTGCAAATGAAAAAAAAAAGGTAAATTAATCCATGTTTCATTCTTTGAGAGGGGAGAACATTCCTTAGCCTAAAAATATAAACCCACAACTGAATATCTTTAACCTTGCATTCACTACTGGGATCTTTCCAAATACGTTAAAAATCACAAATATTACCCCTAAATATAAATCAGGCTCGAAAAATGATACAAACAATTACTGCTCCATAGCTAACATATTAATATTTGCAAAAATCCTTGAAAAAATTAATATACACGAGATCAATAGCATACGCACAAAAATACAGTGTCATCTGAATCACTAATTTCTTTTAACTGAATTATATAATGTGGGTATGAGAAGTATCTCATATACTCTATTAAAAAAATACTTGGCAGACAGATTTCAATATACCCTAATTGATCAACACCACTCACCTCTACTACAAATAAATTCAAGGGGGCCACAGGGCTCAATTTACTATTAATTTTTATATAAACTTAGTATTTAATTTATATATAAATGATATTTTTAATATTACAGCCAATAGAAATATAATTCTATATGCGGATGATAGTAGTATATGTCCCATACTATGGGACACATCATATACTACAAAAAACCTCAAAATCAGGCGTTTTTTGATTTTTCAGACCTCAATAATCACGAACATTTTAAGGCTTTTTATGAACAAAAACACCATATTTTCATTAAAAATCATTGATTTTTTAGCATAAAATAGTCAAAAACATCAGATTTTTGAAAATTGAAGTTTTTACTCTGTTTTTCACCAAACTAGAACATCATAAAAACACACATTTTAAGTCATTTTTGTGAACATTTTTGAACAATTGCAATCATTTTGAACTTTGAATAGCTTTGATTTTAAAAGTGATGAAATGATGGTTTCAGTGATGAAAATCAATAGAAAAGTTGTAAAACAAACTACTTTGAATTGGTACTTTGCAAAGTCCTTTTTAAAAATGCATTAAAAAAAGGGGTACCCAAAACGGATACCCCTTATAGGAAGATAAAAAGTGTAGGAAGATTAAAAAATATTTAAATTTTATGACATATCTTTGCAAGTAGATACACAACAAGTTTTTTATAGTTTACATTTATAAAATCATCAGAGAATTTTCTATTGATAACAATATCACACCAGTTAATTTTATCTTTATATTTCATAATAAAATCTTCTGTTAATTCTTGATTTCTTGTAACTTCTTTCCAATCAATAAAATCACTAAGAAAATCTATAGTTTCTTCACTTAATTTTTGTTTTATTGGAATTACTGACATGTCTAAGAATCGAAAGTTTTCTTTTATAAAATCATTACTTAATTTCTGATACATAGAAATTCTTCTCATATCTAATTTATCAATATTCATTAATATAAAACCCTCAGAAAGTGTTTGATATTGAGAAATCAAAGACCAGTTTAATTCATTGTTATTCATAAAATATTCAGAAAGAATCTGATATTGAGAAATTTTATCCCAGTTCACTTTATCACGAAATTCTGAAATAAAATCTTCAGATAATTTTTGATATTCTGATATTAAATCCCAATTTACTGCATCTTTTACACTTCTAATTATATCTTCTGAAAGTTCATTATCTTTAGAAAATGAATCCCAATTAATACTGCTCCTAATTAGTCTATCCATTTACATAGAATGTATTTTTATAAATGGAATGTTATTTTTTCAATTTCTAAGTAAGGTTTAAAAATGTTTAATTCTAAATAAGACATGACTTGTATACTTAATTCATCATTCTGTTTTCCTGATGCAAAGAGTATTAAAGGTTTATCGGTGTAGGCATCACCATTAAATAATATATTCTCCCCAAGTGTAATTAAAACTTCTGATTTCCCATTAGTATAATTAGGACGTAAATAAAATGTAATTTTCATATCCATATTTTCACTCAGTTTCATATTTCTGTCAAGGAGATTGCTACTAAATTTCATAAAAACGACTGTTTCCCAGTAACGCATAGCACCAAGAGTATTATATGCTTTTTTATCTTCTTGAATTGTTGCATAACATTTTTGATTATCCACGTAATTTTTATTAACTGCGTCATACATATCCTGAGGAGATGGAATATTCACTAGTCTTTTATTTTGAACATCAAACTTTTCATCTTTTAAAATTAAAACATTGTTTTCTAAATACCTCTTATTCACTGCATTCTTATCTGCTGTAGGATCAGCAACATTTCCTATTCTTTTACCTTTTGCATTAATTACATTCCCATCTTGAATATGTAAATATTTTTGATCCAAATTACTTAATTCACCTTTAAGTACAGCATCTAAATCTCTTATTCTTACAGCAGTTTCTTGAACAAAATCTGAAAAACTACCATTAATATTTTTTTCTATTTCACTTTTAACTTCCAGATTATTCTCTCTCATTTGTTTTAAAACATATTCTCTTGTAGTAACATCATGTTCATCTATAGGTTCTTTACAATTTTTTAAATTTTTTTCTTCCATATCATAATTACCATCATCTGTTAATTTAAATCCATTTCCAGGAGGTCCAGATGGTCCAATTCCAAATTCTTCATAAGACGAAATAAAAGGGTACCAATTCATTTATTTAATCTAAAGTTTTCAAAGTTTTAAATTCCTTATTAGCCATATTAAGTGATCCTCTTTTGTTTCATTCACGATGAAATAAAATCTATATGGTTTACCTGGATTTGATCCTAATCTCCAGTTAAATTCTAGTCTTAAATTCGAAATATTAGTATACTCTGGATGATTAGATAAATTAAAATAAAAGATTGGATACAATCTCGCATAATTTACATAACTTATAAGACATCCACTTTCAGTATTATGAGTATTTAATCCAGCTGCTAATAATTCAGAATAACATCTATTATAATCTAACTGCCCATCTTTAAAATTCGTTTTATAAATTTCTTCTGGAACTTTTTTATTATTACATAATATCCAGCATTCAAGGAGATCTAAATTATCAAAAACCATATTGTTCTGATTTTGATTGCTTTCTTTTTCTACATACTGTGGAATGACAAGAACACTTAACACCTCATCAGATGTAGTTCTTATATGACATGCACCACTTGATGTTGTTTGCTGATTACTTTTCTCAATTGAAGCAGAACACCAAGTAATTTCAATAGGTGTAGAATTCAAAGCTATACTTTTAAATTCAGCCTCAATGGATGGGTACAACTCTACATAAGGTAACCATAATTGAAAATCAGATATAATAACTTTATAATTGGGATTTGCAACATCTGTGTATAACATATCATTATGACTATTTCTTTGAAATTCAAATGTAACTTTTATATCAGAAATTAATCTTCTAAAATCGTTGAGGAACCCAAAAAGTTGTCTTAAAGGAATCCAAAATTTTATTACATTACTGTTTTTTGTTAAAAGCCATCTCTGTCTAAATCCTTTATTATAAGAGGCATTTTCTTTTAATTTGATATCTGATCCTTTCTTTACATCTTTATTAGGATCATCTATTACTATTTTATCTTTATCAGCTGATTCTGATGTATCAACATAATACATCATATTTGTAGCCTCTGAAGTGGAATAATCTTTTGTGAAATTTATAAGTCCATTAATTTGATGAATTAATGAAGCACATTCAATATTAGAATCAGTTTGTTCTTTTCCTATAGTTAATGAAGCGGATCTAAACAGATTCCCACCATTTACAAATGTAACATTATCAGTTCCTATAGTATCATTATTATTTTTTACTATTTTACTTTCTAAGCATATATAACCGTTACTATATAATATAGGTGAATTTGTATCTTTAATAGTAAACTTATATTGATCAGATTCTTTTACATTAGTACTATCTTCATTATGTTTTATATATTCATACTTAGCAATTTTATTACTGTAATAATCTGGAATAGCTTTTAAGTCCCAAAGTTTTTCCATTTATTAGGATAAAAAACTCATTTATACCATTTCAAACCAGATCCATCCTGAATTTTCTTCTTAGCTAATATATCATTAACAGTTACAGAGGGTTTAGATAATATATTTTCAAGTTTATTTTGAATAACTTTTTTAGTTTTATCTTCAATTGATTTACCTAAAACTTCTAATATTTTTTTCCCAACAGTTTTGATTCCTTCAGTGAAGATATTACCACCATATCGTTTTGCATATAATCTATGTTTGTTATAATTCATTTATTAAGCTGAAAAGCCTGCGCTTAAGCTAAAATTAATCTATATAAAACTCTCATATTATTCAAGTCTATCAGTTCATTATCTTGATTCGTGATATACATTCGAATTCTATGAATATAATTTCGTCTATTAACAGGTAAAAATAAAGGATTTATTTCATCAATTTTTATTAAACTACCAGGAGGATTAGATGGCGTAAAAGAATATAAAATATCTGAATTAATATTATTATATAAAGTTCCTGTAATTACATCACAATGAATATGTATGTCATCAACTCCTCTAGAAATGTTTGCCATATATTTTCCTTCTTGATGATTATCTTCATATATTTCTGATTCAAATCCTAAAATTTCATGTAATTTACTCTCTCTAAGATCAATTTTATATTCATCTTTTAATTCAATTATAAAGCGCTGTGTAGCAAAATTAGCTTTAAATTTAATTGGTGGTTCATCTCCAAATCGTTTTATTAAAAAGTTATTTAACTCCCTTAATGTGTAATTTCCATTATCTAAAGTTATTTCATGCCATAAACTACCATCAAAATACTTAAATGTATTATTTTCTTCATCAATATTGTTCCATGAAACCCACATAGACATAGATTTTAAAGCTATTTTTGAATTTTCATTAACAGGAATAGGAGGGACATATTCAATTGTAAAATCTTCTGATTTCTCAAAATTTTTTGAATCTAAAATTAACATTTATTAAGCACAAAATCTTCATTATAACCACTTGGTTCTTGGGTAAAAGAATATAAAACTTCAACAGGTGATTTACCTTTATTCCTTTGAGTTATGTATTTCATACAATAAAAACCACATTTAACAGATGTTGGTTCTTGTAAAAAACTCGAATTATATCTAATTCCTTTATTAGATGTTTCAAGATATTTTACAATATTTTTAGGTATGAAAATGTTATTCAATTTAATGTCTTTATATTTATATTCTCCAAATGGATCAAAATATTCCACAAAATTATATTTAGGATCATTATAATAACACACCCAATGAGTCCCAGGTCCTGTAGATATATCTAAATTAACAATTCCACTTTCAAATATCTTAATCTTTTTAGGTAATAAATCTGATGTAAATACACCCCTGAATCCTTTTACATCTTTCATATTTTGTTCTATCGTTTTATTGGATATACCTCGTAATTCTGAAGAACTCCCTTTCCAGAATGTTTTTTTTTAAGGTTACAACCTGATCCAGTTACTTTACTTAAAGCTTTATTCACACCCCAACCTGCAGCACCAGATAGAGCTCCTGTTGCTAAACTAGTAAGAATAGGAATTAGAAAGGGTAGAAATCCACCGTTCTTCTTTAACTGTGTCTTACTTATAGTTATTCGTTTACCGTTTTTAATTTGATTAATTTGAGTTTTTGTTAAATACATATCATGATTAGCACTTTTAGTTTTATCAATTTGCAATGTAATTTCTTCACCTTTCTTTAATGCTGATTTTAATTTATTTTTCTGACCTTCACTCAAATGAACTCTAGTTTTAATATAATTACTCATTTATTAAGATAGAAATTTTGAATAATATTGTTTTACTTGCTCATTAGTCATTTTACCCTCTTTCAATAATATATCTAGTATTTGAACTACTTGGTTATATACTTTCTTATTTTTAGTTCCCTTACATATTTTATCTGTTAATTTATCTAAAATATTAAGACCCTCACCCATATAGTAATTCCCCATTTTGAGAGCTTCTAATGCTGTAATATATTTTCGAACCTCAGCCATTTTATAATCGAAACGATCAATTTTTTTCTGTAATTTTTTCTTTTTTTCTTCATCTTTAGTATTATTAAATGCTTTTACTCGAGGACCTTTTAGACGTCCGATTTCGCTGTTTTTTTCATTTGCTTGATTTATTATTTCATCAATCTCTTCATCAGATTTATTGACTAATTCTGAAGGTAAATCAAATCCCAACTTTCTTTTAATAAGTGATATATTCAAGTTTTTGTTTAAGTTAATTTTATGAATTCCTGCTTCTCTCTCATACATTTCTTTAGCATCTGAAATAGGTTCTTCAACATCTTCTAAGGCAGGAATTCTTGAAGATTCTCCAATTGGTTGAAATGAAAGTTCTTCAATTGCATCTTGAATAGCTTTTAAATTTTCTTTTCTAGATACATCTTGATATTCTAATTTTTCAACTATAGGTTTATGAAATTTTGTGATTGCCTCTTCATATCCTAAATCTTCTAATTGCTTTTCCTTATTTCGTTTTCTTAGTTCAGCATTTACTTTTGCTAATTTTAATAAATCTTGTATCACTTTACTCATTTATTTAACTGAAAATTTGCTTCCAAGCAAATTATTTTACTTCCAAGCAAATTATTTTACTTCCAAGCAAATTATTTTACTTCCAAGCAAATTATTTTACTTATATAAATGGAAGATTTTGAACAAATTGAAGAATATTTATCTTTTGCTGAAATGGCATTATATCTAGCTGAATGTTATTTATCTCAAGGAATACCAGCTGAAGACTTATTATTTGAAGCTGAAATGTTTATTGAAGATGCTGAATTTCTATTAAATAAATATGATTAAGCCTTGCAGCATTAAAATAAAAGATTATTCCGAACCAGAAGAATTTATAGATCCAAATCAAAATCCAATGTTACCTATTCATCCTTTTAAACTTTTAATAACAGGATCTTCAGGATGTGGAAAAACAAATTTACTATTAAATTTAATATATGATCATTTAAATTTTGATGCATTATTCATATGTGCAAAAGATATTAACGAACCTAAATACTCTAAATTAAAAGAAAATTACTCAGTGTTTGATGATATAGAAGAGGAAGACATTTTAAAAATAAAGGGAAAGAATAAAAATAAGTTATTAAAATTATTTAAAAAGTTTAAGAAAGAAACATTATTTAGTTCAGACATAAATGAATTTATTACTGTAGATGACTTAGATCCTTCATTAAAAAATCTAGTTATTTTTGATGACTGTGTAAAAGAAAAAGATCAAAACGAAATTGAAAAATTTTTTATAAGAGGAAGGAAGAAAAATGCATCCATTATTTATTTATCACAGACCTATTATTCAACACCTATTGATATAAGAAACAACTGTGATTACTTTATATTTTTTAAACTTCAGCACAGAGAAATTAAACAAATTATTAGAGAAATTGATGGTGATTTTAATATAGATCCTTATCAAAAAAGTATTAAAAAACCTTATGATTTCTTCATGTTAGATTTGAAAAATCCTCATATGAGATACAGACATAACTTTGATCCTATATAAATGGAAGAATATTTAGAAAAGAAAATGTATGTATACAGAAAAAGTTTTAATTACTATAATAAAATTAGTATATCATTATCAGTAGGCAAATTTATATTTAGTGCTTCAGGTTTATCAGCTTTTGCATTTATTCCTTTAGCAGCACTTTCTTTAGGAGCAGGAGTCATTGAAGTTGTCGATAAAACTCTAAATATTTCAGAAAGAAAAGAAGAATATAAACAAGCTTACAAATTTTATAAACAGATATTAAATTTAATAAACGCTAATTCAATTTCAGAACAGGATGCTTACGTTAGAGAAGAGGATTTTATAAAAAATATGAAGTATTTTCCTTTAGAGAAATATGTAAAACAAACGCAACTAAATGGTTATAGATATGTAAAATAGATTTACACTTAAATAAATGGAATTACAAGGAGGTGATATAGTAGGATGGTTACAAGATAAATTAAATCCACCTGAAATGCATATACCTGGTTACCAGTATTGTGGTCCATTTACAAAATTAGAAAAGAGATTAAAAAGAGGTGATCCAGGAATTAACAGAGTTGATAAAGCTTGTAAAAAACATGATGTAGCTTATAGTAAAACTAAAGATACTAAACAGAGACATATTGCTGATCAAGAACTCTTAAACGATTTAGATTCAATTGAAAATACTACAAGTGGATTCTATCCATTAGGAGAGAAACAAGCTAAAGCTGTTATAAAACCAATTATAAAAGCAAAGAAAACATTTGGTTTAGGAATTTCATCCTATATGTATTGCTTAAAGTGCAAACAGAAAACTGAAACTAAAGATATTCAAGAAACAGTAGCTAAAAATGGAAGACCGATGGCAAAAGGAAAGTGTAAAGTTTGTGGAACTAAAAAGAGTGTTTTTTTAAAGACGTAGACCTTAAAAATATTTATTATACACCAGAAACTGGTTATTGTGGTATTAATGAATTACAAAGAAAAACTAAATTACCCAGGAAAGATATAGAAGAGTTTTTACATCAACAAGATGTATATACAAAACATAAACCACTTATTCATAGATTTAAAAGAAGAAGAATTTATGTTTCTCATGTCAATGACCAATTTCAAGCTGACCTTATAGATATGCAAGAATTTAAATCCTTTAATAATGACACAAATTATATTTTATCAGTGATTGATATATTCAGTAAATATGCTTGGACAATTCCGATTAAAAGAAAAACAGGTGAAGAGGTAACTAGAGCATTTAAAAAAATATTTAAAGAAAGAAAACCAGAAAAACTTCAAACAGATAAGGGTACAGAGTTTATAAATAAACAAACTCAAAAGTTATTCAAGGATGAAAATATTCACTGGTTTACAACTGAAAATATTGAGATTAAATGTGCTGTTATTGAAAGATTCAATAGAACTTTAAAGACTAAAATGTGGAAGTATTTCACAGCAAATAATACTAGAAAGTGGATAAATGTACTAGATAAATTAATTAAGAATTATAATAATTCTTATCATAGATCCATTAAAATGACACCTATAGAAGCAAGTAAGGAAGAAAATGAATTAAAAGTTTATAATAATTTGTATAAAGAAAAAGAGAAAAATAAACCAAAATATCAAAAAGGAGATAAAATAAGAATTTCAAAATATAAAAGAGAATTTAAGAAAGGTTATCTTCCAACATTTACAGAAGAAATATTTATAATTTCCGATATATTGAACACAGATCCTCCGACATATAAAATAAAAGATTTAAATAATGAAGAAATTACAGGAACATTTTATGAAAAGGAACTGGTTAAATATGATAAGAAAGATGAGGTTTATAAGATTGAAAAAATTATTAGAAAGAAAGGAAATAAATACTTAGTTAAATGGTTGGGATATCCTGATGAATTTAACAGTTGGGTTGTAATTTGAAAAATTTTTGCAAAACGCCCTTTCGGTGGAGGGTCTATGCTTCTTTTTTTTTTGTACCTGGCCAGCCAGGTGGGCGTTAACTCTTTCAACCCTCCACCGCACACACTCTCTACCATCAGATGTTATTCACGCACACGCTCTACCGTGAACCCAAACTCTGATTTCAAAGTTTAGGACAGGGAGCCATTCTACCGTACCGAGATTCGAACCTGAGACCTTTTGCATGCGAAGCGCTTACGCTAACGATCGGCCACGTCTGGCCAGGAAGTTTCTGTTTGAAACATATATTTATGTCGAAGCTTGGCTATGATCCAAAGTTGTTACGTAACGAAGAACTGCTTTTTTCCGAGGACACGTTACGTAATCGCGCGCCGCGGAGAATATTGGCAGCGATTCAACTTATGTAAACATTTTCGCTCGCAGCTTATCAGTGTTATGTAATGACTGTTTTTTGCAACTAAGAAAGAAAGAGAGATAATGCCTTGTGCTGACATCTATATGTGAAAGAAAAACTGTTATATGAAAATAATGAATACTGACGATATTAAAAGAATAAAATGATATCTAATAAATGGCTTCATTAAAAGATGTATGTTATGAAAATATTAAAGATAATTATTATTATGGTCTCTTTGGAGATTTTAAATTAATAATAGATAAAAATACTGGATATTTTAAACTTTGTAAAGATGGAGGTAAGAGATTTAAAAAATGGCTTCAGAAGATTTAATTAAAGATATTTCCACGGCTGGAATTCCAGCCATGGGAAAAAATGATGTAATATATGAAATTAAAGGTGGTTTAACTGAAAAGTATAATGTAAATGGTTCTTATGTGTCTGATGATAAAAATTGTGGTGGCCCGAATTCGGGCCGCCATAAAAATGATCAATTTGGTTAAGAATTTAGACGGCCCGAATTCGGGCCGTGAAAATATACATGAAATAAGAGGTAAAACAGCAATAAAATATAACTTTAATGGTACATATGTCAGTGAAGATTTAATTACAAATATAGCTTGTTGGGTTTCAAATGATTTTTATGATAAAGTTAACAAGATTGTTAAAGATTATTATGTTAAAAAATTAAAAAGTTTTTAATAAAATGATATCTAATAAATGAATTATTTTAATGAAGAAACTAATTACTTTTCTTCTTCAGAAGAAGAACAAATTGAAATTCCTGAAAATTTTAAAAAAGTAATGAAACAAATAAAGAAAATGAAATATGATGAAGAGGAAGACTGTTATTATATAGATTATAATAAATATTTAAAAAGTAGATATGTTAGTAGAATAAGATATTTTAATCAGTTTAAAAGAAAAAGTAACCTTAAATTTAATAAGGAAGCAGAAGATTTATTTTTAAAATTACTAGATTTTATGTACTATGAGAAAAATTTAAAATATACATATTTTATTAAAAAAATTTTTGACTATTGTAATATATCAAATGATATTAAAATTAATATAAATCCAAATAATGAAAAGATCTGGGAAGACTTTAAAGCAGCAAACTTTTCAGCTTAAGTATTTATAAAATTTGTTTCCTAATAAATGGAAGACAAAACATGCACAAGTTGTAAACAAACAAAACCTATTGATGAATTTTATGTTCAACATCGTTATGGTAAAGTTGATAGACAGCATTTTTGCAAATCTTGTCAGTGCATAATTTTATATAGAAAAATAAATTGTGATTGTGGTAAACAATATACTTATACTCATAAACAAAGACATTTAAGAAGTAAATTGCACAAACGTCGTTTAGCTTTTATCACTTTTTGATTTCGAAAATCCCTTTATAAATTTACTCCCTAATAAATGGATAAAACTTTGAAGCCAATTATTGTGCATCTTAAAAGTGCTCTGAATGCTATTAGTGTTCAGAAACTTAGAAATGTTTTAAAAAGATTAAATATCAAAAAACGAAATGTAAAAAAAGATGATTTAATTAAATCGTTGATAAAATATATTAGAAAGACAGGTGATTATAAGTCTGTTTTAGTAGATATCCTTGGATTAGATACATCAGAATATTTAGATAGAAAAAGAAAAATATTTATTAATCATCCAGAGAGAAGAAATAGAATTAAAAAATTATTTGATTCTTTTAACTTGAAATTCAAAGATAACAAACTGAAACCAAGAAAAGAAAAGAAAATTAAAACAGCTGTAAATCTTGAAAAATTATTTAAACCTGATTATGAAATTATTGAAACAAAAGGAAAATATATTAAAAAATATATGGTACATAGAAAGAATTATAGAGTAGCTGGAGTAAACATTAAACCTGAACAATATTTCAATATTTTACAAGATATATTTAGAAAAGCAATTGGTAAAATTCATGGAAAAGTAGATATAATAGTATACAGTCCTAATCTCAATAAACCATTTCATGATAAAATGATGTCAACAAATGATGCTTATGAATATTATATATATAAATTATCTGATCAAATAGAATATAAAGAATTAGATATTACAGACTGTATATTTGATTTTAATGTGGTTGAATTACCTGAAGGAGGAAAACATTTAATAATAGTTAAAGAAGACGATATTGTAAATAAAAGAAGTATATGCCAAATAAAAAATAATGATAATATTTGTTTAGCTAGATCAATTGTAACAGCATTAGCAATTCAAAATCCTGAGGTGTTATGTAATAAATTAAACCATGAAAAAATATCAAAGAATGATATAACATATATTAGAAAAGGTAGAGTTTTACAAAAATCATTAGCTGTAAAATTACATGAACTATGCAATATTCCATTAGAAATATGTTGTTTAGAAGAGGTTAAAATATTTGAAGAATTCTTAGATATTCAAATTAATATATTTTGTAGAGAGAATTTTAACGAAAGAATATATAGTGGTACTTATAAACCTACATGTATCTATATATTTAAAAATAGAAATCATTTTGATGTTATTACTTCTATTAAAGGATTTTTAGGTAGAAGAAATTATTGTGATTACTGTCAAATAAGTTATGATAAAAAAGATAAACATAAATGTCCTCTTAAATGTGATAGATGTTTTACAACAGATAGCAAATATTGTAATAGTGATGAAATATTTTGTAAAAAATGTAATAGATTATTTAAAGGTAAAGAGTGTTTTATATACCATGAAATGAAAGATAAAAAAGGTATAAGTGTTTGTAATAGTTTATGGAAATGTTTAAACTGTAAACGAATTATTAATCAATATGAGAGGAAATCAAAAGAACATAGATGTGGTGAAAAACGATGTAAAAACTGCTGGCAATGGGTTCTAAATGATCATAAATGTTTTATGAAACGTAAAGATACAAAAGGTGGTAAATGTATAAAAGACTGTGTTGAAAATATTCCATTTAAAGATAAATGGTGTGAAAAATGTAAATATGAATATACTGAAAAATATTTCTTTTTTGATGTTGAAACGAAACAAGAAACAGGAATTCATGAAGTAAATCTAGTTATAAATCATGGTTTTAAAGGAGATGAAAATATATTTAAAAATGAAGATGAATATTGTGAATGGTTATTTGATAAAAAACATTACGGCTATACAGTATTAGCACATTATGGAAAAGGATTTGATTTTCAATTCTTAGCTAAGTATTGTTTTAAAAATAAAATTGAAGTATTCACTATATATAATGGAAATAAACTTAATTATATGCAAATTCCTTGTTTAAATATGAGATTTATTGATTCTATTAATTTTACATTAGTTCCATTAAGAAATTTTCCTAAAACATTTGGATTAGATGAACTAGCAAAAGGATATTTTCCTCATTTATTCAATACATCAAATAATCAAAATTATGTAGGTCTATATCCTAAAAAATATTACTATGGTTATGATAGTATGACATCAGAACAGAGAGAAATGTTTGATAAATGGTATAATACTGTAAGACATGAAACATTTGATTTTCAAAAAGAATTCATTAAATACTGTAGATCAGATGTAGATATTTTAAGGAGAGGATGCTTAGAATTTAGAAAATTATTTTTAGAAATTGCAAACATAGATCCCTTTAAATATGTTACATTAGCAGGTGTATGTATGGCTATTTACAGAGATAAATTCCTAAAAGAAAATACAATTGCTGTTGATGACGATATAATTCATAAAGATAAATATAGTAAAAAATCTATTGTTTGGTTAGATTATTTATCTCAGAAACATAATATTAATATTCAACATGCTTTAAATGGTGGAGAAAAGAAATTAAAATTAGGTAATAAATATTATAAAGTAGATGGATTTTA